>JARQOC010000004.1:91070600-91769500 GCA_033576535.1 Allobates femoralis | reverse complement strand
TTGAACCAGGCCTTGGTTTTCTTGGCTGTGTGCTTTGGGTCGTTGTCTTGTTGGAAGATGAAATTATGACCCATCTTAAGATCCTTGATGGAGGAGCAGAGGTTATTGGCCAAAATCTCCAGGTAGGCCGTGCTATCCATCTTCCCATGGATGCGGACCAGATGGCCAGGCCCCTTGGCTGAGAAACAGCCCCACAGCATGATGCTGCCACCACCATGCTTGACTGTAGGGATGGTATTCTTGGGGTCGTATGCAGTGCCATCCAGTCTCCAAACGTCACGTGTGTGGTTGGCACCAAAGATCTCGATCTTGGTCTCATCAGACCATAGAACCTTGAACCAGTCTGTCTGAGTCCTCCAAGTGATCATGAGCAAACTGTAGACGAGCCTTGACATGACGCTTTGAAAGTAAAGGTACCTTACGGGCTCGTCTGGAACGGAGACCATTGCGGTGGAGTACATTACTAAAGTATTGACTGAAACCAATGTCCCCACTGCCATGAGATCTTCCCGGAGCTCCTTCCTTGTTGTCCTTGGGTTAGCCTTGACTCTTCGGACAAGCCTGGCCTTGGCACGGGAGGAAACTTTCAAAGGCTGTCCAGGCCGTGGAAGGCTAACAGTAGTTTCATAAGCCTTCCACTTCCAGATGATGCTCCCAACAGTGGAGACAGGTAGGCCCAACTACTTGGAAAGGGTTTTGTACCCCTTGCCAGCCTTGTGACCCTCCACGATCTTGTCTCTGATGGCCTTGGAATGCTCCTTTGTCTTTCCCATGTTGACCATGTATGAGTGCTGTTCACAAGTTTGGGGAGGGTCTTAAATAGTCAGAAAAGGCTGGCAAAAGAGATAATTAATCCACACATGTGAAGCTCATTGTTCTTTGTGCCTGAACTACTTCTTAATACTTTAGAACCAGATAATAGGCCACTATGGTTAACAGGCAAACTCTGAGTAAGCACAACCTATATAACAATGAGTTATCAGCCCAAATTATGGTATAAACTGAATTTATTTTTATTGGTACATAGTTGAATTAAACAAAGACTTTATAAATAATACATCAACAAGTAAAAACACCACGATAAGAATGCATCAAATTATTCCAGATTATTGCGGATCTAAAAACAGGGTAGGGGCCACAAAAAATGTTAACAAGCATTAATCTATGAGAGTTTGTACATCCTGTATACATGGATCAGACACCTGCATAATTCAATTAATGTACATCAATGAACGTTCCTTGAGTGATGTGCTGGTACCACCCCGGGCAGCCAGATCTATCTTCAAACCCCACAACCAGCTATATATAGTCAAGAAAAAGGAAGAGGGGGGCTCAATGTGAGGGAATACTCAGTGCCAAAATTAATATAATGAATTCACCTTGTTCATAAATTTATATAAATTTATATAGTGCCACATCATTACCAAACATCAAAAAAATTAATAAAAAATTAATAAAACCAGTGTGATACAATTGACAGGGAGCTATCACACAAATTAATTCACAAAACTAAAGAAAGAGTCTGTGATAGCAACTTGATACTGCAAGAATGTGTGTGTTTTTTTTGTGTACATAAAAAGGGTGATTACATTATATAAATAATATGAAAAATATATAAAGTGCACTATAATCCAAAACCAAAGAAAAACACAATAAAATGAGCCTCTCAATTTTAGACCAATATATAGATGGGGTGTTCAGAGACTGCTCTGACCCTAGGGGTCAACCTTCAATTCACCCCAGGTGGATAGAGTATTAATTCCACTATGGTGGGCAATTCCCTCCTATATCACAGAAGAAAACATGTACTTCTCTTGTGTCAGAACATATACATACAGAACTGCAGGGGTCCAACAAAGATCCAGTTACTCTCTCATAGATAAACCAACTGTATAGATAAAAAGCTGCCACCTATTATCTTCCTGTGCTGAGGTCGGACAATGTCCAGTATATTCTAATCCCCTCAGTAGCGGTATAGTTACCTGTCCAGCTATGATGCACCGTCACCCTGACGCGTTTCGCCCTGCGGCTTCTTCCAGAGGGTGCCGCTGATAGCAGGTATTACATATTTATAGGGAACTAAATAAGTAAATAAGTAGCAGGTGCGCTGGTAATGGCGCTTTGTCCGTCGCCGCAGCAACGCGGCTCCCTGGTTCGGCGTCTGACATCACTTCCTCGTTACCTCCCTCGGACGCGTCACAGGGGAGGGCGAGGGAGCGATGTGGATAGACGCGTTCCTATGGGAACCGTTACTGCGGTCGCTGGAATAAGCGCACGCGCACAATGCGGGCTAGGACGGCTGTGTGCAGGACTACACTTGCACTATAGTACAAACAGCGATTCTGGCTACAATGATTACCATCTAGAAAATCACAGCGATTCCACAATATAGAGGTAGCTGAGGACAAAGTGCAAGTGCGTGCAGCAGCAAGGAGTGAATTTGAGTATGAATATGATAATTCACTTATCACCATGAATGTGAAAAATATGTAAAAAGGTTTTAATATAGAATATGTGTATGTGGGAATAGAATAGGATATACAATAATGTTTTACTTTGTTGAACAACAAAGTAAAATGTGAGGGAAATAACTGAAAAAAGAAAAAAGAGAAAAAAAGGAAAAAAGGGGGAAAAGAAAAAAGAAAAGAAAAGAAAAAAGAAAAAGGAAAAAGAAAAAGAAAAAAGAACAATAATAACAAATAATAAATAATATGCAGTAGAAATAATAATAATGGTAAAAAATAAATAAAATAAAAAATAAAAAAATAATAAATAATAAAAATAAAATATCAATAAATAATAAAAAATAATAAAAAATTATGAAATAATAAAAAAATAGAAAAAATTGGAAAAAATAATAACAAATATATATACTGTTTTTAATTAGTTACAAAAATATGTAAAAAATAATAAAAAATATACATTTAGAAAAAATACATAATAAAATGTAGTGTAAAAAATAAAATAAATGTGTATATGGCTACATGCATATATGTGTAAAAAATATATAAGTGAAAAATTATTATGTATATGTTATATAGTGTATATCACTGACACATTGCCAGTCATAATTTTGGTCCCAACTTAAATAAAAAAATTTTTAAAAAAAAATTTTTTTTAAAAACATGGTAATATCTAAAAAACCCAAAGGGAATAATCTGTAGGTTTCTTCATAAAAGTCCATTCTTCATTAAAAAATATACGTATGTGAAAATCCATCTTCTCCTTTATTCTCCAAAAATCCTAAAAAATATATAAAGAGCACCAAAAAGTTGTTAAAACATCACCAAAGAAAATAAAAAACATGACATACCTAAGCTTCATAAAAATGGGCAAAGCTGAGAATCTCATTCAGTCCATGTGGACGAAGGCATCCTATCTTATGAATCCAGCGTGTCTCCAACTGTGCTAGTCTCTTCCCCAAATCTCCTCCACATGAATTTATAGGGACGCAGTCAATTCCAAAAGCTCGCAATAGACCACCGTTACATGAGTGTTTTTGTTTAAAATGTCTTGGCAAGGGTTTCATAAATGTTAGATCCTCCTCTTTCGCAGCATTATTAATGTCCAGGACATGTTCTCGAATCCTGACCTTGAGGGGTCTAGTAGTGAGTCCCACATAGACAAGATTGCATGGGCACACCGCATAATACACTACGTGAGTAGTATTGCATGTGATATGTCTGGTGATTTTAAATTCTTTACTCTGGTCTGCCGATTGGAAGTTGCAGGTTCTTGTCATATTTGGACATGCAATACAGTCCCTACAAGGGAAAAAACCCCACTTTGGTCCACTAGATCCAAAACCTAGTGTCAGATTCGGAGCTTCATATTGACTATGTGTCAAGAGGTCACGTAAATTATTAGCCCTCCTATACGTCATTGCTGGTCTCTCATCCACATGTCTAACCAGGACCTCATCTGCACGTATAATGTGCCAAAATTTATTTACTGCCTCCGTAACCTCCTTCCACCTACAATTATACGTGGAGATGAATCTCACCTGTGGTCGATTCTCCCTTTTAGGTCTTGAGAATAATAATTCCTCTCTCTTCTTCTCCATAGCTCTTTTATACCCCTTCTTTATGCTTCTTCTAGAGTATCCACGTTCTTTGAACCTTTCAGATAACTCTTCAGCCTGTCTCTGAAAAGAAGACTCAGATGGGTTTTTTAGATATTACCATGTTTTTAAAAAAAAATTTTTAAAAAAAATTTTTTTATTTAAGTTGGGACCAAAATTATGACTGGCAATGTGTCAGTGATATACACTATATAACATATACATAATAATTTTTCACTTATATATTTTTTACACATATATGCATGTAGCCATATACACATTTATTTTATTTTTTACACTACATTTTATTATGTATTTTTTCTAAATGTATATTTTTTATTATTTTTTACATATTTTTGTAACTAATTAAAAACAGTATATATATTTGTTATTATTTTTTCCAATTTTTTCTATTTTTTTATTATTTCATAATTTTTTATTATTTTTTATTATTTATTGATATTTTATTTTTATTATTTATTATTTTTTTATTTTTTATTTTATTTATTTTTTACCATTATTATTATTTCTACTGCATATTATTTATTATTTGTTATTATTGTTCTTTTTTCTTTTTCTTTTTCCTTTTTCTTTTTTCTTTTCTTTTCTTTTTTCTTTTCCCCCTTTTTTCCTTTTTTTCTCTTTTTTCTTTTTTCAGTTATTTCCCTCACATTTTACTTTGTTGTTCAACAAAGTAAAACATTATTGTATATCCTATTCTATTCCCACATACACATATTCTATATTAAAACCTTTTTACATATTTTTCACATTCATGGTGATAAGTGAATTATCATATTCATACTCAAATTCACTCCTTGCTGCTGCACGCACTTGCACTTTGTCCTCAGCTACCTCTATATTGTGGAATCGCTGTGATTTTCTAGATGGTAATCATTGTAGCCAGAATCGCTGTTTGTACTATAGTGCAAGTGTAGTCCTGCACACAGCCGTCCTAGCCCGCATTGTGCGCGTGCGCTTATTCCAGCGACCGCAGTAACGGTTCCCATAGGAACGCGTCTATCCACATCGCTCCCTCGCCCTCCCCTGTGACGCGTCCGAGGGAGGTAACGAGGAAGTGATGTCAGACGCCGAACCAGGGAGCCGCGTTGCTGCGGCGACGGACAAAGCGCCATTACCAGCGCACCTGCTACTTATTTACTTATTTAGTTCCCTATAAATATGTAATACCTGCTATCAGCGGCACCCTCTGGAAGAAGCCGCAGGGCGAAACGCGTCAGGGTGACGGTGCATCATAGCTGGACAGGTAACTATACCGCTACTGAGGGGATTAGAATATACTGGACATTGTCCGACCTCAGCACAGGAAGATAATAGGTGGCAGCTTTTTATCTATACAGTTGGTTTATCTATGAGAGAGTAACTGGATCTTTGTTGGACCCCTGCAGTTCTGTATGTATATGTTCTGACACAAGAGAAGTACATGTTTTCTTCTGTGATATAGGAGGGAATTGCCCACCATAGTGGAATTAATACTCTATCCACCTGGGGTGAATTGAAGGTTGACCCCTAGGGTCAGAGCAGTCTCTGAACACCCCATCTATATATTGGTCTAAAATTGAGAGGCTCATTTTATTGTGTTTTTCTTTGGTTTTGGATTATAGTGCACTTTATATATTTTTCATATTATTTATATAATGTAATCACCCTTTTTATGTACACAAAAAAAACACACACATTCTTGCAGTATCAAGTTGCTATCACAGACTCTTTCTTTAGTTTTGTGAATTAATTTGTGTGATAGCTCCCTGTCAATTGTATCACACTGGTTTTATTAATTTTTTATTAATTTTTTTGATGTTTGGTAATGATGTGGCACTATATAAATTTATATAAATTTATGAACAAGGTGAATTCATTATATTAATTTTGGCACTGAGTATTCCCTCACATTGAGCCCCCCTCTTCCTTTTTCTTGACTATATATAGCTGGTTGTGGGGTTTGAAGATAGATCTGGCTGCCCGGGGTGGTACCAGCACATCACTCAAGGAACGTTCATTGATGTACATTAATTGAATTATGCAGGTGTCTGATCCATGTATACAGGATGTACAAACTCTCATAGATTAATGCTTGTTAACATTTTTTGTGGCCCCTACCCTGTTTTTAGATCCGCAATAATCTGGAATAATTTGATGCATTCTTATCGTGGTGTTTTTACTTGTTGATGTATTATTTATAAAGTCTTTGTTTAATTCAACTATGTACCAATAAAAATAAATTCAGTTTATACCATAATTTGGGCTGATAACTCATTGTTATATAGGTTGTTCTTAATACTTTAGGGGACCAAACAGAATTCTGGTGGTTTGAGGGGTTGAATAATAAATGACCCTCTGAATTAACTTTTAATGCTTTAAAAAAAAAAATTTTTGTGGCACTGCATTTCCCACTTCCAGGCTGATCTACAGTCCAAATGTCACAATGCCAAGTTAATTCCGCATGTGTCAACCAGCTAAATCTGCAGGGGGTTGAATACTACTTGTAGGCACTGTACATATGATGGGAGCTCTAAGGAGGGGCTGTATATGATACAGGAGCCCTATGAGGGGACTGAATATGATTTGGGTGCCCTATGGTGGGGTTATATATGATATGGGAGCCCTATAAGGGGGATGTATATGATATGGGAGCTCTATGGGGGCTGTATATGAGATGGGAGCCCTATGGAGGGCTGTATATGAGATGTGAGCCCTATGGGACATTGGGGGGCTGTATATGAGATGGAACTTCCATCTCATATACAGCCTCCCATAGGGCTCCCATGTCATATACAGCCCCTAATAGGGCTCCCCAGTGGCATAACGAGTCTGATGGGCCCCGGTACGCCATTTAGGACCCCCACCTTCCGCGTGCTGCACTAATAAAGCACTATTTTAATTACATATAATTTTCTTACATTTCTTGTTTTATTCACCCTTACCGTTCTAAAATTTTACACCTGAATGACCATGGCTTGCCCCCCCCCCCCCTTCCCTAGTTTTGATCCTGGGTACACCCATGGCGTAGCAGTGAGATCGTTGGTCATTGTCCCTTTCAAACACAACAATGTAGAGCTCCCAGCGGAGCGCATCAACATATAGAAATGATCCAGAGCACTATGTAACGATCAACGATCTCACAGCAGGGACCAGATTGTTAGTGCGTGTCACACATAACGACATCGTTAGCAGGATCGTTGTTATGTCACAAAATCTGTGACGTTGCAACGATCTCGTTAGCGATCTCGTTATGTGAGACAGGGCCTTTAGTCATGTAGTGATAATCTCCTGATGATAAAACACTGATTTTATTGAAAAAACCTAGTAATTGCCACATTGCTGTAATCAGTGTTTCAGCCCTTGCAGATTATATAGCAAAAACCTGCTGACAGATTCCCTTTAAACCAGTTGTACACATCTGAACACTTTACTTACGCTCATATAGCTGATTTATTATTTGTGTCTGTCTGGCAATTCATCTAGTGAGGACGTACAAAATGGTCATCATCAAGCATAATAAAAGACCATCCACGTGTAAATATGTAGGGATGTTAAAGATATGTTACCAAAGCCAAATATTTCAGATCTTTCTATCTCAACCTGAAATATGGACAATATTAGTTATAAAAAAATAAAAGATTTTTCCCATTTTCATACCAGATGCTCCCCAGACTAGTCCAAGAAATATTTCATCCAAGGATATAAAATGTATGAGGGAGTCACATGTGGAACACTGACAGGTCTTGTCAGCTTCACTTGTAATGGATGCCCCCCACACCTTTCGGGTGAGGCTATCATCTTAATTGTCTGCCGCCAAATTGGATGCTTTGTCTGATGGTGGGTTTACACACACCAATCATTGTGTCCAAGATCTCTGGTTGCAGTGAAATCATGGACATTTTGCACCATTTGTACACAGCCACAAAATGGAACTATGTGTCCATGATTTCACTGCAACCAGAGATCTGTTCAGATATTGGACACAATGATTGGTGTGTGTAAACCCACCATAAGTGTGTGGGGACAAGAAGCAGGGTGCACCGCAGTCCTCAAAAAAAGTGGATTGGTGCTGCACTACAGTGTCAGTATTAATCAAAGAGGGAAGAGAAAGAGACACTGCAAGGATAGGCGCACACAATATCATGTGAGAAAGTCGATATTATTTATTCAATTTTTTTACTTTTTGCTCTGACATAGTGATAAGGTGGGATCAAACAGACAATTCTAAAAACATTTAAAACGAGTTACAGATAACTCGGTAGCATGTCACTATCACATACCTGAGTGAGAGTAGCTCAGGAAAAAAAAGGGTTAAAGCAGGTATGCACATAGATGTGTCAATTAATAATATATGATCAATATACATTCAGACAGTATGATTATATCATTTGTAACCACCAGGTGGCTGAAGTGGCAGCCAAATCACCTGAAATATATGATTATATGGTCAAAAACTCTCATATATAGAGAAAATTTACTGTCTATATGAATTGAGGTTACCAGAATATCAGAACCAAAATACCCTGTGTGGATGAAATCATATAAATAAACTGGAAAATTAGAACTCAAGTATATTATTCCTCAGCAGTTTGTACAATGATGGGCAGATCTTTGATACGATATTCAAACAGAGGAAAGATATATCAGAGTGTATTATCAAATTAAAGGGTCCGTTATACCTGGACACCCTGAGGCAGTGCAGAGCCAGGCTAATAAGCAAGCTGGCTACTGGCAGTAAAGGTAACACAAGGATCAAACCAGGAGGTTAAACATAAACAGAGATTTATACTATGAGTCAGCAGCTCAGTGCTGTCAATAGCGCTGCCAATATGCATTAACCATTCTATCAGTACTGCCCAATGCACTGCAGAGTAGAAATTCCCCACATTGGAGTTACATGTTATGATCTATAGACAGATCTAGCTGATCTATATTGTCCTGGAATCTCTTGTTTTTTTCATTCTTTCATGTCAGCAGGCTTGCCTTCCTGTGAGTCTAGTCACCAGCGGGTCCTAATCAAATATTTAAACCCATGTTTGGGTCTCATGATACAGCTATTCTGATGACATCTGGGGCCATAGTCATTGCTGTGTTGGTGGTTGTCCATCACACATTTTAAGTGTTTTTATTCTGTTTGTGTTTTTTGCTCATATTTCTCTGTATTATTGTTAATAAAGATTTACAAAAAATGTTTTGAATTATTGGTCTGTTTCTCTGATCCCGGTCATTTGTACATGCTTTCTGGTTCTTTCCTCCTTTTCATTAGACCTATGGGATAAGGGGTTCAAGCTCCCGACCCCGGCCCATTTCTGTTGGCGGATGTACCCGTCAGCTCTTGGACCACAGTGTCCGATTGATTATTCTCCCAGAAGTTCATGACTGGATCGTATGTCTGAGGGCTTAGCTTAAAAAGCTCGTAAAATGCAGTTCCTCATTAAGTCCATGGGGGTCCATGCTTTTCAATGTGAAGATCCATCGAGATATGGTGGGGTTATATATGATATGGGAGCCCTATAAGGGGGCTGTATATGATATGGGAGCTCTATGGGGGCTGTATATGAGATGGGAGCCCTATGGAGGGCTGTATGTGAGATGTGAGCCCTATGGGACATTGGGGGGCTGTATATGCACTATTTTAGCAGGGACCAGATTGTTAGTGCGTGTCACACATAACGACATTGTTAGCAGGATCGTTGTTACGTCACAAAATCTGTGACGTTGCAACGATCTCGTTAGCGATCTCGTTATGTGTGACAGGGCCTTTAGTCATGTAGTGATAATCTCCTGATGATAAAACACTGATTTTATTGAAAAAACCTAGTAATTGCCACATTGCTGTAATCAGTGTTTCAGCCCTTGCAGATTATATAGCAAAAACCTGCTGACAGATTCCCTTTAAACCAGTTGTACACATCTGAACACTTTACTTACGCTCATATAGATGATTTATTATTTATGTGTCTGTCTGGCAATTCATCTAGTGAGGACGTACAAAATGGTCATCATCAAGCATAATAAAAGACCATCCACGTGTAAATATGTAGGGATGTTAAAGATATGTTACCAAAGCCAAATATTTCAGATCTTTCTATCTCAACCTGAAATATGGACAATATTAGTTATAAAAAAATAAAAGATTTTTCCCATTTTCATACCAGATGCTCCCCAGACTAGTCCAAGAAATATTTCATCCAAGGATATAAAATGTACGAGGGAGTCACATGTGGAACACTGACAGGTCTTGTCAGCTTCACTTGTAATGGATGCCCCCCACACCTTTCGGGTGAGGCTGTCATCTTAATTGTCTGCCGCCAAATTGGATGCTTTGTCTAAGTGTGTGCACGTCACCGAAAAGAGCCACGCTGACACCCATGTCAATGTAGACCTTAATGACAAAGCTCTTTACTAAGGGAGGGGTTAGCAGTTTTATACTCTTATCATTAAAGGGGCATTTCTTAAGGGTGTTACTAGATAATTGCATCATATTATGCTGAATCTACATTTTATTCTGAAAAAAACATTCAATTATATTCTGTGTGTTAATTAGTTTAAACTAGCCTTGAATTGTACATCCAGTCCGAAGACATTCTGATAAGAACTTCTATACGGCTACCTCTAAATCAAAACATTATATAAAATCTGAGTCACAGAAAACCCAAAGGTGGGAGGGAAGAAGGAGAGAGGGCTTAGCTAGGGGAAGAAGCAAGGCCAAGGCTTTTTCCCTACAAACAGGCCTTGAGCCTGAAAGATTTCTGAATGACTATATACTAATATAAATTATTAACTATTTATTGCCATAACATTCCCCCCTTTGGAGACATTCAAAATCTTACCCAAAATCTTTGCCCTAGGTGACAGAGGGGGAAAAGGTACAGGAGGGGAAAGGAGTCTTCACCAACATTGAGACAACCATAACGTCTAACCGTAATGACAATCGTAACGCCTTTGTAGTTCTTGCCACACCCCTAAACTGTTATCTAAGATGATGTCTCACCTCTCTATTTAATACTACTGAAATACATAGTAAAAGTTTTTCACACAAAAATATGGAGATTATATTTACTAAAATAGATTCTAAACATAATAAAGATGAATTCTGCTCCCACAGTTCCCTTCTCCCGTGGCAATGAGTGAATGCTCCAACCAAAGTGCATGCACACAGACCTTCCCAGGTACATTCTCCTCCCCTAGTAGAAGGAGCCGGTCTTCCTACACCACTTCACCGGATTCCCCACATCGGTCTGCCCTTTACACCATCGGATGGACACGAACACTCACAAACCATGACAAACAAGGAAACTATACGAATGCCGCAATCAAATACTGGTCATAATTATCACTTATCTGTTAGTCATTATATTTGACATTCTCCATAAGTCGGTCCTCACTACGGTCTAATTCAGGAGGACCTGGCCTCGTACCAAGTCAATATTGCTGGTGGAAACTTCAGTCTTATCTAAAATAAGTCAGTCCCTGATAATCAAAAAATAAAGGTGTCCTAAGCGGTCAGTGTCCCTTGGGATGTTTATATCCATCGCATATAGGCCAGCGTCTGTTGTAAGAGACATTCGGTAGTTCTCCTGGGCTCGTCTGCCTTGTAGTGTAGATCTTGGATCTAGTTGGGCTGCCATTTGAGCTCTTCAGCTGTCTCAGTCATCCGCAGAATTTCTGACGTTTATCACTCCATCTCCAGACTGTGGGAAGCGACTTCGGTCCACAGTAGCTGCATGTTAAAGGGGGAGAGAAAGCTCAAAAATACATGTTAGACAAGCCCTTTATAAGTGTCAAAACATAAGAAAAACCTATCTCGGGGAATTTATTACGTGGACAACATTTTCAACCATAATCTCATAAAAATTTGTACCATTTTCATAACTATCTATGACATAGTAATACCTTGCAACACAAAAACAAATTACAAAAGTTTACATATAACCTTAAGAATATAAGTCACCCCCCTTGAGCATCTTATCATCTAATATTACGTATACACACCATCTTTCAAGGAAAAGATATAAAAAGGATATGATATCAGTTCTTGACTTACCTATAAATGAAAAACAATCATCAAGAGAAGAGGAAGAGATATACTACAGTATATATACAGAAACATTACATTCTTTGGGTTCGTGAAAAACAAATCATCAATTCTAAATCATACACTTATGGTTCATGTCAAATAACTTCTATATAAGGATCTTACATATAATCAAAAATCATTTTCAATTGATTAAAATATCAAAATAAATTGTCACCCAAGATAGCTCATAGAAACAAAAACATAAGATTTACACAATGTATAAATGATATACCCACTCCTAATAGTACCCTAGTAATGTCCTTAAAGCTGGAAACCTACCTAACCAGCGGAGTTCGGCACCCTCTTGAAACGCCTGTGGTGCCCCCACTCCACGTCGACTCACCCTATCTGTCCTTAACTTATCCCTGATCTTATATACATATTTCCAGCTTGTAAAGTGCTGTTTAGTCCATTACCTTCTATAAACATATACAGCAATTGCTCAGTCAACATATATATATATGAGGGTCACTAGATACACTGTCAATAGTCCGTAATTGAAACAGGTCTCAGCAGGTCTGTCAGAGCACAAATAAAGCAATATGATACAATGTAAAGCCAAACAAATATAACATATAGTATAACATTAGACAATACAATTACTGTGATACTTATCATCAGTGGTCTCTCTGCTTTCCTGAAAAACAGGTCAAAAAAAGGTAACTGGATATCTGGGAAAACGTCCAATTTATTATTATACAACTGCCATATTCTTATTTACATATATATTTACTCATTTACCCACTTACTCTGCTTCAGAACATTTTTAACCAATATATTAGACATCTTATGGTATTTTATATAGGTGAGAGTGATCCACACCTACTAGGACATGTTTATAACTTTTCTCTTCTTGTCCGCACCCTATTTGCAATTCTTAAAGCTTGTGGAGCGGCTGCTGCTTCAAACTCTTACCTTTCTAAGTTGTGTTGTGTGTAAGAATAATGCAGGATTGTACACGAGGCCTTACCTGTACCCAGGAGCGAACCAGGAGGTATTCATCTGACTACACTCGTGACCGGTTGAGGTGTATGTGGGGCCAAGCAAAGACTATTCTAACTTTTGCTGAAGAGAGACGTCATCATGGCCTTTCCTTTTTCCCCATCCTTCAGCACAACTCCCTTTTTGTTCCTTTAGTATTTATTTAGTTCTGTCCGGGCAGTCCGATACCGAGGGGGTGCTTAGGCAGCCAGACGTAACAAGGCTGGGATAGATGACCTCCCGCCATTACCTAGGCTAACTTTATTTTAACTTCAAATTGTACCTTGCCCTCTACCTCTAGGGGGTCACCTGTAGTGATTGTCAGCGTGATTATACCATCCTAGACTGATAACATGGTGTCTACCTCACTGTGATTTACCAATTCTGCATTCAATATGCTTACTGTTTTGTAAGAATTGTACTTAGAAGAAGCTCCACCTGCTTACAAAAGTGCAAAAACTCAGAATCAATTGCTCTGATTACCTCATGCGAAGATCCTACCGGTGTCCAGTGTAAGATCATCTCTCCTATACGTACATCTGAAATAAAACAATCAAGAATTCGTATTAGCTTCAAAAATCAGAAAAATACTTATTCAGCAAAATTCTTATTACAATTCTCTTCTAATTATATTGATAGCTAGGCAACAAATAATACAGCGCTGCAGAATATATTGGCGCTATATTTATAAACTATAACTGAATTTAACTTCCATTATAACTGTCTACATCCCCCCTTCGCATGAGGGAATCAGAAGATATCAGAGTAAAGGTATATATAAAACTGGCAGTGGAACTAACTGTGATGTAGTCTCATTGTTAACAGGCCTTTTGGGTGGTGTAAGATGGCTGCCACTGGAAGTTCTGATGGGCAAAACTTCCTCTGAGTCTTACATTCCTAAGATGGGGGGAACATTCTGGGCTGGGCGGAGGTTTCTGTCCGTCCCCCACCTGGAGCCAACGCCATAAAAACGCCATAAAAAAACTACTTTAGAAAACAATGGGATTAGAATCTGAAGATTTAACACACATATACTAAGTATTATTATCTGTTCTCTATGCCTCTTCTAAAAACTATTGTTCCTCTGTAAAATTCAGACAGAAACATACAAAAATTATCCCAAATAGCTATCTTAGTGTCTAAAAAAAAATATTAACACAACACAAACAAGAAGACAGTGTGTCAGTACGACTCAATAAAATAGAATCATCCCTTTATCAAAATCAGTAAAACCTAATTCTGTAGGACCTCGAGCAGGAATGTACAAAAACTGTCCAAAATAACTATTATTGCATCCAATAATAGGCAATATTACTAGCTTCCAACTAAATACACAGTAAACAAGTATGATTCCCAATAATCACAGCCAAAAATGAAAAGAAATTCCTGCGTTCCACTCAGAATTTTAAACTTATAGAGAGATGATTTTTCATTCCCGCATGTAAAATGAACACGCAGAGTGCAGACTCGCTCCTACCCCCTCCCATCGAGTACTGAAGGGGAGGGGGAAGAGGAAATATCTGCGCACAATTCTAACCTTGGACGGAATGAATATTGGCAGAAAATGAATATTATGAATATGCCAAGGGGAACATACACATGATAAGGTAGCGTTCTCCCTAGGGAATTGCTTGGCAACATGTATAACCCCCCAAAAAAAACCATATACTAAACACCACGCGTGATACAAAACATACAGTCACATATAGACAAGACAATAATCAACCCTGACATTACATCTCACATCTCAGCATACATACAGTATACACAGGAGCCCCGATTACAGCTTCATTCAACACTATGTGCACCATTCACAGCCTCCTATGGTGGTTATAGCCACCTAACATTATACACACATAACCATATAGCATTACAGCACCCTCCTTCCCCTTTAACGTCCTCATAGCCTTCTAATTGCTTGTTTGCATTTTTAACATACTTTCTCCCTTCTCTTTCACGGATCATATTAATGGCCGTTTTTTTTGTTTGTTTTTTTTTCTGCCGGAGGGAGACTGTGAGACTGTGCTTTTCCTTGAAAAGACGCAACATCTTCAATCACTATTTACCGGTGCCTATCCCAGCAAATACTTATGCCACGGTACACCAGTCTTCCCTCCTTCTTGGAGAGGACACCTGTCCTTATACTGACAGCCTGCGTTCCCGTATTAAAGCTAATGTGTCCTAACAAATAATCACAAAACCACAGTCTTCCCTCCCCTCCTTGCTACATACTTCTTCACTTTCTTTACATACTTTCTTTACTTTCCTCTCTGCCACAAGGTCTCTTGGGGGTAACTTGCTGAGGCTTTGACTGATTAACACCCGTATTATAGCTTAAACCCAAGTCTCTATGCTTCTATCTTGGCTATAACTGTCCACCCCTCAAGATTACCACTGTCCGCAGGGTTGTATAAAGGGGAGTCAACTGGGATACCTTCAGTGAGCCGGGCATTAAAGTTTATTCTGAACACTCTTAATAACCAAAATTTTTCTACACAGGGAATAATAAAAACTCTAAAAGGTATATGTTGTGAAATGACTAAAGCTTACTTAGTATGCAGAACAATAACCATTGTATTTACCCTAAGGCGGCCCCTGGACACACCACGTGTGGAACAGTTAAATCCAAATCTAATAGCCACTTCTGCACAGCACCTTGTAACCCCATATTAAATATATCTAAACCTCTCTCATTTAAGTGTACTCCATATGAATGGTATAGTTTCGGAGCAAAACCTTCCAAGTCTGTGTGGCAGTGTGAAAAACCACCCACCACCGGCATAAACCGCTCAACAGCTTTGTTGAAGCGTTTCCGATCAGATTCTAGAAAACCTGAACCATCAGAAAACCAATCTAGGCGGTGAATGATTTTTGAAAAAACTATAGCAGTCTCAGGGAACATCGAATGGACATTTTTTATGTCATGTTGAACTTTCCGCAATAAATCTGAAGTACGGACTTTTCCAAGATCATTACCAGCCAAATGAATAATAATAAGATCTGGTACGGGAGAGTGACATATCAAGTCCGCCAGAATAGAACATAAAGAATTCCAGCGCATTCCCCTATGTCCGTACCACCGTATATGGATAAAATCCTTGGGAAAAAATAAATTTTCTGAATACAGACATCCGTGGGCCCTCTTCTCTGCCCAATAGATATATGAATGTCCAACAATCCAGACATGCTTACCAACGGCTCCTGTAGCTGCCATATTACCCCTTATAAAAGGACAATTTTCGGGGGAGGCACTAAGGGTGTCAATACCTTTTTGCTAGGGGTTTCCAAATTAGAAAATTGACTTGATAACTGTAAGCAAAAATACACCTTTACTCAGTATTTGTCTGTCGGTAGATATTTCTCTCTAGTAATGTCCCTTTTCTCCACAGAGTCAGCAGAAATAGCAAGCTTCACACCTTGCTGGAATCAGTCAGTCAGAGTCGGTCTGAGGACTGGGACTGGAATGGTGGTCATCAAACAGATAAAACAAATAAAACATCAAATTGTGTCGGCCCCCTCTACACCTCAGTGGGGCAACAACTGGGTCATATAACTTTCTTACATATACTTCTTGCAACAAGACTCCTTGCGGATTGACTATCGTTAGCTGGGCATGTATATTCTGTCTGAACACCTTGAGCACTGGAGAAGTGCCAGGGATTGCTATATAAACCAGTTTCTTCCTGTGCATATGGCACGTCAGTAACACGATTTATTATCCAGCCAGCGGGTGTAATTGCTAGCTCTATACCTTGTCTACACAAGTGGCACGTCATCTGGAGAGAAAGGAACAATCTCATCACTACCAAAATTTACGGGGTGGGAAATCCATCAGCCGTATCAGAGGCTGGAACACCAGTAGTGGCATAACCCATCGGCCCCCCTTTCAGGGGCCGGAAACCATCAACCCTATTAGGGGTCGACAAAGCATCAGCTCTATCCCCTGGGAATAGAGCTGGACAACCAGGGAAACAGAATCTCCCCACTCAGCCCCGTCTCTCTCCGTGCCTTTCTCTCTATTTCTCTGTACTGAAACTGCAGCAATGATAGCACTGACATAAACACAGATAAACTCAGGATCAGGCTGCAAGAACACAAATAAGGCAGACAATTAAGGAATTCTCAGGACCAGGTTGCAAGGGCTAGGACTTCTCAGATCCGGTCATCTATGTCCGAGTCTGACAGCCAGCTACTTCCACATCCCTGCACGGAGACATAGGAGGGTCATAGGTAAGATAAATAATTTTCTTACCTCTTTGTAGCCTGCAGGTCTACCCCTCGTGTATGGTCCGTCCTGGGAATGAAGGTTCAGTTGTGGCTGTCGTCCCCTGGACGCCTCGTCCTAGCACGTTGGTGCACCAACTGTTATGGATGCCCCCCACACCTTTCGGGTGAGGCTGTCATCTTAATTGTCTGCCGCCAAATTGGATGCTTTGTCTGAGTGCGTGCACGTCATCGAAAAGAGCCACGCTGACACACAAGTCAATGTAGAGCTTAATGACAAAAGACCTTTATTAAGGGAGGGGTTAGCAGTTTTATACTCATCATTAAAGTACATTTATTAAGGGTGATTCTAGGTAATTGCATCATTTTATGCTGAATATACATTTTATTCTGAAAAAACATTCAATTATATTCTGTGTGTTAGTTAGTTTAAACTAGCCTTGAAGTGTACATTCAGTCCGAAGACATTCTGATAAGAGCTTCAGTGCAGCTACCTCTAAAGGCCACGTCACACGCATCAATCTTATGAGCGATATTGTTAGCGATCACGTGCACGCGCGATCGCTAACAATATCGCTCACATCGCTGGTGAGCTGTCACACAGGCAGACTCACCAGCGATGTTGAGCAGCGAGATCGCTGGTATCTATGGTAAACGTCGGGTTACTAGGCGCCGCGCGGCGCTTAGTAACCCGACGTTTACCATAGATACCATCTCCCAGCATAGGCTCTGCCGCTGGGAGATCGTTCATCGTGGTGTCACACACCACGATGAAGCAGATTGATCAAGCGTTTATCGCTTGATTTGTGCTCCAGCTCACAAATCTGCGATCAATCAATCAAGCGATTTTACATCGTAAAATCGCTTGGTTACACGCAGCGACGCACAAACGATATCGCTTAAGCGATCAAAAAAGCAGATCGCTTAAGCGATATCGCTCATAAGATTGATGCGTGTGACGTGGCCTTAAGTCAAAACATTATATGAAATCATCTGAGCCAGAGAAAACCCGAAGGTGGGAGGGAAGAAGGAGAGAGGGCTTAGCTAGGGGAAAGTGCAAGGCCTCTTTCCTACAAACAGGCCTCAAGCCTGAAAGATTTCTGAATGACTATACACTAATATAAATTATTAACTATTTATTGCCATAACACCTCTATTTGCGTGTGTGGTGATTTGGGAAAGACCTGCCTCAAGCTGAACCTGCCGCTTTCTCTCTCTCTCAGGATGATACTCCACAACTGATGATGAGGACCTTTCTGTGGGGATCCCTACTCCTTTCCTTGGGTCTCTGGTCGTATGTTTGGTCAGGTTTGGGGTCTTGGTTTTCTGAGCTCCAGGGGGATTAAATCCTCCTGTCTGTCCAGACTTTCTCTGCTGTGACTGGATCAACAGCAGCTTCGGGCTCCGGTGTCCGGATGGGCTAAAGGGTAATTATCTCTGTTCCCCTCTTTCTAGAATTTTCTAACTTTCCACTTGCCTCCGTCCCTTTCTACGGTACTACACAGCTTCGGTGTCAGTCTTTTCTGTTTCTAGGCCTGACTTGGTCCCAGCTCCTCCTCCTTGACTCCTCAACTGTCACTCCTTGACTAACTGGCTCCTCCCCCTAGGCCTGGATCTTTATAGGGGATCTTGCTTAAGGCAGCAAGTGGAGCTCCCCCTTCAGGCCTGTGGTGGAATGTGTTGTGTGTTGTGTGTGCCAAGGTGTACTTCCTGCCCTGCACCGTTGGGTCCTGTGGCAATCCCTGAAGGGGTGCCACATTTGTGTGTCAAAACAAGGAGTGTCTCCAAAACTCAGAACAGGTGTCAATCTTTCAATTATACTTTTTCTCTGCAGGTTCCTCTCCTGGTTTCTCTCCTGGGTTTTGGCAAGCAAACCTGATCGAATCTGATCAGGGAAAAAACTGCAGTGTGAAACCGGCCTTACGCCTAGTACACTAAAAGTACAAGTATTGATCTTCGTTCCTTTTTTCGACCAGAATCTTGCCAATCACCCCTGGATTAGGCGTTTCATGACATCTGCCAGCAGACTTCGGCCACGACTCCAGAGCTGAGTCGCTCCTTGGGACCTTAATAGTGTTCTCAATGGCCTGACACAAAAACCCTTTGAGCCCTTATCTGCCTCTAGTGTTCAGATTCTCTTCCAGAAGACTGCCCTCCTGGACGCCATCACCTCTGCCAGAAGGGTAGGTGAACTTCAGGCCCTCTCAATTAAGCAACCCTATCTGAGAATCTTGGATGATACCGTAGTATTGTGCTCTGTAGACCCTTCATTTTTACCCAAGGGGGTCTCTGACTTCCATAGGACTCAGGACATTGTCCTGCCTTCTTTTTGCTCTACTTCTGCCAATCTTAAGGAAGAGACCTTTCATACCCTTGACATTCACAGAACTGTTCTTCATTACCTCCAATAGAGTACCACGTTGAGGGTTGACCAGAATCTATTTGTCCAGCACTGCGGCCGCAACAAGGGGAAGAAGGCCTCCAAAGGTACAATCGCCAACTGGATTAAGAAAACCATCTGCACTGCATTTCTTCAAAAGGGGTGCTCACCGCCTGAGACTCTAAAAGATCACTCCACCAGATCAGTCTCGACTTCGTGGGCAGAAAGGGGGGAGATGCATCTACCGAGTAGATCTGCAGAGACGCCACCTGGTCCTCTGTCCATACTTTCACCAAGCTTTACAGATTAGACTTTATTAGGGATCTTTCTTTTGGCAGGAGAGTCCTGCAGGCTGTTATCCCTCCCTAAGTGTTATTCTTTGGTATTCCAGTGGTCTGCTGTCGTGGAAGGTGACTAGAGAAAATAAAATTACTTTTACCAGTAATTCGGTTTCTAGGAACCTTCCACGACAGCTTTAATTTCTCTCTCTATTTAATGTTTTTTCTTTTCTTTTCAATAATCTTTTAATTGAAAGTATATAGGATACAAACAATATTGCTTGATACAACACAATAATAAAACGTGTCAGGCATCAAATGAGAGGCAGTGCAATAAACAGCTGGTTTTAAGTGGAAAATGCAATATAAGTGTAGTAAGGTTTGTGATCACGCTTCAAATCTCAAAGTTTGAGAATGGTGGTGCATTATATTACATCTAGTAAGGCTGTAGGTTACAACCTCAAAAGACAATGAAAGTCCATAATGAAGGTTTAAATTTGCCTGAGAAGTTATCAAAAAGAGAAAAAAATAACATTTTACTTAAGTATTAAAAAAGAAGATAGAGGTAAGGGGAAAGAGAAACCAAGAGAGCTAGTGAGAAAAGGGGAAAAGAAAGGTGGGGATGAGAGGGGGGAAGGCACAGTGTGGCGCAGTAGATCGAATGGTGCATCTAGGAAGACTTCTCAAACCTGATTAATCTAGAGGGATGACTTAAATTGAATCCATGGACACCATGTTTCCAGAAAGGTCACTTGAGAATAGTTCACCGATGCCACAGTTTCTGCTACATGAAACAATGAATGCACTTTCTCTTGTAGTTGTGCTGATGTGGTTAAAGGTACCGTTACACGCTTCAATATCGTTAGGATATCACCAACAATCTCATGGGTGCGCGGTCGTTAGGACATCTTTTTGACATCGTTGGTGAGATGTCACACGTCTAGATATCGTGGACGACGCACCAACGATGTGGCGAGCAGCTATCGTTCGCACAACCCAGCAAACGATCCTTGTTCACTGTTGTTAATAGGAGAAGTCGTTAACAACATCGTTATTGCGCTGTCACACACAATGATGCAGCAGGTTGGCAGATCGAGGATTGTTCTCAAATCTGCGATCAACGATTTATCGTAGTCGTATCTTGGTGTAACACGCAACGACGTCCTAACAAAGTCGTTTGAACAACTCCAAACCCGTGACATTTGAGCGATATCGTTCACAATCTCGTACAGTGTAACTGGGCCTTAAGTTAGAAGACTTCCAATATGATTCCTGTACTATTGGTGGTAACTATTCATGCTAGTGTGTACAGAAAAAACACTGGCTAGTGCAGGAAGGTGAGGAGTATTTAACCTCTGTGTTTCCTGTCCCCTATTTAGGGCGGGGAGGCAACCTCCGGGCTGCTGTCGTGGAAGGTTCCTAGAAACCAAATTACCTGTACGGTTAATTCTATTTTCAGATCTCAAATAATGCAAAGAAAACAAGTTCATATTCATTTAGAAACAACAATATTAATGTTTCAACTCAGGAAGAGTTAAGAAATCTATAGTTGGTGAAATAACCATGATTTTTAATCACAGCTTTCATGCATCTTGGCATGCTTTCCACCAGTCTTTCACACTGCTTTTGGGTGACCTTATGCCACTCCTGGCACAAAAATGTAAGCAGTTCTTTGTTTGATGTCTTGTGACTATCCATCTTCCTCTTGATTACATTCCAGAGGTTTTCAATGGGGTTCAGTTCTGGAGATTGGGCTGCCCATGACAGGGTCTTGATGTAGTGCTCCTTCATCCACACATTGATTGACCTAGCTGTGTGGCATGGAGCATTGTCCTGCTGGGAAAAAACAGTTCTCAGAGTTTGGGAACATTGCCTGAGCAGAAGGAGGCAAGTGTTTTTCAAGGATAACCTTGTATGCGGCTTGATTCATACATCCTTTGCAAAGATTAACCTGCCCTATTCCAGCCTTGCTGAAGCATCCCCAGGTCATCACTGATCCTCCACCAAATTTCATAGTGGGTGCAAGACACTGTGGCTTCTACCCAAGGACCGAAGACCAATACGATCCGTGCTGCTGCAATGAGATCACAGACTCTCGTGGTATTTAAAAACGGTCTTCTTTATTCCAATCCGACGCGTTTCAAGGACGTCCCGACCTCTTCATCAGGGATATACCAGCATAATGACCAGCAAGATACATTCTCATATATTTATAGGCCAATGACCAATTGCCACCTTGCAATGACGTCTGATAGCAAGGATTGTTGCAGCAGCACGTATCGTATTGGTCTTCTGTCTTTGGATATCACGTGGCCATCTCTGGGGTGGTGGAACCTGCAGCAGCTGTTCGATGCACAAATACTAGTTGTGGGTTTTCACAACTTACCAAGATGAACAGTTAATGCACTGCATACATTTATAACATTAAGGCGATGAGACCCATTGCGCCCTTGTCTGCTCAGTTGTCAGGCTTACAGCACCGATTGGATCCTATCATTCACTGACAGCAGGATCCGAAACCGCCGTGGCGGGGATCGCGCTGTTCCCCGCCTGCATCGATGATCCCGCAATATTGCGAGATCTTTGGTGCTCACGTGATAGCCGGGCTCCTGCCGAGACCCCGGAAGCTATCAGGGACCGCTTCCTGTGAGTGGTTGGCAAGCGCTGTCAACCACTCACAGTGTGCATTTGTGACAGGTCCCGATGTGCTGCAGCTCATCGGGACCTGTCACAAGCGATCAGATGCTGCAGCACTGTGGCACCCAATGGAGCTATGTAAGATCAAGAATCAAGTGAAAAATAAGGTTTTTAAAAACATGAAGAAAAAACCCCCATAAAAGTTAAAATCACCCCCTTTTCACCCATTCAAAAACAAAGGATTAAACCAATAAAAAAATACACATATTTGGTATTGCCGCGTTCAGAAATGCTCGATCTATCAATATATAAAATCAATCATTGGGAGGCGTAAACTGTGTAACGGAAAAAAAGGTCCAAACTCCAAAATTAAGGGTTTTCTTGTCACCGCAACATTGCCATAAAATGCAATAACTGGAGATCAAAACAGCCCATCCACCCAAAAATGGTATCAATATAAATGTCAGCTCAAGCTGAAAAAAAAAGCCATAACACAGCCCCAGATCCCGAAAAATGAGAACGCTATGGGTCGCAGAATATGGCGCAAAAGTGTGATTTTTTTTTTACATTTTTTTCAAATTTCAGAATTTTTTTTCACCACTTAGACACCCGTAAAAATATACATGTTTGGTATCTACGAACTCGTACCAACCCAAGGCATTACACCATCTCGTCAGTTTTACCATATAGTAAACATTGTGACTAAAAAAACTAATGTTTTATTGCACTTTTTTGCAATTTCACTGCACTTGGATGTTTTCCCCCCATTTTCCTGTACACTATATGGTAAAATAAATGATTGCATCTGAAAGTACAACTCGTCCCGCAAAGAAACAAGCCCTCATATGTCTGTTTGACGGAAAAATAAAAAAGTTATGGCTCGTGGAAGCAGGGGAGCAAAAAATGAAAATGAAAATCTAAAAATTGCCGGGTGGTGAAGAGGTTAATTTTTGCCAGAGATGTATACCAGTGACCACATGGCCTTTTCCTTTTTTCAGGATCTAATGGGGTGTTTTTTAACATTTTTTTAAGTTCTTTTTGTATGTTTATAATTAGTTGTAATCAATAATATTTGTAATTATTTACATTTTTTGCGCTGTATTAATTTTTAGATAATCTTTTTGGTTGGTCATTTATTTATATTTACATTAGTATATTTTGGGCTCCACTAGAGTTCATGAATCTGTTTGTGTTTATATTATGGGCTTCTTGGTTCAATTTTGGTTCCTACCATATTTTTTTGATTGGAAGACTCACTTTTACTCCCCAACATTGTGGGTGTGTGTCTTTATAGTGTGAATGTATGGTCTGGCTGTTGCTCTGGTGGGTCAGTGGGGGTGGAGTGGGTCACCGGAGGCTGCAGTATCTCTTGCCAGTGATTAGGCATGCCCGCTGTTTAAGTAACTTTATTATTCACTGCCCATCACCTCTCAGCATTGAAGCCAGTACCGAGAGGTGAGTGAGATGATGGACGGGGGGGCGTAGGGTATATTAAATTCTCTTGGACACCTGCTGCAGAGGTGGGCGATCACGTGTGCCTGATATTAGAGAAAATGGATATTTATTGCTTCCCATGCACACTGCAAAGTAGCAGTGAATATCCTGGCAGGCGAGAGCGGACAGATGATTATACTCACCGTTCATCGCTCCCCTGCAACTGCGCAACATGTTCCTCTTATGCTGGGAGCTGATGTATGTGGGAGCACAGCACACAACAGTGATGACAATGTACTTATACTCTGATCAGTATATGCAGTTCACCTCTCGCAGATGCAGATAAAAAAGGAGTCCTGGGCAAGAGCAATATATGTGCCTTTTATAGTCTGACAGCTCATAATAATGTACAATTCCATCTGTTTTGTTGGTAGAAATGGGCCCCTTTACCTTATTGGTCTATCTGCAACTGTGAAAGGGAGTGGGAACAGCAGAAGATGCATTCAACTAGATTTGGCAACGTCTGCAAGAACGTCGTCATCTGTTGGTTAAAGTCAGGGGCGTATCTAGGGGGGTGCAGACGGACCTTTTGCCCCGGGCGCAACTCAGCGGGGGGCGCCGGCGGCACCCCCCCTCCCGTGTGTATATCACATGTGCCCTGCACAGATTGTATGTGGGGCCCGAGTGGTCAGCACTTCCGGAGGAGTCTGCACCCACCGCACTATAATACCCCCTGCCGGCCGGGAGCAATGGTACCGCCCACCGGACATGCCTCGGCGGCCATCTTTGTACTCCAGCAGCATCCCGGAATTGTGAGGTAATGCAGAAAGCGTGTGATGTGCAACCATGGGTGCACAATAGGGGCGGTGGGGCTGACACCGGCAGGCAAGCACACACCCCTTCCCCCCCCCCCCTTCCCGGTCCTCGACCACGGGTGCAGCAGGGGTGGCGGGGCTGAAAAACTGACAGCACCCCCCCGTCCTCACCTGCTCTGGGGGGGGCAATAATGGATCTGTGCCCCGGGCGCCGTCAAGCCTAGTTACGCCGCTGGTTAAAGTTACTTGGAACTCAATGACAATGAAGCTGTTTTTTCATGGGAAGCAATTTGGAGAGACAGCAGGTCAAGTGGTAATTGTGGCGCAACTACGAAGCATAAAAGCTCGGGACACCAGAGAAGGGGAAGATTTAGTTCCAAGCTTGAGAAGGAAGTGGACGTGAGCAATAACGCAAAGCTACGGCTGCCATTGCTGAAGAAGTACCAAGAAGGGCCTACACACTTGATAAGGTCTGAGTTATATTGGTTTTAAAAGAAGACCAGACTACGTCAGTTACCTAAACCCATACTACATAGGTCAAGCACCAAAGTCCGAATACCAGCTCCAGAAGGAACCTGAGGGCTGACTAATGAACAACGTCGCCAGAATATGATCCGAGTGAGACGGCCGTTGCTTCCTGTTCAGACATATGGTACTCAGTGGGGAAAGCCATCCTCTGGTATTGAACTTGTAACTTAGGGGGTTGCACTATAGTTCTGTTAGAACCCGTGTGTTTGTTGATACATTAAATCGTTTAGTTAACTGGGATGGCCCCTTTACACGCAGCTACAGGTGACAGGTTTTCCACAGGTAACTTACTGGTTGCAGTGAAATCATGGAGACATGGTTCTATCTTGTTGCTGTGTACAAATGGAACTATGTCTCCATGATTTCCCTGCAGCCAGTAAGTTACCTGTGGAAAACCTGTTACCAGTAGCTTCGTGTAAATGGAGCCAGGACTGTAAATGGGGCTGGGTTTACATTGACAGTTCTTTGACAGAAAGACCGTGACTATTTCCTTACCGTTCCACAACTCCTTTATTTGTGTGACTGAGTTGTCTTACTTATATAGTTGCATCCTCGTTACTTGTGTACAGCAGCACAGGTCACCCCTGCAGTAACCGCTCCACATGTCGCACATTGTGCTGGTTGGGTGTAACCCATAGAAGTGGACGGAGACCTGAGAGATAGATCTGTGAATATGACTCGATATAAGACCTCTGTGCCGCACAGGCTGTGTGCTGGATGATGCAACAACCCTACTTATTACCCTTATATAGTGAGTTGGGGAACAACTACAAGTACCAACTGCTCTAGTGATGTACATAGTGGGAGGGCCCAATGCTCTGGATGATAAAGCTTCATGATGAGGGGCAACAAACCCTTATGGCCACTTTACACGCGGCAACAGGTAGATAGAAAACGGCAGGTGTCGGAGACAATTGTACCTTTTACCTTCAAAACACCTTGCAGATACCTGAATTACACGCAGCCACTTCAAGGTGTTTTGAAGGTAAAAGGTACAATTGTCTCCGACACCTGCCGTTTTCTATCTTCCTGTTGCCGCGTGTAAAGTGGCCATTAGGGGTTTCTAATTAATCCAGATTTTTTGGCAGGTGAAAACCTGCATTTTTTTGCAGCATTTTTACCGCGTTATTATTTGCTGCGTTTTTTCAGCATTTTTGCCCATAGAACAGTGAAAAAGCACAGAAAAGAATTGACACTCAATCTTTCCAAAACACAACAAAACCTGAGCAGGTTTCAGTTTCTGCAAAGAAATTAAACCAATGTGTGTGCACAGCTTTTACCTGAATCACATAGGTTTTGCTGGAAATCAAAATGCAGGTTTAGATTAGCATAAAACCATGGTAAAAACTGAGCACCAAAATGCAGTGAAAACATAGTGTGTGAACATAGCCTAAAACTGTAATAAAGATCCTGCTGTGACACAAGCCTGTATACAACCCAGGTACCTAATATAATCCAAAATGGAGCATAATGTGACCAGATGACACACAGAGAACACAGGACAGGGGACGGTAGGATCCAGCACTGATTACAATCACCCTTGGGCGGCTGTATATGTGTCCAGTCAGAAGAGGAGGCGGCAGTCTGTATCTCCCATATTATACTACAAAAACAGAAAAATCAGGCATGTTCATATTTAGTTAGGCTCCCATCAGAAAAAGGTCACCTTGCCATAGTTGATGGGCTCACATGGATTGGACAATTTATGTACTAAGAACCTTCATTTATACTAAAAGATAAGAACCTTTTTTCAAAAATTTTCATAAAGCAGTAATGCAGCAATTTTTTTTCCAAATGGCAGTAATGCAGCTCAAATTTCATGTGATATATACAGTATATGCATATGTCTTGGTGTTTACAGAGTGCTGTTATATCTTTATGTTTGTAGGATGTGGATATGACGGATCATCTCTGCATCAGACAAACAATATGGCCGACATTACGGTTCCTGTCACTCAGCTTTCCCAGACTCTATAATATGGAATCTATCCAATTAAGCCGGTAATGTGAGGGGGACGTGTCATTACTCTATGTGCTATTCAGGGTGTGTGAGGTTCAGAGATGCCCCCTGTCAGAGCGGTGATGGTGGCTGTATTTATTGTCATCCTGACGATTCTGAAGAAAACCGCGGCACACTCTGGAAAAGTAAAACTCCTTCTTTATTTTAAACAGGTAAAAGCTGGTGCACTACTCCAGTTCAGCGTGGAGGAGAGGGGGAGACAAGCAGGTGTATAGACAGCAGCTGTTTCGCACGTTTGTGCTTCATCTGTGGACCTGTTGAAGCACAAACATGCGAAACAGCTGTTTGAAATAAAGAAGGAGTTTTATTTTTCCGAAGCGTGCTATGGTTGTCTTCAGAATCGGATTGATTTGTCTTGCCTGGACTAAGCTTGAACTGTCAAGCACCATCACTGGGACTCCGGAAGCACTGACTGTTCAGCTACATGGTACGTCATCTGCCCAGTTCTCTTTATAAAATGAAAAAACAGATGAGGAGCAATGAGGGGTACCTATGTAACATAGATTTTATCGTGGGATTTTTATATATATCTCCTCACCTTCCTATGTTGTGCTCCTCCGCACAACACCAGTTATCGTCTGAACTCCGGGCACCGCTCTCCCCCACAGCCGTCGCTCCGGCGCCCTCCCGGAAGCGACGGTCACGTGACCCGCGATTCGGATATACGTCACTGCAGGTCCTTCTCCTGTTGATCTTAGTTGCCTAGTAACAGGTCCTTCGGCTTGGTAAGTATCCAGCGTTCTTAATCTTCCTCCTCCCGCAGCAGCTCCTACCAGCTCCCCTTCTGGGGGTCCACAATATTACAACTACAAAAAGCGGTCTTGTTGGAGCACTAGGAAGGAGTATAACAGTGATTCAATTGAAGTATACAACCTTTATTGCGTTCCCTAATGGTACCTTTACACGCCGATACAGAAGGTTGGAAACAACTGGGTGTCTCACGTGCACGAGCACGTTCCAACGGCTGCAAACGGTACCCGATACTGTCTTTACACACCGCTACAAAGTGCTCTACAGAAGGTTTAATCTATCTCTGGAGGCACCACCGGGTGCCACAAGTTACCTTCTGTAGAGCACCGTTCCTCATTTACACGCCGCTACAGAAGGTAATATGGGAGGACCTGTTGCAGCAGGGACAACACATAGGCGTGCCAGAGTTGTGGATTACGAGACGCTCGTACAGTGATTGGACAATGCAATAGCATCATGATTGGCCAGCCAGTGCAGGAAGGCTGGCTAATACAAGATGCTATTGCAATTGTGTAGTGTGACTGGTCGGCTCCTTAAATGTAGCCGCCCTATGCAGCGACAACTAATCGTAACGCAGGAGCGTCCACCAATGATCGCTGAAGGGGGGCGGTTTCCCGGAGGCTGTGTCACGCCCCAGGGAGTTAACTAGGTGACGAAAAAACCTTCCTGTACCTCATTTAGACGCCGCTACCATTGGGTTGAAACCAACCTGTTTTAGAGCACTGCTCTGAAAAAGGTGTCGACAGTGACCGGTGGTAACAACCTAGTTTACACGCCGCTACCTCGGGTTGATTTGACGGTGCAAGATACATTTGTCTCCGACACCCGGTTGTTTCCAACCTTCTGTAGCGGCGTGTAAAGGTATCATTATAGTTCCACAACATGTTTCGACAGTCCAGCTGCTGTCTTCCTCAGGTAATATAAGGGAAATTAAAAAACACTCACTTTATAAAGGAAATGGTAATTTCAGCATAAGATCCTAATAGGTTAATTACAAGATGAAACCTTCATTAACCCTTCATTAACCCTTAATATCCCTGAATTCCTAGCAGATCAAATATAAATCCATTCCTCTATATTACATATTATATAGAATCCATAAAATTCACAAAAATTATTGTCCTTAAAACCACATTTAAAAGAAGTGTTTTAAAATGAATTCCATTATTATTATTATCATACCACCACTACCCATATCATATTCCATACAAAAATGCTTTATACAAAAAAACTCTTATATACAATAATAATAACAATATTAACAATAATATATAAAATAAAATATAAAAAATATATAAAAAAAATAAATATATATATATATATATATACAGTTAGGGCCAGAAATATTTGGACAGTGACACAATTTTCGCGAGTTGAGCTCTGCGTGCCACCACATTGGATTTGAAATGAAACTTCTACAACAGAATTCAAGTGCAGATTGTAACGTTTAATTTGAAGGGTTGAACAAAAATATCTGATAGAAAATGTAGGAATTGTACACATTTCTTTACAAACACTCCACATTTAGGAGGTCAAAAGTAATTGGACAAATAAACATAACCCAAACAAAATATTTTTATTTTCAATATTTTGTTGCGAATCCTTTAGAGGCAATCACTGCCTTAAGTCTGGAACCCATGGACATCACCAAACGCTGGGTTTCCTCCTTCTTAATGCTTTGCCAGGCCTTTACAGCCGCAGCATTCAGGTCTTGCTTGTTTGTGGGTCTTTCCATCTTAAGTCTGGATTTGAGCAAGTGAAATGCATGCTCAATTGGGTTAAGATCTGGTGATTGACTTGGCCATTGCAGAATGTTCCACTTTTTTGCACTCATGAACTCCTGGGTAGCTTTGGCTGTATGCTTGGGGTCATTGTCCATCTGTACTATGAAGCGCCGTCCAATCAACTTTGCAGCATTTGGCTGAATCTGGGCTGAAAGTATATCCCGGTACACTTCAGAATTCATCCGGCTACTCTTGTCTGCTGTTATGTCATCAATAAACACAAGTGACCCAGTGCCATTGAAAGCCATGCATGCCCATGTCATCACGTTGCCTCCACCATGTTTTACAGAGGATGTGGTGTGCCTTGGATCATGTGCCGTTCCCTTTCTTCTCCAAACTTTTTTCTTCCCATCATTCTGGTACAGGTTGATCTTTGTCTCATCTGTCCATAGAATACTTTTCCAGAACTGAGCTGGCTTCTTGAGGTGTTTTTCAGCAAATTTAACTCTGGCCTGTCTATTTTTGGAATTGATGAATGGTTTGCATCTAGATGTGAACCCTTTGTATTTACTGTCATGGAGTCTTCTCTTTACTGTTGACTTAGAGACAGATACACCTACTTCACTGAGAGTGTTCTGGACTTCAGTTGATGTTGTGAACGGGTTCTTCTTCACCAAATAAAGTATGCGGCGATCATCCACCACTGTTGTCATCCGTGGACGCCCAGGCCTTTTAGAGTTCCCAAGCTCCTCAGTCAATTCCTTTTTTCTCAGAATGTACCCAACTGTTGATTTTGCTACTCCAAGCATGTCTGCTATCTCTCTGATGGATTTTTTTTTTTTTTCAGCCTCAGGATGTTCTACTTCACCTCAATTGAGAGTTCCTTTGACCGCATTGTAGCAAATATGTATCGCAGGGACTGGGCACAGACCAGTGAAGGGGTTAAATCTCCTGCCCATCCAGGAGAGGTCAGGACCTGATACATAAACACACACTACCAGTCCCACTGACTCTGGTCTCCCCAGGGAGCCATGATGGGAAAAGCAGAGGGTGACAAAAATCACACACAGAGAAAGCTTCAAAGGGAAAGGAACCATCTCAGATAGTGATCAAAGAGACCCGCAGATGAGAAGCAAAAGCAGGACACTTAGTTAGAAGACAAAGACATTTTTAAAACATAATCTCTGCATGGCTAAATGAGTGATCGCCCAATCATAGGCCAAGAATTAGAATTCTAAACTAGAAAGCCGGTCTAGGATCTGACCCCCCCGGCTGGGTCTATATCTGGGCCCACACAGCTGCTGCTGGGGTGTCACAGTGATGGGTCAGTGGAAGCTGCTGTGATCATCATTCCAAAAACTCTGCTCTACCCATCGGGCAACGGAAGCTAAGTTTAGTTTTCTGTAAGTTTCTCCTTTTTATTTCATTGTTTAAATATGTGTATGTCACTTTATTATTTCTATTTTTATATCTTTTATTGTACGCACTGTACCTTTTATATTAAAGCTTAACACAGCAACAGCTTCCAAATGCAAAACCACACACCTGGAATCCACCCCTGACCTTTTAACTACTTCATTGATTACAGGTTAACGAGGGAGACGCCTTCAGAGTTAATTGCAGCCCTTAGAGTCCATTGTCCAATTACTTTTGGTCCCTTGAAAAAGAGGAGGCTATGCATTACAGAGCTATGATTCCTAAACCCTTTCTCCGATTTGGATGTGGAAACTCTCATATTGCAGCTGGGAGTGTGCACTTTCAGCCCATATTATATATATAATTGTATTTCTGAACATGTTTTTGTAAACAGCTAAAATAACAAAACTTGTGTCACTGTCCAAATATTTCTGGCCCTAACTGTATACAGTTGTGGCCAAAAGTATTGACACCCCTGCAATTCTGTGAGATAATACTCAGTTTCTTCCTGAAAATGTTGCAATCACAAATTCTTTGGTATTATTATCTTCATTTAATTTGTCTTCAATGAAAAAACACAAAAGAGAATGAAGCAAAAAGCAAAATATTGATCATTTCACACAAAACTCTAAAACTGGGCCAGACAAAAGTATTGGCACCCTCAGACTAATACTTGGTTGCACAACCTTTAGCCAAAATAAGTGTGATCAACCGCTTCCGGTAACCATCAATGAGTTTCTTACAATGCTCTGTTGGAATTTTAGACCATTCTTCTTTGGAAATCTGCTCCAGGTCCCTGATATTTGAAGGGTGCCTTCTCCAAACTGCCATTTTTAGCTCTCTCCACAGGTGTTCTATGGGATTCAGGTCTGGACTCATTGCTGGCCACCTTAGAAGTCTCCAGTGCTTTCTCTCAAACCATTTTCTAGTGCTTTTTGAAGTGTGTTTTGGGTCATTGTCCTGCTGGAAGACCCATGACCTCTGAGGGAGACCCAGCTTTCTCACAATGGGCAATACATTATGCTGCAAAATTTGTTGGTAGTCTTCAGACTTCATAATGCCATGCACACGGTCAAGCAGTCCAGTGCCAGAGGCAGCAAAGCAACCCCAAAACATCAGGGAACCTCCGTCATGTTTGACTGTAGGGATCATGTTCTTTTCTTTGAATGCCTCTTTTTTTCTCCTGTAAACTCTATGTTGATGCCTTTGCCCAAAAAGCTCTACTTTTGTCTCATCTGACCAGAGAACATTCTTCCAAAAGTTTTGGCAAACTCCAGCCTGGCTTTTTTATGTCTCAGGGTAAGAAGTGGGGTCTTCCTGGGTCTTCTACCATACAGTCTCTTTTCATTCAGATGCCGATGGATAGTACGGGTTGACACTGTTGTACCCTCGGACTGCAGCGCAGCTTGAACTTGTTTGGATGTTAGTCGAGGTTCTTTATCCACCATCCGCACAATCTTGCGTTGAAATCTCTCGTCAATTTTTCTTTTCCGTCCATATCTAGGGAGGTTACATCTAGGGAGGTTAGCCACAGTGCCATGGGCTTTAAACTTCTTGATGACACTGTGCACGGTAGACACAGGAACATTCAGGTCTTTGGAGATGGACTTGTAGCCAGGGGTGCACCGAGCCCCACTGCCGCCCGAGCCGCGGCACTGATTACGGGGGGGGGGGGGGGGGGTGCTGGTGGAGCCTGGGGCTGCCGCCCCTTCTGCAGTGACCGGCTCGCCATGTTGAGAGATGGTGAAGGGAGCGAGCTAGTTCCATGCCGGTAGCCAGGACCGGGGTCGTTTCAGCACCTGGAGTGGGGGAAGCCGTGGCTGACCTGGTGGACGCTGGACTGGATGTGGGGTGAAACACGTCCAGGAAGGAGCCCATGGGGAGGCTTGGCCAACCCGTGACCTCAGGTAGCGAGACCCGGATCTGTGCTTGGTAAGACAGCAGTTCCTGTGTAACGGAGTGAGCTGTGTGTGATTAATGCCACGGCGGGCATAACCGCCGTTGGGTCCGACTAGCCAGTCGGTAAAGGACCCGTAGATGTATTTGAGGGCTTAGGTAAAAGTGCCCTGAATGAAAGACAATGGCCTATGTGTAAGAGCCATGTAAAATGTTGTGGGGAGAATGACCCAGCCAGTATGGATGATGAGTTGAAGGCGATCCGTCCCTGGTGGACGAGAGGGAGGCTTGCTTGCTGCATGCAGGAGGCACCCGTCCTTCAATAGTATGTACGTGCCTGTGGCCAGAGACAGGGGTCACGAAGGCTCCTAGAAGGGTAACCATGGCTGATCCAGAAGGGTGCTACTCAGACACAGGGTACAGTCGTCGACCTGGAGACCTGCCATGAGATGGAGGTTTGGTGGCGACTGGTGGCCCGTACCGTGGTGAGTAGGCCATGGTGATGCGTGGTTAGCCCAGATTCTACGGTTGACCAGGTCCCTGTTATGGTCATGGAGGAGCCATAGTCCATGGATGGATTATGATGGGCTGTGAGCGGGGTGAAGAGGCATGTGGTCCATGAATATAGTAGGATAGATCACATGTGGTATGTAAGGTCCCGGTTAGGCAGGAGTCCTGACTACGGGTTAAGGTTATGTCATCATGCTGGGTAACTAAAACCGGGCGGCTGGTACCGCCATTGGGACACACAGGGCCTGTTGAAGCATATGTAGCGAAGGTCAGAAGCAGGGGTTAAAAAGGGCTCCTAGAGTGGGGACACCATGGTTGAACCAGGTGGACTCTGACCGGGACGTAGGCTGAGATGCGTCCAGGAAGGAGCCCCTTGGGGATACATGACATACCCGATACGCAGGTTGCTCAATCCCTGTTCTGAATCCAGAGGTGTCATCGTTGATATGTAACTTATGTATTTATTATAAATGTATTGTAAATGTATAGATAGGCCGGAGGCCGTGATCACCACGGGAGCAGTTGATAGAGCTCCAATGGGGAAAGAGTCGTGGTTACAGGTCCCGGGTTACCGTAAATGTATATGTGCAATATTCTATGTACTGTAATGTGGAAAGTAATGTATTATGTGACGTGTTTGTGTTAAATGTTAAATGTACTACCCCGGTTATTGATGCTGATGAGAAATAAATTATACACATGTGTTGACGTCATTACGCAGCAAGCGAGTCCCCCGGCTCGCTATCTTACATTATGTATAAGTGCCCTTGGTTGACAAAATGTAGTAGTCAGACCCCACGTTGTACAATCTAACATTCTTTTTTTCTTTTCCACAGCATTATCCGAATCTCCCTTACCAGACTCAATACACAATTCCTGTGTTAATTTGCTCGTTTTCCTATAAGCTATACGAGCTTCTGGATATTTAAACTGGGGAGTTTAAGCCCTGAGGGGCTTAATTTAACATTGGATAATGTGGCCAAACAGTAGACGTATTAATACCAGAATGAGGGGTCTCGGTAGAGATAAATTATTAGATATATTTGTATATAAGCAGAACATGGGATGTAGATAAGTAATTGTTCTCTAATAGGATTTATTGGGAGTATGTGCACAAAGTTTGGGGTTGTATGTGTACATGTTGTCCAATAGGTGGGTATTATATATATATATATATATATATATATATATATATATATATATATATATATATATATATATATATATATTTTTTTTTTTTTTTTTTTTTTTTTTTTTTTCTTTTTTTTTCTTATATATATTTTCTTATATATATTTTATATTTGTTTATATATTTTTTTTATATTTTATTTAACATATTATTGGTATTGTTATTATTATTGTATATAAGAGATTTTTTTGTATAAAGTATTTTTGTATGGAATATGATATGGGTAGTGGTGGTATGATAATAATAACGGAATTAATTTTAAAACACTTCTTTTAAATGTGGTTTTAAGGACAATAATTTTTATGAATTTCATGGATACTATATAATATGTAATATAGAGGAATGGATTTATATTTGATTTGCTAGGAATGCAGGGATATTAAGGGTTAATGAAGGGTTAATGAAGGTTTCATTTTGTAATTAACCTATTAGGATCTTAGACTGAAATTACCATTTCCTTTATAAAGTGAGTGTTTTTTTAAATTTCCCTTATATACCTGAGGAAGACAGCAGCTGGACTGTCGAAACATGTTGTGGAACCATAAGGGAACACAATAAAGGTTGTAGACTTTAGTTGAATCACTGTTATACTCCTTCCTAGCGCTCCAACAAAACCGCTTTTTGTAGTTGTAATACAACAGTTCTCTTTATAAACAGCGTGATGCCCACATAAACCGTCACCTTCTTGTTGTACTGATTGTCATCCCATGTTTCCAGAAATAGATTATTAGATGAATAGGAAATGACACAATAACTCTCTGATCACACCTCTCCCTGTGGACGCCTCTCTACAGGGGATTCTCCTTCTTCAGGGATGTTTTCTGGAGGATCTGATAACAGGAGTGTCCATGATATTGAGGTCCTGACTGCAGGGGGCAGTATTGTAGCAGATCCACCATCCCCCACTGTGCCGCATTCAGTGTTTCCAATCCAGGCAATCCTCCGAGAGCTGAATAATTCCCAGCTGCACTTACGCACTGTAACAAACCCTCTCTCTATTACATGAGCACTACAATTACTTTCTGGTTAGAAAACCTATTCTTCAATGTCCTTTTAGGAAATTCTGAGGAAATAGATGAGGGACCCCGTTCATTGTGTTCCTCTACCTCTGCTGGATTGGAGTCGTGTCTCTCTCTCCCGGACGCCTTGCTTGGCCACCGAACTGTGACCCCTGCCACCAGCATTTTCCGAAGGGAATTTTTTGACTAATTCCCCAACAAGGGACTTCTGGTACTGCAGCATTTTTGTAGACCTCTCTGCTGGTGGAATAAGAGAACTAAAGTTCTCTTTGTAGCATGGGTCTAAAAGTGTCACCAGCAAGTAATGAGTGTTTTCCAAGATGTTGATAATGCAAGGGTCACGAGACAGGCAGCTTAACATAAAGTCAGCCATGTGTGCCAGACTTGTAACAGGCAAGACTTCAGGGTCATCAACAACAGGATGACTGACCATGCTGTACTCATCCTCCTCCTCCTCGTCCCTGTCCAATGGCCATCCACGCTGGACCAACGGTATGACGGTTGTGCAGGTAGTACCGTCAATTCCGCATGAAACTAGCTCCTGTTCTTCTAACTCCTATTCCTCATCCTCCTCCTCGTCATTGTTCCCCAAAGCACGTTGGGATGATATGAGGCTGCGCTGTGTGTAATCACCCACTATGGTTCCTTGCTCCATCTCATCGTGCTCCGCCTGCAATGCATCGTCTTTTATTTGGATTTAAACCAAACAACTGAGAGTTCTATTGCCCAGGTATTTCTCATGTATTTAATGTCAACACGAATGTAATTTGCAGAATAAACGTTTTATTTCTTACAGTGAATACAATAAATATCGTGCAATACATAACTCATCGACAAGTGAATTGAGGAGGGGAGGGAGACAGATGACAAGTAAACCGGAGATAGAAGGACAGTACAGAGATATGGTTCAGAGGGGCAGTCAGAATGTGCAAGGTGCTGTAGTGCAAAGACCAGGGTAGTAAATGGCATCCAACCACAATGGGTCTAATTTAACCCTCAGTCCAATAAAGTGCAATGTATAAACGCACAATCAAATAGCAGCTTACCCATGAACCTATTTAGGGAGTCCTCCACCTCTGGTTATCGGTCCAATAGCCCCAATGGGCACACACGCAGCGTACTTTGATGAGCAGATCTGGCAGCTTCGGGTAGGATTTAAGAAACCGCTGAACCACGAGGTTGAGCACATGGACCAAGCATGGCACATGTGTGAGCTCACCTCGCCTCAGAGCCACCACCAGGTTGAGGCCATTGGCACACACAACCATGCCTGGCTCTAGGTTCAGCGGTGTGAGCCAATGATTTGCCTGCTCTTTCAGAGCTGTCCACAACTCATCAGCATTGTGGGGTTTGTCACCTACGCATATTAGCTTCAGCACAGCACAGCCTGTTGCCGCTTGGCCGAGTGCAGCAGACCATCCAGCTTGGGACTGTTTGGAGGCTGAAGAGGAGGAGGAGGAGGATGACGTTCCGGAGCTGTAGACTGTGGGGGCAACCCTGACTGAGTTAAGGCCCGCAATCCTTGGTGTCAGGAGGACGTGTTCCGTCCCAAAGTCCGACTGGGTCCCGGCTTCCACTATATTAACCCAGTGTGCCATCAGCGAGATGTAGCGTCCCTACCCACAAGTACTTGTCCACGTGTCCGTGGTTAGGTGGGCTTTGCTGGAAACAGCGTTGTTAAGGGCACGGCTAATGTTTTCGGACATCTGCTTGTGTAATGCGGGGACGGCACACCGGGAAAAATAGTGGCTGCTGGGGACCGAGTAACGAGGGATGGCTGCAACCATCAGGTTGCGGAATGCTTCCATCTCCACTAGCCTAAAAGGCAACATTTCCAGCGCAAGCAGTAGCTAAATGTGCGCATTTAGGAGTGTGGCGTCTGGGGCGTTGGCAGTGTATTTGCGCTTACGTTCCAATGACTGGGGTATTGATATTTGAATGCTGCGCTGGGACAAGGACGTGGTTGATGATGGTGGCATGTCTGATTGTGCAATGACAGGTGCAGGACAGGAGGCATCTTCACATGCACTATGGACAGGGGATTGGCTTGCACGCACAACAGTGGAAGAAGCAGCGGTGTTACCCGCAGGCACTGCTCTTGGACCCTGTGGTACGTCCCACAAAGTTGGGTGCTTTTCTGCCATGTGCCTGATCATGCTGGTGGTGGTCAGGCTGCTACTTTTGCTACCTCTGCTGATGCTGGCATGGCAGGTTTTGCAAATGGCCTATTCTGAATTCTCTGCAAACCCCGTAAAAAACTGCCAGACTCAGGAAGACCTAACTGTTGTACTGGCAACTTGCGTCGTGTTGCTCTTTTGAGTAACGGTTGCCCGCCTTCTGTCTGCAGATACCACTCTGCTTCTTCTGGCCTGTTGTGATGCTACGCCTCCCTCCAGTTCGCAGCTGTTCTCGCTCTGCATGTCCTCCTGCCAGGTTGGGTCAGTTACTGGATCATCCACCATGTCGTCATCCACTTCCACACCCTGGTCCTCCTCCTGACTGTCTGGCAATTGTGTCACATCATCGTCCACCTCTTGTTGTGACACATTCCCACCGTCGCCTTCGTGCGACTGTGGCTGCTCAAATATTTGGTCATTGTTACATACGATCTCCTCAGGCCCCAGTTCAAGTGAAGCGGGCGAGCGGCCCAAATCCATGAAGGGCATACTGAACAGCTCAGAGTGTCCAAGTGTGGGATCACACTCGGCATGGTGGGAGGAAGGAGGATCAGGGTGACGAATATGCGGTCCAGTCACATGGCTACACCTGACCGTGTGGAAGACAGGGTGTTTGTGGTGGTGCCTAACTGACTGGAAGCATTATCCACTATCGGCCTCTGCATGCACCACCATCACGTCCAGTTCCTCGTCCCTTGCCACCGGCCTTGCGCATTTTGAATGGTGTGCTATATACACCTCCTGTATACAACTAACTGAAGGAGTCCAATGAATGGTTTTTAGATGGATTGATGGAATTAGTATTACAGACTAGACACCTGCTACAAATGCTGTGTACAGGCAGACAGCGTCTTGTGAGGTCTAGAAAGTGGAGCTATATACCCCTCTTGCCTATAGAGATTTAAATTAATCCTTAACATGACTGTTTTGGGATGGAGAGAGGAGATTTAAAGCCAGAACACCAACCACAGATGTGATGCTGGCTGGTATACTGGCACACCTAACTTTCCTATATACCCTGCCTGCTTGTATACAGCTAATTAGTCCTCAGAAGGACTGTTGTTTGTGTTAGATTAGCACAGCCCTGTGCCTACACTAGCTAAAAGGCTCGAAATCTGTCCCTGAATCAGCAGCAGCTCTCCCTACATTGACTGTCTATGGCGCAGAGTGACGAGCACAGTGCGGTCAGGTCTTATAAAGACCTGATGACGCTGTGCTCCCAGCCAATCACTGTAATGCCACAACCAACATGGCTGTGGCATTACAGTGTCTGGTAGCCAATCCCTGCATGTGGGCTGGCTCTGTAAAGAGCGTCAACATGCAGGGAGGTGGACCCGAGCATGAGCACGAGTATGGTGACATTACTCGGTGCTCGCCGAGCATCCCGAGTACCGTGATAGTAGTGCGAGTACCGACAAGTGATGAGCATGCTCACTCATCACTACTGATCACTATATACTATATATATATACTGTACAGGTGTATGAGGAGGAGAAGAGCTTGTATACTGATCACTATATACTATATATATACACACACTGGACAGGTGTATGAGGAGAGCCCTGATCACAGGAGCTGACAATCTGATCACACAGGAATGAAAAAGAGCCTGTATACTGATCACTATATACTATATATATATATACACTGGACAGGTGCATGAGGAGGAGAGTCCTGATCACAGGAGCTGACAATCTAACCACACAGGAATGATAAAGAGCCTGTATACTGATCACTATATACTATATATACACTGTACAGGTGTATGAGGAGGAGAGTCCTGATCACAGGAGCTGACAATCTGACCACACAGGAATGATAAAGAGCCTGTATACTGATCACTATATACTATATATATATACACTGTACAGGTGTATGAGGAGGAGGAGAGTCCTGATCACAGGAGCTGACAATCTGACCACACAGGAATGATAAAGAGCCTGTATACTGATCACTATATACTATATATACACACTGTACAGGTGTATGAGGGGAGCCTGTATACTGATCACTATATACTATATATATATATACACTGTACAGGTGTATGAGGGGAGCCTGTATACTGATCACTATATACTATATATATACACTGTACAGGTGTATGAGGAGGAGAGTCCTGATCACAGGAGCTGACAATCTGACCACACAGGAATGATAAAGAGCCTGTATACTGATCACTATATACTATATATATATACACTGTACAGGTGTATGAGGAGGAGGAGAGTCCTGATCACAGGAGCTGACAATCTGACCACACAGGAATGATAAAGAGCCTGTATACTGATCACTATATACTATATATACACACTGTACAGGTGTATGAGGGGAGCCTGTATACTGATCACTATATACTATATATATATATACACTGTACAGGTGTATGAGGGGAGCCTGTATACTGATCACTATATACTATATATATACACTGTACAGGTGTATGAGGAGGAGAGTCCTGATCACAGGAGCTGACAATCTGACCACACAGGAATGATAAAGAGCCTGTATACTGATCACTATATACTATATATATATACACTGTACAGGTGTATGAGGAGGAGGAGAGTCCTGATCACAGGAGCTGACAATCTGACCACACAGGAATGATAAAGAGCCTGTATACTGATCACTATATACTATATATACACTGTACAGGTGTATGAGGGGAGCCTGTATACTGATCACTATATACTATATATATATACACTGTACAGGTGTATGAGGGGAGCCTGTATACTGATCACTATATACTATATTTATACACTGTACAGGTGTATGAGGAGAGCCCTGATCACAGGAGCTGACAATCTGACCACACAGGAATGATAAAGAGCCTGTATACTGATCACTATATACTATATATATATATACACTGTACAGGTGTATGAGGAGGAGGAGAGCCCTGATCACAGGAGCTGACAATCTGATGATAAAGAGCCTGTATACTGATCACTATATACTATATATACACACACTGTACAGGTGTATGAGGGGAGCCTGTATACTGATCACTATATACTATATTTATACACTGTACAGGTGTATGAGGAGAGCCCTGATCACAGGAGCTGACAATCTGACCACACAGGAATGATAAAGAGCCTCTATACTGATCAATATATACTATATATATATATATATATACACTGTACAGGTGTATAGAGGAGGAGAGCCCTGATCACAGGAGCTGACAATCTGACCACACAGGAATGATAAAGAGCCTGTATACTGATCACTATATACTATATATATACACTGTACAGGTGTATGAGGAGAGCCCTGATCACAGGAGCTGACAATCTGACCACACAGGAATGATCACTAGATCCCTGTACATGTGGAGAATGAGGAGATCGCTGTACAGACACTGTGCAGTCACGTGATGTGAACAGCCGGCTTCTATTGGATAACGCTCCGCCTCTCCTGGCTGTGATCACGTGATCACGAGACCTTTAACGGATTCTTATTCGTTGTGTGACGCCATTGTCTCTGCGCAGACTCACCCTGCAGAAGGCTCCTCCTCCCTCCTGAGTCCCATGGAGACGTCATTGAAGCAGCTGTCGGAAGGAAAAGTGGTGAGAGGACCAAGATGGCGACTCCCTATGTGACAGCTTACTCCGGTGAGTGTGGCCCGGAGCAGACGGTGTGAATGGGGCGGTGTCTGCTTCAGCTGCAGGACGAGGTTCAGCAGGTAACACCGCAGCGTGTGATGAATGGACGGGGGGGGGGGTGCTGGCCGGATGAGAACCGGGGAGAGGGGAGGTTTGTGCGCGCGGTGCCGGCTTCTCATTCACTCCCGATTATACCTGAGACCATGGCCATACAGAATGGGATCTAGACCCCCTCCAAGAACAATCTCTCCCATCATCCAGGCAGTTTGTACTTCTTTCACCATAGCAAAATCCGACTAAAAGATCGGAATACACTGAAGAAGCCAAAGTGTGAAGTCCAAAACTTGTGCCAGTTTTAGTTTTGCCCATGTTGTACACATACTACACCCCATACACATACATTATATACCTCCAATACACACACTAAACACCTACCGAAGGTCTGAGAAAAGTCCTGTGTAAAGCCGCAGATGCATCGATCTGAGCAACATGACAAACTCAGCTCAACTAAGGAACATGTTAACCCTATCAGTGCTCAGTAACATTGTGACTGCAGCTTGCATTTATAGATGCTATTGCTTTAAAGGACAACCTCAGTAATAATGCATCTGGTCTGTATCTGCAGTGCACTTGAATGCAATCTATTGTCCTCTGTTGTCAACCATTTCAGGCTTCCCTGCCCCTATGGTGACTACATTGTGTCACATCTCCAGTCCTGGGAAGTGTTTTCATCCCATGACTGATACCAGCCGCTCATCTTATAAGGACATGTGCAGATGGAATTGTTTAATACCTCTGCAGGAATGGCTTTTTTTTTTTCCCACCATGAAAAGGTCGAAAATGTTAGCAGGAATTTTTTTTAACAAAAGTAAATGAAGTTTTTTAAGCATTTTTTTTCTTTTTAATGGATCTGGGGACTAAAATACTCAAAAATGTTGTTGTGCCATATGCTTATACTCCAGCTCTGATCAAACCTCCAGACATTACATCAAATATTACAGAAAAGCAAACGCCAATTAGTTGCTTCCTAGGTATCAATATATTCCATATAGCAGTGGTGCAGCTCCTACGTGCAGGGGGGGTCTGGCTGCTGTGTGACTGGTGTCAGCCCTCTGTATGGTCAGCAGTGGTGCAGCTCCTACGTGCAGGGGGGGTCTGGCTGCTGTGTGACTGGTGTCAGCCCTCTGTATGGTCAGCAGTGGTGCAGCTCCTATGTGCAGGGGGGTCTGGCTGCTGTGTGACTGGTGTCAGCCCTCTGTATGGTCAGCAGTGGTGCAGCTCCTATGTGCAGGGGGGTCTGGCTGCTGTGTGACTGGTGTCAGCCCTCTGTATGGTCAGCAGTGGTGCAGCTCCTATGTGCAGGGGGGTCTGGCTGCTGTGTGACTGGTGTCAGCCCTCTGTATGGTCAGCAGTGGTGCAGCTCCTATGTGCAGGGGGGTCTGGCTGCTGTGTGACTGGTGTCAGCCCTCTCTATGGTCTGCAGTGGTGCAGCTCCTATGTACAGGGTCTGGCTGCTGTGTGACTGGTGTCAGCCCTCTGTATGGTCAGCAGTGGTGCAGCTCCTATGTGCAGGGGGGTCTGGCTGCTCTGTGACTGGTGTCAGCCCTCTGTATTGTCAGCAGTGGTGCAGCTCCTATGTGCAGGGGAGTCTGGCTGCTGTGTGACTGGTGTCAGCCCTCTCTATGGTCAGCAGCGGTGCGGGCCGGTTGAGAATCGAGGGCGGGGGGGGTGCTGGCGGTGCGGGCTGGTTGAGAAGCGAGGGGGGAATGGTGTGCGCGCGGTGCCGGCCACCCGATTACCTGCCTCCCGGCGGCTGTTGTATCAGTGAGGGAGCGGGCACTGCTGCGCGGCTGCAGGAAGTTACAGTGTCACTTCCAGTCCTCCCTCGGCTCCTCTTCCGGCGCTATCGCGGTCGCGGCGGGCGGCTGGAGGCACAGGCAGCAGGGCCCCCCCAGGGTGCGGGCCCGGTCTCAGCTGCGACCGCGGTAGTTACGCCACTGCCCATTACTGGGGTCCACAGAGCTCCGGGTCAATTCCCCCCGTCACGGCGCTGTCTGCGCTCCGGGTCAAGTGCGTATGCAGAGGCTGTGTGCTGGGGCATGCAGAGGCTGTGCTGGGGCATGCAGAGGCTGTGTGCTGGGGCATGCAGAGGCTGTGTGCTGGGGCATGCAGAGGCTGTGTGCTGGGGCATGCAGAGGCTGTCCTGGGTGTATATGGAGGCTGTGATGACTATATTGCGGCATATGGAGGCTGCTGCTGTGGTACATGGAGGCTGCTGCAGAGGTATATGGAGGCTGCTGCAGAGGTATATGGAGGCTTTGCTGATGTATATGGAGGCTGCTGCTGAGCTGCATATATAATATGGAGGCTGCAATGGGCTATATATATAATATGGAGGCTGTGCTGGGCTGTATATATTTGGAGGCTGCTGCTGGGCTGCCACAGCTTCCAAATAATATATACAGCCTGGCGCAGCCTCCAAATAATATATACAGCCTGGCAGTCTCTATATTATATATACAGCCCGGCAGTCTCTGTATTATATATACAGCCCGGCAGTCTCCATATTATATATACAGCCCTGAACAGCCTCTATATTATATATTGAGCCCACCCACGAGCCTCTATATTATATATACACAGCCTGCAGCTTCTATATTATATTAATGTATCATGGTTTGTGCAAAAGGGGTCCACTGATACTGTTTTGTCCGGGGCCCACAAAAACCTGGAGGTGGCCCTGAAGTACGCCTCCGTGACCGCGCTGTTTGCGCCGAGCCCAGCTCCGGGTCAAGTAGTGTGCCCTCCGTGACGGCGCTGACTGCGCCGAGCCCAGCTCCGGGTCAAGTAGTGCGCAACCCGTGATGGCGCTGTTTGCGCCGAGCCCAGCTCCGGGTCAAGTAGTGCGCAACCCGTGATGGCGCTGTTTGCGCCGAGCCCAGCTCCGGGTCAAGTAGTGCGCAACCCGTGATGGCGCTGTTTGCGCCGAGCCCAGCTCCGGGTCAAGTGCGCCCCCCGTGAAGGCGCTGGCCGGGCGCCGAGCCCAGCTTCGGGTCAAGTGCGCCCCCCGTGAAGGCGCTGGCCGGGCGCCGAGCCCAGCTCCGGGTCAAGTGCGCCCCCCGTGAAGGCGCTGGCCGGGCGCCGAGCCCAGCTCCGGGTCAAGTGCGTCCCCCGTGAAGGCGCTGGCCGGGCGCCGAGCCCAGCTCCGGGTCAAGTGCGTCCCCCGTGAAGGCGCTGGCCGGGCGCCGAGCCCAGCTCCGGGTCAAGTGCGCCCCCCGTGAAGGCGCTGGCCGGGCGCCGAGCGCGGCTCCGGGTCAAGTGTGCCCCCCGTGAAGGCGCTGGCCGGGCGCCGAGCCCGGCTCCGGGTCTAGTGCGCCCCCCGTGAAGGCGCTGGCCGGGCGCCGAGCCCATCTTCGGGTCAAGTGTGCCCCCCGTGAAGGCGCTGGCCGGGCGCCGAGCCCAGCTCCGGGTCAAGTGCGCCCTCCGTGAAGGCGCTGGCCGGGCGCCGAGCCCATCTTCGGGTCAAGTGTGCCCCCCGTGAAGGCGCTGGCCCGGCGCCGAGCCCGGCGCCGGGTCAAGTGCGCCCCCCGTGAAAGCGCTGGCCGGGCGCCGAGCCCGGCTCCGGGTCAAGTGCGCCCCCCGTGAAGGCGCTGGCCGGGCGCCGAGCCCAGCTCCGGGTCAAGAGTGCCCCCCGTGAAGGCGCTGGCCGGGCGCCGAGCCCAGCTCCGGGTCTAGTGCGCCCCCCGTGAATGTGCTGGCCGAGCCCAGCTCCGGATCTAGTGCGCCCCCCGTGAAGGCGCTGGCCGGGCGCCGAGCCCAGATCCGGGTCTACTGCGCCCCCCGTGAAGGAGCTGGCCGGGCGCCGAGCCCAGCTCCGGGTCAACTGCGCCCCCCGTGAAGGCGCTGGCCGGGCGCCGAGCTCAGCTCCGGGTCAAGTACGCCCCCCGTGAAGGTGCTGGCCGGGCGCAGAGCCCAGCTCCGGGTCAAGAGCGCTCCCTGTGAAGGCGCTGGCCGGGCGCCGAGCCCAGCTCAGGGTCAAGAGCGCTCCCCGTGAAGGCGCTGGCCGGGCGCCGAGCCCAGCTCCGGGTCTAGTGCGCCCCCCGTGAATGTGCTGGCCGAGCCCAGCTCCGGGTCTAGTGCGCCCCCCGTGAATGTGCTGGCCGAGCCCAGCTCCGGGTCTAGTGCGCCCCCCGTGAATGTGCTGGCCGAGCCCAGCTCCGGGTCTAGTGCGCCCCCCGTGAAGGCGCTGGCCGGGCGCCGAGCCCAGATCCGGGTCTACTGCGCCCCCCGTGAAGGAGCTGGCCGGGCGCCGAGCCCAGCTCCGGGTCAACTGCGCCCCCCGTGAAGGCGCTGGCCGGGCGCCGAGCTCAGCTCCGGGTCAAGTGCGCCCCCCGTGAAGGTGCTGGCCGGGCGCAGAGCCCAGCTCCGGGTCAAGAGCGCTCCCGTGAAGGCGCTGGCCGGGCGCCGAGCCCAGCTCCGGGTCAAGTGCGCCCCCCGTGAAGGCGCTGGCCGTGCGCCGAGCCCAGCTCCGGGTCAAGTGCGCCCCCCGTGAAGGCGCTGGCCGTGCGCCGAGCCCAGCTCCGGGTCAAGTGCGCCCCCCGTGAAGGCGCTGGCCGGGCGCCGAGCCCAGCTCCGGGTCAAGTGCGCCCCCCGTGAAGGCGCTGGCCGGGCGCCGAGCCCAGCTCCGGGTCAAGTGCGCCCCCCGTGAAGGCGCTGGCCGGGCGCCGAGCCCAGCTCCGGGTCAAGTGCGCCCCCCGTGAAGGCGCTGGCCGGGCGCCGAGCCCAGCTCCGGGTCAAGTGCGCCCCCCGTGAAGGCGCTGGCCGGGCGCCGAGCCCAGCTCCGGGTCAAGTGCGCCCCCCGTGAAGGAGCTGGCCGGGGGCCGAGCCCAGCTCCGGGTCAAGAGCGCCCCCCTTAAAGCAGCTTGCTGGGCGCCGAGCCCAGCTCCGGGTCAAGTGCGCCCCCCGTGAAGGCGCTGGCCGGGCGCCGAGCCCAGCTCCGGGTCAAGAGTGCCCCCCGTGAAGGCGCTGGCCGGGCGCCGAGCCCAGCTCCGGGTCTAGGGCGCCAAGCCCAGCTCCGGGTCTACTGCGCCCCCCGTGAAGGCGCTGGCCGGGCGCCGATCCCAGCTCCGGGTCAAGTGCGCCCCCCGTGAAGGCGCTGGCCGGGCGCCGAGCCCAGCTCCGGGTCAAGTGCGCCCCCCGTGAAGGCGCTGGCTGGGCGCCGAGCCCAACTCCGGGTCAAGTGCGCCCCCCGTGAAGGCGCTGGCCGGGCGCCGAGCCCACCTCCGGGTCAAGTGCGCCCTCCGTGAAGGCGCTGGCCGGGCGCCGAGCCCAGCTCTGGGTCAAGTGGGCCCCCTCGTGAAGGCGCTGGCCGGGCGCCGAGCCCAGCTCTGGGTCAAGTGCACCCCCCGTGAAGGCTCCGGGTCAAGAGCGCCCCCCGTGAAGGCGCTGGCCGGGCGCCGAGCCCAGCTCCGGGTCAAGTACGCCCCCCGTGAAGGCGCTGGCCGGGCGCCGAGCCCAGCTCCGGGTCAAGTGCGCCCCCCGTGAAGGCGCTGGCCGGGCGCCGAGCCCAGCTCCGGGTCAAGTGCGCCCCCCGTGAAGGCGCTGGACGGGCGCCGAGCCCAGCTCCGGGTCAAGTGCGCCCCCCGTGAAGGCGCTGGCCGGGCGCCGAGCCCAGCTCCGGGTCAAGTGCGCCCCCCGTGAAGGCGCTGGCCGGGCGCCGAGCCCAGCTCCGGGTCAAGTGCGCCCCCCGTGAAGGCGCTGGCCGGGCGCCGAGCCCAGCTCCGGGTCAAGTGCGCCCTCCGTGAAGGCGCTGGCCGGGCGCCGAGCCCAGCTCCGGGTCAAGAGCGCCCCCCGTAAAGCAGCTTGCTGGGCGCCGAGCCCAGCTCCGGGTCAAGTGCGCCCCCCGTGAAGGCGCTGGCCGGGCGCCGAGCCCAGCTCCGGGTCAAGAGTGCCCCCCGTGAAGGCGCTGGCCGGGCGCCGAGCCCAGCTCCGGGTCTAGGGCGCCAAGCCCAGCTCCGGGTCTACTGCGCCCCCCGTGAAGGCGCTGGCCGGGCGCCGAGCCCAGCTCCGGGTCAAGTGCGCCCCCCGTGTAGGCGCTGGCCGGGCGCCGAGCCCAGCTCCGGGTCAAGTGCGCCCCCGTGAAGGCGCTGGCCGGGCGCCGAGCCCAGGTCCGGGTCAAGTGCGCCCCCCGTGAAGGCGCTGGCCGGGCGCCGAGCCCAGGTCCGGGTCAAGTGCGCCCCCCGTGAAGGAGCTGGCCGGGCGCCGAGTCCAGCTCCGAGTCAAGTGCGCCCCCCGTGAAGGCGCTGGCCGGGCGCCGATCCCAGCTCCGGGTTAAGTGCGCCCCCCGTGAAGGCGCTGGCCGGGCGCCGAGCCCAGCTCCGGGTCAAGTGCGCCCCCCGTGAAGGCGCTGGCCGGGCGCCGAGCCCAGCTTCGGGTGAAGTGCGCCCCCCGTGCGCCCCCCGTGAAGGCGGGGGCGCCGAGCCAGCTCGGTCAAGTGCGCCCCCGTGAAGGCGCTGGCGGGCCGAGCCGCCCGGGTAAGGCGCCCCCCGGGGAGGCCGGCGGGCGCCGGCCAGCTCGGGTCAGGCGCCCCCCGTGAAGGCGCTGCCGGGCGCCGACCCAGCTCCGGGTCAAGGGCCCCCGTGAAGGCGCTGGCGGGCGCCGGCCCAGCTCGGGTAAGTGCGCCCCCCGGAAGGGCGCGGCGCCGACCAGCTCGGGTCAGTGCGCCCCCGTGAAGCGCTGGCGGGCGCGCCGGCCCGCTCGGTCAGGCGCCCCCCGTGAAGGCGGCGCGCCGGGCGCCGAGCCCAGCTCCGGGTCAAGGCGCCCCCGTGAAGGCCGGCGGGCCCGTGAAGCCGTGGCGGGCCGCCCCGTGAAGGCGGCCCGGGCGCCGGGCCGCCGCCGGGTCAAGGGCGCCCCGGAAGGCGTCTGGCCGGGCGCCGAGCCCACTCCGGTCAGTGCGCCCCCCGGGGGGCCGAGGCCCAGCTCGGGTAGGCGCCCCCCGGAAGGCTGGCCCGCCCGAGCCGCCGGGCAGGCGCCCCCCGGGAAGGCGCCCGAGGCCGGCGGGGCCCGCCGAAGGGCAGGGCGGCCCAGCCGGGTCAAGGCGCCCCCGTGAAGGCGCTGGCGGGCGCCGAGCCCGCCCGGGTAGGGCCCAGGGCGCCCCCGTGGAAGGCCGGCGGGGCAGGCCCGCCCCGGTGAAGGGGCCCCCCGGAAGGCCTGGCCGGGCGCCGAGCCCAGCCGGGTCAAGGCGCCCCCTGGGCGCGGCCGGGCCGGCCCAGCTCCGGGTCAAGGCGCCCCCCGGGGAAGGCCGGCCGGCCACGCTCCGGTAAGGCGCCGCCGGGAAGGCGCCGGGGCGTGGCCGCCGAGTAAGGCCGCCCCCGTGCGCCCGGCCCGGCCGCCCGGCCAGGTGCCGGGCCCGGAGGGCGCGGCCCCGGGAAGGCGCCCGGGGCCGTGCCAGTAGGGCCGGCCCAGCCCGGCAAGGCGGCCCCGTAGCGCGCGGGCAGCGCCCCAGCTGCCGGGTCAAGGGCGCCCCGTGAAGGCCGGTAAGGCGGGGCATTATGCTATTTGGTACTTTTTTAATGTGTATGTAGATACCTTTGACTTGGGACTGTACATTGTTTTGTCTCCATCAGTGTCCCCCTGTTTGTAAGTGTCTTAACAAAATAAATAGTTGCAATTTAAAATCCTCTCTAGTTCTTTTGTTGCATTAATTGGTGTACAACTGGAAAATTTGACTAGTACATTAATCTCTTGTAATGTTTGCAAGGATGCAAGTGGGACTGGCCTCACTGGACCACAGGGGGAATCTGGGCTTACCCCGACATGGGATGGGCTTAACTGAGCGCCTACCAGGAATTCATCAGAGCCTCAGGTGGTGAGGATGGGCTTGGCTGCCATTAGATGCCAGGTGCTACTCCCAGGGCAGTGTCCAGGAATGTAGCAGCTGAGCAGAGCTGGGTGACAGCAGAACAGGTACACAGGTACAGGTAGGTTCTGGTACAGGACATCTGGTATAAGTTATCTGGACATTAGGAACTGGTTGGTGGTTGTCTCAGAATATCTGGTATAAGTCATCAGGACATCAGGCACAGGTTGTTGGTCATCTGGCACAGGTCATCTGGTAGTGGTTCTCAGAAAGGACATCAAGCAGAGGTCATCTATCACCGGACATCAGTTGCAGGCACAGGACACAAGCAACACAAACAAAGCTGGTGCAGGAATACAGCCAGGGTTGGTGGAGGTACATGGACAGAGCTGCAGTCTCTGGACTCAGGGTATGCCAGTCACTGGTTACACTGGTTCCTGGATACACTTGTACCTGAATATTCCAGACGGAAGGTAAGCTAGGCTCAGGCAGGAGACAGATGCAGGCCGAACACCGGAGTTCAGACAGGACATCAGACTATAGGCAAAACATCAAACTCCAGGCATCAAACACAGAATTGGGTGCAGAGTTTATGCTGGTACCAGAACACAGGAATGGACTAGGAACACATGTAGGATGGGTCCAGGAACATAGACAGGACAGACAAAGGAATTCAGGCTTGATAGGTTCAGGGACTTCAGCAGACACAGAACTGGTTGCAGGCAGAACTGGTGCTGGATACAGGCAGACCAGAGCAGCAGGCTGGACCAGAACACAGGACTAGGCTAGGAACCTACAGTTTTGCTTGAGAGATGCCCTGCAGTTGAGAGAGCCTTAAATACCTGATGCCTCCCAGCGATAGACTGGGGACACCTATTCCATGTGCACGCACCCTAGGCTGGAAGCCAGGAAACTCTGTGTGGCCTGGGGCCTAGGATCCTTGGCAGGAGCCATGGGCTGAAACACGTCAGCAGCCGTGGAGGAGAGCAGAGGACCATTTGACATGTTCACACATGCAAGAACAAGTGGGTGGCCAGAGAGGTAACAGCATCAGTGTGCCTGCTGCCTGGGGGGAGAGGAGAGTGCAGGGACGTTGGCGCTAGAAAGCACCTGGATGCCAGTGAAAGTAGGGACAGGAATGTCTGCGTTACAACTCTTTTATCCTGAATACAGGCGATGCGCTGACCAAATAACAAAATTTACACATTTTAGAAAATCATTATTGGTCGGGCTTGATGTGAAGCCATTGTACACTTCTATTCCTAATTAAAAGGACTACTAGGACCTACTAGTAGTTTTGGGATACTAAGGGATAGTAAGACCAGGAGAAACGCTGCAGTTTTCTTCCAGAATCATGTATTAAGTTCAACTTAACAGCAGGTGAAAAGGAATAATCTGTATAGGGGTTGCAGACATGCGTCTTCAGCAATGGTTTCTTTAGACTAAACTGAGGAAGAAGGGAGGAGCACCTTGTACAGAGGAAAACTAAGGGGGGGACATGGGGACAATTTAGTATATAATCTAATCTACCTGGTAACAGTAAGAGAATTTTCTGATTGAAGGAAAAATATAAAATGCATTACATAGAAACAAAACATATAATTACAACAGTAATGCAGTAAATTCAAGTCCATGCTTGACCGATGGCACATAGTCCTTGTGTAGAAAATGAAAAAATAAAACAATGAGTTCAAGTTCAACAAACCCATCTTCGGATTCGTAAGGGCCGCTTTACACACACCAACTTCTGTGACCAACTTCTGAACAGATCTCTGGTTGCAGTGAAATCATGGACACATTGTTCCATTATATGGCTGTGTTCAAATGGAGCAATGTATCCATGATTTCACTGCAACCAGAGATCTATTCAGAAGTTGGTCACAGATGTTGGTGTGTATAAAGCAGCCCTAACATGCCAACTCTTCCAACTATCCAACGGTAAAGTTTAGTCCGAAGGAAAGGTTCACGGTCGATTGGACACTGACAGTTCTGTGTTCTGGTATGGCAGGGGTAGAAGGAGGTGCGCTCCCTGCCGTGGAGTCCAGCAACAAGTCCAGTTCAATGTAACTCCTGATTGAAGGAGCCACCGGGCGATTGACCTGGACTGAGTGTCAGCCTGCACAACGGCTGACCAGGTTGGAGAGTGTCCAGGGTGATGAAACCTCAGCCCTTGTCCTGGCACCTGGGACACATGGCTTGTAAGTTGGCCTTACAGTCTTTCCAGTCAACCTGGGGGTGGTGCCCTGAGTCTTGTTCTCCACTTAGCTAGTTGGAGGTCAGTGGAGATGAGATGCCACTGTTCAGGTGTGGCTCTCTTGGCTTCAGCTGTTAGCGCAGCAGCACAAAGCTCCAGCTTTGGTATGGTGCATGCAGGTTTTGAGTCAAGCTTGGCCCTGTCCAGAGTGAAACTGTACCTTTTTCCTGGTCTTTGAGGCAGTCAAGGAGGCTGCTGCCGCTGTGGCCTTAGTAGATGAGTCATAGGAAATGTATGCTTGTCTCCTAATAACAGCTGAAAGAGTCTGTGAAAAACCAAGGTGCAGGACATGGAGTTGCTGTATGGCCTTTAGAGACTTCTTTTCCGTCTCCCACCTGTGTTGTCTCTGAGATGGTGACGTAGTGTTCCTGTCTATGCCCTTGGTAGCAAGCTGTCTCAGCAGTACCCTGTTTTGAACTGCGATGGGTGTCTTGAACCAAAGAGGACCGTGGATACTATTTTCAACAGGCAAGACTCCTCGTTTTGTAGTAAGTTCATTATAGGGTGAAGCTAGGAAGGTGAACGTGCCTTGTTCAACATCCGGTGGTGTGCTGAGGTTGTGTTGCATGGGGAGAACATTAAGACCTTTGGTAAGAGGTAGGCAGTTGAGAGAGGGGCTCTTACTTTGAGCACTGAAGTCTAGCGCGGCTTTGGTTTGACCAGGTTTGTGATGGAGATAGGCTTCACAGGTTGGAAACTTTGCCATTGCTTACTGCGAATCCCTTGGCAACTCAGTCTTTGTGGGAAGAGAGGGTGAGGGAGCCACCCAGCTCTTGTAGTTGTCTCCATTGGGTTTGATGCTCGTGACCCTGATGATCACCTTGTCTTCATGGGTAGGTGGTGAGACGTTGACTTGGTTTGCTGGGTAGAGGTGTTGTTGACTGGAGGTTGTCATCTTGAAGACGAAGCAGGTTTGGGTTGTCAGGTGGTTGTTGTTGCCACCTAGTGTCGTTTAGTTTCTACTTTACCCGGTAGTGAGGTGGGTGCGGCAGAAGGGACACGTCGTGGTTGACTGACGTGATGATGGTTTTGTAAGCGGAGAAGTTGTTTTGTTTCTTTGTCTGACTAAAGAATGGGTGCACCACTACCAATGTTGGTCCTGTTGGGACAGGGGTGCCACTTTGTTAACAATTAACATATATACGAGAGAGAAGGAATTGACAAAAATTCTGCGGCACACCACCATTGCATAGGTCAAAAAATCAATTTTATTAAAGACAAGAACACAAATCTAAATACAATTAAAACCATTGCTCAACAACAAAACCTGCATTTAGAAAGGTTAATACAATGAATCAAAAATTACAGGCACACCCTATACAAATGATGAAGCAGATTGAACAAGCGATGATCTCTTGATATGAGCTCCGGCTCTCATATCTGCGATGTCACGATCAAGCGATTTTACATTGTAAAATCGCTTGATCGCACTTAGCGATGCACAAACGATATCGCTTAGCAATCAAAAAGCAGATCGCTTAAACGACGGCCGCCTAAAGGGGACACTTGAGATTTTGATGCTAGGTGTATAAACAAGGTCTTCTCCATTGATTAGCATTGCCAGCTTCGTGGGGACCTGATTTTTGGTCCCCACGAAGACAGAGGTTGGTGTGTATTCAGGTCCATGTCCCCACAAGTATAGCAAAACAAGTACACACACACGCATCTAGGTCAACCGACCAAGTATGGGAGAAAAAAGTAGTAGACCCACTGATGGAAGCTTATCTCCACTAAAAATAAATTAGATACACTTATGCAATAGAGCATTTGCAACATTGAGAATGAAACGTTGAGTAATAATGGAAATCACAGAAGCGATATACAGGGTGATGATATGCAAATGATAAAAGAATGAAAACAACATTTTCATAAATTGTCAACAAAGTGACCTGGTGTTGTTGAGTTAAAAAACTGCACCTGGGACCCTGGCGAAATGGCTGTACCACTGGTTCGATCAACCAGTAATGCTGAGCTGTTAGTGCCCCTGGAATGAAGATTACAGGGGTTCAGCGACTGTACATTATTTCACTCTACACCATAAATCCAGAAGTAGGACTGGTGTGACATTCCCTTGTGAAGGCCTCTTCATTGTGTTATGCAGATGGAGAATGGAGGTTTATCCTCCCCAGCAATGAGTTACGTTTTGTCATGGACACAGTGATAGTTGAAGATTGGTCTGGAAACCACATAGGCAACAACATGAAGAGGCCTTCATGAGGGAACGTCACAACGATCCTACTCTCAGGATTACGGTGTGTGGTAGCAGAATGTACGATAGCTGGCCAACACAAGTCTTCATTCTAGATCAAAAACTGCCTAGCAATACTGTGATTTGGTCGTGGAACGGCTGTTTTTCAACATGGGCTCTTTCTAGGTGTGAAGTAATTTCCGTCACATAGAAGGAGTGTGTTTAAAATGCATCCCGACGTTTCATTACGGAATAAACATTAATTTTTAAGTCTATGTGGTCATGGAGTTGTTTATAGTAGAAGCGGAGGTCTGGGGGTAAGACCCCCAGGTGGGGAGGGCATAATTATAGTGGATGGGAGGAAATGTCACCATGCCCACCAACTAAGCCGGTCATGCCTTCTAATAAGGAAGGAGCCCATACATTCTAGCCTCAACCAATTTAGGAGTTTCGGCAGCTTTATTAGACATGAAGTCAGAGAGGATCCTTCCATTACTAGATTACAACTTAACTTATTGATATTTCTCCTCTTCCTTTTCCTAAATTGATACTTTCTCCAGGCTGTATGTTTGGGCTTTAGATGTTAAGGAGTCTCCGTGGTGCATATGACAGATATTGTGAAAGGTTCAGAGTGTGTACATCCTCTGCCTGTGTGCCTGGTGAAGGCACATCCAAAAGGACAGTGTTTATCCAATCCACGCTGCCATGTGAGAAAAGACCACAAGGATCTAACGTGTAATGGTGGCTTTATTTGACGAGTTTCAGAGAGTTATCCCGCTCCTTCCTTAGGAAACAAACCTAGTACCTAGGTTGAATTCCTGAGGAAGGAGCGGGGATAATGCCCCTAAACGCGCCGATTAAAGTCACCATTACACGTTAGATCCTTGTGGTCTTTTCTCACATGGCAGCGTGGATTGGATAAACACTGTCCTTTTGGGTTCGTCTTCTGTTGCCAACATGTGCACCTGGAGCTTGAATCCAGCAGCAGCCATACTGTACGCTTATATTGGTTGTGTGTCACACAACCTAACCAGGTGAGCAGCGACATCTGTTTCATCGCTAAGAGTGTTTTTAAAGGGTAAGACCATTGCGCTTTCTTCCCTTCTCATAGTTACTTCTGGCTAGGACACATGGCTCATAGACGGGTGAGCTGGTACAACGGCTGTAGGAGCAGCTCTTACTCTACAGGACTCCACTCTCCTGCTCTGTGCAATACATAAATGTCCCATTTAAGTCGGGACCTGTGATGTAAGATATTGTAAGGTTGGGATCTCCTGTCTGACACTGATATCAAAAGTGAGAGAAGGAGACCTGCTGTGAACCTGCGGAGTCTTTCAAGCAGACGCTTCAGGACTCCGGCTGTGTTTTGCCTGACTTGTTTTCATGGCAGTCAGAGTTTTTCTTTTTAACCTGTATGTTTAGAATAATGAGCGGCTTCCAAGCATAAGCCGTCTGAGGAATGGTCGGGGGACTTTTAAGTGTTTTCCAAATCTGAAGCCGTTTAAAGAAGCTTATAAGACTGAACATATGAGTCATTTTTACATTGCAGGGCATATGTTCATACTTTTGAACTTTCCTTTAGTGTTATTTAGGCGGGTTACGGAGCTGACCACTCCAATTCCAGCCTGAATACGACTATGTGCTCGTACCCTTACAAAGTTTCCCGAAAGTCTTCAGATAAAATCATGTAGCTTAAATCGCTTTCAAAGTTCATGAAATAAAAAGAGAATAATTCCTTTGGCATTTCACGTCTCTGCTTTGTGGGTGCATTTGGTAATGATTCATGCTGCACCTTCGGGAATCGTGATTGTTTATCTATTAATGGTTCCTTCATAAAGAAGCAAATCCCATCACACTATAAACTATAACAAACTATAAAGTAGATTTATAAGGCACGTTCACATCTTACTCTCCTGCATCTTGTGTATCTGGGATCTTCAATCTCATGGTAGGTGGTTACTTTTATTTCTTCAGTATTTCATAGCACGCCACCTCTGCCTAAAGGCCACGTCACACGCTTCAATATCGTTAACGATATCGCTTAAACGACACGTTTTTTTTAATCGCTTAAGCGATATCGTTTGTGCGTCGTGGCATGTAACCGAGCGATCCTGCAATGAAAAATCGTTTGATTGTTTGGTCGAAGATTTGTGAGCAGGACCTCAAATCAAGTGATGGTCGAACGATCCGCAGCATCGTGCTGTGTGACACCGTGCAAACGATCTGATTGACGATTTCGCCTATTCCTGACACTGGCTGGCCTCAATCGCTGGGTTGTGCGCTGGATCGCTGGCGCGCTACCAAATTTCAAATTGTTAACGAGATCTATGCTTGTGACACCCCACAAGCGATATCGCAAAATTATTCTAACGATCCCGATCACGTGACTTTGCAGGCGATATCGTGATCGATAGTGAAGCAGTTTTTTCCTTGATCAGGTTTGATCAGGTTTGTGTGTCAAAACCAGGAGTGTCTCCAAAACTCAGAACAGGTGTCAATCTTTCAATTATAGTTTTTCTCTGCAGGTTCCTCTCCTGGTTCCTCTCCTGGTTTTGACACACAAATCGGATGGAACCTGATCAGGGAAAAAACTGCAGTGTGAAACCAGCCTTAGGCCCCTTTCACACTGGCATTTTCAACAAAATGCAGCAGATTTACCGGCCGCACTTGGGACACACTTGCAGCAAGCGCCATGCATTGTCTATGGGGCTTGCGGTAAGGTGCAGCAAGTGTGGTTGCGGCCGCGAAAAAAAAAAAACACTAGACAATGCATGGCGCTTGCCGCAAGTGCGGTCTTTAGGCGGCACTTGCGGCAGATGCATTTTTTGGTCCGGATCCAGGCAAAAACGCCTATGTGAAAGGAGCCTTTAGGCTGGTTTCACACTCCAGTTTTTTCCCTGATCAGGTTTAATCAGGATTGTGTGTCAAAACCAGGAGTGTCTCCAAAACTCAGAACAGGTGTCAATCTTTCAATTATAGTTTTTCTCTGCAACTTCCTCTCCTGGTTTTGACACACAAACCTGATCAAATCTGATCAGGTGAAAAACTGCAGTGTGAAATGTGGCGCCCCACATCATCAGGCGTCACAGTGGGGTATTGCACTCGTAAAAGTGGTGTAATCTTCCCCAACTGCAAGTGGATGCTGGGCTGGTGGGCGGGACCCATTTCTGCACTCCCACACTAGACTAGGTGGTGGGAGGTTACCCGGGAGGGATCTAGCACCTCTGGGGAGAGTGAGGAGAAGGGAGTTGAAGAGGAGTCAAGGAGGAGTGTGGAGCGAGGCGGAAAGTCTAACAGGTCAGCTCCAGGCTGATCCTGAGGGAAGATGAAAGGGGATCCTGAGAGAGGGTGCCTGACGTGTGAATCTGGGCCCGAGAGAGAAAGGGGTAACCCCAGCGTGGAGCGACCATACTCCAGGGAATTCCCCAGTCCACGACGCAAACGCTGGACCCGAGGAAATGGCCAGAGTCTACCTCTGAAGTCATCAACTAGCTGCTGCGGTCTGTTCACTGGCTGTGGCACCCGGCCAGATGGAGCGGTCTGCCTGCTTCCTCACCACGAGGGAGGGGAGCCCCAAGTCTACCTTCAAGGAGTAATTGGGAATAGACTCATCCTAGGTGGGGAAGAAAGGACACGGGTTCGTCAACTAAGGTATACCACGGGTACCACCATACCACCTGGCATCCACTTGCAGCCACCCATAGAGCTACCTGTTTCTTTAACAACTATTGCAGAACTGTGGACTTGTATGCCGATGACTGTTTACAGTAAAGTACCCGGGAGAGTGACTTTGCCTCTGTGTCTTTGTGCCATTTATCATTGACCTCTTTGCTTACAGCAACGCTGCCCCGGAGGACCAGCTCCACCTGTAGGGAGCTTTGCCATCTTTGCCGCGATACCATCGCCCTCCAGAGGACTGTGGCTTAGCTGGTGACCCATCACCAGGTACTACAGGTGGCGTCACGTGACAATAACTTTATCCCCTGTGCATACACCCCTCTATTGAAGTGTCACCCAGGCCACGGGCTCAGGCACCGCCACCCGTGACATCCCCGTGAACCCCTCAGAGCCTGATACCTGAGTACCCCAGGGCCTGGGGCTCGACAGAAACCAGCCTTAGCAGTTTGGAGAGTCCAGCTCTACTTTGTCCTCATTGAGCAGGAAGCTCTCACATGACCCCAATCATCATCATTATCATTACTACCAACCAGTATCCGTTATTGTTCTGCCTATTCAGACTTAGTAAGGGAAAGCAACTCTAGTTTGACACTTGTTACAACCTGTGAGATATTACATGTTACCTTATTATGATGTTTAAATATGTTTAGCACAATCTGGCAGTATTCCCACATATCTAAAGCCCCCGTCACAAATAGCGAGATCGCTGTTGTGTCACAGGTTTTGTGACGCAACAGCGACCTTGCTAGTGATCTCGCTATGTTTCACACGTAGCAGCGACCGGGCCCCTGATGTGAGATCTACGAGATCTATGTCGGAATGGCCTGGGCAACATGCATCGGTGTGTTTGATGCCTTAACAACGACCTCGTTGGCGACTTAGAACTCAGCCACGTAGGTCTGAGTCGTCAGACTATCTGCTGTGTGACAGGGTCTCAACAACTGCCGAGGTCGTTATATGGGTCTCCGTATCATTGCTGCGTCATTCAGTAGATCTGACTGTTTGACATCTCGCCAGCGACCACGTAGCGACGTTTCAGAGATCCTTACTAGGTTGTGTTGAGCCCATTATGGGACAGGGTACTCGGTACCGGACCGGGTCTGCTTCAAGGGATCTAACCGGTGGTCCTGGTCCGGACCGTGTCCCGGGCCTGACAGTGAAAAGGGAATATTTACAGGGGATAATGTCAGTCGTGACGCCACCCACAGTGTGTGGCCAGTAGTGGGGCCACCGCTGCCGCAGAACCTCCGGGGATGATGTAATGGCAGCTAGGATGGAATAGTTCTCCGTGGGCAGAACTGGGTTCCCCGGGGCAGTGATGGTAAAGTCTATTTTGTAGGGTATGGTGCAGGCCTGTGCTGGATGCAATGCACTTACTGTCCGGATGCTGCAGAAATCCTCCTTCAGTGTTGGAGATCTTCTGCAGACCTGTGCGAAGGGAATCATGTGCGGGCAGAAACATGCGAGGGAGTCAGAGTCAGGGTTCACCGTGTTTACCTCTCAATGTTCTCACAGTTACAGCTCCAGTTACAGTTCACAGTCACAGGTTACAGTCTTTACACGGGCATAACTCTCCCCTCCGGGTTCCTTTACTCCCTGCAGCCAGGTTGTTCCTTCTATGACCCATCACTCTGTCCCTCTGTCCTTTTCAGGCTTTTGATTCTCTCTCTCTCTTGTTCACTTGGTGTGTGTGACTCCGGACAGTATGGCGGTGGCTCGGACTCCTGTGGGCCCTCCGGGTTGCCACTGAGTGACCTGTCCTTTGGGGTGGGAACCCTAACTTGTAGCTAGAGTCCCCCGTCGGTTGTCTGGGGATACCGGGTGAAGCAACGGTCCCCTTTAGAGCCGACACTCTACTCTCAGCCTAGCCTCCATTAGTCCTCCTGGGTGAGGCTCTACCAGGCTCTCCCTAACCGTGTCTTCGGGTTCAATAGGAGGGCTACTCCGCCTGCAGTCTGCCGTCTCAGCCGTGGTTCTAGGACCCAGTGCTACTGGTCCTCTCGTCCCTCACACTCCTGGGGTGCTGGCTCCGGATGGGCTTTCTCTCTGTGGCTCACACTGGCTCTCCAGAATCTGCGCTCCTTCCACCCCACTCTTCCAGGACATGTGCTTCCTTCTGTACTGCTTTGCCTACCTCGGCCTACTGACTCCTTTCTCCTCCCCCTGATCTATATCTACCCTCTGTCACCTGACTTACTTGTTGGCCCACCCACTGTCTCTAAAACCACCACCCCTTGCCTGCCTAGAGTTCCCAGGCTCCTGGTTGGGTGCTGCTTTGTACTGCTGTGTGGGTTGTGTGGGCTGTGAGGGTGTTGGTGTTCAACTGTCTTTCCTACCTTCCTGGCTGCAGTTCCCTTTGTGGCCTCCTGGTCGCAGGGGCACCACAGTTGCATCGTTGTCGCGATCGCTGGAATGTCACCAATTGTGATGGGACTCTTAGTCTCTTCTCCTTTAAGTACACAGTGCATTGTGGGACAGCCCTATGTGTTTCTCTTTGAGATCAGCAGCCATTTTCAGATCAGTACCAGCCAGGATTTCATGCAGGCACACATGTGTTCTCTTCCTCCTGTGAACTTTTCCCTCTCATGAACTCTTGTGAAAAAGTTTGTACATGTTAACATATGTCCTGCAGTGGAAATTTTTACACAACTTGTAGCGGAAGAGGTGGAACAGATTGCATTCAAGATAGACTATAGGTCTAACATCACCAGAAAAGAGAGACATGCATTAAAACAGATGCAATCTTGGCAGGATGTGACATTTAAGCCCTCCGATAAGGGGGGCAATTTGGCCGAACCACTTATATGTGAAACAGGCTAGGAAGTTGTTAAATGACACTAGTTGTTATATAAAATTGCCATCAAATCCGCTACTTAAGTTTCAAACCGATTTGATTAAGATAGTTGAGGATGCTTTTGAGGAAGGAATAGTATCAAAGAAAATGGTTGACTATGTGAGAAAGATGCAACCACGCATGGCCACATTTTATTTGATACCGAAGATTCACAAAGACCACTTGGATCCACCGGGGAAACCGATAGTCTCGGGAAATAAGGGGCTGTGTGAGGTCATCTGCAAGGTGATAGATTGCTATCTGAAACCAAGAATATACGTCGAGTACATGGACAGCGGGCATAAGATAAGTAAATCAATCTATAAATCAATCTATAAGTGACTGCCAGCTAATACATTCATTATCCTTAAGGGGAGGTTTAATTTGTCTCTCTCACAAGATACCTTGGGGGTCAATAAAAGAAGGGACGACATGATATTTGGTATGAAACGGTGCAGGACACTATACAGGTCGATTTTGTGATCTGGAGGAGACTCTGACTCTTAGGAGCCTCCCCCACCTGATAAAGGATGTTGATTGGGGATCCTGCATATTTATATGGATCATAGTATCGAACTTTAATGGTGTCGCACTGCAGGAATGAATGGACATTCATAACGTACCTTGAAGCCACTACCATTGCCCTTATCATTATTAACTTAAAAATACCCGGTTTGACCTATTAGTGACCTAGATAAAATGAACATTGGGGCTCGACCCGTGTTCAGACAATACCCCTAAAGGAGACTGGATGTGTGATGTGACTGCTCCCTAACAATAGGCTAATAAATTTTAGGGAAAGCCGCCGTGGAACGGGGACACCGCATAAATTAGGTGTATAAAACTCCGTTGCTAGGTAGGAATCAGAACAGGGAAAGGGTAGAGCACACCATCCCTGCGTGACGTATGTGTTCATAGACACTAGGTGTGGGAGAGCACCATTTTGTTATTTTAACAAATTATTTATTAAAAGTTATATTTTAAATAGTGCACTTTATAATATATTCATGATTTATGGGAGTCACTAGTTAGCTTTTTTCTCTTTAAATAATATGATATCTGAAACCAATAGTATCGACTTTGCCGTCTCTATATTAAAGATACAACTGCGGCTCTGCAGAGGCTTGACCATATGCATTTGGCGGACAATATGACTATGGTCACAGCTGATGTAGAGTCGCTGTATACGTCTATCGGGCATCAGGACGGATTGACGATTGTATATGCAGTCTCATAATTGCTTCATATTCTCAAACCAGATATACCTCCAAAAGCAGGGAAACTCTATAGGGGCGGCGTGCGCCTGCTCGTATGCGAACCTGTTTTGGGGGCCTGAGAACGAGGAATTTTTTCAGATGACAACTTCCCCAGAGATGGAAAAAGTACACCATTGGATGAGCTATATTGATGACCTCTGGTTTATCTGGGAAGGGACTCCAGTGGAGTTAAAGAATCTGTTTGAGAGGCTGAACTCCAATGGGATCGACGTTAAGCTGACGTACAAAGAGGGTAGAGAGTTAGAATTTTTGGACATATTGATTAAAACCTCAGAGAAGGGGGATCTCATTACGGATATATACCGGAAGCCTACCTCGACCAATTCCCTGCTGCACACTAATTCATGTCATCCCTCCTCGACTATTAGGGGGATACCTATAGGACAATTCTTGAGAGCAAGACGAATCTGCTCTAATGAACAACTCTTTGAGAAACAAGCTGTAGATCTGCGGCAGAGGTTTGGCAAACGTGGATTTAGTAACCGGGTAATCAAACTGGTATTTGAGATCTAAAAAACTGTCCCAAAATGAGGTTCTCTATAAACAACCAGAGAAGGATGGGGGAAAAGAAGACATAGTCGATTAATTACCACGTATAGTACACAGTGGCCACAGCTGAAAGAAATAGTGAGAAGACATTGGGGGGGTACTAACAACGGACCCAATTTTAAAAAATGTTTGCCATCCGTACCCAATATAACGGCAAGGAGAACAAAAAACCTACGTAACTTGTTAGTGAGGACTTACTTTGAGCCCGAGAAGCGCCCTACTTCACAGACCTGGTTGGATTTTAAGGGATGTTACCTTTGTGGGAAATGCAAGGGATGTTTAAATACGGTGAAATCCAAAACCTTTACCAATTACGATAGGTCTAAAGAGTACGAGATCAGACATTTTCTATCATGTGGATCCAAGGGAGTCATATACCAAGCAGAGTGCCCTTGTGGGAAATTCTACGTTGGAATGACAACAAGAGAATTAAGAATAAGAACCAAAGGGCATGTAAGAGATATAGAGAAAGCACTAACAGAGGAGGATCCGAGGCAGTTGAAAACCCTCGCAAAACATTTTAAGCAGTATCACCAGAGTGACGCTAGGCAATTGAGGGTAAAAGCTATAGACCTAGTGCCAATGGGAGCAAGAGGGGGCAATTTAGCAAGAAGATTAGCACAAGTGGAGAGCAGATGGATCTTCAGGTTGGGGACCCTGGCACCACAGGGCCTCAACGAAAATTTAGGATTTAGTGCTTTTCTTTAGGGCTGGTCAGGTTTGTCTAGTTTCAGTGAGGAATCTGTTTTAGGGACATATATCTTTGATATTAACTGTATATTTTTTTAGTTTTTAGTTCATATGTGTCCAATATTGACATCTCTCTTGTATGAACTCTATTTGGAAAAGAACTATGGTTATGGAGACAATGTATCCGGGAACATTCAATGGAACATATCGGTTAATTTATCGGAGGGGATGCAATGGGAGTGTTTGGCGTGGGATTAATATAGTATACAGTAGTCTGTGTGATGTATTGAATTTATATTAAAATCCATTGTATGTACCTGCAAAATGTACCTAATATAGAGGGGAATTTAGCCTTATGTAGTAATATGGGTTTAATGTATGTATATTAAGGGTCACAATTATCACTAATTGTCAGGATGGTTTTTGATGTAATGTAGAAATATCAATTTATATGTTAGCTATTTCTTGTGGGGATATAGCCATAACCAGTACACTTAGCACGTAATTGATGGGTTAAGGTGGGAGACCCCTCATTGGGTATTATAAATATAATATTAGTTAGGTTTTTCACGGTCACTAATAACTGTGATGAGGCTATGGGATAGTATGAGGATAAACCTTAATAATTGTGTTATTTCACTTTTTATTACCGTAATATGTTATGATGTGAAAGCATTAATTTTTGTCGTAATTCTATGTTGAAGAATTGGTGTATGTAAGAATTGTTTATTATTGTTTGATTGTAGGTATGCACTGTCACTTTGGTATATGCACAGGCACTTTAATTGGGACAGTAGCCTCACTCAGGATAGTTTTAGCACTGTGGCCACAGATAGGGTGAGAATTAAATACACACAGATTGCATTAGAGGTATGAAAGCACCAATTGCACCTATGCAGTGATTTAGTGTCACCCCTGGCTTCTATGGAGACGCGGCTGAACTGATACGTCATTTGATGGCCAGCGCACGCGCACTCCAAGCATTAGGTGATGCGATTACGGCAGGCAGACCTTAGAGTGTGGGGCGGATCATATGCGTCATCCGGACAACGCAATACACATGGGGTCATGTGATCACGGGGAGGAACCGGAAATGACACAGTCCGGGCCCAGGAAGCAAAATGCACAGCACGTAGTATCTGGGGGAATGAGATAGAAGGGGGACTCGGTCTATAATACCCCGAAAACCGGAAATAGCGTAACCTGGGGGCGACATTTATGTGGCGGACCGGCACTGAGAGTAACAGGTGCTATCAATAATGAGGTATGAAGGACACTTGATAAGACAGAATTTCCTCACTTACAATGCACGCCCTGAGGAAGAAGTTTATTAACTTTGAAACGTGCATTGGTGGTGTAACAGGGGATACAGAGGCAGCAGGGGACAAGCGTTCACCATAGGAGCACTGTATACCAGGTATTTGTTTATTGCAAACTCTGAACTTAATCTTTGGTAATGTGGCAATGGCAGCTGGTCTGCTTAGTACACTAAGAAAGTATCTGTATTAGGAGTTTGAGAAAGATTCCTGGGTAAATATTAAAGGGACAGTGCTACATGAAAAGTTTTGTATGGTGCATATACGAACCTAATAGGAGTATACCCCTATGTATTTAAATGCCTGCCCTGTATAAGTGTATAAGGGGGCTGTGAGCCCTTTAATATGTCATTAAATTGTATTGTATTTTTATGAATTAATATTTTAAACAATAAAGTAATCAGTTTTTGCCAACTTAAAAAACTGGTGTGCAGATTCACTTTAAAATCTGCATTGCGCAAGGTGATGATGCTGGAACTTTTGTTTGGTGCCGCACCAATGAGATTTATAAAGATGACTGCATCAAGAGAACATGCACATTTCCACAGTCATTGATGATATGGGGCTGCATGTCAAGTAAAGGCACTGGGGAGATAGCTGTAATTACATCTTCAATAAATGCCCAAGTTTACATTGATATTTTGGATAGTCTTCATATCCCATCAATTGAAAGGATGTTTGGGAATGATGAAATAATGTTTCAAGATGATTATGCATCCTGCCATAGAGCAAAAACTGTGAAAACATTCCTTGAAAGAAGACACATAAGGTCAATGTCATGGCCTGCAAATAGTCCAGATCTCAATCCAATTGAACATCTTTGGTGGAAGTTAAAGAAAATGGTCCATGACAAGGCTCCAACCTGCAAAGCTGATCTGGCAACAGCAATCAGAGAAAGTTGGAACCAGACTGTTTCACTCATTAAGTCCATACCTCAGAGACTGCAAGCTGTTATTAAAGCCAGAGGTGATGCAACAAAATACTAGTGATATATTGGAGTGTTCTTTTGTGTGTTTGTTTTTCATTATTCCATATTTTTTTCCCTCTGCTTGGTCTGAAAAAGGTACCCTTACTGACTACCACATTTTTTGTCTTCATTTCTTTTAGTGTTTCTTAAAGCCATACAGTTGCCATTTGAAATTACTTTAGTTTTGTGCCATGTCTGTGATCTGCTTTTTTTCTACATCATTAAACAACTGAATGAACATCCTCCGATGCAGGTGATTCCATAATTTTTGCCAGGGGTTATATATATGTGCCTAGCAGGAACCGGTGGTATATATACATCCCGCCACATCACGTACCGGAATAATCGACATAAGAAAAGGAGCGCAGCTGCTCTAATTTATCTGTCGTTACCCTGTGTGGCCAGCAGGATAAGAGGTTGCCAGAGAGCTGTAAGGTCCTGACTACGTTTGTGATAGTTAAAAACTGCCCAAGATTGACAGGAGTGGCTCCAATAAAAGGTGAAAATGTTGGAAAGTGAGTGTAAGATCAGGGGCAGGGACCTGAAATTCAGAGCAATACCCTAACCCTAGTGATAAAAATAACACAAAAAAAGCAGAAGTGGTGCTTTAACATATAAATGTACATCTGGTGAAATAAATATTGAACACGTCACCAATTTCTTAAGTAAATATATTTGTAAAGGTGCAATTGACATGAATTCCTCACCAGATGTTGGTAACATTCTGATCAACACAGGCAAAGAAATCAAACCAAAGATGTTCATAAATTAAGTTATGTGCAATAATGAGAAATGACACAGGGAAAAAAATATTGAACATGTTTACTGAAATGTATTTAATACTTCTTACAAAAGCTTTTGTTAGTGATGAAACTTCAAGAGGTCTCCTATATGGAGGTACTAGTCGCCTGCATTACTCAGGTGTGACTTTGGGCCATTCTTCCACACTCTTCATATCCTGAAGATTCCCTGGGTTCCCTCTATTAACTTGTATACTCCACAAATCTGGCCTTTACAGAAGAGTAGTAGTAGCAAGAAGAAGCCATTTTTCATAGCAAGCTATAAGAAAGCCCATTTGCAGGTTGCAAAATGCCCTAAAATTTACAACGCTAGCAAGTAGAAGAAGGTGCTCTGATTAAATGAAATGAAAGTAAAACTTTTTGTGTTAAGTGCAAAAAGCTATGTGTGGCAGAAAACTAACTCGACCTTAAAACACCATCCTCACCGTCACACATGGTGGCAGCATCATGCTGTGGAGAGGTTTTTCTTCAATTTTCTTCAGCAGGCACAGGGAAGCTAGTCAGAGATGATGGGAAGATGGATGGAGCTAAATACAGGACAATTCTGGAAGAAAACCTGCTAGAGGCTGAAAAAGATTTGAGACTGGGGCATAAGTTCACTTTCCAACTGGGCAACACCCGTCAACTTACTGCCAGAGCCACAATGGATGGTTTACATCATAACATATTCATATGTGTGAATGGCCCAGTCGAGGTCCAGACTTAAATCACATTGACAATCTGTGGTAATACATGAAAGTTGCTGATCACAGATGTCTCCATCCAATCTCACTGAGCTAGAGCTAGCAAAGAATGAGCAAAAATGTCAGCCTGTAGATGTGCAAAGCTGGTACAGACAGTCACATCCCCAAAAAGACTTGTAGCAGTAATTGCAGCAAAAGGTGATCCTACAAAGTATTGACTCAGGGACTGAATACAAACACACGTCACAATATTCAGATTTATATTTTTGAAATATTTAGAAAACCAGGTATCATTTCCTTTACACTTCACAAATACATGATACTTAGTGTTGATGAATCATATAAGGTTACAATAAATATTTTAATTGTGTGTGTAACGTGAAAAACTATTGAAAAGTTCACACAGTATAAATACTTTTTTAAGGCACTGTAAATAGTAACCATAGTGAAAGGACTAGTGGTATTAACATCACAACACCAGTGGATGAGTCAGAGTTTACCTTGGCGCTGTACTGTCCCTGCGCCCCAACAGGTTTTTCCATCCTCTCCTGCTACATATAAATGTATAGCCGAAATTATATGTAGGGAATTAAAAACAAAATTGTACATATGTCTGTTTTTATTTTTGTTTATAATTGGTCTGCAACAAAATGACATGTGAACGTGTCCATAAACTATGACAGATGTGTGTTCTATCAATCAAAATGCAATAGAACACGTGCAAGAAAATCGGATTTGTGTAAGTGATCATTCGAGTAGTTCAGGCATTTTAATGTAATCTTTTCTTTTAGGATAGTCCACGTGATTTACCACAGTTGTCGTATTGCAGGAGACTTGATGTGTTCTTTTGCGATTCTTGATTCCTTCTATATTTGAGAATGTTTTTGCTTTGTTAAGATTTAACAGCTGTTTCAGTAATTACAGGGAAAGAAGCCAAGTGGGTATAGGCAGAGACCTTTCAGTTCAGGCTATGGGGCTGGAGAAGCCACCAGGGAGCTGCCTGTATGACTAGTCTACTGTTGGCTACTAAAGTATGTCTCTGAAACGACACGTTTCAGAATCAATCCTACCTGGCTGAGACCATACAGGCGGTGCCCGATACATGCTGTCCACAGGTTGACATGAGATACAAGGTGAGTCTGGGTGGTACAGTATGGCTGTGGACTAGACTCTCCTTAGGCTGTGTACCCATGATGAGTTTTTGATGCTGCATATTTTTGCCGTGTCACAACTTAAAGTTCTAGCAAATTGGATGGGATTTATAGAAATCTCCAGCCCTCTGTGCTTCTGTTACTCAGTGAAGCTGACCCGCCCCATGGCTGGGGTACTCGGATCCCGGGCGTTTAGTTTTTTGCTGCTGTCAACAGGGGTCCGTGCCTGGGCCCGTGGCTTTGGTGGTCACTCAAGAAGGGGTTTAATACAAGTCAAATAAAAGATAGTTTGTGACGCCACCTGATGTGATGGCACCAGCGCTGCCAGCAGACCTCTGGGGACGATGGATAGGCAGCTAGATGATGTCGCTCCCCGCAGGTGGAGCGGAGTCCCCAGGGTAGTGTAGTAACTGATGTAGTAGAAATAAAACACAGGAGACCTTCTTGCTCTGCACGGGTATTTACTGATGACTTGCAAGCTGTTCACATGGTACACAGTCACGGGTAGCTGGCCGGGTAGTCACCAAAGGATGCAAAGTCTCTCTAAGGCCCCCATGATGTTCCTTCAGATTTCAGTCTCTGTTCTTCTTTCTCACTGCGCTCTCCTTACTATCCGTGTGCTGCCCTGCACTGAGCCCTATTGCTACCAAGCCCGTTGGGTATGTAGAGGTTACCCATCTCTCTAAGGGGCTTGACCCGGTTTGGAGTTCCTGGTGGGGATGTGCGTGTCGAACCAAAAGGCGATATAAAAGGCCTGCGACCCGCCGAGTTTGGCGGCTCAGAGCTGAACTTTCCTGCACCGCACTCGGAGCTGGTTCTCCGTTTTGGACTGGATTCCCTCCTGAACTGGCTATCGGTACCATCCAGCACGGGGCTTGCACAAGCCAGGTATCCCCCTTCTGTCTGGGTTGCCTTCTTTTACTGGCACCCTCCACTGCGAGCCTCGCAGGGTCCTCTCTCCTCAACTTCCCTCACGGTTCTTTACTTCAACTGACTGTCTGTCCTTCCCACTCTTTTCTCTTCACTTAAGCTCCTTCCACTGGGACCAGTCACCCTGGTCGCAGGTTTAACCAATTGGTCCCCTAGCTCTAAGTGTATGAATGCAGGGATGAGGGCCTCAGGTTTAACATTACTATCCTCTGATGACAGGGATACCACACACGTTGGTTTGGGTGTAGTACCCCTTTAGTGGCGTACTGACCAGTGGGGTGCCACATTCCCCCTTGGTGAAATACACTTGTTCGCAAGTGTTTCTATCCCTACCCGGTACAGAGCTGTTTTTATATGCTTTAACACAATAATATAACATTTTTATTTACACAAGAATATGCATTACTTTCTTCCCTTTAAGATAGGCTCCTTTCTTAAAACGTTGCAAACATTTCTTGTCACACTAAAGCATTATAAAAAGAGTCTCTGGCTTAACAGGTTTCAGTCCATGCTCTAGCACAGGGGTCTCAGACTCGCGGCCCGCGGGCCGCATGCGGCCCCTGGGGGTTCCCTGTGCGGCCCCCGGCACCTTGGACAATTGACCATGCTGACGGCGGTCCAGTGCATGGGGCCGCCGCAGTCTTTGCTATAATATGACTTCCGGCCGCCTCACTCCGATACTCGCTCTGCCCCTCTGTAAGTTCAATGCTAGCCGCAGTCAGCCAATGAGAGGCCCGCAGGTGACGTCATACACCGAGGTCACCTGCGGGCCTCTCATTGGCTGACTGCAGCTTCCATTGAACTGGCACATCAGCAGAGCGAGCGGCAGAGTGAAGCGGCCGGAAGTCATATTATAGCAGAGACCGCGGCGGCCCCATGCACTGGACCGCCGCCAACATGGTTAGCAAAGCAAAAGTTTGTGTGTGTGTGTTAATGTGTGAGTGCCTGTGAGAGTGCCTGTGTGCCTGCCTGTGAGAGTGCCTGTGTGAGTGCTGTGTCTGCTGTGTGCTGCTGTGAGAGCGCCTGTGTGCTGCCTGTGTGCCTGCTGTGAGAGCGCCTGTGTGCCTGCCTGTGTGCCTGCCTGTGAGAGTGCCTGTGTGGCCTGCCTGTGAGAGTGCCTGTGTGCCTGCCTGTGAGAGTGCCTGTGTGCCTGCCTGTGAGAGTGCCTGTGTGCCTGCCTGTGTGCTGCCTGTGAGGTGCCTGTGTGCCTGCCTGTAGTGTGTGCCTTGTGTGAGTGCCTGTGTGGCCTGCTGCTGCTGGAGAGTGCCTGTGTGCCTGCCTGTGAGCCTGCCTGTTAGCCTGCCTGCCTGTGAGCCTGCCTGTTACCCTGCCTGCCTGCCTGTGAGCCTGCCTGCCTGTTAGCCTGCCTGCCTGTGAACCTGCCTGTTAGCCTGCCTGCCTGTGAGCCTGCCTGTTAGCCTGCCTGCCTGTGTGCCTGCCTGTGAGCCTGCCTGCCTGCCTGTGAGCCTGCCTGCGTGCCTGCCTGTGTGCCTGCCTGTGAGCCTGCCTGTGTGCCTGCCTGTGTGAGTGCCTGCGAGTTTGTACAGAAGTGTGTGATTATAACAGAAGCGCAAGAGCACAGGAGGCACACGTTTAATTACCTTTAATATACCACAACACGTTTCCACGGCAGTCCGCCGTCTTCATCAGGTATATTTACCGGAGGACGAAGTGATGCAGCCAGAGGACGAGGTGATGCAGCCAGAGGACGAGGTGATGCAGCCAGAGGACGAGGTGAAGCAGCCAGAGGACGAGGTGAAGCAGCCGGAGAAACGAGATGATGCAGCCGGATGGTTAGATGATGCAGCCGGAGGATGAGATGATGCAGCCGGAGGATGAGATGATGCAGCCGGAGGATGAGATGATGCAGCTGGAGGATGAGATGGAGCACCGGTGTTGAGGTGGTGCAGCCGGGAATGGGCTGATGCAGTCAGGGGTCAGAAGCAGCCAGGGTTCAGATGCAGTTGGGGGAACAGGTGCAGCCAGCATCGAGATGCTGAGATGCAGTCAGGATCAGAAGTATCAGATGTAGTCCATGCGGCAGAGGGGACACTGTAGCCAGGGAGGTCCGTGAGGCAGAGGGGTCTGAGAAACAGAGGGGTCAAAGCAGTTAGAGGGGACCGTGAGGCAGAGGGGTCCGTGCAGAGGGTCCATGCAGCATGGGGGTTGGATGCAACCCGGTGGTCATAGGCCCAAGGATGTGGTGTGGGAGATAGGCACCTCTGACCAATGAACAGGCCGGGGCAGGCTGGGAGCTGCAGTGGAGAATCGGGCCCCACATCAGGCTGGGGGACCGACAGAGGCAAGGCACCGCTGGCAGTGTCACTGGTTCCCGCTCAGTCCACAGCCCTGCACCGCTGTGGAGGGACCCGAGGGCAGCGCTGTCAGCCCCACTGGGTCCGCAGCTTAGTTAAGCTGCGATGGGCCCTGTGGGTAGCGCCGTCTGTCCCCTGCAGCCCGCAGCTCTGCAGCTGCATGGGGGTCGGGCACCATCACAGGAGCCCAGAAGTGGGGCAGGACAGGCCGCGGTCAGGGCCTGCAGTGGTGGTGGGGTGAGTGGATGGCGGGAGCGGCGACACCACACTTACCTGTGGGGTCTAGGCAGAGGTGAGCCGGGCTGGCCGCTTGAGGGTCCGGGGCTACCGCAGTGAGGAGCGCACACTAGATGGGTGCTGCAGCCTCTGTCGCCGGGGCCGCATGGAGGCCGGGAGTGCAGGCTGCGGCTCAGGGCCAGGGCACAGGAGCAGGATGTGCCAGCAAAGCCCTGGTGGAATGGACTTCGTACCGCCCTGGTGACGGAGGTGCGCCACCGTAGTGATATTGTCTGAGTACACAAGCACATGGGACCCCCTGAGGTGGGATTGGGCAGCCAGAAGAGCCTCCTCGACTGCTCTCAGCTCCCGGTAGTTGGAAGACTGGGAACTCATGGCGCGATTCCAGACCCCTTGGAGCGGGGCGCGACCCACCATGGCTCCCCACCCTCTCTGGCTGGCATCTGTATTCAGAGTCACAAGAGGAGTCAGATCCCAGGAAACCCCCCGCTGCAGATTGCGAAGGTCCAACCACCAGAGGAGGGAGAAGGAGACGGGCCCTGGGAGGCGAACCCTTCGATTCTAGCAAGACAGGATGTGTGCTTGCAGAACCCGTGAGTGTGCCTGAGCCCATAGGACAGACGGAATGCAGGACGTCATGGAGCCCAGAGCCGACATTGCCGCCCGAAGGGTGGGAGACGCCTGACGCTGCAGGGATGAAATTTTGTGCAGAAGGGTCAATCTGTGGTCATCTGGGAGAAAGGATGCCTGGTTGTCTGAATCCAGTAATACTCCCAAAAACCATCTCGTGGAGGAGAGCTGCAACTGGGACTTCAGGAGGTTGGGGATCCAACCCAGGGACTGAAGAATATGCAGAGACTCCTCCACACTGCTCCCGAGCGATTGGGCAGAAGGAGCAATGAGAAGGAAGTCGTCCAGATAAGGCACTATATTATTATTATTATTATTATTATTATTATTATTAATAAGTATTTATATAGCGCTATTAGGATACATGGCGCTTTACAATTTAGAGGGTAGACATAGAAAAGTGGTCGAAGACGACGACCACAAACAGCGACAAACGATGACAGATCACAAGTAGTAATACAGGTACAATGGGGCCGGGGATCCTGTCCGCGAGGGCTCACAGTCTATACAGATGCCGCGACCCCGAATGAAGCCCACAACCTCCGCCATGACTTTGGAGAATACTCGGGGTGCGAGGAGAGCCCGAAGGGGAGCACGTTGAACTGACAGTGGAGGACTTCCCCTTTGTACAAGATGGTGAACTTGAGAAACTTCCTGTGCTGAGGATGCATGGGCACATGGAAATACGCGTCTTTCAAGTCCATCGTAGCCATCTGGTGGTGCAGCCCAATCAACGGAATCGAGGTTCGGACTGACTCCATCTTGAAACGACGGTACCTGACATGACAATTGAGCCGTTTCAGGTTGATCATAACTCGGGCATCTCCCGATGGCTTCGTGACCAGGAACAGCCGGGAATAAAGACCAATCCCGACCTCGTGGGCGGTAATAGAGGAGACGACATTCGTGAGAAGGAACTCCTGAACTTTCGAGTACAAGAGATCCTGAGCACCCCGAGAGGGCAGGGCAGTGACCAGGAGACCTAGTGGAGGAGGCGACTCGAGTTCTATGAGGATGCCTTCGGAAATGACCTTCAGAACCCACTGGCAATCGGTGATCAGCCACTACTGGGGGAGAAAGGCCGAGAAGTTCCCCCCACCGGGATCGAGTCACTGATTGTCAGGGTGAGGTTGCTGCTGAGCAGGGACAAGGATATTCTTACCTCGCCCCTTGTGATAACTCCATCTGTCCGTTTTTCCTTTGCCCCTGGGCTGGGAGGCCTGAGGCACCGAGTAACGAAAGGACCACTTTTGCATGGGCTTCTGTTCAGGAAGAGCCTTGCGGTCTGTGGCCTTTTCCAGTAATTCGTCAAGCGCAGGGCTAAAACTAAGTCCCCCTTGAAAGGCAAAGAGCAGAGCCTCATTTTAGAAGTGGCATCACCACTCCACATCTTCAGCCACAATGCCCGTCTGGCAGAGTTGGACAAGACCAAGGTTCTAGCCGCCAGGCGGACCGATTCAGCTGAAGCATTAGCGAGGAAACAGGACGCCTTCCTAAGCAAAAGAAGGGAGTCGAGGAGCTCCTCTCTAGGGGTGCCCTGAGAAATATGGGACTCCAATTGGTCCAACCACTTCAGCAGGGAGCGGAACACACAAGTGGATGCGATATTAGCCTGAATGGTGGAAGAGGATGCTTCCCAAGAACGCTTCATAAAGCTCTCAGTTTTGAGATCCATCTGATCCCTAAGCTGGGAAGTGTCCTTAAAGGGGAGGGCAGTCTTCTTTGCCACACGGGCAACCTGCTGTGAGGTAGCAACCGGGGAACCCGCTTGCATAACGACAAAACACGTGTTTATAAGTTAACCAATGTCTACCCGTTTATTTTTCACATATTAATAACATAACCCGGGTAGCATGTTTTACACATATCACATTGATTATAAACACTTTACATAAATACATCATACATTACATAGAACATTGGCCATATACAACCCGGGACCTGTAACCACCTCTCTCCCCATTGGAGCTCTAACACCTGCTCCAGTGGTAGCTACGGCCTCCGGCCTACTTACACTATACATCAATACATACGTTACATTACAACGATGACCCCTCCGGGTTCATAACAGGGATTGAGCAACCTGAGTACCGGGTATGTCATGTATCCTCGAGGGGCTCCTTCCTGGACGTGTTTCACCCCACGTCCCGGTCAGAGTCCACCTGGTTCAACCATGGTGTCCCCACTCTAGGAGCCCTTTTTAACCCCTGCTTCTGACCTTTGTTACATACGCCTCAACGGGCCCTGTGGGTCCCAATGGCGGTACCAGCCGCCCGGTTTAGTCACCCAGTCAGGATTCCTGCCTGACCGGGACCTTACATATCACATGTGATCCATCATAGGGCCACGTCACACACACAGATATTTGTGCAGATATTGTTCGCAGATCTCTGGTTGCAGTGAAATCATGGACTCATTATTCGATTTGTATACAGCCACAAAATGGGACAATCTGTCCATGATTTCACTGCAACCAGAGATCTGCGAACAATATCTGCACAAATATCTGTGTGTGTGACGTGGCCCATACAAACATCCATGGATCACACGCATCCTTCCACACGCTCACAGCCCATCCTATAAACATCTATGGACTGTGGCTCTCCTGGGTTCATTACAGGGATTGGCAAACCTTAGTACCCGGGAAACTCATCCGTTACCTACTAGGAGCCCTATTACCCCTTTGTCTGGCCACAGGCTCACCCACACCATTAGAGGCTGTGGTTGAGGGAGAGGTACCCTCTGCAAGCAGCAGGGCAAGCCTCCCCTCGTCCCACAGGGACGGATCGCCTCCAATGCATCATCCATACTGGCTGGGTCACTCTCCCCCACAACATTATACATGGCTGTTACACATAGGCCATCGTTTCTCATTCAGGGCACTGTTACTTAAGCCCTTACATACGTCTACGGGTCCTTTACCGACTGCCTAGTCGGACCCAATGGCGGTTATGCCCGCCTGGCATTAAGCACGCACACAGCTCACTCCGTTACACAAGAACTTCTGTCTTACCGGGCACGGATCCGGGTCTCGCTACCTGGGTAACGGGTTGGCCAAGCCTCCCCCACGGGCTCCTTCCTGGACGTGTTTCACCCCACGGCCAGTCCAGCGTCTGCCAGGTCAGCCACGGCTTCCCCACACCAGGTGCTATAACGACCCCGGTCCTGGCTACCGGTATAGAGCTAGCATGCTCTCTTCACCATCATTCATTATGGTGGTCTGGACTCTCACTCCCAGTCCCTCACACAGACTGGCTCTGCTCGGCTCTCTGGCTGGTAATGATCCTCTACATTCCTTTCCTCAGGGCTTCCTCGATCTCATGAGCCACTCACTAGTCACATTAAACCTTGTGTTCCAAGTTGGTTCACACAGCATCATCACAGTAATACCGGCCAGTGTGCACAGGATCACCCTGATCCTGCATGTGATGCGCCCCGGCCATGGGGACCATACCGACGGTGCCTCACACTGCACATCCACCTGAAGATACCGTCACACACAGCAATTTTGCTAGCAATTTCAATGGCAATTTGCTGGTTGCAGTGAAATCATGGACACATTGTTCTATTTTGTTGCTGTGTACAAATGGAACAATGTGTCCATGATTTCACTGCAACCAGCAAATTGCCAGTGAAAATTGCCTACTTTAGGGACATCCCAGTGAATCTCGCTGTCCTCAAGAGGGAAACGGCGACTGGGATCACGCTTGGATATTTTTTCTGGGAATTCCCATTCTTGCGAAATCAAATGCAAGATGGTAGAATGTACGGGGAACCTGATCCGTTTGGCCGATCCTGCACGGAGGAAAGGACCTGCTCCTCTTCTAATCCCATAGTGCTCCTAACGGCCCCAATCAGCTCCCCCAGATCCTCAGAGGGGAACAGGAAGCGTCTAAGGTCAGCCTGTCTGGTAGTCGAGACATCATCGGGACCCTCAGAGTCCGAATCCCCGCCATCTTCAGAGTCTGAAGGGGCAGCCTGGTGTTTCCGCTTGTTAGGAGGGGGAAGGACCAGGAACAGGGGCGGAAGGAGACAGGGAGGCCAGGGAAGCCTGAATTTCCTGCTGCACCATGGCCCGCAAATCATCCACAAGGCTAGGTTGTTCAGCCCGAACTATTTTGTCAGTACAGCCCTGGCAGAGTTTTTTATCCCACCCGGACAGGAACGTCTTAGAACAGACAGAGCATTTTGCAGACTTCCCAGCAACTTTCTTAGGGGTATCCTTGTAACCCAGCAAGAAAGCACAGAGAAGCACTCATCAGCCCGGCCCCATGGGCTGTACAAAGGACACCCCCTGCACTCTGCAACTCACTGTGGCCGGGGGAGCACTGGGCTCTGCAGATTCAGAGGAAGACATGACTACAGGACAAACTGTGGCTTACCAGTGTCAGAAGTCTTCAGGGCAGCCTTATATCTCCAAGGCCTGCCCCCAGTGCCACTCAAGAGTCCCTGCCTCCGGTAATCGGTCCAGGCAGGCCCCAATCACGGCGGCGAGCCTGCACGCTGCCCCACCGGGTCCCGCCTGTCGGGACCCGGAAACGCTGCGCTCCCCGCCGGAGGAGTGTGTTACCGGAAGTCCCGCCCACCGGCGTCACTTCCGGTCCCATGGGCAGCGCGCATTACCGGAGGCAGCGGCAGGCTCAGCCCTAGGAGGAGGCCGCCGGCCAGGGGGCCACCAACCCGCTTCACCCCAGGAGGGGTTCTGGAGGGCCAGGGCCTGGTCCCAGCCACCCCAGCAGAGCGCTCCCCGTAGGAGGCAAGGAACAGCCGGGGTGAACTGAGAGATGTAGATAGAATTTTGGGGTTCAGTGCACTCGATAACGTATAAAAATTAAATCTATACCAGGTTTAAAATTAAAAAAAAGAGAATTTTGTTTACTTACCGTAAATTCTTTTTCTTATAGCTCCTATTGGGAGACCCAGACATTGGGTGTATAGCTTCCGACCTCCGGAGGACACACAAGGCATTACACCTAAAAGTGTAACTCCTCCCCTACTGCCTATACACCCCCTCCCGGGAGAATCCCATCAGTTCGGTGCACAAGCAGGAAGGAGGAAAGACCACCCGCGCCCAGTCCAACAGGACTGGGAATAACAAACAGCCAACAGGGCCAACACGCGAAGTGCTGCAGGAATTAAGTACTGTCATAGATAGACCATTATTTTTAATATTTAAAGATTCCATAATATCAGGGTCTGTACCACAGGACTGGCGTATAGCAAATGTGGTGCCAATATTCAAAAAGGGGACAAAAACTGAACTTGGAAATTATAGGCCAGTAAGCTTAACCTCTACTGTGGGTAAAATCCTAGAGGGTTTTCTAAGAGATGCTATACTGGAGTATCTGAACAAAAATAACCTCATGACCCATTATCAACATGGTTTTACGAGGGACCGTTCCTGTCAAACTAATCTAATAAGCTTCTATGAAGAAGTAAGTTCTGGACTGGACCAAGGAAATGCAGTGGATGTGGTGTATATGGACTTTTCAAAAGCTTTTGATACGGTGCCACACAAAAGGTTGATACATAAAATGAGGGCAATGGGGATAGGGGAAAATATGTGTAAGTGGGTTAAGAACTGGCTTAGTGATAGGAAACAAAGGGTGGTTATTAATGGAACACACTCAGAATGGGTCACAGTTAACAGTGGGGTACCACAGGGGTCAGTGTTGGGCCCGCTCCTATTTAATATATTTATTAATGACCTTGTAGGGGCATACAGAGTAGAATCTCAATATTTGCAGATGACACTAAACTCTGCAGGGTAATCAATACAGAGGAGGACAATTTTATATTACAGGAGGATTTATGTAAACTAGAAGCTTGGGCTGCTAAATGGCAAATGCGCTTTAATGGGGATAAATGTAAAGTCATGCACTTGGGCAGAGGAAACAAAGGGTATAATTATGTGCTTAATTATAAAACACTGGGCAAAACTACCACTGAAAAAGACCTGGGTGTATGGGTAGATGACAAACTCACATTTAGTGGCCAGTGTCAGGCAGCTGCTGTAAAGGCAAATAAAATAATGGGATGTATTAAAAGAGGCATAGATGCTCATGAGGAGAACATAATTTTACCTCTATACAAGTCACTAGTGCGACCACACTTAGAATACTGTGTACAATTCTGGTCTCCGGTGTATAAGAAAGACATAGCTGAACTAGAGCGGGTCCAGAGAAGAGCGACAAAAGTTATTAGAGGACTAAGGGGTCTGCAATACCAAGACAGGTTATTAAACTTGGGGTTATTTAGCTTGGAAAAACGAAGGCTTAGGGGTGATCTTATAATAATGTACAAATATATGAGGGGGCAGTACAGAGACCTTTCTAATGATCTCTTTACTCTTAGGCCTGAGACTGGGACAAGGGGGCATCCTCTACGTCTGGAGGGAAGAAGGTTTAATCATAATCACAGACGTGGATTCTTTACTGTAAGAGCAGTGAGACTATGGAACTCTCTGCCACATGATGTTGTAATGAGTGAGTCACTACTAACATTTAAGAAGGGCCTGGATGCCTTTCTTGAAAACTATAATATTACCGGTTATATATACTAGATTCTTTGATAGGGCGTTGATCCAGGGAATTAGTCTGATTGCCGTATCTGGAGTCAGGAAGGAATTTTTTCCCCCAATGTGGAGCTTAGTGTTGCCACATGGGGTTTTTTTGCCTTCCTCTGGATCAACATGTTAGGCTATGGGTTGAACTAGATGGACTTAAAGTCTTCCTTCAACCTTAAAAACTATGTTACTATGTTACTATGTTACTATGAAACGACACCAGGCACTAGCAGAGAACAAAGCCCCAATAAAAGGCACAGGGTGGGAGCTGGGTCTCCCAATAGGGAGACCCAGACATTGGGATGTACAAGAGCTATCCCAGGGTGGGAAAAAACCCAAAAGCAGGCCCATCATAAATGAGTAACCGCTGCCTGAAGGATCCGCCTGCCCACATTGGCATCAGCCGATGCCAAAGCATGGACTTGATAATGCTAAGTAAAGGTGTGAAGACTAGACCATGTGGCCGCCTGACACACCTGAAGAGCTGAGGCTTAATGACGCAAGGCCCGCGAGGCCCCCACAGCCCTTGTGGAATGAGCCTTAATACCAGTAGGTATAGGCAAACCAGAGGATTCATAAGCCTCCCGAATAGGAGTCTTGATCCACCTAGCCAAGGAAGACTTGGAGGCTGGCCCACCCCTCTTCTGACCCACAGTCAGAACGAACAGTGCTTCCGAATGGGGAAATGACGCCGTTCGAGAGACGTAAATCCTGAGAGCCCTGACCAGATCCAAAGTATGGAGAGCCTTCTCATACTGGTGAACCGGATTCGGGCAAAAGGATGGCAGGACAATGTCCTGATTCAGACAGAAAGGAGATAGCACCTTAGGCAAGAACTCTGCCACAGGCCGAAGCACCACCTTATCCTGGTGAAACACCAGAAAAGGAGACTGACATGACAAAGCGGCCAACTCCGAAACTCTTCGCAGAGAAGTGATGGCAACTAAAAAGGCAACCTTTTGTGAAAGCCTGGAAAGCGAAACCTCCCTAAGAGGTTCAAAATGCGGCTTCTGCAATGCCGCAAGGACCAGGTTAAGATCCCATGGGTCCAAAGGACGTCTGTAGGGAGGAATGATGTGACTCGCCCCCTGAACAAACCTCTTCACCTGAGGAAGCGTAGCCAAACGCTTATCAAAGAGAACCGACAACGCCGAGATCTGTCCCTTGATGGAACTGAGCGCCAAACCCTTATCCAACCCCGACTGGAGGAAGGCCAGAAGGGTCGACAGAGAGAAGGGCCAGGGAGAGCTGCCGTGGAGACGGCACCAGGAGAAGAAAATCTTCCATACTCTGCGGTAGATCCCTGCAGAAACCGGTTTCCTGGCCTGTCTCATGGTATCAACGACCTTAGTGGAAAAACCGCGGGACGTCAACAACCAGACTTCAAGCGCCACAAAATCAGGCTCAGGGCCGAGGAATTGTGGCGGAAGAAAGGACCTTGAGACAATAGATCCGGCCGATCCGGGAGTCTACATGGATCCCCCACTGAGAGCCGTAACAGGTCCGGGTACCAGGCCCTCCTGGGCCAGTCCGGAGCGATGAGAAGAGTTCGTCTGCATTCCGCCCCGAGCTTCCGCAGAACCCTGGGTAGCAAGGCCAATGGGGGAAAGACATAGGGAAGACGAAAGCGGGACCAATCCTGGACCAGCGCATCCGTCCCGGGCGCGAGACATGAAGGCTGGAACTTGACGATTCAGCCTGGACGCCATCAGGTCCACATCCGGAGTTCCCCAAGTGCTGCAGATGTGCCGAAACACCTCTGGGTGAAGAGCCCATTCTCCCTCGTCCATTCCTTGCCGGCTTAAGTAGTCGGCCTCACAATTGTCCACCCCGGGGATGTGAACAGCCGAGATGGACGCGTCGTTGTCTTCTACCCACCGAAGGATGGGTTGGACCTCCGCAAAAGCCTGACTGCTGCGAGTGCCTCCTGACGGTTTATGTAGGCAACGGCAGTCGCGTTGTCTGACTGGATCCGAATCGGACTCCCCGACAGAAACCTCTGGAAAGCCAGAAGAGCCAGGTAGACTGTTCGAATCTCCAGGACATTGATCTGTAAGGATGATTCCTGCGCCGTCCAGGTGCCCTGAGCCCTGTGATGCAGGAACACCGCACCCCAGCCCAGAAGGCTGGCATCCTTGGTGACCACCAACCAAGAGAGGGGAAGGAACGACCTGCCTCGGGACATCGACCTGGGCAACAGCCACCATTGGAGAGAATCCTTCGTCGCGGGAGAAAGGGCAATGCACTGATCTAGAGAGGACGTATTCTTGTCCCATCCGCGCAGGATCTGCAGCTGAAGCGGACGCAGATGAAACTGCGCAAAAGGGACTGCCTCGATGGTCGCCACCAACTTCCCTAGAACATGCATGAGACGTCTGACGGGAACCAAGTCCGCCTGCAAAAGGAGTCGGACCTTCTCCACAATCGAAGACTGCTTGTCGAGGGGAAGGATCACCATAGCCGGGACAGTGTGGAACTCCATACCCAGATACAGGATCGTCTGAGTAGGAATGAGGACCGACTTCGGGGAGTTAACTATCCACCCGAAGGTCCGAAGAGTGTCCAAAGTGGCAGAAAGACTCATCTGACACTGTTCCACAGACGAGGCCCTTATCAGCAGGTCGTCCAGATACGGAGTGACCGCATGTCCCTGCAAATGCAGCACCGCCACCATTGCAGAAATCACCTTGGTGAAGATCCTCGGGGCCGAGGAGAGGCCGAAGGGCAACGCCACAAACTGGAAATGTTCCTCTCCCACTGCGAACCGCAGCCATCGCTGATGAGCCGGAGCATGGGGATGTGGAGATAAGCATCCTTCATGTCCACAGACGCCAGGAAGTCCCCCTGAGACAGGGACGCTATCACCGAGCGTAAGGACTCCATCCTGAAGGGTCTGACTCTCACGTGGCGGTTGAGGAGCTTGAGGTCCAACACCGGTCGCACCGAACCGTCCTTTTTCGGAACAGTGAAGAGGTTCAAATAAAATCCCCGAAACCATTCCTCCAACAGGAACCGGAACCACAACTCCGCTCTGAAGCAGAGCGTCCAGCGCTTGCTGAAAAGCCGCAGCCCTCGCCGGAGGGGCAAAGAGATGCAGAACCGAGCCGGAGGACGCGACTCCAGTTCTATCCTGTAGCCGTGAGAGACCACGTCCACCACCCACCGGTCCTGGATGTGACTTTGCCAGATGCTTCCAAAGCGGGAGAGCCTGCCACCGACCCTGGCCGCTACCGAGGGCGGTGAAGAGTCAGGAGGAGGCAGGTTTGGCGTCTGAGGCACCGGCGGGTTTCTTCTGCTGGGCCTTAGACTTTCAGGACCTATGAGACCTCTGGTCATTGTCCGGACGGGAAGATGAAGACAAGGATGAGGCTGCCTTGGAAGAGGGACGAAAGGAGCGAAACCTAGCATGCAACTGACGCTGACCGGTCTTCTGTACCTTAGATTGCGGCAAGGAGGTGGATTTCCCCCTGTAGACTACTTGATGAGATCGTCAAGACGCTCCCCAAATAGCCTATCTCCCGAAAACGGGAGGCCCTGGAGGAACTTTTTGGACGTAGCGTCCGCCTTCCAGTCACGCAGCCACAACATCCGACGTGCTGCCAGCGAGTTAGCTGAAGCAACCGCAGATCGACTAGCAGATTCCATGATTGCGGATCTAGCATAGTCCGTAAACGCCTCGGCCTGAGACGTCAGGACCGCCACCTCAGGAATACCCGAAGCCACCCTAGGGATCTCCGAAAGACAAGCTGAAACCGCTTGAAGGGCCCATACAGCCGCGAAGGCTGGAGCAAAAGAGGCACCTGTGGCCTCAAAGATGGACTTCTGCAGAAGCTCCATCTGCCTGTCCGTGGGGTCCTTGAGAGAGGACTCGTCCGCACCGACATAACGGTATTGGCCGACAATTGAGAAACCGGAGGTCCACTCTCGGAGAAACAGACCAACCCTTGACCACATCTGGCGGGAAAGGATAACGGGAATCCTTCTGCTTCTTAGCAAAGCGCTTATCAGGACAGGCCCGAGGGGTCTGAACCGTAGAGCGGAAGTTAGAAATGATCCAGAAAGATCCTCTGGACCTGGCCGGAGGGAGAAACTGATAAAGTTCCTCTGAAACGGAGGAATCCACCGGCGGAGCAGGGACCGTCAAGTCCAGCACCGTATTGATAGAAGACACTAAGTTGTCTACCAAAGAACTTTCGTCCGGGTCCTCATCAGGAGCCCGGACGGATTCTAAGTCCTCCTCCCCTTCCAACAGGGAGCCCGCAGCTCGGGAGCCCGCCTGCGAGGGCGCAGGAGAAACCGCCATGGGTGGCCACTTAGGAGGTCGCGGGGACGGTTCGAGAGGCCAGAATTGTCGCCAGAGTCCAAACCTCTACTAGAGGAAGAACCACTCCGACGCCTACGACGTGTGGCGGAGGCCCCAGGGGAACCCTCCCATCCACCTGACAAGGACTCCTGCAAGGCTCTGGTCATAGCCGCCATAGACAGACACAGAGTCAGAAATGGACTGAGCAAAAACAGCCGTCCAAGGCGGAGGTACTGCTGGATCCACCGGGCCAGGCGGAGACACCAAGCCCAGAACTGGGGGGAGCCTCGTGCACCAAAGGCTTTACTTGGATTGCATTAGCCGGCGAGATATCAGCCTCACGCGGGGCACAAGCCGAGCAATGAGGGAAAGAGGATCCAGCAGGCAGCTGGGCCTGACATGCTGTACAAGCATGATAACGTGTCTGCACCCTGGGAGCTTTGTTCCTGGAGCTAGACATGGTGTCCCTTCAGTGCATCCAATGAGAGAGCTCAGAGGAAGGGAATTGGGTGCAATTGAAACCAGGGGGGAGAATAGAGCACCACCAGAGACTGGGGTGACCTACCGGAACTTGTGTGCCCTCCAGAGACGCGCAGACCCTGCAGCCAGCATCAAAATGCAGGGACAAGAAGCCCCCAAGATGGCCGATGGAGCTGAGAGAGAGGGAGTGACCCGGGAGTGTCCCCAGAAGCGCGCGAATCTGGAGGGCAGGTCCTTTCCCCCCTGAGAAACCGCCCCCCAAGCTGCAGAGCAGCAATTCCCCATAGGGGACCAAAGATCGGCCTGCCGCGGCCGTCCTCCAAAGGGGCGGGCACAACCCAAGGGGCGGCACCGCCCCATGAAGCCCCGGCTCAGCTGTAAAGACACTAAATTTATCTCCGCGGCCGCCTGCCAGCAGGGGGTCAGCGCGGAGCACCCGCGAAAATCGCGGAAGCGCCTGGCCAGGATCCCAGGCAGCCGGCGGAGGCAGCGCTCCCTGCCCAGCTGTACAGAGCAGCTGCAGAAAGGACCCCCACAGAGTACCTCATTGGGGTGCAGGGTCCGGTCCTGTGGATCCCTCACGCAGGCCAGCAGACACCGGGGGAGCCGTGGACTGAGTGGATGAGCCCAAATGTGGGGGCCAGGGGGATCCCACTTCTCCAGAGCCCCTAAGGGTTGGAGAAGGATAATCAGCATGAGGGCTCCAGCCCGTTGCACCCCAAGGGTACCTCAACCGCCTCCGTCCTGGGGAAGAGGAAGGAGACATGCTGGGGATCAAAAGATCCTCTTTGCTTCCATCCTGACACTAAACAGTGAGAGAGCATGAGTGTAGAGTGTGGCTCCTTCAACACAAAGCAAAGAACTGATGGGATTCTCCTGGAGGGGGTGTATAGGCAGTAGGGGAGGAGTTACACTTTTAGGTGTAATGCCTTGTGTGTCCTCCGGAGGTCGGAAGCTATACACCCAATGTCTGGGTCTCCCAATGGAGCGCAAAAGAAAATGTTTTATTTATTTTTTGCACCACTGTGTACTATATAAAACATATATCAAAAAACACGTTAAAAAGTGATTGATGTGAGTCTATGAGGGTCCATTCAGGATATATGTGCAATCTATATTCTCTGAAGGTCTTTTCTTATAACTCTGATGCACGTATTTGAGTCGCTGACTTCGTATTGATCTTTACTGACCGTATTAATCTTTACAGGGTCTATCTACAGCACAATTAAAGGTCGAAACCACTCAGCCATAGAGGAATCACCACACGGAGTTACTCAGGGGTCTACTAGCAGCACACGGGGATTAGTTATATATTTTCATATAACTACGTTCCCGTTAACACAAAAAAACGCCAGCTCCAGTGTTATCCATTAACATATGAACTGAGACGGCCGGAGGAGGAGCAGGGGAAAAATCCACAGAAAAGGTATCCTGCAGCTTGCCGCCACCACAGCATAGGAGAAGAAAAACCTCTCTCCATGCCCCATGGGGACAGGAGAGACACTGGCTAGTGGGAGGGTCCTTTTAACCTCTCTTGTGCTTCCTGTCCCTATTAGGGCGTGGAGAGGCAACCTCCTATGCTGTCGTGGAAGGTTCCTAGAGAAAGTCAAATAAAAGATAGTTTGTGACGCCACCTGCAGTGTCTGCTGATGGCACCAGCGGTGCCAACAGACCTCTGCGGATGATGGGTAATCAGCTTGATAATGTCGCCCCCACAAGTGGTGCGGAGTCCCCAGGGCAGAGTTGTAACTGATGTCGTAGTAGAAATAAAACACGGGAGACCTTCTTGCTCTGCATGAGTATTTACTGGTGACTTTCAAGCAGTTCACACGGTACACAGTCACAGGTAGGTGGCCACGGTAGTCACCAAAGGATGCAAAGTCTCTCTGAGGCCCCCAATGACGTTCCTTCAGATTTCACTCTCTGTCCTTTCTCACTGCGCTCTCCTTACTATCTGTGCGCTGCTCTGCACAGAGGCCTCTTGCTACCAGGCCCGTTGGGTATATAGAGGTTACCCTTCTCTCTAAGGCTGGGTTCACATTTGCGGACACCTCCACAGCGTTCTACGGAGGGGATCCGCAACGTGACTGCAGCAGCCGCGAGCTCCTATCTTTATAATGGGAGTGCACGGTGCTGCGCTTGAGAGCGCATGACCGTGCGCACCCATTCACTTCCATATGTGATCTCCGCACCAGCGGATCCCTGGTGCGGACGAGACTGTGTGATTTGTGTGCAGGCATCCGCCTGCGCACAGATCACATATGGGAGTGAATGGGTGCGCACGGTCATGCGCTGTCAAGTGCAGCACCGTGCGCTCCCATTATAAAGATAGGAGCTCGCAGCCGCTGCGGTCACATTGCGGATCCCCTCCGCAGAACGCAGCGGAGGGGTCCGCAAATGTGAACCCAGCCTAAGGGCTTGACCCGGTTTGGAGTTCCTGGTGGGGACGTGCATGTCAGACCAGGTTGGGGCGATATAAAAGGCCTACGACCCACCGAGTTTGGCAGCTCAGAACTGAACTTTCCTGCACCACACTCGGCCTGAGGGCCCCCGCACACTCCCGGGGTCACACACGCGGCCGGGCCCGCGCACACATCCTGGGTCCCACACCGCGGGCCGGGCCCCGCACACTCTGAGGTCACACACGCGGCCGGGCCCGCACACTCTGAGGTCACACACGCGGGCCGGGCACCCCGCCACACTCTGAGGTCACACACGCGGCCGGGCCCCGCACACTCTGAGGTCACACACGCGGCCGGGCCCCGCACACTCTGAGGTCACACACGCGGCCGGGCCCCGCACACTCTGAGGTCACACACGCGGCCGGGCCCCGCACACTCTGAGGTCACACACGCGGCCGGGCCCCGCACACTCTGAGGTCACACACGCGGCCGGGCTCCGCACACTCCGGGGTCTTGTTGCCCTTGAACACTGCTGTCGCTCTGTGTCAGGGGAAGTCAGCTTATGATTGACAGATCTTCCCTCCAATCAAAGAACAAGCCTAATGGCTACCGCCCAATGGCGGTGTGGGGGCGTGTCCGGGAGGGGCGTGTCCCGGCCCCGTGTGTTCCAGGCCGGCGCTGGCCGCTGTCTCCCGGGATGTGGCGGCCTCTGGTGCGCGGTGTGTCGGCGGGGATCTGGGATGGCTCCGCACCCGCCTGCCTCCATTGTGCCAGTACGGGAGGGCACAGCAGGGCTACAGGGAGCGGAGTGCCCGGGCTCTGATCCGGGGCCTGCGGTGCAGGAGCGGCCCGGGGAGGACGGGCAGGCTGCTGGCGGCGATCACCGGGGCCTTCCTATGGGAGGAGGAACGTGTGAAGGAGGAAGAGATCCTCAGGTGAGGGCACACGGGGACTACAGCTCCCAGCATGCACTGACAGGTGGACGGGGGCTGCTGGGACTTGTCCTATGCTCACATTACTGGGAGAAGGGACCTATCACTGACACTGGAGTCTGATGAATGGATGGGAGACAATGTGCCGTGACTGATCCCTGTGCCCCAGAGCTGCACTCACTCTACTCCTGCCTGTGCCCCAGAGCTGCACTCACTCTACTCCAGCCTGTGCCCAGAGCTGCACTCACTCTACTCCAGCCTGTGCCCCAGAGCTGCACTCACTCTACTCCAGCCTGTGCCCCAGAGCTGCACTCACTATACTCCTGCCTGTGCCCAGAGCTGCACTCACTATACTCCTGCCTGTGCCCCAGAGCTGCATTCACTCTACTCCAGCCTGTGCCCCAGAGCTGCACTCACTCTACTCCAGCCTGTGCCCAGAGCTGCACTCACTCTACTCCAGCCTGTGCCCCAGAGCTGCACTCACTCTACTCCAGCCTGTGCCCCAGAGCTGCACTCACTCTACTCCAGCCTGTGCCCCAGAGCTGCACTCACTCTACTCCAGCCTGTGCCCCAGAGCTGCACTCACTCTACTCCAGCCTGTGCCCCAGAGCTGCACTCACTCTACTCCAGCCTGTGCCCCAGAGCTGCACTCACTCTACTCCAGCCTGTGCCCCAGAGCTGCACTCACTCTACTCCAGCCTGTGCCCCAGAGCTGCACTCACTATACTCCAGCCTGTGCCGCAGAGCTGCACTCACTATACTCCAGCCTGTGCCGCAGAGCTGCACTCACTATACTCCAGCCTGTGCCGCAGAGCTGCACTCACTATACTCCAGCCTGTGCCCCAGAGCTGCACTCACTATACTCCTGCCTGTGCCCCAGAGCTGCACTCACTATACTCCTGCCTGTGCCCAGAGCTGCACTCACCATACTCCTGCCTGTGCCCAGAGCTGCACTCACCATACTCCTGCCTGTGCCCAGAGCTGCATCACTCTACCCCAGCTGGTGCCCCAGAGCTGCACTCACTCTACTCCAGCCTGTGCCCCAGAGCTGCACTCACTCTACTCCAGCCTGTGCCCAGAGCTGCACTCACTCTACTCCAGCCTGTGCCCCAGAGCTGCCTCACTCTACTCCAGCCTGTGCCCCAGAGCTGCACCACTCTACTCCAGCCTGTGCCCCAGAGCTGCACTCACTCTACTCCAGCCTGTGCCCAGAGCTGCACTCACTCTACTCCAGCCTGTGCCCCAGAGCTGCACTCACTCTACTCCAGCCTGTGCCCCAGAGCTGCACTCACTCTACTCCAGCCTGTGCCCCAGAGCTGCACTCACTATACTCCTGCCTGTGCCCCAGAGCTGCACTCACTATACTCCTGCCTGTGCCCCAGAGCTGCACTCACTATACTCCTGCCTGTGCCCCAGAGCTGCACTCACTCTACTCCAGCCTGTGCCCCAGAGCTGCACTCACTCTACTCCAGCCTGTGCCCCAGAGCTGCACTCACTCTACTCCAGCCTGTGCCCCAGAGCTGCACTCACTCTACTCCAGCCTGTGCCCCAGAGCTGCACTCACTATACTCCAGCCTGTGCCCCAGAGCTGCACTCACTATACTGCAGATGTCAGCTGAAATCCCCCCAACAATGGAGGGCGCTGTCCATCTGTGCTATTGTTTATTTCTGTTTATATAAATGTTGTCACAGGCAGTGGTGTAACTTGAAGCTCATGGGCCCCCATGTGAAAGCTCCAGCAGGGGCCTCAATTATTGCACATCTTCAAAAGCATTTTATTTTTTCTATAGGCTAAAGGGGCTCCAGGGCCCGGGTGCGATTGCAACCCCTGTACCTGTTGTAGTTACACCGCTGGGCACAGGTGTCGGGCACAGCTTATCTCCATTGCTCATTATCAGGGATGACGGGGAAGATGGCAGCTGGTGTCTGCCCATTACGGGGAAAGATGGCAGCTGGCTGAGGTGTCTGGTGTGTGCCATTATCAGGGAAGATGGCAGCCGGCTGAGGTGTCTGGTGTCCGCCCATTAGCGGACATGAGATGACGATTACTCATCCGATATCTCTCCATGAAATTGTCAGTGTGAGGTGCCCAGACAGGACACGGTGAAGGTCCAGCTCCTCATTGATATCCATTGTGTTGTCCGCAGGCCGGCTGAGGAGATGATGCGGATGCAGCAGGCTTGTCGTGTGTCTCTGGACCAGACCCCGGTGTCTGATGACAGTGAAGAAGGCTGGGAGCTGGTGATGGATAAGAAGGACTTCCGACTGTGGAGGCGGCCGATCGAGGGCACACACCTGTACCAGTACAAAGGTGAGGGGGACTGCTGGGCTGTCAGGGTGTACTCTGGGGGGATGTCCATCTGCAAAGCACAATGGACACTGAGCTTTAGGACTAATGCAATTAAACTTCTAGTTTTAGAAAATCTATAAGCAGTGGAGCCGTTCTACTTTTTTCTATAGGAAGGTGTATCTGATCGTCTTGGCCTTGGTGACTGCATGTTGGATAATCTCCGTGTCAGTGCCAGGGCCATAATTGTAATAAAGCACTCGAGGGCATGTGCCTAAGGCGGCAGTTTGTTTGTGCAGAGTGCTGCCCTCCCTTTCTTAAATTGCTTGTTTCTTAGCTCATCTGCTGCTGTCATCAGATGGTTTATTGTAAAATCTTAAGGCCACGTTACACACACAGATATCTGTTCAGATATTGGTCTCAGATCTCTGTTTGCAGTGAAATCATGGACACATTGTTCCATTTGTACACAGCATAAAATGGAACAATGTGTCCATGATTTCACTGCAACCAGAGATGTGTGACCAATATCTGAACAGATATCTGCGTGTGTAACGTGGCCTTTACAGTTGTCGGGAGGGGTTGAGGGTTGGGGTCCATAGCTGAGATATTGGAGTTACTCATAAAGCAGGATCGCTGTGCTGTGTCAAACATCAGCAGCCCATGACCTTTAGAACTGACAGCTGCCATCTTAAAGCCTTTAACCCCTGCATGACCTACATCAAAGGTCATGTCCCTGCCTTTGATGCAGTCTTGCACATTCGCATCTATCTCTGCACATATCAGCAGATTTAATCAGTCTTGTCTTTAAGGCCATGTGACACACTGCATTTTTGATGCATTTTTTATGGCAGATTTGTCACAAATCTGCATGCCTACCTTATAGAGGACCGGTCACCCCCTTGCTGCATGGCAATCTAAATGCAGCATGTCTGCTGCATTCAGGGAAGGAACCCCCACAATGTCTGTGTGCTTTGTACCCCGAGATATAGCCTTTGTAAAACTTAGACGCCATGGAAGCAGTCACTGTGACTAAAGGGAGCTTGATTGACAGTGGCCATTACATCCCCCATTGCCTCTCTGTGCTTCTTCTGCTGTGCTGGCTCTGCCCTCCTCCTCTGTCACTCACAGCATGCAAATCATTTGTCCTGAAGTTAGCTCCAGATTCCTGCCCTGACAAAGCATAAACAACACAGCAGGAGGAGGCACACTGAGAGGCAGAGGGGGAGGAATGGCCACAGTCAATCAAGCTCACTCTAGCCACAGTGACTACCTCCATGGCTTCTAACTGTAAGTTTTACAAAGCCTATATCTTGGGGTACACAGCACACAGAAACATGGGGGACCCCTTCCCTTAATGCAGCAGACATGCTGCATTCAGTGCTGCATTTAGATTGCCATGCAGCAGGGGGGTGACAGGTCCTCTTTAAAGCAGTGTATGAGAATTATAAATTGTGCACATATTACTTATTTTTTCCTTGCAAATTTAATGCTGAAATAAATCTGCAGCATGTCAATTCTTGGTGCAGATTTCCTATGTTTTTCAGCTCTTCCAGCCATTGACTTCATTATGAAAAAACGCATCAAAAATATGGGAGAAACCCATGGCTGAAATCTGCTCCAAAAAAAGCAGCAACAATACAACATGTTTTTGGTGCGTTTTTATGCCAGAAAATACTCAGCGTGTGCACATAGCCGAACATCCACAGGTGGAGCGGAGATCCACCCAAGGCTTTTAATCAGTTAAATCCCGCTGTCAACAAGCTCTCGTGTTTATTGACGGAAAAGTAAAAAGGTTATGGCTCTTGGAAGAAGGGGAGGGAAAAACGGAAAATTGTAAAGTGGTGATGGTGAAGGGGTTAAGAGTCTTCTCGAGGCATTTAAGACAATAAATGGTGGTCAGCTATGTGACCCACCTGGTTCACCTTGCTGTATGTTCTGGTTCTGAGCCACTCTATACAGAGATGGTGCACGGCAGCCATACATGCACAGAGTCTGAGGGGGAACAGTGCAGCCGTGTCAGCATAGACCATCAGGATAGTCACTGGAGCTGTAGAGGAACAGCAACTATTATTGTGAGCAAGATTTGACTTTGACTTTGACATTGACTTCATTATGAAAAAACGCATCAAAAATATGGGAGAAACCCATGGCTGAAATCTGCTCCAAAAAAAGCAGCAACAATACAACATATTTTTGGTGCGTTTTTATGCCAGAAAATACTCAGCGTGTGCACATAGCCGAACATCCACAGGTGGAGCGGAGATCCACCCAAGGCTTTTAATCAGTTAAATCCCGCTGTCAACAAGCTCTCGTGTTTATTGACGGAAAAGTAAAAAGGTTATGGCTCTTGGAAGAAGGGGAGGGAAAAACGGAAAATTGTAAAGTGGTGATGGTGAAGGGGTTAAGAGTCTTCTCGAGGCATTTAAGACAATAAATGGTGGTCAGCTATGTGACCCACCTGGTTCACCTTGCTGTATGTTCTGGTTCCTGAGCCCACTCTATACAGAGATGGTGCACGGCAGCCATACATGCACAGAGTCTGAGGGGGAACAGTGCAGCCGTGTCAGCATAGACCATCAGGATAGTCACTGGAGCTGTAGAGGAACAGCAACTATTATTGTGAGCAAGATTTGCGGTATTAACATTTTAAAAGTTAAAGGGTTATATCCACTAAAAGCAAGTCCTTTCCTGTCCATGCGATAGGGGATAATTTGCTGGTGATCTGATCACTGGGTCTCTTAGGAATCCCACACTTAGGACTCTTAAGAACAGAACCTGAATGGAGCAGAACTGCACATGCATTGTCTATGGGATTGCCGATTGCAGCGTTCCATCCATCCCAAAGACCAGAGGTCCTCAACCTTTCTGACCTTGAAAGCCACATTCATCTCTGAGGGAGGTCCACGAGTCACATCCATCTACCGCCCCCTACATCCATTCCAGAGACTCCATTAATGGTATAATGACAGCCAAAGCTTTTTTACATAAATCACACTGAGTTAGGGTATGTGCACATCGGACAGTTCTGCATCTTTGCAGACCGTCCTAAAACCGGTGTAGAATTGCAGAAACTGAGTTTTCTGAGCTCAGCAGTGTCCCTCGTTTTGTTAGCGTTTTGCTAACGTTTTGCGATCGGTTTATTAGCGTTTGTACAGCGTGTTCTTGGCGATTTCCCCGGTGTTTTTCTTAGCGTTTTCCAGACTGGTTTTTGGTGCACTTGTAAGCTAGAACCGCTGGAAAAACGCTCAAAACAAGTCACTTGCTCTATCTTTGAAAACCGGTGGAAAACCGGTGAAGAAACTGGAAAGGAGACAAAAAAAACTGTTCTAATGTACACAGCGTTTTCTAAACTCCATTGACTAGCATGTTAATCCAACCGGTGGTTAGGATTAACATAAATTAACATAAAACTCAGCGGAAACCGCCGACGGAAAACGCTAAAAAACAGCCCACAAAACGTCCGATGTGCACATACCCTTAGTGCACCAAGATCCAGGGGTTTACACCTTACCCCCATTCAGATCTGCTCTTCTATGTGGGGCTACTCAGTCAGTCCACATCTGGAGACATTCTCTTCATAGCTGTTCGCTGGACCTGGGGCTAATGCACCAGACTGGAAGACAGCCGCAATCCACACATCATAGGCCCATGAGCCACAGGTTGGGCACCGCTGCCATAGACAGTGATTAGACCAGAGTCCGAGCATGTGCACCTCCATTGAAACACTGCAGTTTTTCAGAGAATAACATGATCCGACTGGTCTGAGAGGCAGGTCCCGCTAGCTTCCTCCCTGGCCACTTAGCTAGTAGACATGCTTCAGCTGTCTGTCCGTCTTTCTAGCTGAACCAGTGTTTCTAGTTTTCTGCTGAGGAGTTCCAGTAGTTTACAATACATTAATAGCCCAGTGTATGAATCCACCTGGCAACAATAAGGCCACGTGCACATGGTGAGTATCTGGTGAGTTTTTTACCTCAGAATTTGTAGCCAAAACCAGGAATGGGAGATAAATACAGAGGTAAAAACTCACAAATACTTAATGTGTGCGCGTGGTCTAACACCTGAAGCCCAATGTAAACTTGACAGATATGCGATGTTCAAAAAGGCTAAATATGGGTTTGGTGCAGGGGCGGCAGCAAGACAAAATACAGCTCTGGTTATAGAGATACATGGAGCTTTGAAAATGGCTGGGAATTGTGAGCGCGCTACAGATTACATAAATGCCACAGGCTTTCACCTTCAGTTTATGGGAGGCCTAATCTATGCTGAATTTAAAGCACGTGAATTTTTCCGGCAATCACTATTTGTAGTAAGGCTCGGAGGTGCGGCATCTTGGATGGAATTCCTCTGGACCTGAGGGAACCCACATGTGGCTGCAGGGAGACTGCAGCCCCCTCGGAACTCACCATCTGCGATGGGTGCAGGGCGGCTTCTCCTTGCGTGCACCCGATAGGAGCCGCTTCCGACTCGCCAGCATGAAATGAACATGCTGCAGAGGAGCTGACACCCGCACTGCAGCTGTCAAAACGTTGTGGTCAGGAACAGCATGTTGAGGATGGGATTCCTTGAAATCCCATCCACTATTCTTCTACTGTACAACGCAGAGTTTTGAAAAGCAGCGGTAAGACTCTGCATCCAAAACGTTGCTTCACTGATCGTGTGCGCGCACCCTAAAGGTACCTTCACACACAGCAATATTGCTAGGCAATTTCACTGGCAATTTGCTGGTTGCAGTGAAATCATGGACACATTGTTCTATTTTGTTGCTGTGTACAAATGGAACAATGTGTCCATGATTTTACTGCAACCAGCAAATTGATAATGAAATTGCTAGCAATATTGCTGTGTGTGAAGGTACCTTAAGGCCTCATTGACATGTCCTGTCTTTTTTTTTTTTTGTATCTAATGTGTTGAAAGAAAAAAAATCTTTCCATCAGTGCTTGGGCCGTGTGTCCATGTTTGTCACTTGCAAGACCTGATCAAAATGATTTCCCTGCTCTGATTCCTGTCCAATCCTTTATGGCAGCTGACCAGGGCAGTCGTCACATCTGCAGGCGCCATTCTTGGCCAGACATCTCAAGCTAATGTTTACTGATCTCCATGATGTACGTCATGAGGTGGTGGTGCCCAAGGTTGTAGGACTAAAGGTACTGTCACACGCCGCAATATCGCCTGGAGATCATAAAGGCGATATGTCGCCCCGGAGCAATCGCAGTGAAATTGCTTCACGGTTGCGGTGTGTGATTGGGGAATTTCGCAGCGATAAATCGCCCCTCAGTCATCGCCTGATTCCTGAACAGTGCTCAGTAATCAGCCGCAATCCTTATGGTGATATTTCCGTGTTGTGGCTGTGACAGGGCGATGTGGAAACAGCGTTTTCTATGATTTCCTGTAGGCGTGCCTCAAGCGTTCTGTAGTCCGCGTGACGTCCGCAATGATTGGTGTTAGCTACTGTTTTCTCATTGGCTGTCAGTTGACAGCGCGCCATATTTGAAAGCTGTCCGTTCAGCACCACACCCATCTTCAGCTACACAACCGTCCGCAAAGTCACTGCAATTACGCGCGCCATTGAATAGCGCAAGCTATGTTGTCCTTTGTATTAAGTTGCGCTGTGTGGAGTGTAGTGCCACACATGATAGCTCAGATGTTGGCCTACTCATCGTAGATGGGTGCTGTGGGCCACGCAGTAAAATCGCCCTATGTGTGTGAATTTGGTGACGCTGCTGGGTACATTATACTGCTCCCACCCCGCGGACATCTACCTTGTTAGCGCCCTCAACTTTGTTTGGCAGCGCCAGTGTGCATGCATTTGTGCCAAACTCTAATAGACAATGGCGTCATGTATTAGCCAGCCTTCCAGAGCAGGCTGACCAATCGTAACGCTTTTGCGTTGTCCAATGAGCGTGTATGGGGCGCGGTGTAAACCACTGTGGCACGCCTATGTCCTCACCGCGCTGAACATGTACGCCCACATTGCCTTTGAGATTGCGGCATGTGAAGCGGCGATTGGAATGAGGCAAAATTGGTTCTGCTGTACGGGAGGAGATTTCCGGAGCCACACATCGCCTTAGGATCAGGGTGACATTGCGGCGTGTGACTCCGCCATTGCCGATCTGAGGCGACCGCAAAAAACGTGAGCACGCACGTTAGATCGCCACATATCGCCAGGCGATATTGTGGCGTGTGACAGTATCTTAAGGATTCTGGTCACAAGAGTGAAAACTGCTATTATTCGGCTTCCTGAAATATCGGACTAGATGTCAGACATCAGACAGAAGTAGAGCAAAAGTTTTTGCTCAGCTTTACCATTGTTTTTATAAATTTTTTTTTTTTCCCCTGAATGTTTGTATTTTGGACATCCAGCATTGGCTTCTGTACAACACACAGTGCAATGATAACTGTCCTAATATTCATTTTCTCTCTTTAGTCCTTTTTTTTACCTTCTTTTATTCACACCCATCACCTTCCTTACTGTATGGCTACTCAGCCGACAGTCATGACACAGATTAGGCGCGGAGACATTACTAGTTCTACTTATAGTAACATAAATGAGGTAATCTGATGTTATCCCCTGTGATTGTAATCCAGTGTCGGACACATCTCAGAAAGCTAGTGCAATTAGGGCTACATCCACAGTACTGTGTGGCACATCCTAGTGCTGACCATGTTTTTTGGATAGCACACTGACCCATAGTTTCATTGATCTCTGGGGATCTATCAGTTGTTCGCTTGATATTAGTTTGGCCGATTATTGTCCATTATAAAAGACTCCAAGGGGTTGTCCACTACTTCTCAATTATAGTATCAGAATAAAAACCCCTTGTACACTCCTCCCGTGCTGGCACCATTCCAGCGATGTCGGCAATGGGGCAGCTGCCTTAGCAGCGTGTATTCGGTGAGGTTTTTTACCTCCGCTTTCGTAGCCAAAACCAGGAGAGGATAAAAAAAAATCCAGAAGTGGAGCATTTTTTTCTATTATACTTTTTCTCTGATTGTTCCACTCCTGATTTTGACTAACAAATTTTGAGGTAAATATTCACCAAATTCTCAATGTGTGTATGTGGCTTTAGTGATCTGTTCCAGCTTTATTAGGCCCCATTCACACATTGAGTATTTGGTGAGATTTTTAACTCTGTTCCACTCCTGGTTTTCGGTACAAATACAATCAGAGGAAAATGATAATAGAAACACGTCACCACTTCTGTATATATCACCCACTCCCGGTTTTGGCTACAAATACTTTGGTATAAAACTCACCAAAAACTCAGTGTGTGCACATGGCCTTGGAGGTTCTGCTATGAAGAAAATGGAAGGCAAGCAAAGGACCCTGTGCAGTGGCGGACGTTGAGCCCTAAGGGCCCTGGTGCACTAGCAGCCACATTGGTGAGGAGGGAGGGTGGGGGGGGTTCTAGCAGTGGCGGATGTTGCTGAGGAGCGGGGGGGTATTGGTGATGCGGCTCTCCTACCTGCGCTGTGCCCCCCAATGCACTCCTGGGAGCCGGGGCGGCAGAGGAGAGGGGGGAGAGGGATCAGCCAAGGGAAGCAGGAAGCTTCCCTCAGTTATCCTCCTATCCTCTGACATAGGGTAACGGGGGTCGGCTGGGGGCCCCCCTGCAGGCTTGAGGGGCCCCCTAGCCGGTCGGGGCCCTGCTGCAGCTGAACCAGCTGCACCACGGTAGGTCCGCCCCTGGCCCTGTGCACACATTGAGTATTTGGGGAGTTTTTACCTCAGTATTTATAAACCAAAACCAGGAGTGGGTGATAAATACAGAAGTGGTGACGTGTTTCTATTATACTTTTCCTCTGGTTGTTCCTCTCCTGGTTTTGGCTACAAATCTTGAGGTAAAAAACTCACCAAATACTCAATGTGTGCACATGGCCTAATGTGGGATACAAGTCAGTAGAAAGCCATGTGCACACATTGAGTATTTGGGGAGTTTTTTACCTCAGGATTTGTAGCCAAAACCAGGAGAGTAACAATCAGAGGAAAAGTATAATAGAAACACGTTGTGATGATCACGTTACCATAGAGTCAGTGATGATCTCACATCTTGTGCAATAGCGCTGAGCACAGCAGACGGTATCACATAGTTAAAATCTCCATGCAGCTCCAAGATGGTGAGAGCTGGTTCTTCAGTGTTCTGGGTTGGTGGATGGTCAGGATATGATGGTCGTGGAGACGTATGTGACTTTAGGACACCATCCAAAATGTAATCTCTTCTGCTTTTAATCTGAGGAATCATAGTTGTTTATAAGTGATCAGTCCATAGATTCTAATCTTGTGAGGCTCCAGATTATCTGTAGTTATGTGACAGAGAATTCAGTTCAACATACAAAGCCTTATCCAGAGTCTGCTCCAGCCTATTTGACTTTTTGTGTTTTCTCGGTACAGTGTAGCCACCCCATTCCCCCCTCCACACATAAGCCCCCCACTCTGTTACATTCCTCACAATATTGTATACAAGACTCCTCTTATGCTTCCCCTTGCTTCTGGATCGTTGAGACTAATTGCATTCTACTCATAGTGAAAGCTTGTCCCTTCTGATAAATATATGGTCGATTCATACGTCTGTGTCTTGAAATGCAATGCACAGACTGATTACCAGTTTCCTGACCTGAACTCAGCAGTCTCATATATTTCGATAAAGCTGTCAAATTCTGGTCAGGAGAGCTGAGGTCATTCCATGTATCTAATGCACGGATTAGTGAATCGGCTGACCTCCAACTTCGCCACTCTCATGTGACACATCTAATACTGTTTACTTCTCCACACATATGGGCAGGGTTCCTACTTACTATTTCTATTGAACACTGTTTCTTAGCATGGATTCTCATCATACCTGTGGTTTGCAGCTTTCCTGTATTTTTAATAACCTCTGTGTTTTTTTTGGTCACAGTGTTTGGCTCGTATCGGGATGTGACTCCTCGTCAGTTCTTTAATGTACAGGTAGGACTTATTCCTTCATACGTGTCGTGCTCTAGATCGCTTTCTATGGTTTACAGCCCAGTCTTATATATTCATATATTCTTCCACAGCTGGACACAGAGTATCGCAAGAAATGGGACGCCCTGGTCATTAAACTGGAGGTGGTTGAGAGAGATGTGCTCTCTGGATCCGAAGTCATTCACTGGGTCACTCATTTTCCTGTAAGTCCAGTCAGTCATTTCTTTAATGTGTGGGTACTGTCTTTTTTTTTTTTTTTTTTATAACTATTCCCTTTTCTTGGGCTATTTTTCTGGTACCCCTCTATCGTCAATTGTCTTGCTGGCTCTTTAGTGATAAATATTGGTTTATAATACAGGCTGGGACATTTATATGTATGAACCTAAATAAAATGGGAATGGTTGGTGATATCAACTTCCTGTTTGTGGCACATTAGTATATAGGAGGGGGAAAACTTTTCCAGATTGATGGTGACCATGGCGGTCATTTCAAAGTTGGACATTTTAGATCCAACTTTATTTTTTTCAATGGGAAGAGGGTCATGTGACACATCAAACGTATTGAGAATTTCATAAGAAAAACAATGGTGTGCTTGGTTGTAATGTAACGTTATTCTTTCATGAGTTATTCACAAGTTTATGACCACTTATAAAATGTGTCCAAAGTGCTGCCCATTGTGTTTGTTGTCAATGCAACCCTCTTCTCCCACTCTTGACACACTGATAGCAACACTGCAGAAGAAATCTTAGCACAGGCTTCCAGTATCCGTTGTTTCAGATGCTTCACATCTTGTATCTTCACAGCATGGACAATTGCCTTCAGATGAGGGATGAGGCAAACGTTTTTTGTGAATGGTGAATAAACTAAACCAGCGCTATTGGTCTGACACTAACCCACAGTGGATAGATCCCTCCAAGACTGTTGGAACACAAAAATTGATGGTATGGTGTGGTATATGGGGTACAAAGATAGTGGGGTCATTCTTCATCAATGGAAACCTCAATGCCACTGGATATCTGCATCATGTAGCAATTTCAGATATCCAGGGCATTGAGGTTTCCATTAATGAAGAATGCCCCCACTATCTTTGTACCCCATATACCACACCATACCATCAATTTTTGTGTTCCAACAGTCTTGGAGGGATCTATCCACTGTGGGATAGTGTCAGACCCACAGCAAAAAAATCGGACACAATTGGATCCGACACAAATCAGATGCCATTAAGGGCAGATCCGATCAGTTGCCCATAGGGATACATGGGGGCCAATCTGATCTGTGGCTGTCTGTTTTACAACAGACAGCCATGGATCCCCAAAAAAAACGCAATGTGAAAGCAGCCTTAACTATAATGCTAGTCCATTTGACTGTATATTCATTATTGCATAGCTTAGTATTCAGAGTGTAACAAAAAAAGACAGGTGCAATGAATTCTGTTTGGCCTTGCACCTATACACATTGCATGCTGGAGAGTGCCGCAGTTATTCTTTTGTTTAACAATTAATGGACATGCAACTCAACTGCACTGATGCCGAAATTCATCTAATGACATGTAGTGATGTCACGGCCATGTGACTAATGGATGTAACTAGGGCGCGGAAACCATGTAGACTTAGCTCCGCCTATTATAGTCACATGTTCATGACATCACACAGGTTGTAAAGCATCGTATGAATTTCGGCATTGCTACAGTTGTGACATGTCTATTAACCACCCGGATAACTGCTTGCCTAGCTCGGCTAATGGAAACATGTAACTATCGAATAATCTTTTTTTGGAATAATTGCAACAATTTAAAAAAGTAAATAATAATAAAAAGGTGACTAATGAACACTAAATTGGGGGTGGTTTAGAGAGGACATCACAGGTGCCCTTTAAATATTTTTGGGGAGGTCAGTGGTCCTTGGTCTCCCATTTGTGCTTGTGCATAAGCAGCTACAAGGAGGGGTGTGAGCAGAGCAGAGTGGACTGTAAATGCTGCCGGAGCACCAACTGGAGCCACAGGGGTCTTGTTCTACCAGCAGTGGGTTCACCATCTATGAGGTATTCATGCTGTGTATCACTAAAGCCTGTTCTATGAGACCCAAAATCACAATAAATCTAATTAATAAAAAACAAAAACCTAAAGCAGTAGATTGGATTAAGCTTTTTGTAATCTTGTTACGGGTGTGGAAAGGTCAACATTGTGTAATAAAAGCTTCTCCTGCCATCTGTCACTATGTCCCGACAGCTGAAGACCTCCAGATATTATATATAGCGATATATGGAAGGATTCCTGCTTCAAAGCCAAATGAAACCAAATCACCACAGATGTAGCATTCATCACATTGTTTTTTCCTCTCTGCTACCTCTACCATTTTTTTTTACTCATTTTTACTTTTCTTTTTTTTTTTTACAGTATCCAATGTATTCCCGGGATTATGTCTACGTCAGGAAGTATCATGTTGACCAAGAGAACAACCTCATGGTTTTGGTTTCTCGGTAATTATATTACTATTGCATTTACCAATATTAGTTCTGAGAATGCATTTATAGGGTCCTTCAATATGTTCTTTCCTCTGCACCATTTACCGCACCAGGGGAGGTAGCATATCTGTGCACCCAGGGCTGGTGGCGCATCTGTGCACCCAGGGTGCACCCAGGGGCTGGTGGCGTATCGGTGCACCCAGGGGATGGTAATCATTGCTGTACAGTTATTATTTATGTAGTTATTTATTTTTTTTTCCTCTTCTCTATGCTTTACTGTACAGATTAATCACCCAGGGGTGGTCAATTTATTTTTTCCAAGAAGCCGCATAAGAAACTGTGACTGGGGGGACAAACCAACATGCTGAGCATTATTCTGCTCATTATTATTATTATTTAAATTTTTATCACTTAATATTGAGCAGTATTATGCTTGTTGATCAGCTGCTTCTTCTAATAAATGTTATGAGTAGCCTTATTGTAATGTGTATTTTTACTTGTAGCAGCTAAATAAACCCATGTAATTTACTGATTATTATAAAGTTTATAAATCATACTGATCAGGACATTTCCACACAGCCCCTATACACAAGATGACAATCCCGCATCGCCCTTCTACGCGGTATGACGGTCCCGCGCAGAACCCCTATGCAGTATGATGTTCCCACACCGCCTCCTCTACACAGTATGACAATCCCACACAGCCGCTTTACACAGTAATATGTTCACACACCGTCCCCCTTACACAGTAATATGTTCACACACCGTCCCCCTTACACAGTAATATGTTCACACACGTCCCCCTTACTCAGTATGACAATCCCACACCGCGCCCCCTACGCAGTATGACATTCCCACACTGCCCACCCTACGCAGTATGACGCTCCCACCCCCCACGCAGTATGATGCTCCCTCATCACCCCCCCACTCCGTATGACATTTCCACATTGCCCCCCTCCCCCTATGAAGTTCCCACACAACCCCTACGAGGTTTGACGTTCTCACACAGCCCCCCTACACAGTATGATGTTCCCGCGCAGCACCCACCCTACACAGCATGACGTCCCCATGCAGCCACCCCTGCACAGCGTGATGTCCCCGTGCAGCCACCCCTACACAGCGTGACGTTTCCATGCAGCCAGAGGATACAGACACCAGTTGATGTGTGACTCTGGGCGTCTGATGGTCATAAGTTGGGCAACACTTGTATTCAGCCCATTGCCTATCCTGGCCCGTGGATTGTCACTTTGCCCAGGTCTGCTTACACCCATACAACCCAATATAATTATGACTGTGAATATTTTTCTGGTGATGTTGCTGAATTTGTTAGACAAAATTAATGTATCCAGCTATTTGGATATAAAACTTCACCAATTTATTAATACAGTTCTGCGTTCTGGATGCAGTGTTTTCTCTTGCGGAGGTGTTGGTGTCCTGTTTGGGAGAACAGTGTCCATGCCCACAGTCAGGAGACGCTGTGTGCTGGGTGCAGTGTATTTTCACTATATACTTGTGTGGTGGTGGGAAAAGAAGGGAAAGCCGCTTACCTCAACCAATTCACCCTTGGATTTCCAGGCTCCTGGAATGATGGCTGGCCTCCACCGTGGACCGTCAATAAGAAATTATGATCCGGAGCCACGTGTCCATAAACGTGGGGTAACTCTATTCCAGGTGAATTAAAAACATATGCATCCAAGCCAGACGCGTCCTTACTCGTCGGCATAAAACAAACAATAAGGGTAAGTGCACACTTACCCGGCGGTTCGGTCGGCGGCTGCTGGCGGGACCCGCCAGGAAGCTCCGGCGCCGTGCACCGGCTTCTTGGCGGGTATGAGCTGCGGGAGCCGGGCGGTATCCGGCGGCTGCCCAGCGGGTTCTCGGCGGCGATTCTGCAGCGGCTGGAAGCAGCACATGATTCTGCTTGCAGCCGCTGCAGAACCGGCCGGTTTTTAGAACTTGGTCATTCTTTGCTAACCCGCTGGGAAACCTGCGGGTTAGCAACGGATGACGCTGGGTAACCGCCGGTATGTGCACAGCCTTGGGCGGGTTACATTAGTTTAAAAAATGTTAATCCAATACCCGGTTTGGTTAATAGAATTTAGAATAAAAATTAATGTATGTCCATAAACGGGGTATCTATCCAGGTGAAACGAAAACAACACCGCCCAGAGCGCCTACCGGCATAAAACCAACATATAAGGGTAAGTGCACACTTACCCGGCGGTTCGGTCGGCGGCTGCTGGCGGGACCCGCCAGGAAGCTCCGGCGCCGTGCACCGGCTTCTTGGCGGGTATGAGCTGCGGGAGCCGGGCGGTATCCGGCGGCTGCCCAGCGGGTTCTCGGCGGCGATTCTGCAGCGGCTGGAAGCAGCACATGATTCTGCTTGCAGCCGCTGCAGAACCGGCCGGTTTTTAGAACTTGGTCATTCTTTGCTAACCCGCTGGGAAACCTGCGGGTTAGCAACGGATGACGCTGGGTAACCGCCGGTATGTGCACAGCCTTGGGCGGGTTACATTAGTTTCAATGTTAATCCAAACGCCGGTTTGGATTAACATAAATTTAAATAAAACTAATGTATGCAAAACGGCGGTTTACACAGGTAAACCGCCGAAAACCCGCCCAGTGCGCACATACCTTAAACCTGCTTATAAGGTATCACACTTACCTTCGTTCGTCGCGGGTTGCTGCGGGACCCCCAGGAAGTCGGCGCCAGTGCACGGTTCTTTGCGGTATATGCGGGGGCGGTATCCGCGTGACCAGCGGGTTCAGGGGCGATTCTCAGCGGTGGAAGCAGCACATATTCTGCTTGCAGCCGCTGCAGAACCGGCGGTTTTTAGAACATGGTATTCTTTGTAACGTGGAACTGTGGTTATGCAACGGATGACGCTGGTAACCGTATGGCACCTTGGCGGTTACATAGTTTCATGTAATCCAAACGTGGTTTGGTTTAACATAAATTTAAATAAACTATGTATGCAACGCGGTTTACACAGTTAAACCGCGAAACCCCATGTGGCACATCCTAGGTATCCCTTCAACATGATTATCTCATAGTTAACAAGTGTCAAGTTCTGCAATGTTACCCGACACTTAGTTAACTATTGAAATAACATGTTGAAGCGGTACCTTATAGCATGGTTTTATTGTTTGTTATATGCCGATAGAAGGACTTTCGTTGACTGATCTAAGTTTTGAATTCCCTGAATAAAGTACCACAAGTTATGACATGTGGCGCGATCATAATTTCGTATATTCCACTGTGTTCCTGCGTCTCATCAGAATAATGACAGCTGTGGCTCAGGAAGCCGTCGCAGTCAGTGTACAGTGAGAAACAAATCATGGCTGAGGTTTTACAAATCCATCTGCTGTGTTGTACTACAAAGTTAGACGCTGCAACCTGATTTGGGCCGAGGCTAAAGGTTCCAAGTACATTAGAAATATCACATCAAGGCAAAAACTGATGTTTCAGACCATGTACTTTGTCTAGCAGATATCTCGTTATCTGACACATGATACCAGTCTGGAGGACACTTTTATCGCCTTTCAAACTCTGTAACCTATTTTACACCTGCAGTGGAGAGGATCTTGGACTTTACTTTTCCATTTACTCCTTTTTCTTTAGATTTTCTTTATTTATTTTTTGCTCTCCTTTTTCAGTGTAGATTTTGTAAAACTAATTTGTATAATTTGCAGACATTGACTAGGCTCATTTTTACAAAATACCAAACTTGTCAGAGACTCATGCTATTTGGTGCATGTGGTGCAGTTAAAGGGAACCAACCACCGTGATTTTACCACCATCAGTGCAGCAGGTGATTGTTGATGTGTGCAGCATGACATCACTATTTGGGGGTTTTTTTTCGTTCCTCCCCTGTGGGCTTGTCTTTCTGCTGTAAGCCGAACTCCCTCCCCTCTCCTGTTATCCAGATTCATCCAGGGGGTTTCAGCTTACAGCAGAAAGACAAGTCCACAAGGGAGGAATAAAAAACCCAAATAGTGATGTCATGCTGCACACATCAATCACCTACTGCACTGATTTACAGGTGGTTAAATCCTGGTGGTTGGTTCCCTTCATAGACTGTCCAGTTGGACTTTACCCCACTTATTATTTTACTTTCTTTCCACTAGATTTGCAGTGAAATCATGGACACATTGTTCCATTTGTACACAGCCACAAAATGAAGCAATGTGTCCATGATTTCACTGCAACCAGCAAATTGCCTAGCAATATTGCCGCGTGTGATGGTACCTTAAGACTTAAAGGGAACCAACCACCCCAAATGACCCCCCCGGACTGTTAATATGTGTCCCTACACCCAGCACACACATTTGGGGCAATCGTTTTTGCTAAAAAAGCTGTTTAGTAGAAGCTAAGATATAGCTTTATGAAGTTTAATAACTTCAGCCGAATGGGTGTTACCTAGCTTTGTCCACGTGCAGTGTTCGTGCTTGTCAGCTTCCTCTCCCCCTCCCCTCTCACTTTCTAAGAGCCTGGCCGCGTCATGAAAGGGGTGGGCTAAATTGCGTCATGAAAGGGGGCGGGGCTCGCCACGATTTAGCCCCGCCCCTTTCATGACACGACCAGGCTCTTAGAAAGTGAGAGGGGAGGGGGAAAGGAAGCTGACAAGCACGAACACTGCACGTGGACAAAGCTAGGTAACACCCAATCGTCAGAAGTTATTAAACTTCATAAAGCTATATCTTAGCTTCTACTAAACAGCTTTTTTAGCAAAAACGATTGCCCCAAATGTGTGTGCTGGGTGTAGGGACACATATTAACAGTCCGGGGGGGTCATTTGGGGTGGTTGGTTCCCTTTAAGTTTCAATAGCCGACACAGAGCATAGACAGAATGGGCTCAGTTTTGAGGTTGACTTATATAATTGGCCTTTTCCTGCTTTATTACCTCTTTTAAAATGATTTTGTTTCTCTAATTCCATAGGGCGGTGGAACATCCTGAAGTGCCAGAGTCTCCTAACTATGTACGAGTTCGTAATTATCAGTCGCAGATGGTGATTAGGCCGCACTCCACATTTGATGAGGTATGTCTGCTTGACTCCTCTGTAGGTGATTCACATTCCTATGGATTGGTCAGTGTAAAGCAATACAATTAGCATTCAGAGAACTGGTAGATCTGCAGCAGATAAAAAAGGGATTGTATCAAAACTGCAGCAAGCAGCCCAGTAAGTGACACATCTCTGGAATCGGGGTATCTAAAGGGGCAGCAAAAATCTGATGGTAGATTCCCACTAATTGTAGGATACTCTGCCGTTTGTAATTTGCACCTGCACAAAGTCTTATTACAGATGTGTGTTATGGGGCCCATATTGTAACTTGTGTGCATCTCTATTCTAATGTGGAGGCGTTTCTCGCACTCTTTGTGTATGAATGGTTCTTCTATACAGTATCGAAAACAAGACTTTGCCGTTGACTGTACCTTTTTCCTTCTTAGAACGGCTTTGATTACCTGCTGGTCTACAGCGATAACCCGCAGACAGTGTTTCCTCGCTACTGTGTCAACTGGATGGTTTCCAGCGGTAAGTGTATTAAATGTTAAGATCTCGGCGGGTGTGGAACCGGCATTGTATGATCACCGCTGATCACACAATGAGACGTAATTGCCAATTACTGCCACTTCATAACACTTCTATAGTGGCCAGGGTACAGTATTCTCTGAATGTGTTGCACGGTCACACCTCCTGCTAAGCTCTCATCTGATCATGGATACCGGTAGGTTTTTATTAAGGTCATTGAAGGTAAATCTAAGCCTTCAAAATCAAGATGTGAGCTCCTGACATGAAAATGAATCATTCTTATAGATCGGAAATAAGCTACTAGGGGTTAAAAGGGAAACCTTTAAAAAATGTGTATATATATATATATATTTCTCCTTCGCATCATTGGGGGACACAGGACCATGGGGGTATGCTTTTCTGCCACTAGGAGGCGACACTAAGTAGAGATTAAAATTGAACCCTCCTTCTTGCAGTATACACCCGTACGTGGGCGTAGATATTCAGTTTTTAGCTTAGTGTCGCAGGAGGCACATGCGGTCTGTAACTCGGACCACACATACCCTTTGTTATCAATTTCTCACTTTTACATTTGATTTCACTTGGCACGGGAACCTGAGGGCTGCTCTCGCAGGGACGGATCCTCATAAAATGACCCGCTCTCCCGGCCTTGCCTCTCCCGGCACAGAGTCACAGCCACAAGGCACAATGGCATCCCCCTGCAGGACAGGGGGATGCACAGGCCACTGGCACCCAGAGGGCACCATGCCATTACCCTGCAGGACAGGGGGATGCATAGGCCACTGGCACCCAGAGGGCACCATGCCATCACCCTGCAGGACAGGGGGATGCACAGGCCACTGGCACCCAGACGGCACCATGCCATCACCCTGCAGGACAGGGGGATGCACAGGCCACTGGCACCCAGAGGGCACCATGCCATCACCCTGCAGGACAGGGGGATGCATAGGCCACTGGCACCCAGAGGGCGCCATGCCATCACCCTACAGGACAGGGGGATGCACAGGCCACTGGCACCCAGAGGGCACCATGCCATCACCCTGCAGGACAGGGGGATGCACAGGCCACTGGCACCCAGAGGGCACCATGCCATCACCCTGCAGGACAGGGTAGCACATGGCCATGGACAGTGCTCACCTCCTCCAACAAAGGAGGCAGGTGATGGAGCCCAGCAGCCGCCACACTCTGCGCACCCAGCAATCCCTAAGGGTCATGGTGCAGCAGAGGTTGCAATATCGATGCCCACCTCAGGATCCACAGCCAGACCAATGTGGCGGCTCCATGCCGGGACGCGCACTGCTGGTAAGTTGGGGTGCGCGCACAGACAAGGCACTATAGCTCCGCCCACGGCCCCGGCTCATTAGCCGTATGCACGTCACCTCCCGCGTCATAGGGGGCGACGCGATGACTCTGAGTGAGTCACTGATTGGCCGCTGAGTGATTCATTATGGCCAGGCCCCAAAGCTATTAGCTCGGCGCCACGTCACCGCCCGTGCATAGGGGTGGGCCCAGGGGTGAGAACACGCCTACAGCACCTCAATTGGTCCATGAGCACGTCGCTCAGGGACATGAGCACAAGCCCACAAAATGGCACTCAAAGGGGAGCTGGGACAAAAAAGAGCCACCCATAATAAAGCAAAGTACCTGGGGCACAGCCCTCAAACACGCCTGAAAACCGGTGCGGATTTCACACAAAGCAGCCAGCATATTGCAGCTGCACAAAGGTACAGCCCTCAGGCAATAAACCTGGAACTGATACCTGCCTACCCCTCATGGAGACCGGTTAAGTAGGGTGGGCTTGGCCCCCTCACGGTCATCGCTGACCGTAATCTGGTATGCAATGGCAGATCCCAAACCGTCCAAGGACAAAAGCAAAAGTAGCGCAGAGAATAAGGCATGCACCAGCTGCCAGACCCCGCTCCCGCGCAAGCATACGTCACAATTTTGTAAGGACTGTGAACCTGAAAGTCCCACTGAGGCTACCACTGACGCAGGGCCCAGTGTGCCTGACATCCCTCCATGGGGTATAGTATTGTCGCAACGGCTGGACTCCATAGTCCAAATGTTGCAGGCCCGTCCTGAGTCTCGCGCAACCAGTGCCCATAAACGTCACCGCTCCCACTCCAGCAGGGAACAGTCCCAGCCTTTGGCCCCCCTAACCACAAGAAGACGGACTAATACTAGCCAGTCCCAGGGACAATCTCCCAATACTTCATCAAGTGACAGGTCTCCCTGTCACTTGATGAGTATTTCGTGAAGTTCTATCTTCACGTGTTTCTTGGATTGATGATCGTGGCAGCGCGGACTGTGACACCATTTCTTCATCTGATGTATCTCCACACTTGTGGGCGGTGGAAGTCTAGCAGCGCTTCTGGTAACAATCATCATAACGCCTTAAGCCAGTTGTGGGTTACAACTGCCAGGTGAGCGAATCCCTATTTTCACCCCTTACCACTCATGCACATGATAGGGCACTATTGCGCTCTTGTCCCCCCCTTTTTATCTCATCGAAGCTGTTAACACGACAATGGACATCAAGGGGACGAGCGCGTCACCACGCCAGAGCGCAGCTTCTTGTTCACAAAGACTAAGCGCCCTCGCCGGATTTTCTCTAACCATGAGGAATTTGATGGCTTAGTCCAACGACACTGGGACCGGCCTGACAAACGCTTTGCAGGCCGCAAGGCCATCAAAGACAAATATCCCTTTGCCCCAGACCAACACAAAAAATGGGCTGAATTGCCAGCCGTAGACCCCCCCCCAGTGTCGCGGCTAGCTAACAAAATCCTACTTACTATCTCCGATAGCTCATCTATCAAAGACCACAACGACTGCCAGCTTGACGGTCTAGCAGGCTCAATTTTTAAGGCGTCAGGAGCGTCTCTCTCTCCCCTGTTCGCTATAGCATGGGTAGCCAAAGCAGCGGGATCCTGGATCCAGGACATACAACAGACACTGCAAGACACAGGCCAGAACCCGCAGACCAACTCGATCTGTTGGCGAAAGCACAGCACTACTTCCTGTTGGCATCCACAGACGCAGCCAACTGCGTCGCACTGGCAGCAGCAAACGCCATTTCCATGCATCGAACCCTGTGGCTTAGGGGCTGGCACGCTGATTCAACATCAAAAAGATCACTCATAAACCTATCATACCAGGGAGATAGCCTATTGGTGAAAAGCTCGACCAACTCATTTCCGAAACCACAGGAGGTAAAAGCAAGTTTCTCCCCCAGCAGAGGTTCAAGCGGCCTTTCACCGCCCACAGTCACATTTGCGCTCTCAAGCTTCCCAAGGAGCACCAAGGCGGTCCACCTCTAATGCCAACACAAACACACAGGTTGGCCGACCGCGGGGCCAACAGCTACCCACACTCCTTTAAGACCAACCAAACATGGAAGGCCCATCCTAAACAAACTCACTCTAAGGGCGGAAAACTACAAAGGCTTATCGCATGACTACCCCCCTTCAGGACTGCCCGACACCAGCATAACAGGCAGACCCTTCACTTTTCCGCCACTCATGGCTCCGTGTCGTACACGACAATTGGGTCAGAGAACTGGTGTTGTCGCTACAAGATAGAATTCACATCCTGACCCCCAAATCGCTTCTTCCTATCGCACCGCTCAAAAGGAAACGCCCGACCGTTCCTCGTGGCCATCCACTCTCTGCTCAAAACCGGCGTCATAAAACCAGTACCAGAAGACGAACAGTTCAGGGGCTACTACTCAAACCTGTTCGTCGTCTCGAAAAAGGACGGATCAGTGCATCCCATCCTGGACCTCAAACTTCTCAACAAGTTTGTAAAAATCCGACAGTTCAGAATGGAATCCCTACGCTCAGTAATCGCGGTCTTAGAAAAGGGAGAATTCCTGGCAACCATCGACATACAAGACGCATATCTCCACATTCCCATTTTCCCTCCCACCAAAGATACCTGCGGTTTGGGGTACAAAAAACGCCACTTCCAATTCAACGCCCTGCCCTTCGGCTTGGCAACCGCACCCAGAGTCTTCACAAAGGTCATGGCGGCCGTCATGACCATCCTCCACTCATGAGCAGTCGTCGTCCTACCGTACCTAGACGATCTGCTGATCAAAGGCCCATCCTTCCAGGCATGCCTCGACAGCGTCAGAATCACGACGGACACTCTCCTGCATAGGATGGCTCATAAGTGTAGAAAAATCATCCCCAAAGCCGGCTCAAACAATCAACTTCCTCGGAATGACCCTAGACACTGCAAGAGGGTTAGTCATAATCCCTCAGGCCAAGGCCACGGCAATTCAAAGAGGGGTGTAGGTTCTTCGCAGCCGCTCCCCCCCAGTCCATCCGCTTTAGCATGAGAGTTCTAGGCAAAATGGTGGCCGCAATGGAGGCAGACCCCTTTGCCCAACTACATTTCCGAGCCCTACAGCTCTCCCTCCTCTCGGCTTGGGACAAAAGCCCCTTCAGCCTCAACTGCAAACACCGCTTATCCACCCAAGTCAAAAGGACGCTCAAATGGTGGACACAGCCATCATCTCTCTTAAGGAAAATCCTTCCTCCCACTCCAGTGGCTGATCGTAACCACCGACGCCAGCCTTCTCGGCTGGGGGGCCGTCTATCTTCAGCACACGGCTCACGGGCGCTGGATGCCCCAAGAGTCACTCCTCCCAATTAACATACTAGAACTGTGAGCAATCCGACTAGCACTTCAACACTTTCATCACTTCCTGGCCGGACGCCCCATCCGCATTCAATCAGACAACGCCATGGCGGTTGCTTACATCAATCATCAGGGCGGCACACGCAGCAAATCAGCAATGCACGAGGTAGAACACATCCTACAGTGGACCGAAAGAATCATATCAGCAGTCCACATCCCGGGGGTGGACAACTGGGAAGCAACTTCTTAAGCTGTCAGGGACTGGTTTCCGGGGAATGATCCCTACACCTGGAAGTCTTCCACCAAATCTGCCGACGCTGGGGAACTCCTGACGTGGTCCTCATGATGTCAAGAATGAATGAAAAAATCCCGGCGTTTGTGGCCAGATCCCGGGACCCACTGGCCCTAGGAGTGGACTCCCTAGTCCTACCTTGGTGCCAATTCCAACTCTCGTACATCTTCCCGCCACTCCCTCTTACCCCTCAAGTGATGAGAAAGGCCAAGACGGAAAGGGCGCAGGTAATCCTCATCACCCCGGACTGGCCACAGCGGCCATGGTATGCAGAGCTCGTACAGTTACTCACCGATGCGCCCTGGCCACTCCCAAACAGGCCAGACCTCCTATCCCAGGGCCCCTTCTACCACCAGAACTTGGGAGCCCTGTCTTTAACGGCATGGCGATTGAATCCTGGATCCTAACCCAAACAGGGTTTATACCAGAGGTCATAACCACCATGGTCAATGCCCGAAAACCAACATCCTCACGCATCTACAGTCATGGCCAAAAGTTTTGAGAATGATACAAATATTAATTTGAACAAAGTCTACTGCTTCAGTTTTTCTAATGGCAATTTGCATATACTCCAGAATGTCATAAAGAATGATCAGCTTAACAGCAATTACTGCAAAGTCAATATTTGCCTAGAAAATGAACTTTAACCCCCAAAACACATTTCAACATCATTGCAGTCCTGCCTTAAAAGGAGCAGCTAACATCGTTTTAGTGATTGTTCGCCAGCCCTGTCCTCATCAACACCCACACCTGTGTTAATGGAACAATCAGTCATGATTAGGTAAGAATGACACCACTGGACCCTTTAAAAGGAAGCTGGTGCTTGGTATCATTGTTTCTCTTCAGTTAACCATGGTTATCTCTAAAGAAACACGTGCAGCCATCATTGCACTGCACAAAAATGGCTTAACAGGGAAGAGTATCGCAGCTAGATTGCACCTCGGTCAACAATCTATCGCATCATCAAGAGCTTCAAGGAGAGAGCTTCCATTGTTGTCAAAAAGGCTCCAGGGCGCCCAAAAAAGACCAGCAAGCCCCAGGACCGTATCTTAAAACTGTTTCAGCTGCGGGATCGGACTACCAGCAGTGCCGAGCTTGCTCAGGAATGGCAGCAGGCTGGTGTGAGTGCTTCTGCACGCACTGTGAGGCGGAGACTCTTTGAGCAAGGCCTGGTTTCAAGGAGGGCAGCAAAGAAGCCACTTCTCTCCAGAAAAAACATCAGGGACCGACTGATATTCTGCAAAAGGTACAGGGAGTGGACTGCTGAGGACTGGGGTAAAGTCATTTTCTCTGATGAATCCCCTTTTCGATCGTTTGGGACATCTGGAAAACCGCTTATTCGGAGAAGAAGAGGTGAGCACTACCACCGTCCGTGAAATTCGGAAAAGGAGGTGAACTAAAAGGCCCTGCAACCCTCCCTAATTCGATTTCTTTATCTATCTTTTGCTGAACCACATCCTCCAAACTCTGAACCGAGACAAGATTATTAACCCATACGCAACCTGACCCGAGAAAGGTAGGGACGAAAAAACCATCCCTAAAACCTCTCTCGATCCTATCTGCGTTGACCTTATCCGGGTACATTCTTAGCCACGGACGCATTTTTTCCAGGATCACTGGAGTCAGTGCTTTTTTGAAAATTTTCTCTAGGGGCTGGTTGCGACTGGGAAGGATAACCATGTTATTTAAAGCATTTTGATAGAGCATGAGATTCTCCACAAAACGAGCATTCATGCTTAAACCTGCAATTAGTCGCCCATTTGCAGGCAGAGTCATTGTACGCATAATAAAAACCCTTCCTGGTCTGCGTATTGGATGAAGATTGCTTTGCCAAAGCATTCTTCTGCGGCAACATGAGATTGAGCCAGAGGCCTACATCCTTGGTCCCCCACTTCAAGGTGGAGTGAACAGCCATTTTTTGACGAAAATATTCGTCATAATAACACCAGGAAAATCCACCAAAATGGCGGTAAGCCTCGAGAACTATCTCAACATGCTGAAACAATCCAGAACACCAATGATGGATATTTTTCACCCAATACGGATGCAAAGATACAAAGAGCATTCATCCAAGACAGGAAAGACCTGGGCGAGCGTTTCTTATCATCGCCATCAGACCTGTCCTCTCGTGCAGGAAGCAAGGAAAATATTTCTACATATTCCCTATTCCATATCTTTTCTTTAACCAATGGAGATAAGTGGAAACCCAGAGGGGATAAGTCACACATCATGGCCTCCTTGGAACAGGTGTCAGAAACCCCGCTCACAGAACGCTTAGGAACTGTAGAACCAGGGTCTGGCGGCCCATGACTATGACCTAAACCCGGCTGGGGCAGCATCTCAGATAACCACTGCTGAACCAGTGTTTTCAAATGAATAGTGCTATCATCTATGGGGGCCACAAACAGGGGAACATTGATGCTCTCACCCTGTCCGGCTTGTAGAGATGTGTTCACATAGTCTTCTGTCCCACGCGATGTTCGTTGTCCTGGAGACCGGAGACCTTGCGTGTCCAAAGCCGCCGCCTCTTCCGATTCCGATGAGCGGGAGCCTTGGCCCCAGGCTGTCACAGCTACCGCCTCCTCTTCAGCTCTATTTGCACACTGCTGTGACTTCCTCCCTGGGGACCTGCCTCTCACAGCTGATCCCTGGGCCGCTGTCGCGCTTTTATGGCTCCGGCGGCTAGATGAATGCTGAGGACGCCGCTCTGAAGCGTGTGCCTCGGGCTCCCTCTGCTGGCTAGCAACACCAACCGCCTCCTTTACGACGTAATGAGGCAGCGACCGAGGGCTTGCCAGGGGATTCCTCCGCGCCGGAGGTGACGCCGGAGAAGATGCATTCCTTCTCCTCCTCTTCCGCCTCAGCTGGATCCAGATTGGGGATTGTGCGCCGGCCGCCGCTGCCTCAGACACCGCAGCCTCAAGTGCCGGCGCTGCTTCTACCTCCACCACCTCCGACAGCCCGCAAGGCTGAGGGGCCTCCAGGCACTGCCTCAACCACGCCTCGCCCCCGAAAGCGTTCGCTTTCTCCAACCGCTTCTTCAGTAGGTCTTCCATCCTCCTCTCTCTCTTCTGATCTTCTCAAAGGGTCCCGCTGAACTGCAGCCGGCTGACCCTCACACAACTGTTTAAATAGTTTTTCTTCTCTCCCGCTCATGAGAGACTAACTGCCAGGTACCTACCATCACCTGGCAGCCAATCACAGTAGGTGGCAGAATTTACCTCAAAAGTGCTCTGAGCCCTAGCAACGGCCTGAGAGAGCCTTATATATGTGCTAAAAATAGCCACCAATCAAATTCGCCCCATAATAACTAATAGGACCAGATTCAACCCATAACAACTAATGGGGCCTGTATTACCATAGGACGTCCATACTATCTTATGGCCGTCTCTCCATACTTTTCCTCTGATTGTTCCACTCCTGGTTTTATCTTACAAATGATGTTGTAAAAAACTCACCAAATACTCACTGTGTGCACATGGTCTAATGTGGGATCCCAGTCAGTATACAGCCACGGGCACACAGTGAGTATTTGGTGAGTTTTTTACCTCAGTATTTGTAGCCAAAACCATGAGTGGAGCAATCAAAGGAAAAGTATAATAGAAACACGTCACCATTTCTGTATTTATCACCCACTCCTGGTTTTGATTCACAAATCCTGAGGTAAAAAACTCCCCAAATACTCAGTGCAGACCTCCCAAGTGTCCCGGATTTGGCGGGACAGTCCCGGTTTAGTCAGGGCTTCCCGCTGTCCCGTGCGGGACTAGAAGTGTCCCGGTGTCTGGCACTTCACCGATTGCTGCAAGGCCCCTCTAGCTGCCGGCCACGCCCCCTCCGGCTGCCGGTCACGCCCCCTCACAGCAGCACATTGGGAGGACTGAGCACTCAATCACAGTGCAGAGAGTGAGTCGTGTGACCTCTCTCCTGCCCTGTGTAGAGGGGACAGAACTCAGTCATCCAATCCCAGCTCAGCGCGGCCTCTGTGAAGTTCCCCAGCAATGGAGGAAGCATCAGCACAGCAGCAGCCGGGACACAGAGGGCTCTGCCTCCACACTGGAGCCCGGATCACTGACTGCCTGTGACTGGGAGGAACTGACAGGAGCACAGCACACAGGTATCAAAGACATGGGAGCACAGGATGAGGATAACACAAGGGGGGATGATAACAGAACACAGAGGAGTGTGGTGACAGGCTCCATACACCTCATAAATGCACGGCTCTGCTCTGTACACCTCATAAAGGCACGGCTCTGCTCCGTACATCTCATAAATGCACGGCTCAGCTCTGTACACCTCATAAATGCACGGCTCCGCTCCGTACACCTCATAAAGGCACGGCTCTGCTCCGTACACCTCATAAATGCACGGCTCCGCTCCGTACACCTCATAAATGCACGGCTCCGCTCTGTACACCTCATAAATGCACGGCTCTGCTCCGTACACCTCATAAAGGCACGGCTCCGCTCCGTACACCTCATAAATGCACGGCTCCGCTCTGTACACCTCATAAATGCACGGCTCTGCTCCGTACACCTCATACAGGCACGGCTCCGCTCCGTACACCTCATAAATGCACGGCTCTGCTCCGTACACCTCATAAAGGCACGGCTCCGCTCCGTACACCTCATAAATGCACAGCTCCGCTCTGTACACCTCATAAATGCACGGCTCTGCTCCGTACACCTCATACAGGCACGGCTCCGCTCCGTACACCTCATAAATGCACGGCTCTGCTCCGTACACCTCATACAGGCACGGCTCCGCTCCGTACACCTCATAAATGCACGGCTCCGCTCCGTACACCTCATAAATGCACGGCTCCGCTCCGTACACCTCATAAATGCACGGCTCTGCTCCGTACACCTCATAAATGCACGGCTCTGCTCCGTACACCTCATAAATGCACGGCTCTGCTCCGTACACCTCATAAATGCACGGCTCTGCTCCGTACACCTCATAAATGCACGGCTCTGCTCCGTACACCTCATAAATGCACGGCTCCGCTCTGTACACCTCATACAGGCACAGCTCCGCTCTGTACACCTCATAAATGCACGGCTCCGCTCCGTACACCTCATAAATGCACGGCTCCGCTCTGTACACCTCATACAGGCACAGCTCCGCTCTGTACACCTCATAAATGCACGGCTCCGCTCCGTACACCTCATAAATGCACAGCTCCGCTCTGTACACCTCATACAGGCACAGCTCAGCTCTGTACACCTCATAAATGCACAGCTCTGCTCCGTACACCTCATAAATGCACAGCTCTGCTCCGTACACCTAATAAAGCCACGGCTCCGCTCCGTACACTTCATACAGGCACGGCTCTGCTCCGTACACCTCATAAAGGCACGGCTCCGCTCTGTACACCACATAAATGCACAGCTCTGCTCCGTACACCTCATACAGGCACAGCTCCGCTCCATACACCTCATAAAGGCACGGCTCCGCTCCGTACACCTCATAAAGGCACGGCTCTGCTCCGTACACCTCATAAAGGCATGGCTCCGCTCCGTACACCATATACAGACACAGCTCTGCTCCGTACACCTCATAAATGCACAGCTCTGCTCCGTACACCTCATGCAGGTGCGACTCCGCTCCGTACACCTCATTCAGGCACGGCTCCGCTCCGTACACCTCATACAGGTGCGGCTCCGCTACGTGCACTTGATGCAGGCGCAGCTCCGCTCCGTACACGATATACAGACACAGCTCCGCTCCGTAAACCTCATACAGGCACGGCTCCGCTCTGTACACCTCATACAGGTGCAGCTCCTCACCGTGCACTGATGCAGGCACGTACACACGCGGCTCCGCTCCATAAACCTCATGGAGACACAGCTCCACTCCTTACGCCCACAGCTTAGCTCTGTACATTTAGTACAATATCGGCTCTGCTACATCCACACTGTAAAGCCCTCCTGACATAACCTTCACCTTATCCAGCACCATAACAACCAGCACAGCAGAGTCCTGCATACACTGAGGAGCTGATAATGTGACCCCTGACTCCTCCCCTCCATGTGACATCTTCACAGGTCCTGTCAGTACAGAGCAGCCGTGGATGTAGTGTGCAGCTCTGTCTGCTGGTGGAGAACAATGCAGGGGGGCGTAACAGGCGGCTGGCGGGGAGACCCGTCCTTGGCCACTGCAGCAGGAGGTCCAGCGGCGCCCCCTGCCTGCTGCGTCGGGGCAAATGCCCCACCAGTTTCCCCTAGAAATGACCCTGGAGAACGAGACACTGGATGAAGAACTAAAACCAGTGACCAGTATGGCAGGAAATGAGAAGCTGATAACAGAGAGCAGGAGTAAGGCTTCAAACGTGGCGTATTTACTGCATCTACGCACTGCTATTTTGTGCTGCTGTAAAAGCAGTGAAACGCAACACTGGATACGCAGTCCAGCAAAAGCTATGGCTTTCACACGTTGCATATTTTTGCTCTTTGATGTGCGCACGCTTTCACTGCAAAGCACACATGCAAAAAGAACGACCATGTCAATTCTTTGCACTTTTTTCAGCGCGCTTTTCCCATGGGTCGCATTATAAAATGGGCTCAGGAAAAGCGCGCTGGGAAAAGCACACTGTGTGAATGCAGTTGTGTTTTTTTTGTGCAAAAAAGCGCCACTGCAAAAAAAAGTGGTAAATACGCTACGTGTTAAAGAAAGAGGCTGAGCCGGGTACAAGAGTTATATGTCTGACAGTTGCTCACTGTGATCCTGATTTACCATCTCTCCTGCCTTGATTGATATGACTGACATCTCCTCTGTCCTCCACAGTCTGTTCATCCCTCGCACCTGCACAAGAGGGAGCAGGAGCTGCGCAGGGGCCACAGACTAGTGAACGCAGGAGATGTCGGTCCCGGCAGGAGACGTCGGCCCCGGCAGGAGACATCGGCCGCGTCGGTCCCAGCAGGAGATGGCGGTCCCGGCAGGAGATGTCGGACCCGGCAGGAGATGTCGGCCGCGTCGGTCCCGGCAGGAGATGTAGGTCCCGGCAGGAGACGTCGGCCACGTCGGTCCCGGCAGGAGATGTCGGCTGCGTCGGTATTGTGTGAGGTCTGAGGATGTGATGGGTTCCCATGACAGCCAGGGGTCTGCTGAAGACCTCCATACCTATCGTGACGGTTCTTGTGTGAGGGCCAGCGTTTATGTGGTGTTCATAGAAGAACATTATTTTCACTCTACATAGCGGCTGTAGCACTGCTGCATTCTGGAGAAGCGATAAGATACAGCTTCAGCTCCCCTAAGGAGACTATTAAGGTACCGTCACACTTGGAGATATCGCCGGCGATTACACAGGCGACGCTAAGGCGTGGCCTGTCGCCGGCGACATCGCCAATGCGTCGCCTAATGTAAATGGGCGACGGCGACACCTCTGAGTGGTCGCCTGGTTTCACATCAGAGCACTGAAACCAGGCGACCATTCTTGGGCGATGTGTGCTGATCGCCCTGTGTAACATCTCATGAGCGATGTGAAAGGCGACAGCACACATCACCAAAACTATTCAGTAGGCGTTTCGGCGTAGTTACTATCTCCGGCGGTCGCGTGGATTGGTGGCAGCTCCAGCGTTACGATTGGTAGTCTTGTTCCTCGGCGTCCTATTTGATGATGTGTGCGTCCCACATTAATGTAGTCTTCCTTTCCATGGTGCTGAAAGGTGTATTAGGGCCCTTTCACATCAGCGTTTTTCGTAATTCGCGGCAGATGCGGTGAAAAAACCGCATCTGCCGCGTTTGCCGCATAACCGTTCCACTTGCGGCGCGGTTGCGGTTTTTTCTATGCAAAGTATAGGCGTACTTGCGGCAGGTGCGGCAAGTGCGTTTTTGCACTTGCGGTAGGTGCGGCCGCGAAAAAAAACCGCGAATTACGAAAAACGCTGATGTGAAAGGGCCCTTAGGCCCCTTTGACATCTGCGTTTTATGCTGATGGCGGCAGTTGCAGTTAAAAAAAACCGCAACTGCCGCAATTACCGCAAGTGTGACCGCACTTGCGGTTCACTTGCGGCAAGCACCATACAATGTCTATGGGGCTTGCGGCAGGTGCGGCTGGGAAAAAAACGCAGCATGCCGCAAGTGCCGAAACCGCACTTGGCGCACTTGCCGCACCTGCCGCAAGCCCCATAGACATTGTATGGTGCTTGCCGCAAGTGAACCGCAAGTGTGGTCACACTTGCGGTAATCGTGGCAGTTGCCGTTTTTTTAACTGCAACTGCCGCCATCAGCATAAAACGCAGATGTCAAAGGGGCCATACCCAGGAGCGTACATTCTATTAAAAAGCAGCGCATTGATGCCCCACTGTGTGCTACAAAGTGCAGAGATGTGCCATTGCCAAATGTCTCTTTAACACCAACACAATTGTCTCAGTACATGTCAATTCTGCATCAGACACCCAGGCCAATCACATTTCTTCGAGGCGTCACACAGCATAATGTTCACGCCTACCTCCGAGAAGCGGGTCAAAATTACGCCCACATCGCTAATGTGGTTGCTCTGTGTGACGCGTATACGGCCGCCAGCGACTTAATCGCCTGTGGGGCTTGGGCGACGCTCAGGCAATTTCCGGTCAGGTCGTCGCCTGAGCGTCGCCTAAGGTGTCGCCCCGTGTAAATGGGCGTCGGCGACCTCGGGCGACACGCAAAAACGTGCGTCGCCTATGGGATCGCCGGCGATATGGCTAGGTGTAACGGTACCCTTACAGTACAGAGAAAAAAAAAAGTGTTTTTAAACATATGGGAAAAAACAAAAAATTTATAACCAACCCCTATTTCCCATAAAAAGCAAAACATAAATAATCCCCCCCCATATTTGGTATCACTGCATTCATAAAAGTCCTCTCAAAATCCAAAATAAATGAATGTGATTGGTAGACAGCGTAATAAAAAACAACAATTAAATCGCCAGAATTCTATATATTTTTTTGCCTCCTCCAGCTTGCGATGAATGGCATTAACAGCCAATCAGTATATGATCTACAGCCACATGGTATCAGTAATGTCAGCACAGGGCACAACAAACCTCCCCTCACAGCCCGGATCATAAAGATTAAGAACGTTACACATCTTGGAAAATGACACAAGCAAAAATGTATTTTTAATTACAAATTTCTGAATTTTTTTCACAACACTAATAAAAAAAAAACAATTTCCATTCAGTATCTACATAATTATAAGGATCGAGGTCACGACCAGGCCTGGCGATACAGGGGCCCGGGCGACCCCAGCACGTACTGCAGCTGGATGTGTATCCGAGGACACGCATCAAGCTGAAGCGCATTGATGTACAGAGACTCGTTAGGTTCCTGCACTGTGATACACGCTGACGGCCAAACTGTGGCTGACAGCTGACGTCTGCGGTGCCGTGACAGGGCAGCACATGACAGTCACTTCTTGCATCAAGGCGCACACTCCAATGTCAGCTACCAGCTGTGCGTTGTTACAGAGGACACTGGGTGAAGTAGAAGCTGAAGAAAGTTGAGTAGAATACTTTCTTAAATTAGAGAAAAATAGGGACATGTATATTGACGCGCCCACCAGGGCCGTGAGGTACTCGGAACCGGGCCGAACAGTTCAGTTCTCTTTGGGGAATGTCATGGTGGCGTGACCTGGCTCCGTGAGCCTGGTGGTGTCATAAAAATGGGGGATATTTATATGGGATTAAATTTGTGACGCCACCTGTGGTATTCAGCAATTGGATGGCCGACGCTGCGGTTCAGATCCACTGGGGTGATGCAGCAGGGATGTTACAGCTCTCCACGGGTAGAGCAGGACCCCAGGGCAGTTATAGTCTATTGATGGTGGTCACAGGTGTAACCCAGGGCAGGTCGTGCAGTAAATAAATCAGGGGACACAGCAGGGTGCAGTCTTCACAGTTTACTCAGTTTCTGAAGTACGCCGACCCGCCGGGTGCTGTGTACTCAGAGTCAGGGATCCAGCCATTTCTAGGCAGATTGGTGGCACTTGTTTGGTACCACCTTTGTGTGTACCTTTCCGGGTCATCTCACTGCGCTGGCTCTCACCCTCCTGCCTTTCACACACACTGTCCAGAGCCAGCAGCTTGGGTCCTGTAGGGCGACGTCTCTCTTTTCCCCTTGAGCCTATGCGGCTGCCTTTTCAGCGATTGTGTGCGGATTTGGCTGCTGCACATTAAGATACTGCAGCCTCCGGGTTTGCTAGCTGAATCTTAAAGTCTTCCACTAGTCTGGGGCCGGTCCCCTCTGTGGCCTAGCTCCTCCAGCAAGTGCCTCCGGGCAATCACTGGAACGGGGTTCCTCCACACAGAGCTCTGTGGCGACCCAGAGGTGCTCCCCCTCCCCTCAGAGCTCCCTCTCAGTCTCTCGAGCTCGTCTGGCTCCAGTCCCCGGGTCCAACTTTCTCTCCATCCTCTTCCCCAGGACAAGCTACTCACAACTCCAGTCCCCGGGTCCGACTCACTGACTGTGCACTTCCTGTTTCTGTCTGGCTTAACTCCTCCCACTCTCAACTGTCACTGCCTACCTCCTAGTGCTCCACTACTTTCTAACTGTTCCACCTACTAATCCCCTTCTCCAGCCAGAGATGGGGTCTGCCCATCATGGGGTTTCTTCTGCCTCAGCACCCCTGGCCTAGAGTGGGCTGGTGTTGGATGCGGATGTGTGGGTACCGGGTAGTGCCCTCTCCTTACCAGGGGTGGGGGGGAGGTACCACACCTCTGGCTAAGGTGCAGTACCTCTGTGGCGAATGGACCATAAGGGACACCATATATACCAGGATGGAGATATATAGGCTACATTCAGACTCTGCATTTTTTGATCCATTATTTGCAGTACACTGCATAAAACGGATCACTCAAATTAAATTCTTCATTTGAGAGGTTTCTGTTGGGCCACTCTGCCATAAAGGCCCGACTGGTGGAGGCTGCAGTGATAGTTCACCTTGTGGAACTTTTTCCCATCTCCCTACTGCATTTTCAGAGCTAGTATTGTGTCCTGTAGTGGACGGCAGACTGCCATCAGGGGGCGCTATACACAGTACCGTGGACTCAGAGTCGGTGTCCATTTTGGTGGAGTCGGAGGTTTGGCTTACCGGCTGCACACCATGACTGTGGAGATGCAGTCTGAGACGGTTTCCATTTTGGTGGGGTTGGATTCAGGGAAACTGAGGATTCGGAGTCAGAAGTTTGGTTACTGACTGCACATCCCTGGCTATAAACTGCACAATGCTGCACGGCAGGCACTAGTCTCAGCCGTCCTGCTGTGTTGTATGATGGGGCAGCCCACAGTCTGTGCTGTCAGTACTAAATGGCACTAAAATGCATCAAATGAATTGGAAAAGGCAAAAAAATGCAGCAAAAATGCAATAATCAGAAGATTAATAGTAATAAGGGCATCTGAATGTCCGTCACTTGTAAATGGGTGTGGTCAGGGGCGGGGCAAGGGGTGGGGCTAAAAATTTGCGCGGCGCACTAAGTGCGCCGCATCAACTGTCCCTCTTTCTGTTCTTCAAAAGTTGGGAGGTATGCTCAGTGTGCATAAGGCTGTATACTGACTGGGATCCCAAGTTAGACCACATGCACACATTGAGTATTTGGGGAGTTTTTTACCTCAGGATTTATGAATCAAAACCAGGAGTGGGTGATAAATATAGAAGTGGTGACGTGTTTCTATTAAGACACCCGGCACGTTGCTGATTCCACAATAAATGGACTTGTGTTCTGCATGAACTTTGGTACAAGACAACCACAGTAATCTATACTGGGACCTTGTTATGTTAGTGTTGGAGACGGTATACAATGCCCATTATTTTAATTCTTCATCTAATATTCTTTGGAATAAATCATTACCATCCTGTTCTACCCCAGAGCACCAAGAAATGAGCACACATGCAGACGACCAACATTAGTGACATTACTCCTCAACATCTTTACATCACCAGGGTAGTTTCAATATTATCTTTTTTTTCCCCCCTATTTTCTGTTGCTCAAACCTGGGTGTGTCTTATAGACTGAAAAATACAATGTGTCTATATCTCATTTTTTTTATTTTTTTATCTTGACTATTAGTGAACTATAAGACCCCCACACCCATTGTTTTGGTAGTGTTTTCTGAGGATCCTCACAAAACAGCCTTGTGTTTGAATGTGGGACATCTGCTGCGCTATTTACTCACCTCCCCGCACTCACACAGTGACCCCCAGCAATGTCCCCTCATCCCAGAGGCTGCAGTGTTCGGTGCCTCTAGGACCTTGCGCATGTGACTGAATGGCGTCGCTTAGTCACATGGTGCAGTGCCAGGTCCTCCCTCAGGTCCTGCAGCCTACCGGTATGAAAACATCGCTGGGAATCACCAGGGGAGCACAAGGAGGTGAGTAAAAGCGCATCAGATAACGCAAAATAAATTGACATGCTCATTCTTTTTCCATATCTGTTCTTGACTCCAACAACGGATCCGTAAAAAGTGGAGTGTCTGAATGCAAGATTGTAAAATGCATTGACTTGGCTAGGACAGCCAACGTCACTGCATTTCACTGCAATAGCGGATCTGCCGATAACGCTTCAAAAGCGCACCTTGTGATGTGATTGTAGTCTAAGGGTCATCCTATGTTACATTTACACACAGCGTTTTGGCTGTGTTTTGTGACGATCTGTTTTTGGTGCACAAACTGCTCCAAGAATGGTTCTTCACAAAATGCAGCAGTGTGTGAATTTGTTGCATTATCTGCTGTGCTTTTACTCACCTCCCCGTGCTTCCACGGTGATCTACAGCAATGTACTCATACCGGGAGACTGCAGTGTTCAGTGCCTCTAGGACCCTGCGGCCTGTGGCATGTGACTTGAGTGACGTCGCTCAATCACATGGTGCAGTGCCAGGTCCTCCTGCAGGTCCTACTGCCTCCGGGATCAGAGGACATCGCTGCAGGTCACCGTGGGAGTGCGGGGAGGGTGAGTAAATAGCGCAGCAGATAACGCAAAAAGAATTGACATGCCCATTCTTTTTACGGATCCATTCTTGAAGCCAAGCATGCATCTGTAAAAAAAAAACGCCAAATTGTGAAATGGATTGACTTGGCTGGGACAACCAACGTCGCTGCAATAGCGGATCCGCTGAAAATGCATCAAAAACGCAGCAATAGCACACCGTGTGAATGTAGCCTTACTATGCGATGCTCTCTAAGTGTAGATCGCAAAAAAATTGGAGAATGGAAAAGTATATTTCTTACTGGGTAAAACCACCCTGATATATAAATATTCAGAGACGCACAGACACACACTCCCTCGCTCTATCTTTGACATGCCCATTTTGTACATGCTGCAGTGCACATTTGGACACAACACTGCTGCATGCACACCCTGTACATCAGTTTCATTGACTCATAGATACATATTTTATGTACAGTACAATACCACATTTTGAAATTCCTTCCTCCATGTCACTGGTAAAATTACCTTGATAAGTCCTTCAGCTACTTGGGACTCGTAGCACCCATGCAGGTCCCGGTAACCTCCTCTCCTGCTCTGCGAGGATCAGACAGATCAGTGTCATGCAGGACAGAGTAGTTCTCAGTAATTGGATGGGCGCTGTGTCAGTATTTTCCACGATCAGATCCAGAGGCTGACTCCAGACTATTTAGACGCACATGCTTTTCAGCAAGGTATTTTTTCTGCTATAAAGTATATCATATAGTCCAAAAAATACAGACATTTTGCATAATCCTTTTAAAGGGGAATTATATAACATGTCTTATTTCACCTTATTTCACCTTTTACTTATTTCACCTTTTACTTTCAGATTTATCAGGCAACCTGTCGCTGGAGTATAGATGGGAGGGAAGGGGGAGGGTTTGGCTTACAGCTGAAAGACATGTCCACCAAGGAGGAGATAAAAAACAGCCCAGAGTAGTGCCACAGTACTGCACACATCAATCATCTGCTGCCCTGTTTTCCAGGAGTTTTATGACCCTTTTCTCTGCAGTAAAGCATGTAATAATTGAAGTAAAGGTATGATTGCACTTAGTATCTCAGCGCCTGTAAGGCAATTGCTTCACTTTATAGCACTGAAGCCTGTAAGGCAATAGCTTCACTTTATAGCACTAAATACTACTAGTTGGGACCCTTTAAAGTTGTGGGAGAAATGTGTCTTAAAAGTGGACAAACCCTTTAAATCATGTGGGCATTGAACAATATTGTGTTGTATATGATGTTTATTTAATGATCACTGAAAACTGCAGCCGGCGCTACATTGGGTGAGGGGTAAAGCAGTGTAAATCTACCTAGTTGTACAATCCCAGCTTTTTGCATGACCGAGAACAACCAGGTTTAATCCTCCTTGCTCTGCAATCATAAATATCCTGAGGCAGACCCCTTCACATTACATCCTACAAATCAGCCCCAATAACATTAAACTTTGTATTAAACAATGAAAGTAGCCATTATTGCTTCATAGATATGTTCAGTAATCAATTAAAGAGGACCTGTCACCAAAGCAGGCATTGTGATCTAATTACAGCACTGGATACAGCATGTCTGCAGCATGCAGGCAAGGGGTCCATAAGCACTTGAGCAGCCCTGTACCCCGAGATAATACACTTAGAAAACTTACATGCTCCAGCCATTAAGGAGGTGGCTAGGGGCTGCAGCCAAGGGCAGATTCACACCCCCTGTATGTGTAATCTGCCCACCGCTGCCAATCATTCTCTCCCTGTCTGCAGCATTTAAACTGAGTTTTTTTTTTCTCTCCCGTGTAGCCCCGCCGCCTGAGGGCAGCAGAGGGCAGATTACACAGGCAGGGGGTGTGAATCTGCCCTTGGCTTCAGCCCCTAGCCACCTCCTTAGTGGCTGTAGCATGTAAGTTTTCTAAATGTATTATCTCGGGGTACAGGGCTGCTCAAGTGCTTATGGACCCCTTGCCTGCATGCTGTACCCAGTGCTGTAATTAGATCACCATGCCTGCTTTGGTGACAGGTCCTCTTTAATAAATTTAATTAATTAAATTAAATAACAGATAAAACACACAAAACTATACAAAGAATGAACACATTAAGTAAAAGCAGAAAGTTCAATCCTACTTGTGTAAGATGCACTCTACAATGTGATCCATGTGTACAAGGAGTAGAATTAGCAGCATTACAATTACCAGTGCTTCAAAGTAAGGATCCCACATAATTATTTAGTAATTACCTGTAGACATGGAGAGTCAAAAATGTGCTGACTGCACAAAGCACACACATTCCATCAGCAGAGACCTTCAGTGCAGTGTCCGGTGGGCGGTTCCCTTTGTGGGCGGGTCCCTTTGCGGGCAGTGTCTGGTGGGCGGTCCCTTTGCTGGCAGTGTCTGGTGGGCGGGTCCCTTTGCGGGCAGTGTCCGGTGTCATGTGCATTGATGGGCTCACAGAACTGACTGCTGCGCAGCCTACTGTCTCTGTTCTTAAGTGACCATGGCGGTGTCCACTATCGCCATCATTCTGCGGGAGGTGCTGGGGAGGCTACATTGCAGAGAGCCCAGAACACCACATATGAAGGGGCCACCCACCCACAGGACACTGTGTATGAAGGGCCACCCACAGGACATTGTTTATGAAGGGGCCACCCACAGGACACTTGTAATCACAGCACAAATGGATTGAAACATTCCTCGGTCATATAAATGCCATGGTCGTCAACCATGTTTAATATGCTTTACATCTCACCTCTGGCGCTCCCCAGTAGTTTTGAGGTTGGAGTAATATTGATAGACTTGCTTGATCACTCCTGTCTTCTTCCACAGGGATGCCAGATTTTCTAGAGAAGTTACACCTAGCAACACTCCGCGCCAGAACTATGGAGATCAAAGTGAGAGATTACATATCCTCCCGACCTCAGGATTGCGGCAGTGAAGCCAGAGCCAGTCCAGAACGAAAGCCCGCGGCAGCACACTCCGCCCCGCAGATGGACTATGCGTAAGGGGGTGCTGATACCCTGCCTTACCTCCGCAAGCCAGACTTGGTGACCACGGCTGCTGGTCAGTGTGAGGCATCATGCCAACTAAGCAGCAGCATCTCAACCGGGAATTACTGCCAAGCAAAATCAAACTATTTAAAATCCTTGCAAGGCCGCCTGTGCCTTTTTACAACTTCATCCAATGCCCGGCATGTGCCAGGCGCTGCCTCCACTGCTGCTGGGTAATGTTATATGGACAACTGCAAGGAAATGTGAATGTGAGCATAGCCAATAGGAATGAAAACTCATTGATGTCTGCAGTGAAGTCATGACGCAATGGTTACTGATACTTCCCTGCTAAGAACATGGTAGCTTTCTACATTATTCATTAGGGATCAGTTGCATGGAAGATTTAAGCATTTTGGCCTTCAACTATGATTTATTTTTTTCCATTTTTGACCTGGACCGTGTTACTGGATCACAAGCATCGGTGATGGATTTTGGTGTCCATTTGCAGAATTATGATAACACTGACTTGTGAGTAGGTCGGCTTCTGATTTGGCTTTGTACCTTATGAGAATGTTTGCTCATCTCTTGCTCCTATGAAGGAATCTCCCCAGGAGCTTGACCATCTGCACCTCAGTCGTGATTCAACTTAATGTGATGCATGATAATACAGAGATGATATCCATGATCTACCCAAAATGTGGAAGGGGTTCACCGCTGCTCATTTCCACATTGCGAGGAATGATCTTGTGTCCACACAAACTTGCCAAGAGACGTGCGTGTGTAGTCATCAGCTCTGAGCACCTCTCGATGCAGAAGTGGGCATCTGACAACCCCTTAAGCGTTGTAGAACAACAAGTCCTTATATAACCCACCATATCAGATTATATCCCATGGTCATTCCTAATATGATAACCTTACGTTTGTCATTTGTCTAATACAAAAGATATTCTGACAACCTGAGTTGTCAGAGTGAGCATGAGTTAAAGAGATTCTTTAAGAACATGAAGACATGGTGCCCTCATGTAACTCAAGCAGCAGCCTGTCCTCCTAATCAAATGTCAGGATGGGCCGCGGTTTGCGGAAACGCAGCTCCCAAGACCTGTGTCTCAGCTGACAGAGGAGCTGTATCTTAAATACACATAACTTTGTTGAGGAGAAGGGCTGTGACATGAAGAAAATAAGTCATCTGTGTTTACTGAGCACAAAGGATTTTTCTTATCCTGCCTCAGTCCTCTATCGAGAAGATTTATTTCCCTTCCTGTCACAACCCTTCTCTGGCAGCTCGCTGCTAGTTGTCCTCTGTCAGTTGAGACACAGGTTTCCGGAGCTCAATTACTTCCGACTGTTGCCCACCCTGACACGTGACGAAGACAGGCTGCCACTTTATTTGCAATGCGGGGCCATATTCTTAAATTCTTTGAGACCCTCTTTAAAGATCACTGCTGTAGATTACCCAAAGAGCTAAGATTCTTATTTATATGCAGATCGTTCTGAACTCCACCATGATTTGTAATGTCTTCTGATTCTTTGTACCATGGAGAATTTATATATTGCTTCTATGTGTTGTAGCAAAACAGTGCTGGTTTACACGTGTGCATTGATGACCTTTTTTGCCTACAGCAAGTTCAGGCAGAACATAAGCTAGAATGTATTTGTTTTTTGTCGTCTTGTTGAAATGCACAATGACCCCACAGCCTCTCTCCTACATTTTCTATGCAGTCAATTGTCTACAGCCATTGTGTCCTGGATTATCTTCCAATTGGATTACTGTCAGGGAGTCTATAAGTGTCTTTATACTAAACGTCTCCATTCTGCTGACCTCGGGTTTATTACACATGCTCCAGATCGACACGTTGGCAGAGCCGGTGACATCACATCTTCTGATACCTGCCACATAGAAAAAGAAGAGTGCCCAATACATACCGATCGCATATGGGACTCATTAGGGTTGCGTGTCCGATGTGGAAGTGAAAGGCACTACAATAGCCCTTAAAGGAATTTGACCTCTATGGAGCCATCTGGGCCCAGGGCAGTAAGGAGATGGTCGATGCTCTTCAGCATGTATGGGATGAGTCAACTCTTGGCATTCATATCACGGATTTGTAATGTGTGGGCTAAACTTAGATCACTTTTGGGTTGCATTGAGTTCTATAATTGTTTTGTTGGGTTTCCATAGTTTTCAGATCTATAACATGAATGCTGAATTGTGACCTATAAAACCAGTCAAGGTTGATGGCACCATGGTGCTCAGCATTCAGGGATGGCAGTCTTCTCTGGGCGGAGGACAAAGGTGTCACTTGTGTTCAGGTAACATGACTAAGGCCATTTTTACAAGGGGCAGGTTGTTCAATATTTTATATCTGTTTTTATTAACCAAAACTGGGGGGACTTGCATTGGAGACGTATAGTGGGAACCTTTGCACCTCTCCTGGTTTTGGACTCACTCCTGATACAGAATTCTGCTGTTTGAAAGTGGCCTAAATCCTAGCTGAGGCTGCCATACAAAAGGGCTTTCTTCTCTATGCCTTGTCCTTGCCCGTGTATTTTATACATGTGGGTAGATCCTTATACAGCACTTATGTATCATACATAGAACTAATGATGCAAAGGGGGGGGTGGGTTACCCCTACACGATCAGAACGGCACCTTTCCAAGCTTTCTAGTAGCCTTGTTTGTAGCAGTGGAGGTGTTGCTCCCTACGGGAAAACGTGCCTAGATGTAAAAATCACTCCAAGACTTAAAGAATTTCTCCCGAATCTCTCCTGAAACTTGGCACTTTTCTAAGCCAAAGTTTTCAGGAAACGGGGGGAGCATCATTTTAATGCAATGAATAAAACATTTTTACTTAAAGGTGCAATTTCCTTCCCCCAAAAAGCATTTTGCAAGAACATAATAAACAGGCATTTAAAATCACAGCACTTACAATCAGGCTTTTAGCTCTCGTCTCCTAGTTCAGCATTGTTAAATGTGCATTACCAGACAGGTAATCCAATTACTTCCTACATAGCCAGTAATAAATTGTAAAGGACCAACTTACTGGAAAATGTAAATGTGGAATGAGTTTAGTATTCTCGGTCGTGAGCTGCGGAGTGGTCGGAGCATGTCTGTGCACACTGGGACTTTTAGTTCTTTTAGTTTTACAGGCTTGCATACCTAGAGGGTTAATACATGTGTTCTGTTCTCTCCAGTACTGATAATTCTAATCCTCTAAGTGTAAGTGTTTGCACTGCTCCTCTAACCTTGGAGCTCCCACCGATGTGATGTTACATTTCTTTTTTTTTTTAAACTAAATATGTCTAATAAAAAGTGCAAGTTGGTACCAAAAATGTTGTGCTTTTTTTTTTTTGTGTTTAGCAGTTGAATGTAAATCAATTAGCATATAGGATCTGGTCTAGACGTGTGTCATGATTGATTATTTGCGCTATTTGTAAAATAGCTTTGTAAAGAAAAGTATATAGGGTCTGTTATAAAAAGGCTAACCTAAGAAACCCATCTAAAAACTTAAATTTTTAATAAACAATGCATTAAAAAATAAGATACTAACACAAAACTAGATATATAAATGCAAATAGTACCTAAGTGCACAGAAGACCGCTTATTCCCCACCTATGCCCTTTCTGACCTCGGAGTTTGGCACAGTAAATTGTGATAGTGGCGCCCCTGCTCCTCCTCATCTATCCTTTAAAAAAAATCCATATATAACTGCTATCATTTTCTAATTCCTTTCTCTAAGCTCTCTCTATGTATTTCTATTACCCTCCTATCTTCTTTAAACTTCAAATAAAGAGAATCATTCCATCTGTCACTCAGTGAATGATCCACATAGTTCTCTGCTGTACCCTCCCCATGGTATGATTATGCATGTCGCATAGTCACAGCACAGGACATCAGTTTGGGGGGGGGTTTGTATCCTCCTCTCTACTCTGCAGCAAAACCAAGAGATCAGATAAACACAGCATTCCTCACAGCACAGCACATGGAGTCTAGATCAGATAAGGTAGACCTGTAGCTTTCTCCCTCCATGTCCTGAACAGAACAGTAGCTTCAGAAAGTGAAACCACACAGCACTGAGAGCAGAGGAAGGAACGAGGAGAGAGCTGCTGAGAGGGGGTGCATAATTACTTGACAGCTTAAAGGAAAACTGTGAGGTCAAAAATCCATATGTAACTGCTATCATTTTCTAATTCCTCGCTCTAAATTTTTCCTATCGCCATGACAGCACCCACCGAGAGAGGGGATCCACCCCAAGGACCGGAAACCTACAGATAAAAAGGGGTGGTCCCCCTCGCCTCCTCAGTTGGTTTCCTGTCCTTGGAGGGAACCTACAGATGAAGTTCAGCTTACCCAGGGCCTGAGACTTCCATGCGGGGCCAGAGGAGGTCAGTGGAATCCGGGTCCTGGCAGCAGCTTCGGGGGTGTCCTGGGCTGCAGTCTCCCTCGTCGGCCGGTCAGTGAGCACGACCCAGTGTCCGGGTGATGCCTCTCTGGGTCAGGTGGGGTGCTGCCTTGGGGCTGTCACCGATGCTTGTCTAGTGATGCAGGGCGGGTAAGCAGCGGAGAGATGCCACCCTGCGTCGTACGCGGTCGGTGGCTACACCCTTTTGACCCAGAAGTGCGCGTCACTTTCGGCGGTGCAGAGGAGGGACGCGTCTGATGGCGGGAAGTACGACATTCAAGTACGGCAGCTCGAGCCTCGTGGATGTGCCCAACATGTCTTCCCCCAGAGATGCGGAGGGGCACCCGGAGGGTGTCAGCCAGCCAGTCAGCAGGAGTAACAGTGGCAGCAAACAGGCATCCAAGTCTGGGAGTGCCTGTAAGGAGCGCTCCACTGAAAGCAATAAGGGCTCCAAGTCCAAGGCTGGGTCTCCACCTCCTGAACCGTACCTGATTATCAGTATTAGGGGTGAGTTTGTACTTGTTCATCCACTATGCTAATCCACCACTCTTTCTCTCTGTCACCTTCTGTCTCTCATTCTGGCCAGACTAAAAAGAGATCAGAGAAGCGTAAACATAAGTTGTGTGCCTTGTGTGAACAGGCCCTGTCCAAAGACTATGACAAGTGGTTGTGCCGCACCTGTATTGCTCAGACTCTTGACGAAGAAGCCCCTATACGTACAGCCGACCTTAAGACCTTTATTTGGGACGAGATCAGGACTTCCCTTTCCCAGATTCAGCAGCCCTGTGTGTCTCCAACTATCTCCCTGTAGTTTAGATATTGATTCCCAGGAGGGGGGGTCCCGTTCATTCGCCCCATTCGGGCTCCTTGTCTGAGGATGAGGGAGGCTCTTGTTTTTCCATCCAAGAAATGAATAGCCTGGTGAAGTCTGTCCGTACCACCATGGGGGTTGTATACACTAAAGAAGTGAGGTCCGCTCAGGACGTCATGTTTGCTGGGTTGTCTCGGAAGAAGAGATATGCTTTTCTGGTCATTGAGGCCATTAAGTGTTTGGTCAAATCGGAATGGGAAAAGCAGGAATCCAGGTTTTTTTTGCCCTCTTCAAAATGGAAGTACCCCTTTGAAGATTTGGAGTTACTGAACTGGTCTAAGATCCCCAAGGTTGATGCGGCAGTAGCTTCCTCGTCCAAAAAGAATGTGTTACCTTTGGAGGATGGGGGGTTGTTGAGGGACCCATCTGATAGGAAAGCTGATGCTCTGTTGAAAAAATCATGGGAGGCAGGTATTGGGGCGCTTAAACCAGCCATTGCTTCTACATACGTAGCCCGTTCCCAGTTGGTATGGTTGGATCAATTGGAACAGCAGATTCGGTCCGGGGTACCGTGAGACAGTTTGTTGGCCGCTATCCCGCAGATCCGGAGTGGCTCGGCATATCTGGTGGATGCGTCAGCTGATTCTCTCCGCCTGGCAGCTAGATCAGCGGAGCTCTCTAATGCAGTCCGCAGGTCGTTGTGGCTTAGAGTGTAAAGGGGACGCCCATGCTAAAAGCAAGTTGTGTGTGATCCCGTGCGGGGGTGAGTACCTCTTCGGCTCCGTGCTTGACGATATTCTTTCTAAGGCAAAAGTCACACTTGGCCTGCGTATTGGGGTGCGTTTTTGCTGTTAGGTCAGGAGCAGCCTTAAAAAAATAGATCATTTGAGAGCTGTTTTGAGGAGCCCATGATGCCACTCCTCAGAGAAGATGCAACTAGGAGAACAACTTGCAAGTGGACACCTGAAATAGCTTTTCTTATGATTGGATACACCGGGCTATGAAGTACAAAGCTCAGTGAGGTTACCAAACCAATTTAGTGATTCAGTAAGTCAGTAAAAAGTAGTTAGGGGTATTCAAATCATGAAAATCAGAAGGGTGCCCATACTTTTGCACCTGTCAAATTTTGAAATAATGCATATTTCACATTTTCGGTTAGTACAATAAACCTCATTTCAATCCTGAAATATTACTGTGGCCATCAGTTATTACATATATCACACTGAAATAGCTGTTGCAAAAAAACAATTTTAAACCAAAATAAAAAAAGAGTAAGATTAGGAAGGGTGCCCAAACTTTTTCATATGACTGTATAAATCAGGGGTTCCCAACCTAATGTGGATAGAACAATAAAATTTTTAAAAAAATTATTCTGAATGCCAGTGGGTGATGTGAGTGACCGACCAATACTCAGAGACTGCAGGATACACACATGGAGGTGGTGCAAAGTAAGGAATAAAACACTAGTGAGAAAAAATAAATGTCTTGTGCCAAATGTTTAACACAAATGTAATCATCAATTTATTCAACTGGACATTGGTCAGTGATAGCATCATGATGTGGAGGATTGGTAGAGGAGACATTTGGCAAGAAAATGGGAATAGTGATGAGCGAGTAGCGAAATATTTGCCCTCGCTACACTAGTAACGAGTAGTTTTTAATACTCACATATTCGTCCGAATTTTACGATTTCAATGCCTGAAACACCTTGCTTTGCCCCCCAGTGAGAGCCTAAGGCTAGAATCACCCTGTCCGTGTGATAGACGACTAAGGCCCCTTTCACACTAGCGTTTTTTACAGATTGTGGCAGATTTATCGCATCTGCTGCATAACGGCCGCACTTGCGGCAAACCCCATGCATTGTCTATGGGGCTTGCGGCAAGTGTGGTAAAGCCACGGTTCCGGAAGTTGCGACCGCGAAAAAAAAAAGCTGCTGACCGCATTTGTTTTCGCGGCCGCAACTGCCATAACCGCGGCTATACCACACTTGCCACATCTGCCGCAGGCCCCATAGACAATGCATGAGGTTTGCCGCAAGTGCGGCAGATGCGATAAATCTGGCGCAATTTGTAAAAAAACGCTAGTGTGAAAGCCGCCTTAGTCGGATGTGTCACGGATGAGTAACTTGGAATGGCTCTCCCTTCTCCGGACGGGAGCATCAGCTGCTTATTTTTCTAAGCAGCTCCACACTCTCGTCCTGACAGGGGAGAGCCATTCCAAGTTACTCATCCGTGACACATCTGACTTTGGCTGGAATCACACTGTCCGTGTGATATACTACTAACATGCAATCTGCTCTCCCTGAGGTGTCAGCTCACTTTTTGTACTGAAGGGAGCTGTCAATTTGTGTCAGATCATTCACAATCGACACATCACGAGCACCAGTGATACTCGCCGAGTAACGAGTATCGCGAATAACGTACTATCTATGCGAGTAGCAAATAGTAACGATTAAACTCGCTCATCACTAACTGGAAATAAGAGCGGGATTAGAGTGGAGGTGTGGGGTCAATGTTAAATTTACAAAAAGTTTACAAAAAGGAAAAAACAGGCAGCAGTGCAAAATTGTATATAAAAAAGTGGACTTTAAGCAGCCCAAATTGACATGACGTTTTGGTGCAGCAACAACTTTCTCGAACTACATCGAAATATTGTGCCACTTTGGGCTGATTAAAGTCAACTTTTTTATACAATTTTGCAGTGCTGCCTGTTTTTTCCTTTTTGTATTATTGCTATGCTTTGGTAATCGCATTTCAACAGGATTTCTTGCGCCTGCACTGATAAGTATAAGTTTGTGCTGTTCTTTCTTTTCCTTTTCTGCTGTCCATTTAGATACTGTAACTATTTTTCCACATGATGTACCTGTACAGGAATTTGTGGGATCATTTTATTGTGACATACATGTAACTACAATGTTGGGAAAGCATTGAACTTTGTGATCATGCCCATAATCGTATTTTGGTTTTTAAACATTTATTTTATTTTTTTATTCTGTGAGAGTACGAGTTCCATGTTATATAGCAAAGGCACTGTCCCGTGTAGCTCGTGTTCTGATTCTAAGAAGATTACATTCTAGTATTCAGATAATCTACAAGGTCGGTAGCATCCACCCGGCAGTTACTAAGAATGCTAAGGTGACCCCATCCCATGTGTGGGATACAAACCTGTTGTAGATGACCCCATGCCTGAAATGTACTACGATTGCAAAGTATTCACTGATCTCAGGGAGACCAGTCCAAGAAAACACTGCGGGCAGCTGGCTAAAGCGCTCAAACACAGTGAATTCCTAGGCACATTGCCCCCTGGGAAATATGAATATGCAAATAGAGTCTGTGGAGCCTCGGTTAGGAGTCTCAAACACAGGACTAGCCATATATCCCTCCAGGGGAGGACCCAGCCAAGGGGTGGCTCCTTGCGGAGAACACCATAACCACCATATGAAGTGGCCCTTTAAGTCAATATCCAACTCTTTTACAAGTTTACAGATATGACAAGGGAATACCAAGGCCAGGTATCCATCCACATACAGCTGTTTCGGGGTGTTGCCCCTCATCAGTGTGGAGTAGGATTCTGGCTAGGTGAGAGCAAGGCCTAGTAGACCAAGATTGCAAAGTATTCAGTGATCTCAGGGAGACCAGTCCAAGAAAACACTGTGGGCAGCTGGCTAAAGCGCTCAAACACAGTGAATTCCTAGGCACATTGCCCCCTGGGAAATATGAATATGCAAATAGAGTCTGTGGAGCCTCGGTTAGGAGTCTCAAACACAGGACTAGCCATATATCCCTCCAGGGGAGGACCCAGCCAAGGGGTGGCTCCTTGCGGAGAACACCATAACCACCATATGAAGTGGCCCTTTAAGTCAATATCCAACTCTTTTACAAGTTTACAGATATAACAAGGGAATACCAAGGCCAGGTATCCATCCACATACAGCTGTTTCGGGGTGTTGCCCCTCATCAGTGTGGAGTAGGATTCTGGCTAGGTGGGAGCAAGGCCTAGTAGACCAAGATTGCAAAGTATTCACTGATCTCAGGGAGACCAGTCCAAGAAAACACTGCGGGCAGCTGGCTAAAGCGCTTCATATGGTGGTTATGGTGTTCTCCGCAAGGAGCCACCCCTTGGCTGGGTCCTCCCCTGGAGGGATATATGGCTAGTCCTGTGTTTGAGACTCCTAACCGAGGCTCCACAGACTCTATTTGCATATTGAAATGCAGGGGCGGGCTGGCCCAGGTGGCAGGGGGGCAAGTGCCCCCTGGGCTGGTGGTATAGTCCACATCTAGGGCCGCCCCCTACAGAAACGGGCCGGCCGCGGGCGTCGCTTTGCGGCCGGCACATGACGCGAGACGGCCCGGCCGCGGGAGTTGCTCTGTGACGCTGGAAGTCTCTGATCAGGTAAGGGCCGATAGCACCACCCCCCCCCCCCCCCGCTTCTCAAGTCAGACCTGACAGCATACCCCCCCCCCCCCGCTTCTCAAGTCAGGGCCGGCAGGGCAAATCTGCCACCCAGGGATGGAGGCTCCAGCCAGCCCCTGTTGAAATGTACTACGAGCCTAGACACAAGAATATATTTGGAAGCAGTGATTGTATGTGTATAGTTTACAGAACTGTATGCTAAAGCAGAGATAGAACAAAAGTCCAAAATCCACTACAAACATATTCAAGAGTGTGTGTTCCTCCTTGGCCAATGCTTTGCATGAGCCTTATAACCAGGACTGTGGAGTAGTCAGTAAGCCAAACTTCCGATTCCAACTCAGACTCCTCAATTTCCCTGAATCCAACTTCACCAAAATGGACACCAACTCTGACACCACAGCCTTGGTGTGCAGTTGGTAAGCCAAACCTCATACTCTAACTCCTCAAATTTCCTCAATTCGACTCCAACTCCACCAAAATGGACACCGACTTCACAGCCCTGCTTATAAAGTTGATCATTTTACTCTAACAATTCTGATACCTGTAACCCATTTTCTTATTTTTAGGGTCTACACTATGTTTCCTAAGTCACACCAGTCCTACTCCTGGTATTATGGTATGGGATTGCATAACGTACGGTAGCTGAACTACTCTGGTCTCCATCACAAGTACACTAACAGCTCAGCGTTACATTGGTTTGGTCATGGTACCTTTAGGAGAACCATTTCAAGTTTCACATGTTTGCAACAGGACGCTTTTGGGGCACTCAGCAATTTCAAGGTGAATTACACAAAGACGGAGGTCTGGAATATCTCCTTGACTCATGCTTTGGTGACCTCTCTAAAGCAAAGCTTTCCCTTTCGGTGGAGGAATGACACGATCAAATATCTGGGTATTGTCCTGCCTGCAGATTTAAGTAGACTGTTTTGCTTAAATCATCAAGATATCCTACATAAGGTGGGAACCCTGTTAGAGGCATACTGACCACTCAAATTATCTTGGCTAGGCCAAATCCAAATCGTCAAAATGGATATTTTATCGTGCTTTTTCTACATTTTTCAGGCTGTCCCAATTTGGACCCATGGAACCTTTTTCTCTAAGATTCGCTCTCTGGTCTCAAAATGTATATGGAATGGCCGAAAGTCGAGGGTTAGCCTCCAGATCCTATCCTCATCTCGAAGTGAAGGCGGGGTTGGTCTTCCAAATTTTTCTAAATATTGCCAGGCTTCTCTGTTGGTTAGACTCTTGGATTGGGAGTACAAAAAGACATCTAAATAATGGGTCCAGCTAGAAAAGGTTGGTATAGACATATTTTTACATGTTCTCGAGTGGATTCCCGCTACCGCCATACGTAGTTTTGGTCAACTTCCCTTAATAACCCCTGAAATTCTACGGTTATGGCAAGCCATTAGAGGCCAAACCACGGCTCCCTCAACCATGGGACCATTGACACCTTTGTTTGGCAACCCTGCATTTCCTCCGGGGGTACAAAAACAATCTCTCCTGATCTGGAAGTCCAGTGACAGAACTAGGATACGGCACATTTTACACAATGGAGACATTCCCTCTTTCAGCGAACTGCAGAACTTATCCCCAGGTACAAAATTAAAATGGTTGGAATATCTTCAACTCTGATCTTTCTTAAAATCCTCAAACCCTAATAATTCACCCAGAGCCGAACTCTCCCCCATGTAGACATTGTTTACCCTGGAAGCCTCCCCTGTTTAGGGGAATCTCTGTCTTATACCAGACCTTGCCGATGGCGGATGACAGAGTTAAGTGCAAGTTTCAGGTCACATGGGAGAGGGAGCTTGGGAAGGCCCTTTCACGGGAGGAGTGAGAGAGGTGTTTCCTTATATCCCACAAATTGCCCGGGTCTTGTGACTCCCAGGAAAAGTGCTATAAATTGCTGTGTCCATGGTACCTTACCCCGGACAGACTACACAAGATTTTTCCAACTATACCCTATTTGTGCTGGAGGTGTGGGTCAGAGGTAGGAACGTTACTTCACATCTGGTGGGACTGGGAGATTATGCCTGAATCCTGTTTTGTAAAGGATGGCAATCATCATGGATAGCCTCCCGTGTACACTTCCGTTTCCTGCTAACTTGTCTCCTTTTCCAATCCCCCCCTCTAACACGTCTTCCCCAGCTTGCTTCTCTGATTATTCCTTTCCTCTTTTCTATAACCCTGGATGCCTATGTGTTGTGAAGGAAAGCAGGATGGTTTCCTGAGTGTTTATCCAGTAGTTTGTGTACAGATTACTTGTTTATTATTTGATTAGCTCGAGACAGTGTCTCCCTAGAGATAACGCTTGATGTGGTTACGAAGATTCTCACTTGTTTGAATTTTAGAAAATATATTGTGATATATGTCTATGATGTTCATCAAGAGATGGACTAATGTTTGTAAAGCTTAAATGTTTTCTTAATAAAAAAAGATTTACTAAAAAAAAGAAAAGTATGATATTGCGTACACTATTTGCATAATCAAAATACAAAGCTTATGTATTTACTGACATCACATCCCCAAGGAATTATTTAACACATCATCTGTCTGGAACATCAATCACAGAAACCACGATGAAGACAAAGAGTTTACTAGGAAATCTCAACGCTGGATCTGAACGTCTAATGGATTCAGGTTCATCAAGGAGCTCATCTGTCAGATAATTTTACAGAGAAACTCCTGGAATATCAGCACTGGATAGCTTCTTTCTGTGTCATGATTTTACCAACTTTTATAGTGCTTGACAATAGAAGCATAAACCTGGTTTATTGTTTGCAAATATGATTCATCTATGACTCTGAAGTGGCCAGCTCCTGGGATTAAATGAACCATTTGTAAACAAACATATGTCAGACAATAATGCATGTACTTCTCGTGGATGATATCCTTAGAAGTAAACATTCATTATTTGGACACAGTATTTTGTTACAATGACTTGCATTGTCAGTTTGTATATTTAAAGCAAAAATCCCAGTGATGTTTGAATCTCTGAAACAAAAGACATCACAGAGCACAGTACAATGTACATTGTCTACCCGTGTGCCAAGACAAACACTCACTTGTGGTCAGCAGACTAATTTGCAATACATTCCACCCTTGGCTAAAATGACCACACCATATCAAAGCATATGAACGATATGTTACAATGTATAAACAACACAGAAATCGAGTATCATGCAAAAGGGCTAAAATCTTCAAGCGAACCCAAATAAATAATCCTAAATCTAGCATTCACTATATAATAATGAAGTAAAGTGCGCTCAGTGCAGGTATCTTAGCAGCGAAAATTACCTGGGGGTTCTCCTGTGGACCTTCTAATCCATGCATTATTTGTTACTGGCATTCACAGTGTTATTTTGGCTGCTAAGATACCTGCACTGAGCGCACTTTACTTCATTATTATATAGTGAATGCTAGATTTTTGCACATTTAGGATTATTTATTTGGGTTCGCTGGAAGATTTTAGCCCTTTTAGGAATTGGTGTATACAAAACTGTTTTCCCTGCTCATTTACATTACAGTGCCAGTTACAAACCTGACATCCTGTATCTCTTTCCTTTATCTGTACCACCACCTGTTTTTAGAGTCTGTCTCTAAATAAAAATATTTTTAATTTGCATGATACTCGATTTCTGTGTTGTTTATATGAATATTGGAGTATGTCTTGCATAGTGTCACTTTACTTGGGAAAGTTGTCCCGGTAAAAGTGACGCACTTTAATGATGCTAAACTGGTTTGTTTTGCTGATATGTTACAATGTGTAGGCTTATAAGACATCCATATTTTTATTGGCAAAACATTATGTAAAGAGGTGGACTTTCTCCCTGAGAGGTTGCATTCCTCCTTGAAGACACCAATCGCACTACTGTGTTTCCCCGAAAATAAGTCACCCCCGAATATAAGTCATGGCAGGGCTGGCGCAGAATTTTCCAATATAAGTCATACCCCGATTATAAGACAGGGTGACTTATTTTCGGGGAATACGGTATAAGACGGGGGGGGGGGGGGCGCCTGCGCAGTATTTCCTACCTTGTCTCCCGGTCTGCTGTGCCTTGTGGTTCCCCCTGCTTCAGTTCCATCATCATCGGTGCTGGGGGCTGCCATCTTGCTTCTTCTCTCCGCCCCCGGCCAGTGATGTCAGAGCAGGCCACGCTGTGATTGGCTAGCACCCGTGATCACGTGTCACGGGTGCTAGCCAATCACAGCGTGGCCTGCTCTGACATCACTGGCCGGGGGCGGAGAGATGAAGCAAGATGGCAGCCCCCAGCACCGATGATGATGGAACTGAAGCAGGGGAACCACAAGGCACAGCAGACCGGGAACGGAGCGAGGACCCCACCGGAAGGCACAGAGGACATCCCAGCACAGAAGAAGAGGATCGAGGAGGCAGCACAGCAGTCGGCACGGGGGACAAGGTAGGAAGCTGTGTGTATGTGTATATATATGTGTGTGTGTGTGTGTGTATATATATATGTAAGTATATGTGTGTATGTATGGGTATGTGTATGTAAGTAGGCTGGTGGCTGCCAATATAAGCCATACCCCGAAAATAAGACATGGGGCCACTTTTGGCCCCCAAAAAAATATAAGACAGTGTCTTATTTTCGGGAAACACGGTATTGTATAGTCATGTGAATTACATCCTGTCTTTGCAAATAATGCAATATGTGAATTGTGACGTAATGTATTATGATGTTTCCATGTGTAATGTATAGCATTTTCATATGTAGAATGTACAGTAATGTTATGTGTGATTGCCAGACTGTAGGGCAAGCACTAGTGAAGTGTTGGGACTAGCCCACAATTCGAGTGCTTAGCATCTAGGAAAAGTGACGGTTTCTTGTAGGACTTCAGATAGGGCCCCAAGTGTGACTAGAGAAGAGCATTCGTTACTACAAAAATACAAAAAGAGTCCAATGTCCCTATGGGTGTCTCGGCTTAGGAGGCCTGGCTTTACTCTTACCACTCCCAGACACTTTCTGTCCCTAACTTAATATGCATGGGGGTTAATCCAGTTCCTCCACCCTTCTGTACACTAAATTTACCAGGTTTATTCACATTTACTTTCTCAAAAACTTCAAAGTTCCAAAATTATTAAAGTTCCACTATAAAACCATTAGGAAGCACACGGGTGTGCTAACTATTTACACTACAGTTCTGGATCAACCATTGTCCATGATCTCCTCAGTCTTTTAAACAGTATAATGAAGGGGTAAAATCACATGCATTCGTGAAAAGGATGGGGACATCAAGGTAAACATCTCACACTTACTTTTGCTGTCCGGGTGCAGCTCAGTCCTTCTTTATCTTTTCTTCCCATTGGGCCACGCACCTTTTCAAAAACTCCTCTCTGGTGACGATATCCACCTGGCCTCCTCCGCTTGCCTCTGCTGCCCCGGGGGAGGCTCATAAGATCTGCTCCCCTGTTCTGCCACCAGTAGCATCTCCCCTCTTACTTCTTGGGTTGCTGGCGCTGGGATGAGCGGTTCTGGCAGGCACGGGTAACTTTCCTCCAAGGCCCCAAACGGATCACTGATTTGCTGCAGCCCTGCGCATTCTCTTGCAGGCCGGGGTTCTGGGCTGCGACCACCCGTCCGGGAGCCGCTTTCTCTCCTGGGGACTCACTGAACTCCGCGCCCGAGTTCCTCCACCGCTCCTCGCTGCCGTGGGCCGGTCGGGATCAGCCTTAATATCCCCCTTCTAGTATCCATCTCCGGGTACTGCACAACTTTCGTCCGGGATTCTACATATGCACGTTTCTCGCCGCGTCGCTCGTTCTGTCCTCCCCTTTTTTGGGCATCACCGATTCTTCTGCTGTCGGCCGACCCACCCCCAGGCAGAGCTTCATTCCTCTGAGTGGCAGCGCGCTCCCCCGGAGTGAAGGATGGCCAGGGCGAGCTTTCCTTTTCCTGCTCTGTGCTTGCTCGGCCCACGACGAGGGGCTCTGGCACGCCCCATGGCCAGCACATGGCATCAGTCTCTTTGGGCCACCATTATGGGGGGTTCTTTGAGTAAAGTCTAAAGCACAGTCTTTTCACACAATTCACGGCACACAGTACCCAATATGGTGGGCACGATATCCTGTTCGTGACGCCAGAAAACTAAGGTGCCCCCAGGCCGTGGGGTACTCGGGGCCGGGCCAGTGCTGTCTCTCTGGAATATCACGGTAGTCGTGACCCGATCCCGTGGCCTGGGCCCAGTCCAAAAAGGAAGGGTTTATTTACAGGGGATTTGTCATGACGCCACCCGGGGTATGTGGTCAGTGGGACCACCGCTGCCGTATTCCTGCTGGAGACGGTGACTTAGGGCAGCGTGGAGGGTAAGCCCTCCTCGGGTAGGACTGAGTGTCCCTAAGGGAGGTGTAGTGTAAGGGGCTGCGTACTCCGGATGCTTCACTTCTGTGCTGCAGCTTCTCCGGTCAGCACGCAGTGACAGCAGGGATGCGGCTCCGCAGGTAGAGATCTCTGCAGCGGTGCTGGAAAGAACAGTCTCAGGCAAAGGTGAGCTTCCGGGTACTTTACTGAAGTTCTTTTAGCAGCATGTTACATGTCATAGTTCTTACAAGTTAACACTGCTCCGGCACCCGGGTTCTACTGCAGCTCAGACAGTTCCACTGCGTTGCCTCCCTCAAGTTCCTTTCAGGCCCAGCTTGTCTCTTTCTCTGTCTTCAGTCACGGGTTTGGTCTGGCCGTCACAGGCTTTTGTGTGATGATTCCCTCTGTCTCAGGGTTACTAGCCCTAGTCCGATGGCTATGTTCCTAGACCGTGGTGGTAGGTAGGCTGCAGGTCATAGAGTACCTGACACACGCCGGTGTGTCTCGTGATTGGGGTCTTAGAGTCTCCCCGGTCACCGCTACAGAACCGGCTCTCTGGCTGTCCTTGGCTTAGCCCTCCAGTGACCCAGGTATAATGTGGACTCCCCAGGCTCCTTCTGTCTCACTGTGGGGTGCTTTGTGGCTTCTTTCCCTCGCCTCTGGCTATGGAGCGAGCTTTCTCCCCTAGGAAATCTGCCTCTAGGGTTCTGCGTCATCCAGGGAACCTCTCCTCCTGGCAATTCTTTGCCTCAACTTCTTCTCCTTCCTCTAACTGTGTGTTCCTGTGTTTTATTTACGATCTCTCCACTCACTTGTGCAGCTACACTTTCTCTCCTCCCACACTGCTCGTAACCCCTGCTACCCCTTGCCTAACCTAAAGTCCTAGGCATAGTGTCAGTGTGTGTCAGTGTGTGGGTGTTCCTACGGTCAACCGTCTTCCTCGCCTGGTTGCAGTTCACCCTGTGGCCGCCCTGGTCGCAGGGGCGCCACATAAATATGTGTCTGGAAGCATGAGACTCTATTTCAGCCATAGTGATCAGAACTCCCTCCTCTGAGTAGAAGGCGCACAGACCCGTCAATGTGAGAAAATAATTTTCATGAACTAACTTCGGTTGTGCTGGGACTCAGTGGACCAGAAAGAACGGGAAAACTTAGTGGGAGCTAGAACTATGTCTGAATATATTCTGTAAAATTGAAACAGCTTTTAAGTTACGTGCCTGCTATCCCATGTATAAAAAAAAAGTGTTGAAACTGAACTGGTGCTTTCCTTGTGAAAGTGAATTGTTAACTGATCCTGGCCAGTTGAAGGCAACATACGGTCTGGACGGGTGTACGACCTACATGGCACAAGTCCACCCTGCCTGTTCCTAGAATGATAGTGTTGGAAGGGACCTCCTAGGTCATCTGGTCCAACCACCTGCTCAATGCAGGATTCACTAAATCATCCCAGACAGATGTATGCCTCTGTGTGAAGACTTCCATTGAGGGGAACTCACCAGCTCTCATGCTATGTGATGTCCCCAAAATTCTAGAATCAGCATGATGGTATGGTACATAGTCTTGTCTTATTTTTGGCCAGATTGGGTTATTGAGGGTCATGTTCATGGAGAAAAACATGTTTACAAATCTGTCAGATGCCATTTTCATAGCCCATCTCAGAAGTCCAAAATGGTGTCTTCAGTATATTCAAACATCAACGATTGTCCAGTTCATATATCAGGTAATTTCCTTGACACCCTCATTGTCAAAATGTTTTTTTCTAATATCTAATCTGTCTCCTCCCATTCAGTTTCATCCTATTTCTTTTAGTCTTTCCTTGTGCAAATGAGAATAAAGCTGATCTCTCTACAGTGTGACAGCCCTTGAGCTGTTTGTAGACCGCTATTAAATCTCCTTTGTCTTTTTTTTAGAAGCTAAACATTCCCAAATCCTGTAACTGTTCCTCATAGGACATGGTTTGCAGACAGGTCACTATTCTGGTTGCTCTTCTAAGAACTTGCTCCAATTTGTTGATGTCTTTATTAAAATGTGATGTCCGGCTAGGACCATGACTTTCATATAGCGTGTCCAGAGTCAATCCAATCCCTGACCGACGACTACCGCCCCACGCCTTGTTACATATATATGATAAATATACTGCTTATGATTTTTGATGAATAACAATAATTTCAAGGTCTGTGTGTGTGAAATGAAGATTGATGAAATGAATGAATGGAATGATTCCTTGCCTTTCTTTGTAGTTTGGTGCATTGTTTGTTTTAACGGATGGTATGTCTGGTATGACAATTTTCCAGTAATGATAATTTGAACAGAAAATATCTAAAGTTAGCAAATGTATGATTAATTAGACCCAGTGTAAGAGCATACAAGGAAAGGAAAATTACCCAGAATGTGCAGGGTTACGCTGTAGAAGAGAGATGGGGCTGAGAAAGACAACAGACGAATTTTAATGGTGACTCTATAGTTGAAGTTCAAAAATGAGACAGGAGTAAATCCCTACCTTTTTGTAAAGCTGCTTTGTCTAAACTGTATAAGAGAACAGTCCACATGAATTTCATCAAGGTTTTACGTATGGAGAGGAGAACAATGAAAAACGTAAGAATTGATGGAATGTGTGAAGTGGAATCTGTTCTGAACCATACAATCATGGACATTCTTTCAATAACTGCTAATGAATAATGTTTTCAGTGCAGATTATTCAGATTAGAAGAATAAATTGTACAATGACATGTACTCCTTGGCATAAATGATGGATGACGAAGCCCATAAGTCTTTGTTGTATTGCTATGTGCTGATTTTGTAAGACTGCCCACTGACAAAGACATGAAAAGTCTAAAATTTTACGGGTAGGTTAATTTTAACAGTAATGGTACCTTTACACGCCGCTACAGAAGGTTGAATACAACCCGGTGTAGGAGACAAATGTATCGTGCACCGTCAAATAAACCCGAGGTAGCGGCGTGTAAACTAGGTTGTTGCCACCCGTCACTGTCGACACCTGTTTCAGAGCAGTGCTCTAAAACAGGTTGGTTTCAACCCAATGGTAGCAGCGTGTAAAGGAGGAACAGGAAGGTTTTTTCGTCACCTAGTTAACTCCCTGGGGCGTGACACAGCCTCCGGGAAACCGCCCCCCTTCAGCGATCATTGGTGGAAGCTCTTGCGTTACGATTGGTTGTCGCTGCATAGGGCGGCATATTTAAGGAGCTACACAATTGCGATAGCATCATGTATTAGCCAGCCTTCCTGCGCTGGCTGGCCAATCATGATGCTATAGCATTGTCCAATCACCGTACGAGCGTCGCGTAATCCACAACTATGGCACGCCTATGTGTTGTCCCTTGTGCACCAGGTCCTCCCATATTACCTTCTGTAGCGGCGTGTAAATGAGGGACGGTGCTCTACAGAAGGTAACTTGTGGCACCCGGCAGTGCCTCCAGAGATAGATAAACCTTCTGTAGAGCACTTTGTAGCGGCGTGTAAAGGCGGTATCGGGTACCGTTAGCAACCGTTGGAACGTGCTCGTGCATGTGAGACATCCGGTTGTTTCTAACATTCTGTAGCAGCGTGTAAAGGTACCATAAGAGAGAGAATATCAAAAATAAAATACAGAAAATCACTGTCTAAATTATATAAATGTATTTGCATTTTTATGACAGAAATAAGTATTTGATCCTCTACCAACCATTAGGAGTTCTGGCTCCTACAGACGCTTCTAATCAACACGTTACCTGCATTATAGACAGCTGTCTTTAATTGTCACCTGTATAAAACACTCCTATCCATACACTCAATTAATTATTCAGACTCTAACCTCTACAACATGGGCAAGAAGAAAGAGCTTTCTAAGGATTTCAGGGAAAAGATCGTAGACCTGCACATGGCTGGAATGGGCTACAAAACCATAAGTAAGACGCTGCGTGAGAAGGAGTCAACTGTTGGTGCAATAGTTAGAAAATGGAAGAAATACAAAATGAGTGTCAACCGACATCGATCTGGGGCTCCATACAAAATCTCACCTTGTGGGGTTTCCAGGATCATGAGGAAGGTGAGAGATTAGCCTAAAACTACACAGGGCGGGAACTTGTTAATGATCTCAAGGTAGCTTGGACCACTGTCACCAAGAAAACCATTGTAACACATTACGCTGTAATGGATAAAATCCTGCAGTGCCCACAAAGTCACACTGCTCAAGAAAGCACATGTCTAGGACCTTATGAAGATTGCCAATGAACACCTTGGTGATTCTGAGTGTGATTGGGAAAAGGTGATGTGGTCAGAAAAAAAAATTTGAGCTCTTTGGCATTAACACTCCGTGTTTGGAGAAAGAGAAAGGCTGCCTATGACCCAAAGAACACCATCCCCACTGTCAAGCATGGCGGTGGAAACAAGTTTTGGGCGTATTTCTCTGCTAAGGGTTCAGGACGTCTTCACCATATCAATGGGACAATGGATGGAGCCATGTACCTTAAAATCCTGAGTGACAACCTCCTTCCCTCCACCAGGACATTAAAAATGGGTCGTGGCTGCGTCTACCAGCACAACAATAACCCAAAACATACAGCCAAGGCAACAAAGAAGTGGCTAAAAAAAAGTACATTAAGGTCATGGAGTGGCCTAGCTAATCTCCAGACCTTAATCCCATACAAAACGTATGGAGGGAGCTGAAGCCCCGAGTTGGTAATGACAGCCTCAAAATCTTTATGATTTAGAGATGATTTGCAAAGAGGAGTGGACGAAAATTCCTTCTGACATGTGAGCAAACCTCATCATCAACTACAAAAAGCATCTCACTTCTGTGCTTGCCAACAAGGGTTTTGCCACCAAGTTTTAAGTCTTGTTTGATAGAGAGAGATTAAATACTTATTTTTCTCTGCAAAATGCAAATAACTTTATATAATTTAGACAATGTGATTTTCTGGATTTTATTTTTGATACTCAATCTCTCATGGTACCTTTACACGCGCAACAGGATGGTGGCAACAACCGGGTGCTTCACGTGCACAAGCACGCACAAACGGTTGCCAACGGTAAACGCACCACCTTTACACGCCGCAACAAGGTGCACTACGGTAGGTTACATCTATCTCTGGATACACCGCCAGGTGCCACAAGTTACCTTCTGTAGCTTACCTTACCACATTTACACGCCGCAATAACAAGGTAATATGGGCGGAACAAAGGCAGCAGGGACAACACATAGGCGTGCCACAATAGTGGATTACGAGAATTCCGTACGCTGATAGGAGAAAGCAATAACATCATGATTGGCCAGCCAGCACAGAAGGCAGACTAATACATGACGCTCGAGCAATTGTGTAGTGTGAGTGGTTAGCTCCTTAAATATGCCGCCCTATGCAGCGACTACCAATCGTAACGCAGGAGCTTCCTCCAATGAGCGCTTAAAGGGGGTGGTTTCCCGGAGGCTGTGTCACGCCCCGGGGAGTTATCTAGGTGACGAATAAACCTTACCCTACCATATTTACACGCCGATACAACCCGCAACTATCGCCTTGAAATCCACCTGTTTTAGGGCTCTGCTCTGAAACAGGTGCCTCAAGTGACGGGTGGCAACAACCGTGTTCACACGCCGCAACAGCGGGTTGATTTGGCGGTGCAAGATACATTTCTCTCATGTACCCGGTTGGTGCCACCATCCTGTTGCGGCGTGTAAAGGTACCATCACTGTTAATATTAACCTACCCCTGAAATTATACACTGTTCATGTCATTGTCAGTGGGCAAACTTACAAAATGAGCAAGGGATCAAATACTTATTTCCTTCACTGTATATGAAGCTCTTCAGCGTCCTCTCGCTCCAGGTTGGTGTATGATTTGGTGGTGGGTATGCCTCTGACCCTGGGGTTTGCTGGATGTCTGCCGATGATGCTACATTATCCGAGGAGGTGTCGCCTCTGTGTTGTCAGATGACTCCGCCGGAATGTCCGCTGCCAGATTATCAGTCATATTAATATTAAAGAAAATATATAAGGGTTCAACATTTTATATGTGCAGAGGTTATATTATTTTTTAAGCGCGTAAACTAAACACTGAAATGAGATTTTCAACATGGACTCACAGGTCAATATACATACGATACATATCTTCTTATTCACACCATCCATTATACCATATCATTTACTGGATAAACGGAATACTATTCTACTCGTAAGTGCGGTTTAAATGGTAAAAAAAAGCAATAGCTCCACTGTGTTTCCAAATTTATTTTTTAATCCCACCAAGTCGTCATCTGTAAGCAGTTTGTACGTTCTCCCTGTGTTTGTGTGGGTTTTCTCCGCATTCTCTGGTTAACTCCCACACTCTAAAGACATACCGATAGGAAATGTAGATTGTGAGCCCCAATGGGAACAGTATTGCTGATTTATGTAAAGTGCATTATATAACTGAACAATTATAGTTATGATATATACATCTAAAAAGCAGTTATAGTATTGGAATTTTTCCTTTTTTTTTCCATTCATCACACATTTTCAATAATGTAATACTTCAAAAGATCAGACGAACACTCCAATAACCGTCATGTTTACTTTCTACACCATTCTGCAATTCCATTACTTTTGACTTGACTTAAGCTTTATATATTTCATCTTTGAAGTATTTTACATTTTCTATTTTATTGTATTTTATCATGAAGATTTTATCACTACTGTTATTAGTGATTTTTAGCAGCCAGAAAGTAGTGAACCAGCAGTGATCATAGCGCGCAAGGGCCAGCGCAGTTGCAGCCAGAGGCCAGGTACGTAACAGGCACCACCTGCTGCAGCAGTAGTGGACTCTATCTCCTTAACCTGCTCAGTAGACCCCGATAGTCTGTGATTACATTTTACTAAACATTTGTTGAAAGACTTATGGTCTGAAAATCAATTACGGTATCTCTCGAAGAAACCTCAGCTTGTGCACATGTAGATACACCTGTTTGGTAGGTCGGGGACTTCCACTTCTCTCTTTGGAACAATTTCACATCTGAATTGGTCCTGGCAGCTGTTCCATCTCATTATGATACCTTTAACTGTCCAAATAAATTAAGAAAAAACTTACAGAAAAAGAAACCACCATTACCAACTGCAGGTCGGATGACAAAAGCACTAGTAGGATGCAATAGATACCCATCATAAAGGTGGGGGCAGCACAGGTGCAAAATACTGATGGAAACCACCACTCATAGCCTACCAATTCATGGAGGGAATGGCTGCCTAGTATTAAACATGCGCACAGATGATGTTTGTATAGGACGCCAGTCACACAGGTACGGGTGATGCACAGTGTGTGGCTTACATCCTACTGATGACTCCCATACTATTAAATCATGTGGGTTGTCCAGCATTGTATAAGTGCACCTGACAAGCACAAACACCCCAATTCACTCAGCCAACAATAAAGGGTCTGGCTGCATCTTGCACAAAAATGGAAAAATATTAAAACAAGGTTTGAAAACCTGTCTCAAGGCACGGGTTTCTGCAGACATGCGCCTCCAAATCCTACAATCTATTGACTTCGCCATCTGACCTACAACCACCTCACTTCATGCTACAATGGGAAGCCGACTTGGTCATAGACCCGGATATGGAACAGAGAGCCAAGATTTTTACTTTGACACATCTCTTTGATCTGTTCACGCTTTCAAGAGACGAATTACAAGATGCTTACTCGATGGTACAGGGTCCCTTCTCGGCTACACAAAATGTTTCCTACAACGGATCCCACGTGCTGGAGGTGCGGCGAGGCAGAGGGTACACTGTTACACATCTTCTGGGACTGCAGGGTCCTCGGTCCATTTTGGACTGAAATATGTAGTGCGATATGCACAATCACATCATATAGTGGTGACCTGGGTCCAGTGTTATTCTTGCTCCACCATAGTGAGATGTCTATTAAGAGGTATAAAAACTCCTTGCTGAGATTCTTGGTGATGGCAGCTAGAGCCTGTGTTCCTATGCTTTGGAGACAGATGGCATGCCCGTCGATTTCATTGTGGGTTCCGAAAGTTAATGACCTCATGCATATGGATCTGACTTAGTCGCGTCATGATTCATACACTAATTTTCAAGATACCTGATTAGACTGGATGCAATTCCAACAGACAGAGAGGTATAAGAAGTATCTTCGTACAGCTGCCGGCTAGGAGTGACTGCTCTGCAAAGTTGGGAGGTAGAACATCCCCCCCCCATTTTTCCCTTCATCCCCCCACCTCCTATCTTACTTCCTTCCCTTTCCTCTTCAATCTCCTTTACCATTCTCTCTTCCTTTCACACCTTCTAGGTTTTCCTTGTTTTCGTTTATACGAATTAAGATGGTAGATTGAGCTGTTTTTTGCTTCCTTATGGTTATTGAAATCTGTGACTAAATAAAGAATTAAAAAAAAAATAAAAAAAAGGAAATATGATTTAAACAGATAAAAATGATGTATAAAATACATGAGGTATTGGTCGATATTTTGGCCAAAATATGCAAACTCGCAACCCAACTTGAGGGTCCCCATATTGGTGAGTCCTTGTACTAAATAAAAAAGTGGCTCAGATAAACAAATATAAATATTTATTCTTGCCTCAATTCCTTAAATTAAAAAATAGAAAAAGGCAGACAATCATAATAATAAAAAAGTTATTGGAAAAAAAGGATTACAAATACATTTGTATTGATACAAACACGGGAAGATTATGTTATAGTCACTAGGTATTTTTTGATAATTCGCTTGTGAAGCTGAAATCCTCTTTTACTGACGTAACTCTGACCTCTTCCCAAGCGCTCTCCTTTCAGACGTGATAGTAATAGACCTCTTGATGAATGTCCCAGGGCACAGGACCCTTCTGCACCAAAACTCTTAATTTTTTGATGTGACATGGAGGTGACATGGTGACCTGAACTACTGACGGTGAATTTCGGGACAGAATCCCGTGCACACTCTTTTCACTTTTCTCCACACAGCGATTTCCTGATGTAACGTCCGTTTTTTTTTTTCATATTAATTCCTTTTTAATGTTTAAAAAGATTATTGGGACATAGAAGCAAATGTGAAGCCTCCTGTGGACGCCGTTTTGGGTTTTTTTCTCTCTGGCCTGAGACTGTTGAATTCACCACCTGTGTGCACCGTTTCTGCTCTGGCCAACCTTTCAGTCACCTTCAGCAAACAGTTTACATACTTCTGTGCCACAATGTTCACAAAGTGAGAAGTCCATTCTCTATATTTCCTTTTCCAGAGATTTACTTTTGCTATTTGGCACAAGCATTTGCTTTATCTTCTAGCATTTTTAAATCTTGCCGGATTATCCATAAAATGTATTAAGGAATGAACTAAAGAGTCTTAGTCGGAGTACATCACCTACAAAATCTGAACGCATACCATTCGTGCACTATCTCCACCCCACAGTACCCAGGATAAACAATATAATCCGTAAACATTATCTCTTATTAATTCGAGCCAACCAAGAAATACAACTTCCCCACTTATGTGCAAAAACGAGCAGTGAAATATTAGAGACCAAATCATCAAAGCTGACATTGGCACTATGAAGAAGAGTCCAGTACAAACCCTTCAACACCAAACATACCAGCACATTCCTCTGCCTTAAATGTGCAGTATGCTAAAATGTCATAACAGGCAACAGTGTCACTCACTCTAGAAAGGGAAAATCATACCCCATTAAGGATTACTTCATGTGTGACTGTAACTTTGTGATCTATGTAATTGTCTTTACGACCTCCTATACATTAGTGAAACATATCAGAGACATATCAGTTAAGAAATCCACTATTGGTGCAACAAAATTTGGCTCCCCATATCATATCACTTCAGTCAAGTGAGACACTCTGTCTCTCAATTAAGGTACCACGTCCTGATGAAGGTCTCAGGAGAGGTGGTAATCATATAAAACTTCTGAAACAATGGGAGACTTACTGGATTTACACATTGCAAACATTAACACCAAAAGGTTTGAAAAGGGAAATGGATTGGCTAACGTAATTAATTTTATTTCCACCAGACTTAATGAAGTCACTCTGTGAATGATAAAGTTTGCACCAGGTGAGAACTAACAGATAGATTGGTGGAAAAAAACACACCCAGAGGTTAGGAATAGCATATTACCTTGATACATGATGTAACATGTATTATGACTGCTGAGACAGGATATCATTGTGGGCCTAATCATGTGATCGGCCGGGTGCATTGTGTCTAATCATATGATTGGCCCAGCTTCAATATGCGCATTGTGCATGCGCTGGAGTCGGGCTGATCACATGATTAGGCCCACAATGCATTGGGTCGATCACGTGATTAGGCCCACAATGCATCGGGCCGATCACGTGATTAGGCCCACAATGCACCCAGTCGGATATGACGTTCTGCAATAAATAGTTATCCACTGCACACTAAACATTACAAATGACATATTGGCTAAAGAATGAATGACTAACATATAGGAAACTAATGCAAATTTTGATAAGGAAAATTGTCATTGCAGAAACTGCTTCAGGATACACAATGAAAAAATGAGAATCTTAGTTGATGCATTGGCCATTGCATGTAAGCCCGATAAACTGCGTCAAAGTGCTCTCATGTCTATCGGGTCCCTATCTCCCTTACCTTGTGCCTCTGTCTGCGGTACAAATGCATATGAGGATATGTGCCTCTGAGTGCAATTAAAACCTGCGTGTATGGGTGTGGTAGGAAGCTTGACTACAACAAGATGGTGAACTAAACATGGTAAACTAGACAAGGCTATCAGGGGAAGGGTGCTCAGTCAGAAAACTGTAACTATATTAAAGTAAAGATGACTGACACACCTACATGTGAAGGTGCTTGCAGGAAAAAGACAATATGCAATAAATAGTTATTCGCTGCACACTAAACATTACAAATGACATATTGGCTAAAGAATGAATGACTAACATATAGGAAACTAATGCAAATTTGGATGAGGAAAATTAGCACCTTGGCGCAGGTTATCGGGCTTACATGCAATGGCCAAGGCATCAGCTAAGATTCTCATTTTGTCATTGTGTATCCTGAAGCAGTTTCTGCAATGTCAATTTTCTTCATCCAAATTTGCATTAGTTTACTATATATTAAGTAATTCATTCTTTTGCCAATATCTTATTTGTAATGTATAGTGTGCAGTGGATAACTATTTAATGCATATTGTCTTTTTCTGCTAGCACCTTCACATGTAGGTGTGCCAGTCGTCTTTACTTGGATATGACGTTCTGGCCAGGCATTACAACAGCAGAGAGGGCAGGAAATGCAAAAAAGAAGCAGCAAAGCACCAGGAGCAATGACGCTCAGCAGTGTGTGCTAGGACACAGCGAGGAAGGGAGAATGGAGCCTGGAGCCTGCCTGTCCAGTCTCCCAGATGGAGACCATATGTAAGTTCAAAGTCATTTTTCATAATCGTTATAGGGCCCCTTTAGGTCAGGCAGGGAGAGTTAGGGATCAGCTAACAAGGTGCAGGGACAGGTAGTGATAGGTGAGAGGGGTAGAGCGACCTGACAGGTTCCCTTTAAAATCGTGCACCATATCATGTGTAACATGGAGGCTTTGGTTTACCACACCACGTGTCTGTGTGGTATGGTGTACATAGGGATGACCACTAGATCCCTGAGAGTGCATATACAATAACATGTACGGGATATCAGAAATGCTGGAAGTCTTAAAGATTTTGGATCTTAAAACTAAAAGGATTCCAAAGCATTTCCTTCAATACGACCATTCTCACTCTAGAGGTCTGGTGGTTAGGGGGATTGACCACGTGTATATGGGGTCGAAGGGTGGTGTCGTTAAATACCATTTACTCCAATAGAAGACTAGGTGGATGGTACTGCTCAACACAATTTCCCCAAATTGCCACAATGAGGCAGTTAGCTTCAAGTCTTTGCTTTAAATTTTGCGCCATTTTATTACTTTAGGGTTTAACTTGTTTTCTTTTTAATATGTCTAACATCTCCATATATTTTACCTTTAGGCCTTCATTACTACTCTGCCTAATTGTTGTGGTATTTTGTGATCTTGATATATCTCAAGCTAGATTGAAAGATTTTTGGATGATCATCATCAAAACTAATATTGCAGTAGTAGAGTATAATTCACTATCGTGGGATGAACATGTTACCAGATTGAAGATGCGGCAGTATACTGGAATTTACTAGTGCATCTCAGTTAATTAGAATGTCATTAAAAATCAATGTAATTTTGTCATGTTTCAGAGCGTGTCTGGGAGTCCTGAAACACGTTGACTAATAAATCAGTATTATATTCACTCTGATGTCTCGTGGAATACAACAGCGTGATTTTTAACCCTTCATCCTCCCTACTTTAATTTTCTGAGATAATGACTTTTGGGCTTTCATTGTTTGTAAGCCATAATCATCAACATTTACAGAAATAAACATTTGAAATAGATCATTCTGTTTGTAATGACTCTATATAATATATATATTTCACTTTTTGTATTGAATTAGTGAAAAAAATTAACTTTTTGATGATATGCTAATTCATTGAGATGCACTTGTATGTTGATTTGTACTTACATGTAGGTGTGTTTGCATGGTGTTTATATTATGTACTATGCTATGATGGGCAATGTTGATACCCAATAGGTTATTTTATATTAGCTCTATAAGGATGTATATTATACAACAGAAGTTGCAGGAAAATAATTTTTCTTTTTTCTTGTATTGTATCGGATTATATCTTCCTGATGTCTTATTTTCTTAAATCATTGCACGTACCCCACTGTTAATATATGCAGAAGGGTAATTGCTTTCAATGCTCTATATATAATTTACCTTTTCCACTTGTGCTGCTATCTGGGCTTGTACGAGCGGCACGCATACGTTGGATTCCCCGCCGGCTGCCGCATCTGTTTGGCATTGCCGCTGTGATGAAGGGGATGATATTCTTTCTCCTACTCATCACTTCTGGCGCATGGAGGATGTGATGTGTGCGGCGGGGAGTTCGGCTACTTTCACATTAGCGTTCCCCTCCGCAGCGTTCTGCGGAGGGGAGCGCAATGTAAACGCAGCACCGCAGGTCCCTATCTTTAGAATGGGAGCGCACGGTGCTGCGCTTGACTGCGCATAACCGTGCGCACCCATTCACTCCCATATATGATCTGTGCGCAGGGGATGCCCGCGCACAAATCACCCAGTCTCGGCCGCACAAGAAATGCAACATGTTGCATTCTTGTGCGGACAAGACTGGTGATTTGTGGCGGGCATCCGCCTGCGCACAGATCACATATGGGAGTGAATGGGTGCACACGGTCATGCACAGTCAAGTGCAGCACCGTGCGCTCCCATTCTAAAGATAGGGACCTGCGGTGCTGCGCGTACATTGTGGCTCCCCTCCGCAAACGCTGTGGAGGGGAACGCTAATGTGAAAGCATCATGGTGATGAGCGCATCGCACCTGCCAGGATGTATTATGCTAACTAGAGGTTTATATGTGAGTGTATAAATATGGGGTTGATTTTACCTTAGAACACGTCTCCTGACGAAGCTGCCAACGTGCGGTGAAACGCACGTTGACACAGGAATCCCTGATATCTGGTCTCAGCAATCATAATACGTGTTACATCATGTCTCAAGGTAATATGCTATTATCTCATATTTATGACTAAATTTCCTTATGGTTCTGCTTGAGGGGATTATTGTATTCTGTGTATACTTCTAGTTCACTCTGGTTTGTAACTTGTGCATCCTCATTGGGGTTTAGTCATAGTCATATACTGCACCCTTATGTAGTTTTTTCTTGACTTGCTAATCTGATACGGGTTCTCCCTGGGGTATGAGGTATTCCTAAACTCTGGGTGTGTTTTTCCACTAATCTCTGTTTGTTCTCACCTGGTGTAAACTTTATCTATTTAATAAAGAAAAAATGTGTACTTTTTATGGACATGGATTTCTTGTAGGCTCTTTTCATTATTCACTTTCTTTGTCTAATCAGGGTCTTCTCATGTAGGTTAATAATCTGGTCTGGTCCTTTTAACCACTGTCCTTAGGGATTGTGCTTTGTAGGTTTATAAGGTTCCATTTACATGTATGTGTATTTGCCATGTAGTGTCTGGAATCGGCAGTGGCAAAAGAGTAACTGGTAGTTTTTGGAGGTCTGTGCGCACATGATGGGCATTCCACCACAAAATTCAGCACATCCTGTAGTAGTGTTGACCGCCAATAGTGACGAAAAATAAGTTGCAATGTTTTATTGCCAGCTTACCGCAATTTGAAGGAATGACCCAACCGTAACACTCTTCTTATGTCCTTCTCCACCACCATAGTCTTACCTGGAGGAACTTGAAACAAGTGAACTGGAGCTACGATGATCATCTTGGAAGGCTTGATGAGTTGTGCATCCTATTCTAGACCGACAGACAGGAAAGATCTAGATAGGGTGTCTGCCTTGATGTTCTTCTCAGCCAGTTGAACATGTAGGACAAAGTTGAACCAAATGAAGAATAGTGACCACTGAGCTTGTCATGGATTCAGCTTCTGTGCTACTGTAGATATGACAGGTTTTTCTGATCGGTATAGATGATGACTGGATGAATTGCGCCACCGAGCAGATCCCGCCATTCCTACAAGGCCACTATGATGGCAGCAATTCCTGGTTGCCAATTGAGTAATTGTGTTCACTTGCTGTAACGGCTTTGGAGAAGAACCTGCAGGACACCATCTTACTGGTAGGTAGCTTCTTTGTAAGTACATCACCAGCCCCAATGGAGGTTACGTCCACCTCCAGGAAGAACTGTTTGTTGAATTCCGGCCTATGATGTGCAGGCACTGAGGCTTGCTTGAGAGCGAGGAAGAAAGATTCTGCTTCAGGACGCCAAAATATGGAGTCCACCCCTTTACAGGTCAAGGCAATAATAGGGCAGACTAAGGCAGAGAAGTGTCAAATCAAAATTTTGATCTTTAGCCAGGTAACCTGGGAATCTCCAAAAAAATCTGTGCCCCTTGGGTATCTGTCACCCATCACTAAGGCTATTGGGGTATGATTGAAGATGACCATGGTCTCAATGCTTTCTTCCTCTACTCTTTGCGCCAGGCAGTCTTTAACCAAGAACATGTCTATGCAAGACCAAGAGTTATGCAGATGTGAGAAATGTGTAAAATCCATTTCCAGAGGCTGTTTTAATATCTATATATCCTGCAGACTAAGTTCCGCCACAAACTCTTTTAATTCGCTTCTCCCTCTGCACAACTCCATGATTGTCGTGTCAATGTCTGCTCCCTGTCTCCCTCCTTCTGTCCATTTTAATTTAAAATCTACCCCTACCAGAATGTTTTGCTCCCCGTCCACCAGTATCATGTCTTGTATCCATTTCAGGAACTCTTTCTGAGACGTCATATAATATTCTTATAGTCACTTGTACTATTTTTTTTAATTTTTGTAAAGATTGTTGAGGCAGCAGTAGACATTTTTTGGTATCTTTCAAATCTATGTACTGTATATGCAGGAAATTATGAGATTTATATAAAATAAAATGAGCCATAACCAATAACAGGATATATGGACTCAGAGTTAATGATTTAAAAATGTAAAATTATGTTAAAATAATATCTTAATGTCTTAACTGGATAAAATTGCAAAGTGCTAGTAAACTCCTAAAGCAAAAAGATTAAATATTGCCCTTTGAGGTCAATCATTAATGTTAGGAAGCAGGCCAGTGCCTAGTTACCTGCCAGGTGGTTAACATCTATTTTGGGGCGTTTAGTTTCCACCCCATCTCTTTGCCTTTGATTTTTCTACACTGGTAAGATATGCTGTAATGACTTTGTTTTCATAGTGGGTAAATTGTACTTAATTAGGAGCAATAACAAGATCTGAATTGTAACAATGATGTTAATTATATCTAATTATCATGTTTTGTCTGGAAAATATAAATAAAGATTATAATTTTTATTTAAAATAATTTATTTAAAAGAAAACAATAAATGTTTAAGTGAGTGCAATCATCCATAAGCTGGGAAATATTGACTTTGTACAAATCACGAGTGCTTTAGAGCCGAGCTGTGGGCTTGGACATTTATAAAGCCCATTGGCTTGACCAAAGCATTCAGAAATAGTCCCCAATACCTCTTTCTCCTGATTTATTGTATGTTAGAGAAGTGGGAATCCAGACCACTGCACTACAAGCTCTATACATCTTGGTGTAGAATTTATGCAAGAACGTTTATGTCCCATGAATGAGAATGATTCATTGTTGTGTGTATGCTATGTATTGCATTTTCCCTCTTGCTAGGCAGAAGTACTGCCTTTGGTATTTTGTTCCTTTCCTCTCCCTTTAGCCCTGCGATGACAGATTACTCCTCCCCTCTTCCCCGTTTAATTTTAATGCAACTATTTTAGTATGGACATGTTTTACTGCTCTCTACAGTATCACTCTTTTTACCTACTGCATTGTACTTCAATACAAGATTTCAGCAAAAATCATCTCCATTTCTACTGGACTCTTACTTCAAGTCAGTGTGGTTGAGTTGGAACTATCTGGGGATACTTGCATGAGAGTACAACAGTCAATACAAATATCAGATGGATTGATACTTCAGGCACCTACATACTTGCACTGCACTAACCAGCCAGAATAGTAAAAATAGTGTCCTGCCAACAGGAACAGTAAACACCCTGCATTTCAGGGAAAATAACATTTTCCAGCTAATTGTAAAGTTAGATCAGCTTACATAGAGTCTGCAAACACTCCGCCTATGCATCTGGTTTCAACAACAAAGTAACATTTTATGTAGAACCTCATCCCTGCAGCTAGGAGCAAATAGCCCCCACAATTGCATTCCTGTGCACTCATGGCTGAAGCTGACAGAATTTCTCAGTCCTTACAAGATTTGGAATTGCAGAAAAAACACACAGATCCCCACACAACTTTTAGTGAAAAATCCAAGTGCTTAACTAAGCCCACAAGGAAGGTCAAAGATAATGTAGAGACTGCTAAATGTGAAATCACTTCCAATGTGTCTTCTTTATGGCAAAGGGTGATGAATCATGTGACTGTTATATCTACATCTGGTGCTCATGAGCCACCACTAGAGGAAGCCCTAGAGCAATTATGCTTAGTATACCAGTGTTACAAGGACACTTATTATAAATATACCTCCTTCCTGGTGAAGCTAAACACAACAGAGTCTCTCTCCCTTCTTAAAGGGGACCCCAGACCTGGGCCTTCTCTCTGCCGACCGATTCTCCATTTATGCGGTCGGTGGACGAGTTTTTTTTCAGCGCTTGCCCTGGTGTATGGCGACCCTGATGTCGTCTCCCTTGCTGAGTCTAAACTACGGAAGCTCAGGCAAGGAGCGTGTCTGGTTGAGGAGTATTGCTCTGAGTTCAGGAGGTGGGCCACTGACACTCAATGGAACGACCCTGATTTGAGGAGTCAGTTCTGTCTGGAGTTGTCAGATCAGTTACAAACACCATGACTCAGTATGCTGCTCCGGAGACGCTGGAGGCGGCTATGGCGCTTGCTATTAGGTTGGACAGGCGCCTAAGAGAGAGACCGGATCTGCCCCTGCCCCCGTTGACCAGCCCTGCTGTGGAGTTTACACATGTGGGTTCTGATGTTCCTAAGTAGTTGTGGACTGCGGAGTCTTATACTAACCCATCTGCAGGTCAACAGGTTGGGCAGTGTTGTTTCTTTTGTGGTCAACCTGATCACTTCTTTAGGGTCTGTCCATACTGTGCGACTGGAGCTCCTACTACGGGAGTTATTGATCCGTTCAGGATAGTGGCCATTTTCAACCCTGTATTGTTCCAGTTGGCCATCCCCCCAGTGCTCTGTACCCGTAATACCTTCCATAAGTCGTCGCTCAGGAAGTTCAGACCATTGCCGCATGTGTCCGGTTTAGAGTCCAGAGGCCTCTCATAAAAGGGGGGGTACACTTCCGGTTCTGGCGCCGCCATGCTCGGCCGCGTTTAGAAGATCTCCAGGACCCGCCGAAGCAATCCGGCCCCATCCAGCTTCCCCTTGAGCTCCCGGATCATCCCCACAAACAGGCAGGTGACACAGGTGGCGGGGCACCATACCGCTACCATGATGGATCGGTATGTCACCCGGAGGGTAGAGAGCGGCCAGTCTCTCCCTCCGCACGAGGCTGCGGCACATGGCGCCCATGAAGTGGGCTGGGAGGAGGAGCGGGAGGAGATTTCCGTTCGGGGAGATAACGAGCCAAGCGGGATCACTTTGGGGGAGAGGATGGCCACAGATGGGGGGCTGATGAGAGACTCTCCCTGCGTGCTGCAGGATGGTGCCCCTGACCAGGAGAGAGACCAGCAGCTGCGGTCTCAGGGGCACGGGCCACATGAGCAGTCAGGAGGAACACTGAAGGGAGAGACACTGGGTGTAAAAACAGGAGGGTGGCAGGAATCGCAGCACAATGATTATAAAACACTGGCCAAAGAGCTGGCCATACATTTGGCCGAGGACTTCAAGGCTGCAGTGGCTGACATGATAGCTGCCACGACAAGGGAACTTAATATAAAAGTGGGGACTCATGACCAGAAACTTAAAGAGACGGAAACCCGGATGGGTATTGCTGAGGATAGAATACTAGAACTAGAGGATCAAGTGATAACACTACAAAAACGCTCTGAATATGCTTTTTCAAAGTTAGAAGACATTGAGAATAGGTCGAGAAGGAGCAATCTTAAGATAGTGGGCCTCCCAGAATCTGTCCCGGTAGCCCAACTAGAAGAAATCTTCGAAGTAGACCTCCCCAAGGCCTTGGGCCTGCAGCACAGATGTAAGACGGCGCGCACCCATAGAATTGGGCCCCCTAGAGAGAATATGACCACTACAACTGTTACAGCAACGGGCCCCTCTCTCCCTGGGAACTCTGGCAATAAGTCAAGGCACGCCATTGCTAAGCTCCTAAATCACAGGGATAAAGAAGAAATCCTCAGGGCTTATAAGGCCAGGAGACTTCCTCTGCTGTTACATGGCCATAAGGTGTTGGTCTTTGCGGACTATTCAGTAGAAGTCTCCCGCCGCAGGAGAGCTTTTAGCGAGGCGTGCTCCACACTGTACAAAAAGAATGTGCGGTTCCAGCTGAATTTCCCGGCTACTCTGAAGTTCAGGTCTAGAGAGGGAGTATTGTTAACTTTCACAGATCCAGAGAAAGCAATGACTGAGATTTTAGATAACACCCGTTCACCAAGAGTTGTGACACCCCCAAACGTTAATAACGATAAAGTACCAGTATCGTCAATACCGGATTTGGAGCTTGGGGAGGATCGGGATTCGGTAAGATCGTATAGACTACGTTCCAATGCTACGACCGACGGGGCAACATCCATAGGAGTGACTCCCAAGCAACAACGACAGACAGGTCCCCGCTGGCACAAGAAGAAATAGAACTGTTGAGATTGTTCGTCTGCCTGAATGTTCTTTTACTGATGAGAGGAAGGGAGCGTTTTTGAAATAACTGAGTTAACTGTTCTGCTTTTCGGCCTTCAACTCCCCTCCTCCATTATGACTTTGCTCCCGCCAACCTTCCACCCCTCTCCTCTCTTAGTGGGGTGGGTTTTCTCCCTTTTTTTTTTTTTCTTCTCTTCTTCTCTCTCTCCTTGTTGTTTTCTTTTCAGATGCCCTGAACACGCCGTAGGAGAGACTCTACGTTACCGAATGCATAGATACAATCCAGGTTCTGCAAATGTGCAAGTCATTCCTATGGCTGGGTCTTTTTAATTTTTGAAATGTTTGGCTGACTACTCTTGGGGGAGGTGGAGAAATTGGCTTTTGAAGTTGTATTGTTGATAATAGAGTTCGGGAACTCTGTTTAAGTATTCCTTACCATTACTACGTACAGGTGACTAATGCACTTAATTATTTTTTGTTTACATTAATTTTAAACTGGATGGCAATTGCCTTGGAGCTGTTCGTGATAAGAGATTGACTTTGACAATGCAGAGATGGGAAGACTCTGGGCTCTGCTGTTGTGGAGGGGGAGGTCGGGGGAGGAGAGGGGGAGGAGAGGAGGGAGGGAGAAAGAAAACAGAAAAGAGAAGGTAAAAAGTGGGAAAAGGGAGAGAAAGGGGATAAAGACTGTGATATAAGCTATTAATCATTAGCTGGTTGCTGTGGCGGGCAAGGGACATGTATATGGGCCGTATTAGAGGGAAGAAGAGGAGTCAGCTACTAGGATATAGTGAGAGTAGTGGTGTGATTAGTATCATGAGGGGGACACTAGGGGGGAGGGAAACCTGGAGACATTGTTAGCAGTATATCGATGGTTCTGCACGTTTTGTGGACACCAGCCACTTTATCTTGGTCTAGATCTTGGGGAGTAGTACACTCATGGTTAATGTTACATTACTTACTAGTGATATTGATCTGGGGGATTCTGATGGTTAGGTGGGTCTCCTGGAATGTAAAGGGTATGCGCTCCCCTGCAAAGTGCATGATGATCTTACGCCATCTAAAAAGGCTCCATACGGATATTGCCTTGCTCCAGGAGACCCACCTGTTATCTGAAGACTTCTTTCATCTCAAGAAACTGTGGGTGGGAGACGTATACGAGTCTGGTGCGGTGGAGAGAAAAGCGGGAGTCTTAATCTTAATTCATAAATCCTTGTCTCATACGGTCCTGTCCACACAAGTGGATGACGAGGGCAGACTAATCCAAATGACCATACAGATCCAGAAAGACGTTTTTTCTATTTATAATATTTATGCACCAAATGTAAATCAGAAAACCTTCTTCCAAGAATTGCAAACTAGACTTCTAACTGACAACTGCCACAATAAAATAGTAGGAGGGGATTTCAATATGGTGCTACGCACTGAAGAAGATAGGAGACACTCCTCACCCCTAACGGGGACTGGTCAAGAGTCAGGTGGTCTACAAACGGAGAGTTTTCTTGAATCCCTTTTTGCGATTGTAATCATGGGTGATGCATGGAGAACAGTGCACCCTCTCGATAGAGAGTTTACTAATTTTTCCCACCCCCATGGGTCTTGGTCAAGATTGGATATGTTCTTCAAATTAAAATAGAGGACATGGTGAAATTTGACCACAGCCCACTGGTGTTGGAATCAAAAGATACCTTTGAAAAGAGTACGGAATATTTATGGAGGTTTCCTGACACTTACACTAGGGACGAAAATTTTGTTTCCCTTCTTAGAGAATGGTGGGCACTCTACTCAAGAGACAATGAAAGTCATCGCTCTGACCCGGGCTTGTTCTGGGAAACAGCGAAATCGGTGTTGAGGGGACAGGTGATGGCTTACAGCATGGGGATAAAAAGAAAGATAAAAGAACAATTTGTAGATGCCAGCTTGGAGGTGAGGAACTCGTACTCTAGATATAAAAGCACGATGGCGGACCCTGGCAGGGAGACCTGGCAAGAGGCTAAGGAAAACTTTGATATGTGGGCAAGACGGAGGGAAGACATATATAAAAATAGAATGGAGCTAAATCTCCATAAGTTTGGCGACAAGTCTGGTCGGTTGCTGGCACGACTGTCACGTGGCAGACAACTTTCTTCCCCCATTCAAACTATAACTGACAGACGTGGCAATACTTGGACCAATCCTAAAGATATCATTCAGGCATTGGTAAAATTCTATGCATCCCTTTACACAGATAGCGACTCTGAGGTACCTGAGGAGACCGACTTACTGCACCTGGTTCGTTTGCCGGGTGTGTCGTAAGAGGACAAACAATTTTTGAACAGCCCTGTCAGTGTGAAAGAGATAGAGGCTGCTATCAAGAATATAAACCCGGGCAAAGCACCTGGCCCAGATGGCTACAATGGTGCATTCTTTAAAGCCCTTAGAGAACAGGTCTCTCCTGTCCTGTGTGACTTGTTCAATGCAATACTTCAGGGGGCCCCTATCCCGGACAGAATGAATCTGGCCTATATAAAACTTATTCCCAAACCAGGTAAGGTACCAACAGACCCTGCAAGTTTTAGACCGATCTCATTGATAAACCAGGATCTAAAACTTCTCTCTAAGATAATGGCCGATAGATTGGCGACGATAATGCCTAACTTGATACCACCCCACCAGGCGGGATTCATTAAAGGTAGATCAACGGCTACCAACATCAGAAGAACGATGCCACTGCTTGATATTATGGGAAAGAGAGTGGGGATGGGGGGAGGGGACCCGGCCGTGATCACCCTAGACGCAGAGAAGGAGTTCGATAATGTACGGTGGTCATGGCTGGGAAGGGTCTTAGACTCTGTTGGAATAGTGGGGCCATTCAGGCAATACTTGCAGTCCTTATATAATAGACCAAAGGCCTGTATTAGTACCCCTGGCTACTTGTCGGATTCCTTTTTCTTGCAGAAAGGGACGAGACAGGGCTGCCCGCTATCCCCCCTCCTCTTTAATCTGGCCATAGAGCCTTTGGCTTTATATCTGGAAAATAGCAACGCATATGAGGGATTTAGAGTAGGGACTAGAGAGGTTAAGTTGTCGCTTTTTGCAGACGATATTGTTCTTTATGTCCAAAACCCTGAAAGAGACCTTTCTCGTGTCCTGGCAGACATTGAAACTTTGGGCAAACACTCAGGTTTTTGCCTGAATAAAGATAAATGTGAGATCATGTTCATTAATCCAAAAAGTAAACTCTCACGAAGATCGCAATTCTGTGATCTCCCAGTCGCCAAGGATAGTATTAAATATCTGGGTATCCAGTTGGCTAGATACCCCGGCCAGACTTACAAGCTTAACTTTGTCCCGATTCTTTTAAAAATAGAGAAAGAACTGGCGGGTTGGGCTGGTTTGCCACTCTCTCTGATGGGGAGATGCCATCTGCTTAAGATGATTAGTTTTGCGAGGCTATTATACCCGCTCCAAAATTTCCCCATGCTGTTAAAACATACGGATTTAACCAAATTGAACAAAGCCTTTTCAAAGTTCTTATGGAGGGGAAAAAAACCCAGGCTGGCTTTTGGTGTCTTGATGCAGTCGAAACAGGAGGGAGGCCTTCAACTTCCAGATGTTCATGGATATAATTTGGCGTGTATTTTGCGCAATGTTCTCGACTGGATCAGGGGCACCAATAAATATTCTGACATCGCTTTAGAGGGGGAATTTGCTAAACCCTGGGATCTGTCGGATTTGCTCCATTCACCTCTACCTTGCCTGCCTAGGGCCCTCAAATGTACTGTTATCTATAGGTACACGATCATGACTTGGAAAGGGGTGAGGAGAAAATTTAATTTGTCCTGGAAAATTTCAAAAATACTTAATCCTTGGAGGTGCCCGGCCTACCCATTAGGTCGTGAAAACAAGCTGTTCGAAGCTTGGAGGGAGAGAGGCATCAGAAATATGGGTGACCTCATGAATACGAGAGAGGGGAGGTGGATGACAGAGAATGAGGTCCTATCTACTTATGATCTCCCTAGATTTCAAGCCATGCAATACCGTCAGATACGTCATTACCTTCTCTCTCGACTGCGAGATATATCTGGGGAGGTCGGGGACAACTTGTGGTCTAATTTGCTGGCCATGAACGAGGGAGATATATCTATTACCTCTCTCTATGCTAAATTGCAACCTATTTTGAGACCAGTGAGGAGGGTAACTGTCTTCACCAAATGGAGGAAGCATATGGCTGACCCTGACCTCACACAGAAAATCCTGGAGGGTTGGGGGATTTTCAGACGTTTTGTTCATAATGAAAGATGGAGGGACTCCCAATTTAGGATCATTCTTGGGACAGTACAGGGTTTCAACATACCTCCGACACCAGCTAATCAGGGAAGGTGGGTTAACTGCCCTAAATGTAAGACTCACATGACGGATCTGGAGCATGGTCATTGGTCCTGTCCTGCTTCTCAGCAATTTTGGAAGTCAGTGGAAATGTGGGCGAGAGGAATCTGCGAGGGTCTAGAGAGGCTAAACCCGATGTTATGGCTTTTCCATTACTATCGAGACTCGGTGGGGGGTGATCAGCCGCATGCATTGTTCCATTACATTGCTATCACTGCAAAAAGACTTCTTCTTCAATGTTGGCTTCATGACAGACCCCCTGAGATGTCTCAAATCAAGTCTTCTCTACGTAATGTTCTTGCAATTGAGTCTTTGGATACACTACGTAACCCCAGTAAATTAGCACAAAAATGTTTTCATAAATGGAGAAGGTTCATTGAACAAGAATTTACAGATGCTGAAATTAGAGTTTTTATGATGCCTTATGACTCACCGTGGCCGGGACTCCGGGGGACAGGTGTTTTCTTCTTCCTCCTTGTCACGGATGGACCGTGCCTGCCGGTAGTGGGGCCTGGTGGATACAGATCAAATAAAGACGTCGTTAGTGGAACAGTTTAGGGGTTAAATTGTTTCGTGACGCCACCTATGAGAGTTCCGGTAACTATACCGGCGCTGCGGGGCCTCCGGGGGATGGAATGCAGCAAAATGGAACGCTCCCCACAGGCTAAGCGATGATCCCCGGAGCCTGGAGCTGCACAAGATGTTGTGAGGCAGCTGCGGTTACCTTAGTATGCGGATAAACAGTTCATAAGAAAGCACGGACACTGGAAGTCTCTGTAACGGGTAGTTTACTGTAACCAGCAGGCAGTACATGGCATACAGTTACAGGTAGTGGACCGGGTGGACTCAGCAATGACCAGTGTTTCTCAGAGATCCGCGGTGTTCCTCCATTCTAACTACTTGTGTTGCCGTTGTCGCCCAGGAATGCCAGATCAGGTACAAGCAGGCTGCTTCAATGCCCTACCCAGGGTATACGTTCTGGGTGTTTTGGGGAGCCTTGGGTCCTTTTGGTGGGTACACCGCTGGCTAGACGACTGTGTGTGGCGGTGGTGGGGTGCTCCTGTAAAGATGACCCTCCACTCCTCTGGTTCGCATAGAAGTGGTAAACGACTCCTATCTTCGGTACCAGCAAACCGGCTGTAGATGGGCACGGGATGGTTTTGCGCCCGCATGTTGATGCCCGTTGATCGGTTGTTAAGGCACAGGAGTAATGGCGCTCAACCGGGGTGATGGCCAGGGAAACGGCCAGGAAGACGGCCAGGGAGACGGCCTAGGTTGCAGAGCTGGTTGGTTTAGCTCCTTCTCCTACGTTGTTCGGAGAGTTCTCTCTTCTCTTAACTAGACTCTGTTTGTTCTAAACTTTCAACTACACACTACCACTACACTCCGCCCACCAGGACCTGATTGGCCCTCTATGCTAGGTGATGCATGTAGGGTCTGGATCTCTGAGTTAACTGTGTGACTGCTGAGTCAGAGAATATTGCTGCTGCTGTCTTGGCTGCAATACCCTCCTGTGACGCACTCGTTGCGGGGCGCCACACTTATAAATCTTTGGCTTGGTATGCTATGGAGGATCTGAGAGATACTCTAGGTAAACTGAAATGTACATTTTAAGAGTGGCATTTTACCCTAAAATTTTAGATTGTTTGTAGAAATGGGGTACTGCGGGATGTTCTCTAGGAAGGGAGGAGGGTGGGTTTAAGGGATGATATTATTTAGTAAATTGCTGACATCAAATTGGCGCTGACTTTACACGGTTACGATACAATATGTTATATTAATGTTTACTTCTGATATTTGGTCATGTTTGTAACTATACTTGCGTATTTATAAAACAATAAAAATGATGGTTCAAAAAAAAAAAAGGGGAGGTACTGTTACGTATTGACTGCCTTGTAGTATGGAAGTGCTGCTGCTGTGATTTAAATGAAGTCTTTTTTTTCCCTGCTCAGTGTGGAGAGAGGAAGCTCATGAGCGGGAGCTGGTTGTAGCAGGTGTATGTGATGAATATGACTCATGCTTAGGTGAGATGAAGGGTGTGTCTGGGCTGACTCCTCCCCACCCCTCGGCCAGCAATAGATCAGATCACATCCACCTGTTGTTGCTGATTCAGTTCACTTCTGGACTGTGACCTGTTGTGAGCAGACACTGATCTGAAGCTGCTGTTTCTTCCTCCATTGGAAGCTGCTGGGTTCCGTGGTTCGTGGGTGGAGGTAGGGGCTTATGCCTAGGGCTTCTCAGGAGTTTTAGGGTCTTAGGCTGGTGGCTCAGACCTCCTCACCTTCAGAGGTACCTCCGAGTACAGGGCGAGTCAAGGATCCCAGTATCAGGGCCAGAGCAGGCTCCCTTGACTCCCTACGCCCAGCTCCATCCTACTTCTGGGCACCCTGGCCCCCCGTGCGTGACACATATAGTATAATGCAGCCTCATAGCCTCTCCATATAGTATAATACAGCCTCATAGCCCTCCATATAGCATAATACAGCCTCATAGCTCTCCATATAGTGCAATCTCAAAACTTTCCATATAGTGCAGCCTTATATATGCAGCCTCATATCTCTCCATATATAAGGCAGTATTATGTGCAGCCTTATACTGTATCTCCAATATACTTCAGTATTATGTGCAGCCTTATATCTCCCATATAGTGCAGTATTATGTGCAGCCTAATATCTCCAATACAGTGCAGTATTATGTGCAGCCTTATATCTCCCATATAGTGCAGTATTATGTGCAGCCTAATATCTCCAATATAGTGCAGTATTATGTGCAGCCTTATATCTCCCATATAGTGCAGTATTATGTGCAGCCTTATATCTTCCATATAGGGCAGTATTATGTGCAGCCTTATAGCTCCCATATAGTGCAGTATTATATATGCAGCCTTATATATGACCCCCCCCCCATAATCCTCTGGCCATACTGTATTCACTTATTTAAAAAAAAAGAATAAAATCTGTACTTACCTCTCCTGGTTCCCTTGCTGCTCCGGCGTCTCCTCTTGTAGACACTGAGGATTCAAGCCTCAGGAGGAGGAGGAAGAGGTCCTGCCGGCCTGCATTCCACTGTGCACTCAAGCAGGAAGTGGGAGGAGGCGGCACAGTGGAGCGCAGACCAGGAAGCCGGAAGGTCAGAAGGGAGGGGCGGGAGCAGCAGTAGGAAGTGGGAGGCTCTCCTCCCCTCCCCTCCCCTCCCTGACATATGGGCCCTATCTGCCGTGCTGTCACATGGATGTGTCCTCGGGGACGCACATCCATGTGAAGCAGGCGCCCCGCATTGTGATCGGCGGACGCTGGGGGCGGCTGGCGGTGCGGGCCCCTTAAAGGTCCGGGCCCTTTCGCAGCCGTGACCCATGCGACTGCGATCGTTACGCCACTGCATATAACTCAGCAGACACACAGGCACAAAAAAATGGCCCCTCTCACAGGTGCGTTTTTGCACGGATGTGTGAAAGAGGCCTTTAGTTCAGAGATTGGATGCTTGATTGCATAGAAAAGTGTAATCAAAGTTCACTATATGGTGATTTTCGAGGTCAGAACGAGTTTGTAGATACTAAACAATTTTTTATTTTTTTTAATAGGTGAATAAAAATTCAGGAATTTGTAAATACTAAAGAAAGTGCTTTTTTTCGTCTTCCCCAAGAACCATAACGATCTCACTTTTCGGGATCCTGGGCTTTGTGAGAGATTTTTTTCCATCTTCAGCTGATGTGTTTAGAAATACCATATTTGGTTTGATGCAATGTTTTTATTGCCTCTTATTACTTTTTACTGCAGTGTTACAGCTTCAAAAAACGTAATTCTGGCATTTTTAATTTTTTTTTTCGTTACGCAGTTTACTGATCAGATTAATTTATGTTATATTTGATTGATTGGACATTTCTGAATGCAGCGATACCAAATATGTGTATTTTTTTCATTCTTTTTTCAATGGGGCAAAAGGGGGGTGACTTGAGCTTTTGTATTACCGTAGTTTATTTTTTTAAAACTTTTTTCACTTTTTACTGTTTTTATCAGTCCACTTAGTGGACTTGAAGATGTGATCATCTGATTGCGTGTGCTGCACATAGCCGTGCATCAGCTCTGCTTTGTACAGCAGAAATGCTGATTTCCTGTGAATATCGATGCTCAGCCAGTGTTCAAAGGTCGTTCATTATGGCAGACACAGGGATCATTAGCTGACCCCTGGCTGTCATGACAACCGATCAGTGCCCCGTGATGATATCAGTGCCCCGTGATGCAGGGAATGATACGCTTCCCTTTGGCACGTGTTAAATCCCGCTGTCAGGGATTGACAGCAAGATTTAACTAGTTAACAGCGGCGGGAAGATCTCTGATCCACCAACTGCTGTTAAGCGGCCGTCACACGCTTCCATATCGCTAGCGATATTGTAAGCGATCACGTGCACGCGCGATCGCTAACAATATCGCTCACATCGCTGGTGAGCTGTCACACAGACAGACTCACCAGCGATGTGGAGCCGCGAGATCGCTGGTAACTATGGTACACATCAGGTTACTAGGCGCCGCGCGGCGCTTAGTAACCCGACGTGTACCATAGTTACCATCTCCCAGCATAGGCTCTGCCGCTGGGAGATCGTTCATCGTGGTGTTATACACCACGATGAAGCAGATCGTTAAATCGTTCATCGCTAGATCTGAGCTCCGGAGCTCAGATCTGCGATGTCACGATCAAGCGATTTTACATAGTAAAATCGCTTGATTACATGCAACAATGCCAAAACGATATCGCTTAAGCGATAAAAACGCAGATCGCTTAAACGATATCTAGCGATTTATCGTAGCGTGTGACGGCCGCTTTAGAGGCACACTTCGACTAATCAGATCAGCCAACATGCAGGCAAAGATGTGGGCTCACTGTGTAAGCCTGCATCAATTCGGGGACATAAATATATGTCATAGGAATTGATAATACTCAGGAAAAACCTACCAAATACTCAATGTGTGCATGGGGCCTAAGGCTGTGTTCCCACAATGAGTTTTTGGTGATATTTTTTAACGCTGTATATTTTCAATCATCGCCAAGACAGCACCACCTGAGAGAGAGGACCGCCCATCCAAGACAGGAAAACTCTGAGATAATAAAGGCGGTACCTCTCCTGCACCTCAGTTTAGGTTTCCTGTCTTGGAGGTGGGAGACCTCTGAAGCTCAAGCAGTTCCCTGGTGTCACCCGGTAGCTGGAAGAGACGGTCTTACCTGGCTGTGACTCCTGACTCAGGTGGCAGAATCTCCTCCACGAGATAATCACTTTTTGTGGTGGTGGGTGCGGGATCTGGTGGAGGGCCACAAGCGGCTTCATCTTGAACCCAGCGCCACCCAGGCTGCATGCGTGCACGGCTTTGCCCTGTCATGCTGTGCCCTGGGTGAAGGAGGAAGATAGAATTCTGCTGCAGCATTTTGGCGCCGGTAATTTTGAATTTCCCGCCTCGAGACCCCTACTTCTGGTCTGGCGGCGAATCCGGAGGTGACCCGGCCCCGCGCATACGCAATTGATTCCAAGATGGCGACACCCAGCGTCCGGAATCCGGATGGAGCAGGGTGGTTCCTGGCAGGGGCAGAGGCTTTTTGGAGGGAGCTGTGGCCAGAGGAACCCTGCTGTATGTATGGAGCAGGGCTCTATGCCGTCGCTGATGGCAGAACAGACGGTGGACACTCAGCCTGTGGGTGGAAGCCAAAGTCCTCTCAGAAAGGGGTCAGAATGGATCTGGACCCTAAGCAGCCTCTGAAGCCGGTATACTTCATTCTTGGGTGAGTGCCCTGTGCTGTGCTATGTGTATTTTACACTTCTTTTTTTTGCTTTGTTCCCTTAGGATGGCAAGAAAAAATTAAGCAAACAGAAGCATAGAGAATGTGCTATCTGCAAAGTTCCTCTTGCTGAGGATTATATGAAGGATTTATGACCCCCTTGTATTGATAAGACTGTAAGGGGGGAGGTTCCCAATTTGGCCTCAAGTCTCAGGGATTTAGTTAAGGTGGAGTTCATATCCCTTCAGAAAATGGGAAGGGATAGGGGGCAAAAGAGGAAGAAGTCTCGTGATTCTTCCTCTGATTCAGACCATGATATACGTAAAGCCCGCAAGAAAAGGCATAGGCCTAGTTCGTCCTCTTCCTCATCCTCTTCTTCTTCTTCTTCTTCCTCGGGGTCTTTGTCCTCAGCTGACAGCGGTGAGGGGATGCCGTGTTTTCCGAAGAAGGACACTGACTATTTAATTAAGGCTGTCATCTCTACCATGGGGCTGGCAGACGCTTCTGTTGACTGTCTCAAATTGGCAGTGTGGTGCCCCACTGGTCGGTGCGCATCGAAGGGGTACTGCACCCAGACCAGTGTGTGTGTGGTATCCCAGTGGCCAGTGGATGAGGGAGGTTCGCATGTGGCTTTCATCTACGCATTAACACACTTAGAGCCAGGGAACCAATTGGTTAAACCCGTTACCAGGGTAACCGGTCCCAGGGGAGGTTATATAAGTGGGTAGTGAAGAGCGGGAAGAGTAGTGAAGTAGTGAAGTACGAGAGAGAAGTCGAGGAGGACCCTGCAAGGGACGCAGAGGGAGGGCACCCAGAAAGAGAGGTGACCGAGACGAAAAGGGGGATCCTTGGCTGTCAGCTAACACCCTGTGCCAGACCATCCTGATAACCGGTCTGCAGGGAACCCGGTCCATTAACGGAGAACTGGCTCTGAGAGCAGTGCAGGAGAATTCAACCCTGAGCCGCCAACCCGGAGGGCCGTGGGTAATCAGATAGCCACGGCCGGGTCCAAAGCACACCTCCACCAGGAACTCTGTCCAGGGTCATCAGCCCCTCTGCTAAGGGATTACTCTATTCAGATCTGTAGGCCTGGTGCAAGAAAGGGGCTCTGTGCAGGGCCACGTTGAGGAAGTAAGGAGTAGCGCAGAGGAAAGTGAGAGGACAACGGGAGAAACCAGAAAGACCGTTAAAAGCTACAGAAGGCCACCTCATCCATTGATGACTACCCAGGCCAGATACCCGAGTCGGTAAACCTGTTTATGGCCTGAAGGTTACGAGTAAACCAGTACAGAGACTCAGCAACGTGTGGTGTATCATTCTTTCATGCTGGGAGAGGTCATTCAGCATTCCGGCTGCAAAGCTATCTCATTGTGCATGCGAGTACGAAAACCAGTATCGCAGCACTACCCCAGGGATTCTGCTCCACCTGCGGGGAGCATTACCATCTGGCTGCCTACCACCATCCCTGGAGGTCTGAAGCAGCGCTGGTGCATTCACCAGATACCATAGGTGGCGTCACGAACATTACATTTTTATCATTTTATTTTCTACACTTTTCAGCGACCACCAGGGCACCGGCTACCAGTGACAGCAATAGTAACCAATGCTCAGAATCCGAGTACCCCAGTCTTGGGGTGGATCAGCTTCGAAGGCTACTTCCTTTTCAAATGCTGCACAGTCTAAGGCTAAATTGTTCTCTTTGTGTGGCACCCCAGGGTTCATGTGCCACGGTAACACCACAAAGGGTTAACTCCCCACACAACCCACAACACTACACTAGCGCCTCCAGGTCAGAAGGGGGAGCAAAAGCTGCTTCCCTATATATTCTGGTGTGGAGAGGAAGTGGGCAGTTCAGTTCAGGGCAGCACTGAGGAAGAAGGACCTAGGTGTAAAAGAGCTGCATTAGGCTCAACCCATGGTCCACTGTCCAGTTCCAGGCCAAGCCTGAGGAAAGGAGACAGGAACAGAGAGGAACACACCTGGGAGATTGAGTTACCCTGAAACTCACCCCAGAGGAGCGTACAGAACGGATACCGGATCTGGGACTGTTCATGAAACATACAGCACAGTGAACACCGGATTAGTGAAGATCCCACATCTTCACTGTACCACAGCAAAGCAACACGGCGGGGTCAGTAACGCAGGACAAGACTCAAGTTGCCTAGCAAGTTGGTACCCATGAGGAGAGGCAGGGCTGGCAGCTTAGCTAAAGCGGCAGCAGGGCCACACACACAGCGCAAGAATAGGGAGCCGAGGACCCGGCCAGAGCGGGAGCAACCTGGCCCCTGTACAAACTCCGTGGACAGTACTCAGTTGAATTACCATCTACAGTAAAAGACCTGGAAAACTACAAAACCATGAGTCCATGTAATCCTTGCGCTCGAGCCCCGCTCGTCCCCACAAACTGTTTCATCACTACTGCCCGGGGGACCAGGCTCTGCTTGTGGAGAGCTGTCACATCACAGGCTGCCATCCATCATCCCCGGAGGTTTTGCAGCAGCAGTGGTCACCCTGACCACATACCATGACTCTATCCCCTGTAAATAACCCCCAACCCTTACTTGTGGGCTCGGGACACGGTCCAGATCAAGACCGCCGTGATACCCCCGTGAGACCCTGATCCGGCACTGAGTACCCCATCCCAGTGGGCTACACATTTGCCTTGTATGGGGCATTTTCTGTTTGGTAAATGTCGAGCCCCAGGCTTTGGGGTACTCAGGTATCTGGCTACAAGGGGATAACGCTCCTGTGTCACGGGGAGTGGTGGCCGTGCCTGATCCCGTGTCCTGGATTACACTTCAAAAAGGGATATATTTACAGGGGATTATCTATATACAGTTCTCGTTACTCCACCCATAGTGTCTGGTGATGGGTCACCAGTGCCGCCACAGTCCGCCAGAGGTAGATGGTAGTGCGGCTTGGTTGGTAAAGTCCCCTACATGTAGGGCTGGACCTCCGAGGCAGCGTAGTGTGAAGGGGCAGCTTGGAGTGGAGCTGTAGGTGAGGATGGGAAGTGATGGAGCAGTCTATGAGGGACACCGGGAGCGGAGAGGAAAGACGCATACACACTGTTGGAGTCCAGGGCACTGACAGGTGACCAGGTGCACAGTGGGTCCCCACAGCAAGTGGGTATAAGGCCTCCTCTGTTCCTCTGTGGTTGCTGAAGCCCAGCCTGCATGCAGCCAGACCGGCCTCCTCTCTCTTCCTGTCTCTGCTCCTTGCTCTCTCCTCCTGTGAGGTCCACGGGTTACCCTCTCTGATCACTGCGATGGAACACTGTTGTGTCTGGCTCCCTCTCTCTGACCCACAGGGGACCGGGTGGCTGAAGCCTCCACGGTGTGACGGGGTTTTCTGTAGTCCTGGAGTATCCTACAGGTGCGCATCCCCGATGTCCGGTGCGTCTTTGGGTGAACTTCCACTAGTTCCTCGCTCCCTTTTTGGCTGTACTCCTTGCCTTCTGTCCCCACTCAGGCTTGTGGGACGTCAGAAGGGCCACTCCGGGTCACTGGTTCGGGCCTAACCGCGGCACCGATTACCAGGACGTCTTCGCAGCTCTCCTAGCATCTGCACACTCTGACTAACTCCTCCTACAGCAGCAGTATTTATAGGGGATCTTGCATAAGGTCAGCAAGTTGAGCTCCCCCTATTGTGCCGGGGTGGAAGATGTTGCATGTAGTAGGTACCTGCTGTGGAAACCCAGCTGTGCATTAGAGAAGTCTGTGACTACCTGCGTGAGCAGGGCGCCACATAAACCGTTGGAACAGATCCTAGAACACGCTATTGATAAAAAGAAAAATTTCCCATCCTTTCCTGCTTCCATGCGTACAAATCACACAGGCAAATGAATGGGAGCGCACGGTCATGCGAAGTCAAGCGCAGCACCGTGCGTCCCCATTATAAACATAGGCACTTGCAGTGGCTGCACTCACATGGCGGTTCCCCTCCGCAGAACGCTGCGGAGGGGAGCGCAAATGTGAAGCCAACCTAACTTGAACAGGTCCAAAGACTGGAGAAAGGCTCAGAACCTGTTTGAGTTCTTTCAGGGGGCCTCTAAAGGTACAGCAGTTTTTAAGGGTACCTTAGCTAGATGGCTATGGGAGGCTATAGTTTTAGCATATTCTGCTAGCCAGGTTCAGGTTCCTGAGGGTATCACTGCGCATTCTACCAGGGCAGTGGCAGCATCGTGGGCAGAGAAGGCTGATGTCCCCTTAGAATTAATCTGTAGGGCTGCTACATGGTCTTCTCCTTCTACCTTTTTCAAGCATTACAGACTTGATCTTTCTTCCTCTGAAGAGGTGACCTTTGGTAGACGGGTTCTTCAAGCGGTGATCCCTCCCTAATTATTCTTTTCTCTGAAATCTCTCAGGTGGCGCTATAGTGGCGATGATGGAAAAAAATCTAAATGACTTACCGGTAATGGGTTTTCCAGAGCCACGACAGCACCACCGCATCCCTCCCTTATTGCCTTTTGGTGTGTGTCACGTATGGGGTGTGTGATTTGCTGATTTCTTTGGTGGTGGCTGTGTACTAATGTTTATTGGTAGTCCTCTCCGATCTCTGTAAACCTACTGAGGTGCAGGAGAGGTACCACCTTCTTTATCTCAGAGGTTTCTTGGATGTGCTGTGCTCTCTCTCAGGTGGTGCTGTTGCGGCTCCAGAAAAAACTATTAGGGTATGTGCACATCAGTCGTTTCTGCATCTTTGCAGAACGACCGGGAAACGGTGGAGATTAGCAGAACTGAGTTTTCTGCACTCGCTAGTGTCCCTGGTTTTGTTAGCGTTTTGCTAACGATTTGCGATCGGGTTACTAGCGGTCGCACAGCGTGTTCTTGGCGATTTCGCCGGCGTGTTCCTTAGCGATTTCCAGACTGGTCTTTGCTGCACTTGTTCAGCTGGACCCGCTGGAAAAACGCTGAAAAGAAGTCACTTGCTCTATCTTTGACAACCGGTTGGAAACCGGTGAATAAACTGAAATCGTCAAGACAAAAATCGTTGTAATGTACACAGCGTTTTCTAAACTCCATTGACTAGCATGTTAATCCTACCGGTGGGTAGGATTAACATAAATTAACATAAAACTCAGCGGAAACCGCCGACGGAAAACGGTCAAAACCAGTCCACAAAACGACTGATGTGCACATACCCTTATGGTACATTTACACCGCGGCCACAGGGAGGTAGGAACAGGCAGGCATCGGACACAATTGTACCTGTTGCCTTGAAAAGACCACGATGTGGCTGCGTGTAATTCAGGACTTTCCTTCCTGTGTCTTCCGTAAAGGAATGAAAGTCCTGAATTACACGCCGCCACATCGTGGTCTTTTCAAGGCAACAGGCACAATTGTGTCCGATGCCTGCCTGTTCCTACCTTCCTGTGGCGGCGTGCAAATGTACCATTACAGGTAAGTTAGGGTGCTTTCACACTGTGGTTTTTTCAAAAATGTGTCACTTACTGTAAAAAAAAACGCATGTGCCGTATAACGGCTGCAGTTGCAGCACACTAGCAGCAAGCCCCATGCATTGTCTATGGGGCTTGCGGTAAGTGTGCGGCAGCCGTGGCAAGTGCGGTTTTGCCGGTTGTGGCAGATGCGGCCGCGAAAAAAAACGCTGCTGACCAAGTTTTTTTCGTGGCCGCATCTGCAGCAACCGCCTAAACTGCACTTGCTGCGGCTGCCGCACATTTGCCGCAAGCCCCATGGGGCTTGCCGCAAAAGTGCCGCAATCGCGGCCGTTATGCGGCAATTGCGGCAGAATCGTTTTTTTACCGAAACTGCCACATTTTTGAAAAAACCACAGTGTGAAAGGGGCCTAATTTAGATTTTTTCCCTGTGCAAAAAAACTAATTTTACTGTTCTAGCAAACTGGATGGGATTGATAGAAATCTTATGCATGCTATGCTTTTTTTATGCTGTGTTTTATGTGCGGTTTTGACCCATAGACTTACATTGGATGGCGAAAATCTACAGGTAAAAAATGCACATGCTTCTATATTGGGTTTCCCCTGCGGAGTCGCACTAAATATGAATTTAAAGCGCACAACTGTGTCAATAAAGTTTTGACAAACCCAGAAAGCAGGAATTATCAAAAAAAAAGTAGCTTTATTTAACATACCAAAAAAAGACAAAAATTGCAATTAAAACATAAAATGCAAATAACACAATTTAGCTAAAAGGTGCAAAAATCTGCAGTAACTAAACCTCACCAAATCTTCATTTTGGTAACATCTTCCATAAATCTGAAAATATAAAAATTACACAGAACACTGCCAGGCAGACGCAGTACACACTGCTTCATAATCCAAAATGTCCAGACCTATGCTCTGGTAATTTGGACATGCAGACCCCTCCCCGTTGTATTCTAGACAGCTGATGTGTATAAAGCAATGAGTACGAGATTCGGCTTCTCTCCACAGTTGTATGTCTCATCATGAGTTGGATAGTAATCATCTACCTCCTTGGAGCTGGAGGTAAGGGTTTAGTGCTTGTTATAGAATATAAGAACCTTATAGCAAAATATTAATAGTTTTTGTTGCAGCTGCACACATATAATCTCAATTTTTAAAGCACCACTAGTCTTGGTTTTGTTTTAGCACTGGAGTGGAGCTTTAATTCTAAGTCCCAGTTCGGTCGGTCTGCTGTGAAAAGTGACCTGCCGGCAGCTCCAGTGTTCAATCGAGGTCACAACCTAATACATCTCTATGAGAGCCTCCTTCTGACTCTCATGGATGTATTGAGTGCTTGTGACTTCTGTCTAGTCAGAAGCTACAGTCACAAGATGGCGCCACAAGACTGGAGCTGCACTAGTAAATTAAAAAAATAGAGTAGTGCTTTGGGGTATGTGCTCCTGATGCAGTGCCTCCGGACCTGAGGGAACCTGCGGGTGAGTGCAGGGAGACCGCAACCGCCCTGTGCACATAATCTGCAGTGGGTGCAGTGCTTCTTCTCCTTGCACTCACTCGCTGGTGATTGCTTCCGACTCCATAGCAAATTATTATATTACCTTTACACGTCACAACATTGCATGCAATTTCACTTGCAACTTTCTGGTTGCACATTGTTCCATTTGTACACAGCCACAAAATGTAACAATGTGTCCATGATTTCACTGCAACAAGTAAGTTGCAAGTGAAATTGCATGCAATGTTGCGACGTGTAAAGGTACCCTTAATTTCATGCAACCTGCACCGCAGGTGAAAAGACGACGTGGTGGGGAGAAGCACACTGGGCATGGGATTTCTAGATATCCCATCTACTGTGCTTGTACTGTACAATGCAGTGGCAATACGCTGTGTCCAAAACGCTGCGTATACTGATCGTGAGTGTGCACCATTAAAGCATGGTTGTGTTATAACCAGTTCATTCATGGGTTAAACACGCGGCTGAGTTTTACCCCCTTCCAACAGGCAGAAGATCTGTGACATGTTCTAGTAAAGACCCCGTTACACGCTACGATATCGTTAACATTATCATTGCAACGTCACTGGTTTAGTGACGTTGCAGCGACGTTGAAACAACATTGCTACGTGTGACGTTTACCAATCATCAACTATAAGATCCTTGGTAAATGACCTGGACCATTTTTTTTTATCGTTGGTCTCCCACTGGGTGGCCAGCATTGGCGTATGTGACAGCGGAAGGCTAACGATGAACGAACTCCCAGCGCCACACAGCAAGTGCTGGGAGCTGGTTACCCAGGGTAAACATCAGGTAACTAAGCGCAGCGCTCTGCTCAGTTTCCCGCTGTTTACCAGCGTGGTTGCTGGTGAGTCTGTCTGTTTAACAGCTCACCAGGGATCACGAAATGATGTCCCAGTGATCCCGGCCACGCTGGGACATTGTACTGTGTAACCCGGCGGCCTTAATAACATTATGGATGAGATTTCATGAAATCTCCATGCTGCGTAGAAAATCCACAGTATTACATGATGCAAAGGGGAAGTCTGTAATTTATTTGCCCCAGCAGAAACCACAATGAGCACAATATACTGTGGAATTTCTGCTGCTTGTATCCTGCATCAACAAAAAATCATAGCATACCATAATGCCACGTACACATTGAGTGTTTTTTTTTTTTTTTTTTTTTTTTTTTCTTCTTACCTCAGCATTTGTGTGAATGTCGCCTAAAAAGTTCGACTTCTGTATGTTGATTTACGTTCATTATTTTGGTAACTGTTTTTACTGGGTCCTTGACATTGTACCATGCATGCATGCGTGTGTATGTTCACCCAGCGTGCTTAACCAATCAGCACTAGCGTGTGATTTCTGAACACAGAAAGAGAACAAAATATGGCGGGTAGTGCGGGGCAGCGGACTCCCGCCGCAGCCTCCTGTCACTAACCCCCGCCACGAGCCGCCCACCCCCCGCCTGTTCCGCTCCGTCCTCCCACCCCCCGCCTGTTCCGCTCCGTCCTCCCACCCCCCCGCCTGTTCCGCTCCGTCCTCCCACCCCCCCGCCTGTTCCGCTCCGTCCTCCCACCCCCCCCGCCTGTTCCGCTCCGTCCTCCCACCCCCCCCGCCTGTTCCGCTCCGTCCTCCCACCCCCCCCCGCCTGTTCCGCTCCGTCCTCCCCCCCCCCCCCCCCCGCCTGTTCCGCTCCGTCCTCCCCCCCCCCCCCCCCCCGCCTGTTCCGCTCCGTCCTCCCCCCCCCCCCCCGCCTGTTCCGCTCCGTCCTCCCCCCCCCCCCCCCCCCCGCCTGTTCCGCTCCGTCCTCCCCCCCCCCCCCCCCCGCCTGTTCCGCTCCGTCCTCCCCCCCCCCCCCCCCGCCCGTTCCGCTCCGTCCTCTCACCCCCCCCGCCTGTTCCGCTCCGTCCTCCCACCCCCCCCGCCTGTTCCGCTCCGTCCTCCCACCCCCCCGCCTGTTCTGCTCCGTCCTCCCACCCCCCCCCCGCCTGTTCCGCTCCGTCCTCCCACCCCCCCCGCCTGTTCCGCTCCGTCCTCCCACCCCCCCCGCCTGTTCCGCTCCGTCCTCCCACCCCCCCCGCCTGTTCCGCTCCGTCCTCCCACCCCCCCCGCCTGTTCCGCTCCGTCCTCCCACCCCCCCCCCCTGTTCCGCTCCGTCCTCCCCCCCCCCCCGCCTGTTCCGCTCCGTCCTCCCACCCCCCCCCGCCTGTTCCGCTCCGTCCTCCCACCCCCCCCCGCCTGTTCCGCTCCGTCCTCCCACCCCCCCCCGCCTGTTCCGCTCCGTCCTCCCACCCCCCCCCGCCTGTTCCGCTCCGTCCTCCCACCCCCCCCCCCGCCTGTTCCGCTCCGTCCTCCCACCCCCCCCCCCGCCTGTTCCGCTCCGTCCTCCCACCCCCCCCCCGCCTGTTCCGCTCCGTCCTCCCACCCCCCCCCCGCCTGTTCCGCTCCGTCCTCCCACCACCCCCCCCGCCTGTTCCGCTCCGTCCTCCCACCCCCCCCCCGCCTGTTCCGCTCCGTCCTCCCACCCCCCCCCCGCCTGTTCCGCTCCGTCCTCCCACCCCCCCCCCCGCCTGTTCCGCTCCGTCCTCCCACCCCCCCCCGCCTGTTCCGCTCCGTCCTCCCACCCCCCCCGCCCCCCTCCCTGTTCCGCACCGTCCTTCCCCTCCCTTCCCTGTTCCGCTCCGTCCTCCCCCAAACTGCTCTCCAGACTCCATGGACAGTGTATAACATCTGTCTTAACTCCAGTAAGGGGACTGAGAAAACGCACATCAGTGAGTCTGCCTGTTGATTGCGCCTATTGCTCTATGCTCGATAACGGAACCTTATACCTGCAGAGCCGCTGACTACCAGCACTGTGGAGAGCTTCAGCAAATTAAGTGACTGTGTGAATCACGATCCCTTACAAAGCTCCATCCAACACCACTATCCCTCCTGCCCTGTGGACCCTCAGCCCTACCCGAGGAGGGCTCACCATCTACGCTGCCCTAAGTTACCGTCCCCAGCAGGAAAAATTGGCAGCGGTGGTTCTATTGATGGTGTCACAACAAATCCCTTGTAAATAACCCCTTTTTGGACTGATCCCAGGCCACGGGACCAGGTCACGATTACCTTGATGCCCCAGAGAGACGGCACTGGCCCTGCTCCTGAGTACCCCATAGCCTGGGGGCGCATCAGAACCTGAAAGCACAAAATCGTGGTGTGAACCTAGCCTAAGCATGCAGGGTTGTAATGTGAAAGTAAGGCTAGGTTTTCGGCTGTCAGGTTCTGTCCGGTGTTTTGCAGGATGCACAGGACAGAACCTGACAGCCCCGGACAAAACAGAACCGGAGGGCAAATACGCCCTCCAATCCTGTTTTTCTGCCGGAATCAGCGGCTGCCGCTGTCCAGTGCCGACATATCGGCACAGTGGCTGCAGGGGTGCTCTCCAAGTGCTGAAGTTCAGCACCCGTCATCCGGGAACAGGTCCGATTTTATGTATGATCTGGCGCGATCCGGCGCCCATAGATTCCCATGTTATGGGGTGCCGGATTGCGCCAATTCCGGGAGGATCGGGTTACGTCCGATTTTTGCATTGGACACAAAAAATGATGCAACCCCGGAGCTGAAAAACCGTGGTGTGAAACCTGTCTAAGGGCCCTTTCACATCAGCGGTAATTTCAAATCGTTGCGTGTGACAAGTAGAAACGATCAACAATAAGGCGGCTGATCGTTCATCGGAGGTTTGTGATCAGGACTTTAAACCAAGCGATGATTGTCTGTCCAACCTGCTGCATCGTCGTACGTGACACCTTGATAACGATGTTTACAACTTCGCCTATTCAGAACTGGAGGACGTAGGCGATCAAACGACCGCAAGTATCATTCGCTTGTTGCGGAATCGTTGCTGTGTCGTTCTCGATTTAAAAAAAAAAAAAAAAAAAGCTGCCAAAATCTGATCTGGCTACTGGACGCCGGGTGCTGAACTTCAGCACCTGGAGAGCTCCCGTCTGAGATTTCAGAACCGCGGCTAGCTCCCAGTAGCCGTGATTTTGAAATTTCAGCAAGGGGCAGCTGCGGACTGCCGATTCTGGCAGAAAACAGGACCAGAGGGCATATTTGCCCTCTGGTTCTGTTCTGTCCGGAGTTGTCAGGCTGTGTCTGGTGCATCCAGCAAAACTACGAACACAGCCTCACAGCTCAAAACCGTGGTGTGAAGCCGGTCTTACGCTATGTTCACACACAGTGCTTTTTTTTGCTTGTGTGCTTTTACCAGCGTTTTTTACCCGCGCAAAAAAAGCAGTGCTGTTCAAACAGCAAGCAAGGAGCTTGGAGGGGGGTACGCTCAAAGAGAGAAACCGGGTACCGGAGCCCGCACCTGTAGGAACCTTCACGGCCTGCAGAAACTCCGCTACACGGGGTATCTCCAGATATGGCCCTGATTCCTAAGCGACCATTAGAGGGGAATCAGACACCGCAACGCCCAACTCCGGTGATCAACAGAAGGTTCACCCAACGGGAGCAAGGGAAGTAAAGAAAGACAGCAGGAGGTCAGATTTACTCTATATGAGATCAGGCTTCACACCGCTACTGGGAAACAAGGGAAGAAAAGGAACAAAGGCACATAAAGGGGGTCCCGTCTATCTAGCAAAGATCCGCTTGCAGCCACCCATAGCCACTTGTCATTTTAACATCATACTGCGCTGAGGACTGTAATGACTTTGCTATGTTCCAGTAAAGTGACTTTAGACTCTGCTACATCTTTCTTTGCATGAACTCATACCTTTACAGAATCGCTGCCCCGGAGGTCTGTCCTGCCTGCGGAGGACTATGCCATCACTGCCGCAATACCACCGACCTCCGGAGGACTGTAGCAGCGCTGGGGATATCTCACCAGGTACTGCAGGTGGCGTCACGACAAACTTGTACATAATCCATGTAAATAATTTCCCCTTTTGAAGAATGGTCTCCCAGGACACAGGACCAGGCGCGGCCGCCATTCCCCGTGACACAGTTAACCCCTTCTGCCGCCTGATACCCGAGTACCCCACACCCTAGGGCGACACACAAGCGTGACTCGTTCTTGTTTCTCCCATGCATCTTGCCTTGTATGTTTCTGATCTTAGAGTGCTTAACTGTTTATCATTTCTTAAATGTTCTTTGAATTGCAATCAGATTTGGTGAGGTCCAGGTCTTGAGACCTAACTGAATCACTCAAAAACACCCTGAGAACTGTTTATCTCCACCACATCGGAGTATGGACGAAGTGGAAAGTATAGGCTATGCTCCTACAGGGGAGCTATGTATTCCGGTCTCCTAAGCGCTGCAATTCTTGGAAGCAATCTGGGAGGGGGGGGGGGTCTCGGGACCCAAATTCCCACTGATCCATTTGCATCTTGGACATATAATACAATTCTAACACACATTTATCTACTCTAACCCTTCTATGTGCACACATATGCTGTTTGGTTTTTCAATGTCTGCTCCCTCCACCACTAGGCTCTAGACTGCATTATCATATGACTTGGAGTTATGAACACAGACACAAGCTGTGATACGACCTTGTACAATGGATGTTTTAATAAGATCTTGGTAGTAGTTCAGTGACTGGCTTTGTTGCTTTGTTAATAAAAGCTCTTGCTTCTTCTAATTCTCCTAAACTGCTCCCAGGATGGTGTGTGCAAGAAAATCTCAGCAGGTTATCAAATAAGACATCCAGTTAAATCTTATCCCTATATGTTTGTTGTGGGTAAGAGCTTTGAGCCCTTACTCGTGTTTTTTCCACTTTATCCACAATATTTTAGTCTAACCACCTGGAAATGGTATTGTATTGATATGGAGCGTTGAGATAGTTTATGGGTCAATACTGTGGATTCATCACTTCACACCTCTATGAAATAGTTTCTCATCCTTGATAATATATATCTACTTAGTTAAGCTAGCTTCACACTACGGTTTTTGGCTGTCAGGGTGGATCCTGTTTTTTGCTGGATCCACTGGACAGAACCTGATGGGACAGGATCTGCACAGTGTGGTCAAATATGGTCCTGGATCCTGTTTTTTGCAGGATTCGTTTTCTGCTGCTGAAGTCTGCGTGTGTGCGCTCTGCCGCTGTCCATGGTGCTGAAGTCTGCCTGTGTGCGCTCTGCCGCTGTCCATGGAGCTGAAGTCTGCCTGTGTGCGCTCTGCCGCCCGAAAAGCTGTTAATCCAAAAGTTCTCGTTACACAAGAAAAGTGTCCTACTTTAGCAGTACAATCAGTATACAGGTGTGTTTACAGGTGTGTTTAATGCTGATGTGTAATCCATACCACTGATCATAAGAGCTTCAATTTCAGCAAACCCAAAAACAGTTAGCAATTTTCACTACGGTTTCTCTGCCACTAACCCTGCTTTTGGCGCAGCAATGAATATTGTGTAACATCACCAATGTGTCATCATTCTCTGTGAGTTAAATACCTGGCATCATCTTGCATCATAACTGTTCTACCAAGTACACTAAGTAATATACCTGTAGTTGAAATAGGGGTCTTTTTTTTTTTTTTTTTTTTTATTTTTTTTTAACTACATTATACTGCTCTAAGATGAGGTAGCAAAAACCTGCTAATTTATTCCTTTTAGTGCCTTGACTGATTGGGGGTCTCTTGATGTGAACTGTCAGTCCAAATATCATGACTTGTTAGTGTAGCAAAATGGCAATACAACTGTGTAGTTTGGAGAAGAACTGCTCCATTGTGTGGAGGAATCTCCTCTATAAATTGAGCTGTTTGTTAGGGCCACGTCACACACACTGATATCTGGGCAGATATTGTTCGCAGATCTCTGGTTGCAGTGAAATCATGGACAGATTGTCCCATTTTGTGGCTGTGTACAATGGATCAATGTGTCCATGATTTCACTGCAACCAGAGATCTGTGACCAATATCTGCACAGATATCTCTAATTCCTTACAAAGATATACTCCTAACGCGGCTGGGTGTCCACAGCCAACAAGCTTGACTTCATATGTGTGCAAAGATCTGAGTAGTGACAGTTCCCCTTTAGTCCCATGAAGCACAGGATGTGTGAGAAGGGCACTAGGACTCAAGAATTTCCTGACTGCAAAGATGGGAGCTGAAAGAGAGGGAGTTGTTGTGCAGAAAGGAAGCTAGGGAGAAGACAGTGCAGACCATGTCAAACGTGTGTGATTCTTTCTCCAGCATGAAACTTCACAAAACCTTCAAACTAGAGACTATGCGCTGAATGGGCCAAGCCTAGACGGGCTGTGACCTAGAAGGGGACAGAACGTTTTCCCCATGAAGAAGCCTGCCTGCTGCCAGGGAGCTAGTATAATTGTAAAGACCAGATTTTTTTATCTTCCATGTTAAAAAGATCGTGAGGTGGATTGCAAGCTCTGGTGTAGTGCCTTTCCCTGAGTAGACTCAATTCCTGGAGACTCCAGAACTCTAAAGCCCCCGTCAGACTAAACGAGATCGCTAACGAGATCGCTACTGAGTCACACATTTTGTGATGCAACAGCGACCTCAACAGCGATCTCGGTTTGTGTGACGCTTAGCAGCGATCAGGCCCCTGCTGTGAGATTGCTGCTCGTTACAAACCATTCTGGACCATTTTTTTGGTCGTCTGGCTCCCGCTGGGCAGCGTACATCGCTGTGTTTGACAGGGACAACGACCTATGACCTCAATACTACAGGTCTGAGAATCCGACTCGGTGTTTGGGCTCTGCAGGTGTCCTGCAGAAAAGAGAAGTCCTGGGTGTCCAGTAGCTGAGGTGATATGCTGTGCTTCCCTATATTTGGAGGTGTAGAACTGATAAGATTGTACGTCCATGTGGTGTCTCAAGGTTCCTCGCTATTGCACATTCATCCTGATTTAGACCTGTTTAACTATTGAAAGGCTGTATTTTCATCGTTATTTTCCTAGGTAAATTTGTTCCTTTTGACTGTGATACATACTGTACCTGGTAGGAACCTTAAAGGGATCCTGTCACCCCCAAAACACCTCAAAAGCTATTAAAAGCTGTCCCTAGAGCATAGTAACACTTACCCTACACTCCTTTTAGCTCCTAAATTCACCAAGTGAAATTGAAGATAAATGTTATTACAGTACCTCATTAGGGATGATGAGTGACTATGCTATTCATAGTCACCCTGGCAGGCTCTCCCACTTCATGATATCACGCCTCCATAGGCGTGATCTTCTAATCAGATTAAAATGCGCGCCTCCCCGCTCTGTGCGGTCTCGGCCAGGCTGCAGTGTGCGGCTGGGTGATGCAAATCGCGTCATTTCCGGCGCTGGGTGACGTAGTACACCCGCGCCGCTGTTGGCTTCAAGACCCGCACTACGCATGCGTAGTGCGCGTTTTGAAGCTGACAGAGCGGCGCGGGTGTACTACGTCACCCAGCGCCGGAAATGACGCGATTTGCGTCACCCAGCCGCACACTGCAGCCTGGCCGAGACCGCACAGAGCGGGGAGGCGCGCATTTTAATCTGATTAGAAGATCACGCCTATGGAGGCGTGATATCATGAAGTGGGAGAGCCTGCCAGGGTGACTATGAATAGCATAGTCACTCATCATCCCTAATGAGGTACTGTAATAACATTTATCTTCAATTTCACTTGGTGAATTTAGGAGCTAAAAGGAGTGTAGGGTAAGTGTTACTATGCTCTAGGGACAGCTTTTAATAACTTTTGAGGTGTTTTGGGGTGACAGGATCCCTTTAAAACTAACACACTGATTTTGCCCCTTCCCCCCTGCCTTCTGGTTTCCTGCTGGGTGTACGTAAATATTAGGTGTATACTAGTTCTGGGGGACTAGTTTATACTGGATTCCTGTTTTCCCCAGTAAAGTGTTTGTGGTACTTCTGCCTCTGTCTATTTTGTGACTTACTGGACCCTATTCAGACCTCTGGTCATTACAGGTGTACAAACATGGCAGACTCTAGGGGACAGTGTCGGACTGGACTGCTAGGGCCCACAGGAGGAATATAATTCCACAGGGCTACTGTTAGCAGGAGATTATTCATGATACTCTCCAATCGTGTAACAAAACAGTTGGTTTATTCAGCAACAATCCGGAAGAAAATTAAGCGTAATAGATCAGGAATAAATAATTTGTGTGTGTCTGCCTGCATCTTCAGGCACCTTTCTCTCATAGACACAGGAATCTGAATACAGTCACATGCTCTTCCTGTGTGACTTTGTTTTTTTTTTTTTTTGTTCTAACTTTATAAACAGCATACAAACCTAGCAACTAAACGCTCATAGACAGGAACAGTTATTCCACTAAACGTATTCCAACAGCCACCTTACTGCTAATCTATTTAGACATTTTACCTGTTCATACTCCAGCCTCGTGCCCATGTACACTACTGTTCAAAAGTTTGCAGTCACCCAGACAATTTTGTGTTTTCTCAAACTTATATTTATGAAATGAGTTGCAAAATGAATAAAAAATATAGTCCAGACATTGACAAGGTTAGAAATTAATGATTTTTATTTCAAATGATCATTTTCTCCTTCAAACTTTGCTGCAAAGTGAGTATTATTTGACGAAAGCAATTACTGCATTGCAGACATTTGGCGGGTACTATTTAATGAAGCTGCCAGATGAGAGAGTGATGAGGCTTCGATTTCTCACACTAGAGACTCTAATGTACTTGTCTTGTTGCTCAGTTGTGCAGCGGGGTATCCCTCTTCTCTTTCTACTCTGGTTAGAGCCTGTTTAAGCTCTGCTCTGAGAGTAATAGTACACACCATTGTAGAAAATCTTCAGTTTCTTGGCAATTTCTCACATGGGATAGCCTTCATGTCTATTAACAAGAACAGACGGTCAAGTTTCACATAAGTTCTCTTTCTGGCCATTTTGAGAGTTTCATAGAACAAACAAATGTAATACTCCAGATTCTCAACTACTGTAGCTCAAAGGAAGGTCAGTTTTATAGCTTCTCTAATCAGCCAAACAGTTTTCAGCTGTGCTAACATACTTGTGCAAGGGTTTTCTAGGGTTTTCTGAACATCCATTAGCCTTCTTACACAGTTAGCAAACACAATGTACCATTAAAACACTAGAGTGGTAGTTGTTGGAAATGGGCCTCTATACACCTATGTACTGTAGATATTGCATTAAAAAACAGATGCTTGCAGCTAGAATAGTCATTTGCCACATTGACTATGTATAGTGTATTTCTGATTCATTTAAGGTTGGCTTCATTGAAAAAAATGCTTTTTTTTTCAAAAATAAGGAAATTGTCAAATGACCTCAAACATTTGAACTGTAGTGTACGTAAAACAGTGTGTAAGGCTGCATTCACACCAGTATTTTTGATCCGTATTTGTCTCCAAAATAAGAAACCGGTATCAAAGAACAATTCTAAAGGAGAACAATTGAGACCTTTTCCTCAGTTAAGCTTGCTAAAACAGCAAAAGCTTGTAGGCAGTTTGAAAAAGTGTGAGGTAGGTACCCTCACTAAAGGCCCACAGCTTTCCCCTTGTCCCTGCAGGGGAATAGCCCTCAGCTCTCACCATGTCGATCCAGCCTCACGACCCCCATGCCTTGCCCCTGAAGACTGTACTTGTGGCCTTTTTGAGATGCGTCCTGTCATCGGGCCATGTCCTCACCAGGCACTGGGAAGATTGCCACTGTGTCCTCAGAGGGCTCAAGGGAAATTGGCTGTCAGTCTCGAGAAGAAAATGAGAACAGAAGCTCCACCCCCTTCCTGCACTCGTGCCGCAGCATAATTTTTCCCTGGGCACTTGTGCCCAAGAAACGACTCCTTAGCACCTTCTTTAGCATCTACGAGGGATCCAACAGGCTCCTCACTCTTCTGGAACATCAAGTGTTCAGGCGTTCCATGCCAGACGACGTCCCACTCCGAAAGAGTTGGGCTGTTGTCTTCTCGAAGGGTAGGGGACACACTGGTGTGAATGGACGAGTGCAATGCAAGAATCTCGCATTGCCCTTGGACCAATGTTGTTTAATGAGTCAAAACACATTAACGTGTGTTTTCAACTTTTTTTTTTTTTTTTTTTTTTTTTTCTCATCCAGAATCTGGATGAGAAAAAAGTTGCAACTTGCTGCGACAGTATGCGATTAATGGAGACTCGTCAATGGGCCTGACAAAATGACAGCACACTGACAGCATGGGGAGAGTGATCACATTCTCCTCCATTATCAGTCATTGTAATGGCAGAGTTGCGGTTAAGTGTGTAAGGCCCCTTTCACATCAGCGTTTTTTTTTTAAAATTGCGGCAGATGCGGAGAAAAAAACGCATCTGCGGTGATTACCGGATACCGGCTGCACTTGCGGCACGGTTGCGGCACAGTTGCGGCAAGCCCCATATCATGTATAGGCGGGCTTGCGGCAGGTGCGGCAAGTGCGGTTTTGGCATTTGCGGCAGGTGCGGCCGCGAAAAACCTGCCAAAACCGCATTTGCCGCACCTGCCGCAAGCCCGCCTATACATTGTATGGGGCTTGCCGCAACTGTGCCGCAACCGTGCCGCAAGTGCAGCTGGTATGCGGTAATTGCGGCAGATGCGTTTTTTTCACCGCATCTGCCGCGATTTAAAAAAAACACTGATGTGAAAGGGGCCTAAGGAATATTGAACCAACAAGAGAAAATCACTATGTTTAATGGGCACATATTTTCACTCAAGCACCACCTCAGGAAAAGTACTTCAGTTAAGGGTGTTTCTGTCACTAATCTATGCCACCTTTTGTAGCAGAAATTACCAGTATGCTGAATTTGTTGGACCCGTCCCCTCCTGGCTAAGATTTACCAAGTCTCAAGAAAGGTTGTGGAGTTTGCCAGGATTGAGGCGTTAAAGAAAAAAATAATGCAGTGTCACAAAATTTCCAATTTTTACATTGAATTAACTTTGCTTCTCACTATAACGGCTTGATCTCTTTCAGGGATTCTTCCAGGGGTTGACTCCGTGGATTACATTCTGGATATTAACGAAAGTAAGTATCTTGCCTATTTTTTTATCTTTACTTCCTTCTGTTTTCTTGATTCAAACAAATATTATATATTTGTATTATTGATTTTAGCTAGTATGTGGTACCTAAGTACCTGTTTTACTTCTGCTGAATGAAGCAGTTGCTGTGTGAAAGTAGATCTGTACCTAACTCACAAAAGCCCACAGGAATTCCGGAAGTATGTAATGCATTATGTGCAGGGTGGGCAGTCTGGGCAGTTAACTGTGGCACCCAGCTCCAACCGGCACACCTGGGCAAGTGCCGGGGCCCTAGAAAAAAGAGGGGGTCCACGTGCCTTTTGTGAGTGGAAACAGTGGGGTCTGTTCAGAGAGCCACCCTCTCTCCTGTTCTGCACTGATCTGTCACTTATGAAGAGGAAGAGAGGAAGCTTACTGGGAGCTAAAGGAGGCTGCTTGATGCGTGCAGCTGAGAGACCTTCACAAGGTATTTCAGGACATTTCAGTCCTATGATTAATCACATGACTGGAAGATGCTTGAGCTCTACATTGGAAGGTCCTGTAGCTACTCCTCTGCTGCAACCTCTGTGCAGGTCCCAGTGGCTCCCCTCCTGCTCTGCCCAGATCAAGAACTGCAAGATGTTGAAACGTATAGTGTGTGTAAGTAAATGTCTGTAGTAGAGCTGTGTGTTTGTATATGCATGTAGCAGACCTGTGTGTGTAAATGTACATGCAGTGTGCATGTCCAGATGTGCATGTAGCAGAGCCATGAGTGTCTAATATATAATCTGCAGAAAGACTTTAACAATAGATTTGTTACCTCAATAATGTACCCTAGCATATAAAAATTAGTGCTAATGACTCCCACCCTTTTACACCACCAATGAAGTTTTAATTCGTAGGAAAAATATATTCTGCTGTCTAAACCTCGTGTGTGGCTTTAAGGTACATGTGTATGGGCGGGGCAGAGTATTAAAAAAGCCCACTGAGACTTTCACCCGGGGTCAAAGAAAAAACCTGGAGCTGGTCCTGATTGTGCTGTAATGTGCGTACACTGAGAACTGATAAATATGCATTCTACTTAGTACTTTGCTGCCATCTAGACTTTAATGTATGTGTATGAAGGTTGGGAATTAATTCTCTTGCCACAAGCCGCCATAAAAACGCTGGAGCAGCCTCCACTTCAGTCCTGACACCCTGTAAACTGAGGGGAAAAAAGTTTGGCTTGTCTAGCAGAGTTCATGCTGAGGGGACATAACTTTCTCCATTCACTTGCCTCCACAAATGAGTAAAGCTTCATATAGTCAGGAGATGAGGCTGAACATGTGTTCTCCAGCAAATTGTGTTTTCTATATGCCTCTAGCAGTAAACTATGCAACATAACTTCCTCCGTAAAACTGTCTGCTCTACCCCCTGCAATATGCAAGCTTGCAACCCAACGTCAAGGGTCCTCATGTCTTGCCAGTCGCTACGCTAAAATAAAATTACATACAATTATAAATACTGGGCAATCACTCCATCCATGAACTGGTAGACTGAGGGTGCTTGTATTTTTCACCTTGTTGCCTCCTTTTTAGGAGGGTTGCTGCATCCTGTCTGTACACTTGTTTCCATGACTTTGACTGGTAAAATATCATTTGCCATTTTGTTATGTTTTATAATCTTATTAATTATTTTTGAAATGCCTTTTCTTTGGCTTGCTTTTCATTTCACTGTAAGTGTATCTACCCCAAAATGGTATCGGTAAAAAGGTTAGCTACGTGCAGAAAAAATAAGCCCTCACACAGCCCCATATCCTTAAAAATGAAAACGTTAAGGCGGCTCTGGGAAAATGGCAACGCGATCAAAAATTTAATTTTTCCATATTTAGGCTTTTTTTTTCCACTTGCTCCTGAGGAAACCGGCTAATATTGGTGATACCTATGGAGAACCTTGCCCCCCTCCCTTTTTATATTATCAATGCCAGTACTCTACACAACATGTGCACTCCCTCTAGATGCCTTATTATTCATGGTGCCCACCTAAGCCTTTGGCAATAGAAAATATAATATATATATATATATATAAATATATATATATATATATTTTTTTTTTTTTTGAGGTGAAAAAATAACAAACTATACATGTTTGGTGTCGGCGTACATATACAGACTTGTAGAGTAATTGTCAATTTAACTGAATAGTATACATGGTAAGTTAAAAACTATTTAACTGTGTATATAGTAAATTAAAAAAACTAAGCAAAAAAACTATTGTGCAATTACTTTTTTTTTCTTGCAACTTCAGCACATCTGGCATTTTTTTTCCCATTTTTCCAGCGCACTATATGGTGGAATGAATGATATCATTCAAAACTACATCTCGTCGTCCCGAGAGAAAAACAATCCTATATACACCTGTGTGGACAGAAAAATAATATTGATGGCTTCTTGGGAGACGGGAAGGAAAAAATCGAAGTGCAAAAAAAAAAGGAAATCACCTGATCATAAAGGGGTTAACATTTAAATTGAATAGGAAAATTCCAATGCCATATTGTTGCATACGGTGTATGTAGGACAGCCTAACTTGAAGTTTGTATGTTCTCCAATTTGGGGTTGGACTTTGTGTTTTTTTTTTTTTTTTTTTTTTTTTTTTTCTCTTTCTTTAATCTCTTGGAGTTCAAAAAACACATTAGCAATTATTTTTTTTTTCCTCTATGATGCGGACCTAGAGATATGAAAATTCAATTGTGATCCTCAACACAATGTCCCCAGTCTCTAATCATTTCTTTCCCAGAAAATACACTGTATGTATTGCATTTCATTAACAAAGTTTATAGGGGTTGTCTGGTTAAATCAAGGTATCCCCTTCCCTATGGTTAGGTGGTAACTTACTGACGGGTGGATGTCCAAACGCCAGGACCCGCAGCGATCAGCAGACCGGGGCACTTTTATCGCTTTTTGAATGGAGCAGTAGCACATATGCTCAGCTGATGCATTTTTAGTTTGGAATGGGCTGCCAGAAAAAAACAAGCGACGGTTGAGCATGCGCAGTACTCCTCCTTTCAAAAAGGGATAAACGTTCCCCGATCTGTGGTAACTGCTTGAGGTAGCAAGGTAAATCCAGCATCCGCTTGAGACGAGGAAATTGGTAAGCATCACATTTATATAATCTTAGTAAAGCAGTGCAGCATTAAAATCAAACAGAACCATAGACACAGTCTGGTCTACGTGTTTTGGGCATTTAAAAGGTCATGAAGGGCATTTTAACTGCCTGAAACGCATAGACCGGACTGCATCTACTCCAATACACAAACAAAGGACAGCACCTCACACGTTGGTGGTAGCTTCAAAACTTCTTTATTTCCTGTCCATACCAGTGACGTTTCGACCCAAACATATGGTCTTTATCAAGCTTGACAAAGATCATATGTTTGGGTCGAAATGTCGCTGGTATGGACTGGAAGTAAAGAAGTTTTGAAGCTACCACCAATGTGTGAGGTGCTGTCCTTTGTGTATTGGATTAGAGGCGGGTGGAACTCCCTGGAGTGACGTGAGCCCCAAGTTTTGGTTAAGGTAAAGAAGAATCCAAGTATATACTACTGGTGCTGTGTCTGATTAATATTTCGGACTGCATCTGTCTGTTTGGTTTTAATGCCGCACTGTTTTTGTAAAGATTAAAGTAAATGTGATGCTTTAAAAATGTCCTTTTTTCAAGTGGATACTGATTTACCTTGCTATCTAAAGCAGTCAGATCCCACAGATCAGGGCATTTTTATCCCTGTTAGAATGGAGCAGCAGCGCACATGCTCTACCGACACTTAGTTTTCAGTGGAGCTGCCAGAAACAGCCAAGTGTAGGTCTTGGCAGCCCCATAGAGCATGAATAGAAGTGTGGCACCCCAGAGTTCAGATGCCACAATGTCATTATCTCCCTCGGGGGGTAGTGTCATACCGGAGAGCAACAGAGGGTATTCACACCAGGCAAAACCAAAGTACACAACACCTCTCTGCCTTCAGGCCTGAAGGGGGAGATCTAAAACCTGGGTTCAGGGCAGCTCCCCTATAAATTCTGTTGTGGGGCGGAGTTAGTCAGTTCAGTACGGAGCAATACTGAGGAAGACATCCTGTGGGCTCTAGCAGTGATATGCTCGCCCCAGGAAAGCTAAAGCTGAGCTTGAGGGACCCACAGGCAAGGATCTGAGAGGGTAAAGGAGAGCCCGGGCTAGTAGAGCAGTGTCGAGCTCGCCCCAGAGGAACAAGCGCCAAGAAACACACTGAAGTCTGAGGCAGTGCAGGGCCTAACATCCCGGCAGCCAACACCGGAGGCTGAGAGATTTCAAGTTCCTTAGCCACACAAGTGCCTGGAGGCAAAGCAGCATTAAGAGCCCAGGAACAGCCGCCTGAGAAGTGGGGCTCGAGTAGGACTTGAGCTGCCTGTCATACTGGAAGACGCAGGAGAGAGAGAGTGCAGCTTAGCTTAAGCAGTCGCAGGGACCCAAGAGAAAGCACAGCAGGGAGGCCATAGAACTTGTCAGGGGAGTAGTACCCCAAGTTGCTCCCAGGTTACACGGACTCTCAGCAACATCACCGGAGTTGCCAGTAAAGGACTTGAGGAGCCAATAAACTGTGAGTCTGTCTGTTAATACACACCCTCCATTCTGTACCCTACACCCTTCAACATCCACTGCCCCGGGATCTGCTCCACCCGTGGGGAGCCAATCCATCCCAGCTGCCCGTTCATCGTCACCAGATGTCCTGCAGCAGCAGTGGCCACTCATTGCCACAAACCACGGGTGGTGTCACAAATAATCTTTATAATTTCCCCCAAGAACTCTTTAACACTGAACCCAGGGTCACGGAGCCGGGTCTCAACCCCTGTAACTCCACAGAAACACCGCAGCCCGGTTCCTAGTACTCCACGGCCCTGGGGCACCTCAGAAGCGGTGGCTGAACACGCGCATTGGTGCTCTATTCTAAAAGGGATAAAAGTTCCCCGATCCGTGGGGTCTGCCTGCTTGAGGTAGCAAGGTAAATTTAGCATCTCCTTGAGACAAGGAAATCGTTAAAACATCACATTTATATAATTTTGATAAAACAGCGCGGCATTAAAACCAAATAGACTGTAAACACAGTCCAGTCTATGCGTTTCGGGCTGTTAAAATGCCCTTGGTCTTGAAGGGCATTTTAAATGCCTGAAATGCGTAGACTGGACTGTGTATCTGCTTTCCATTTGGTTTTAATGCCACGCTGTTTTTGCCAAGATTAAATGTGATATCGTAAAGATTTCCACTTCTCAAGCAGATGCTGGACTTGCCTTGCTACTTTGGACTTCATCCTCCGCATCAGTGGCGTAACTTAAAGCTAATGGGCCCTAACGTGAAAGCTCCAAGGGGCCGCCAATTATTGCAATTTTTTTAATATTAGTCTTTTTCTATAGGCCGAAGGGACTTTTGGGGCCCCCTAGGCTCCAGGGCCAGGGTGCAATTGCAACCCTGGCACCTGTTGTAGTTATGCTCCTGCTCAGGATGCCAGCCTGATGTCTCCGGGCACCGCACCCTATGCTCTCATCACTTGCCTTGGTGAAATGCTGTGATTTCCTCTCCTTTCTGACAACTTGCTGATCAGTGCAGGCTCAAGTAATCCGCTTCATTTACATTTTGTTCATATTTTTTCTCCCAGTCTTGCACTGTCCTGTCCATGTTGCTAGCCTTAATCACATTAGTCCTTGAGGTCTACAGACAATGGGCATTAAATGGTACCTAGGCATATGTTTGTGAGTGAAAAACAAAATACCTCTATGGCTGTAGGTCATCTACCAAAAGAAAAACCAAAACTTTACTTGATATCCACCTGTAAATATGTATACACTGTCACTAACTGGCCAGGTAAATTCCAAGGCATGTATGCAGAAAGATTATAGAAACCCTACATATCTATTTCATGTAGGAATGTATATGGTTAACACAATTTCTTCTAGCGGTATCATGATACAGCGAAGTGTTAATAAAAAAAACTATCTATTGTGTAGGAAATATGAAAGATAATCCGATCAGAAGCACCCTCTTGGAAGGAGACATCATTACAACAGTGAGTATTATCTGAGGTCTGTTATGGTGGAAGGGCCTAATGTATTTTATTCATTATGGGATGTCCCTTTTATTTTTCTTACCCACTCACAGAGAACCAGTAGATACAGCCCCAAATTGTCCCTGTGGCCAATGGGTGTAATTCCGTATACTCTATCTGACGACTATGGTGAGTTGATAAACTTTATAATGGATGCAGATACTGGATTGCCTTGGGCCAAGGCCTCATATGAAAGCCTGTGGTTGTTGTTGTTGTTGTTGTTGTTGTGTTTCTTTTTTTTCCCATAAATTACAATACGATGGGGGGCGTGGCTTCCGATGAAGGAGTTAGGATGTGTGTGTGAGCAGCTCCGTGCAACAAAGCCCCTAAAGCTGCAATATACCCAGAGCCAGTATCTGGAGATCAGTCCAGCATGGACCGTTTTTTTACTCTTCAGCACGCAGTCTCTCCCCAGACCTGCAGGATCCAAGATGGCACCGGTGATCTCTCGCACAGGATCCCAAGCGCGGGAGAAGAGGAGCTGGAGCAGCCTGCACGGAGACTGCCAGCAGAGTCTCCAGTGATGAGGAGGGAGCTGGGGCCATGGAGGATCTGAGCATGCTGGAGATGAGTAAAAACATTTAGAATCTCTCTACTAAGTCTGATCTGGAGAGGTTTGCCTGCAGGCTGGAGGGCTCCTACAAAAAGGAGATGCATAACCTAAAAACAGAATTCACATTCCTGATAGAGGATGTAAAAAAGGCACAAGACTGGATATTGGAGGAGTTTAGAGCCTATAGGACAGTACTAGAGGCCCACTCTACCAACATTGAAGATTTGTTAAATGGCCAGGAAGACCTTGAAATCCATAATAGACGGAATAAAATCCGCATCAGAGGCCTTCCTGAGTCAGTAGGGCCCCTGGACGTGAACAAAACAGTTCAGCAACTCTTCCTCCAGGTCCTGAGGGAAGGAAATGATACCACCATACTTAGATTGAGTACACAGGGTTGTAACCTAGATGCCCACCCCCCTCAGCTGAAGCAAGACCCAGGGATGTGGTCTGCAGGGAACACTTCTTTAAAGTGAAGGATGCCACCATGTCAGCTGCAAGACATAACAGGCAGATTACCTTCTTGGACTTTCGAATCTTGTTACTCCCAGACCCTGCAAAAAGTACCCTACAACTGAGGAGGAGACTGAAGCCCCTGCTGTATGACCTTAAGACCAGAGATATTTCATAACGATGGGTCTTCTCTTTTCAGCTGATGGCAAGCAAGGGAGAGAAATCTGCCACCTTCCATGACTTTTGCCGGACTGACCCCAAAGTCGGTCCCTTCCAAAACCACCACTGAGATTACATTGAGCTCGCAGGGAGAGACCTCACCAACAAGCAACTACTCAGAAAAATACAGACTGAACACGCCTAATTTTGACTCCAAGATCCATCGTCTCTTTTTTGCCCTTTTAACAGACGTCAAGAGAGCTCATATCGAAGATCGGACCACACAACATCCTGTTAGGACCGTAATAATAATATAGCCTCTGATCTAGTGGTTGACTTTATTATAAGTTTGTTGGAGGTTGGCACATCGGTATATATTACAGAAATCCCATCATGGACTGTGTCCCATGAAGAACCATTATTACAACATAATAGAGTAGTGGTAGCCCCAACTTGATAAATCTTCAATTGAATGGATGGATGTTTTATAAACTCAGGTTATAGGCTTAGAATGTTTAAACATTAAAAGCAGCAGAGAGAAGTAGGATCTGCTGCCCTTCATCGGCTTCCCCACTCACCCACTCGTGCTGTAGTAGTCAAAGCACTACCCTAAAAAGTTGCACTTAAATTTTGTTTTGTCCAAATGTGTGTAAAAAAACAAATCTCTCTTCCATCTTCTTTTTTCTTCTACTGTATTCTATACTTGCCTGGATGGAACGCCGAAAATCGAGGTAAACACTGGCCATACCACCCCCTATATGAATAAATTAAAACTAGGCTGCCATAATGTTAAAGATTTTAATCAGCCAGAAAAGACGACAGATAATACACGTCAATCATAAACTAAAGATCATGGTATTGATATTATAGGAGACACATTTTACATCTGACTCTGTACCTAAAGGCAATGCTGGCTATTACCCGACCTAGTTCCATAGCACGAACCTTGATTTCTAAATCTAAATGGGTGTCAATTGCCTTTCATAAAGCCTTTACAGCATTGATTAATAAATCCCTTTCTGATCCTATGGGAAGGTATCATTCTGCAGATGTCTTAGGCGGCCGTCACACGCTGAGATATCTTGCCAGATATCGTTTAAGCGATCTCCTTTTTGATCGCTTAAGCGATATCGGGCAAGATATCGTTGCATGTAATCAAGCGATTTACGATGGTAAATCGCTTGATCGTGACATCGCTGATCTGAGGTTCGGTTCTCAGATCTAGCGATGAACGATGCAACGATCTGCATCATCGAGGTGTATGACACCACGATGATCCATCTCCCAGCGACCGCGCCTATGCTGGGAGATGGTAACTATGGTACACGTCGGGTAACTAAGCGACGCGCGGCGCCTAGTTACCCGATGTGTACCATAGTAACCAGCGAGATCGCTGCTCCACATCGCTGGTGAGTCTGTCTGTGTGACATCTCACCAGCGATGTGAGCGATATTGTAAGCGATTGCGCGTGCACGTGATCGCTTACAATATCGCTAAAGATATCTCACCGTGTGACGGCCGCCTTAGTCAACTTACACCTTTGTAATGGCGAACATGTATTATCCCAACAGAGATCTGAAAAAATTCAGAGCAAAGTGTCAGAGAATATTGGAAAAGGTTGCTGGATCCTGCCCGATTATCATGGGAGGAGACTTCAACTTCCCATTGAATCCAACTGTTGATCTATGTACAGGCAAAACAGATCACCTCTTGCAATCCGTACACCACCTTAGAAAACACTTGGGCAGCCTGCGGCTAGTCCATATCGATAAGCATCCAGACACAAAACATTAAATGTGCAAATAGAAACCTTATTCATCCTATAGCAGAATTAACCGCTTCCACATCTCCCATTCACTTCCAGATCTCAGAGTAGAAACAGACATTGGATCTATCTTGCGGTCTGACCATGCACCTATTAACTTATCCTTACAATTAGGTGCAAACATTAAATCAGGATACTCCTGGTGACTTAATGAAAATTTATTGAAAGATCCACTCTGCCTAACAGACCTCGGGAATATGCTCCCCAATTTTCTACAGGACCATGCTTGGGACCCATCCTCAACCCACCCTCCCCCCAAATGGGAAGCTTTAAAAAGCATGCTAAGGGGAGCTCTTGTATCACATGGCTCATGACTAAAGAAGGAAAGAGCCACAAAGATAACAGATCCCCAATGTAGCGTCACAACACAAGTAGTATCAAACCCCACTTCTTTACTCACGGTTTTGCACAACATGACAAACGATTATCTGTATTGGATCAGAAACACAGGTGCTTCCAAGAAATGCTTAAGAGTTGTTTTTATCAATTGGGTGATAAAACTGTAAAATGCTCTCTAGGGTGCTACATCCGAGGACCACTCAGGCTTATGTCCCACACATCCTTGACAAAACCGTAAAGAAAGTACATAGCATTCAGGATATTCTTTCCAGTTTTAAACAATATTATCCCTCCCTATGCAACATTTAAGGGACACAATCAACATTGATCTACTCCCCAACTACAGGAGAAAATTACCTCCTTCCTGAAGGAACACAAACTTCCCCCTTTGTTGGGAGACATCTCAAATAAGTTAGATAAGAACTTTACCTTAGAGGAAGGAGTGAAGGCTATGAAAGCGGCAAAGAGTCTGGGACCTGACTTTTATGTCTGGTTTCTATAAAACCTTATTTTCTAAAATGTATGCAACCACGTGTTGATGAGGGGAAAGGGGGCGGAGGGCGCATTACCACCACAGGCCCTGATGACCCATATCGTAATCATCCCCAAACCCGGGAAAGATCCTGCTAGCTGTAGCAGTTACCGCCCAATATCTTTAATAAACTTAGGTGTCAAGCCCTACACAAAATAGATTGCAAACAGGCTGAAGAGATTCTTGCCATCCATGATAGATCTTGATCATGTCTGTTTTGTTTCTGGTTGGGAGGCTAGGGACAATACAATTAGGTCCATAGCACTGATAGCACTGATAGACTGGGCAAGGAGGGTGGGAACACCTATGTGCATCTTGTCGATAGACTCAGAAAAGCGTTTGACAGGGTGCACTAGGATTTTATGCTCCTATCACTTTGGTGTGTAGGCCGCCATTAGGTGATGCTCCACAGAATAGGGGCATTGTACACACACCCCTCAGTACGGATCTTTGTCAATGGTTCTTTATCGGAGTCCTTTGTAATTAGAAATCGTACATGTCAGGGTTGTCCCCTATCCCCATTATTGTACATATTGAACATGGAATACCTGGCGACGGCTTTTGGAGATAATCATGCTATTCAAGGTGTGAAGACATCATAAAAAAAAACATTATCTGGCATTGTTCATGGACAACATCCTCCTTTTATATAACTTCCCCCTCCCTTAGTCAGTATCCCGAAACCCCTAACATACGTATAGAAATACGGGAATTCGACCAACTTAGTAACTGCAAGATGCAGATTAACTTACATAAATAAGAAAATGTAAGTGTCTCCCTACTGCAGTCAGAAATTACTCTATTGTAGTCCTCCCTCCCCTTCGAATGGAAAGTAGATACTTAAACATTTAGGTATACAACAAACAGCTGATCCGTCACGCCTATGTTATGCAAACTTCACATATATTCTAAAGCGTAAAGAATCAGACTTACTAAAATGGAACAAACTACAATTGACATGGCTTGGCAGAATTAATACTGTTAAAGTGGACCTTTTGCTTTTATACTTCCTCCAGGCAATTCTGTTACTTCTGCCGGCTTCCTTCTTCTCCAGACTGAAGACCATGTTACTGAAATTTATATGGTCTCAAGGAAGACCACAATTGTTGTACTTCATGCTCTCTAAACTGAAGCCTCTAGACTTCAAACTCTATCATTATTCAGCAATGGGAACTTGCATCCTTGACCTTTTTCATAACAGATGAAGGAAACGATGGGTCAAGGTGGAATCGTCCTTTAACGCATATAACGCCTTGGCAGAGATATGGTCTTCTACATTAACCTCTGGGAATGAGCTACCATTTCTCACAAAAAAACTTGAAAAGGTTTATTAGAAGTAGTAATAAAATAATACATCTTGCAACGCTCCCAGGTCCACTAACATCTGTATATGGGAAGTCTTCACTCCCAGTAGATTCACGCAACAACTCCTTCCTGAATAAAGCTAAAGAGAACTACCCTATTTTGCATAACTTTATCTTTCCAAACAATATTAAGCCCATGCTAAATTTATTATACTCTGATGCACATATACCTCCTGGCTCATGGTTGCTTAAACTCCAGCTTCGGCGCTATATAAATTCCCTGCCCCCCTCAGCTGTGTTCCGAACTCTCACTCTGTTTGAGGAGGGATGTGTAGGAGAAGGACCCCTGAGTCATTCAGTCTCGAGGCTGTACAAGATGTTTCAGGAAGAATCAGCTGTCACTGATGGAACATTTCCCCTTGCATGCGGGAATGGGATAGAGACCTGGGAGGATTTTCTTCCGGAAAAGCATGCAAAGTTATTTCTTTACACCACACACACACACAACACACACACACACACACACACACACCTAAACAACACACCTCAAGACACACACACACACACCCTCAAGACACACACACACACACCCTCAAGACACACACACACACACCCTCAAGACACACACACACACACCCTCAAGACACACACACACACACCCTCAAGACCACACACACACACACACACAACCCTCAAGACACACACACACACACACACACACCCTCAAGACACACACACACACACACACCCTCAAGACACACACACACACACCCTCAAGAGACACACACACACACACCCTCAAGACACACACACACACACACACACACACACACTCAAGACACACACACACACACACACCCTCAAGACACACACACACACACCCTCAAGACACACACACACACACACACCCTCAAGACACACACACACACCCTCAAGACACACACACACACACCCTCAAGACACACACACACACACCCTCAAGACACACACACACACACCCTCAAGACACACACACACACACACCCTCAAGACACACACACACACACACACACACTCAAGACACACACACACACACACCCTCAAGACACACACACACACCCTCAAGACACACAGTCTCACAGGAAAGGAATTATAAGGTGGTGGTGAGATGGTATTGGTGGCCTGTAGATGTTCATGCTATATTTTGTTTGGTATTCGATGTATGCTGAAGATGCCATAACAATAAAGGGAACACACGTTCACATCTGGTGGTCTTGTCCGCCCATCAGACTTTTCTGGAAACTGTGTTTGATCTATAAAACACTATCTCCTTACAACCAATTGCTCATACAGTGGAAGTGGCACTTCTAAATCGAAGTGACATTTCCATCTCCAGTTATAAAAAAAAAAACAAAAAACAAAAAAAAAACTTGCACTTTGACAGAGGCAAATAAATGAATCCCTCGCTACTGGAAACAAGATAAATCCTCTATACGAAAGGAGTTAATAGCTGAATTAAATGATATCTACAGAATGGAAGACCCAATAAATCACTCCCCAGAAGTATCTAACAGGACTAATGGTATTTGAACACCATGGATCTTATGTAGAGACTCCCCGAACTTAGCTAGTTGGTTATCCCATATGTAACACTTAGAACCACTATTAAGAGCAAAGTATAGCGGAAAAGGCTCCCTCCCAGGCGAAGTTCTTTCTTCTTTTCTAATGATCCTCTGATCTTCAACTTCCCTCCCTTTTTTATCTCGTATGTCCTATCTCAAACCTCTCCTTTTCCAGGTCTCCTCTCTTAGGGCCGGTTTACAGATAACGATGTCCCAGAGACCCCCTCCAACGATGGGGGTCGCTGGGACATCGTTATCTGATAGCTGGTGAGCTGTCAAACAGGCAGACTCACCAGTGATCAACGCCAGTAAGAACGCTGGTATCCAAGGTAAACAGCTGGTAACTAAGCAGAGCACTGCGCTTAGTTACCCACTGTTTACCCTGGTTACCAGCCTCCCACCGTGTGCTGTGCGGCGCTGCGAGTTCGATGATCATTAGTCTCCTGCTGGGCGGCCAGCATCAGTGTGTGACAGCGGGAGACCAACGATTGAAAAATGGCCCTGGCCATTGTACCAACGATCAGTGAGCTGATCGTTGCAGTGTCACACATAGTGACATCGCTACGAGGTCGCTGCAAAGTCACAAGTTGCAGTGACATCATAAACTGGCCGTTAGCCTTCATCTCAGCCTTCATCTCACCTTTTCAAGTTTCTTCCCATTTCCTCTCCCCACCTCCATCTTCCTGGTTCTAATCTATAAACTAAGGCAAAATACTCAAAGCAAAGGGTTAGAACACCTTGAAGTAGACACTGTTTCTTTCTCTCTTCACATCGGAATACAGGTAATACATGAATACTTACTGCATTTATTGTCTTTTGCATTTGCTGTTTTTCTTTGTCCATGTCATTGTATCATTCACTGCTATTGTATTTTGTAATGTATTCAATAAATCTTGATTTAATGAAACTATCTGAGATAACATTTCATATCCGCAGATGAAAAACAACAAGAGACCATATTTAAAGGGTTCAAAATGTTGGAAGATACAACATGTATAATTTTTGTAAAACGTTCAATGGAGAAAGACTACATCAACATTGTGCAAAGAGATGGGTGAGCAAGAAAACGACTGAATTATGACCAGCCATGTACTTAATATGGTTGTACTAGCAGAATATTGGCGAGATGGTGGGAGTTAATTTTAATATCATTAGCACAACTACTAGTTAAAGGGAATCTGTCAGCAGGTTTTTGCGATGATGTATCTGTGTCTTATCAGCAGGAGATTCACTAGAATTGCCTTGTGCCATGTAGTTCCCTGTTCAGTTCAACCACGCCCTTGCCACTGATTGGTAGCTTTCTGGCAATTGCAGTGTACAACACAATCTACCAATCAGTAGTATCAGTGGAGTTGTGCAGAGCTCAACGTTCAGAGAACTTCTATATATGCAGCAGTTATAGCAGTGATTTTTTTTTTTTTTTTTTTTTTTCATATGAAAACTGCAGCAAGAAGCCCGATAGGTGGTTGAGTGGTGTACTGCTAACGTCACCATACCATGCGGCATCTTTGGGGCCTGTGAGTTGAAGGGTGTGCCCACTATCTGCGCTGCCCAACCTTCCACCCACCTGGGTGTTTCAACTGTATTTGCATCCTAGATGCACACAGAGTTGGGAGTTGTCAGCTCCCTCCTCCAGCATTTTTCCTGTGCATCTAAGCTCTGACATCTGAGCACAGCAGGCGCGATGAGGTCACTACATAGTGCCTACTGTGCAGAGCTTTAAACAACGTTGCAAAGGCAGCATCTAAATAGGGAGCGGTGAGTTTTTTTTTATTTTGTGAGGATAATTTATACTATTTGGAGTGAGGCTTGTGGAGTGCCATTCTGTTACCCCTGCGGTTTGGCTGCCAGAAATGGTATTTCTCCAAAATTGATTGTAATGCCATGTCTGAAGGGAATTGGAGCTTGGAGCTTCCTATGCTGTGAAACCCAATGCATGCACACTGTTTTATCCCTTACTAAGACGTTGAGCATTAGGACCTGTTTCCTGGTTCAGCTCAGCTTCTGGTTTCGAGCCCAGGCTTTGGGGTACTCGGGTATCAGGCTTCAGGGGTAGCGTCTGCATGTGTCATAGGGAGTGGTGGCCGCGCCTGATCCCGTGTCATGGGTATATCTTCAAAAAAAGGGGTATATTTACAGGGGATTATATACAGTTTGTCGTGACGCCACCTTTAGTTCCTGGTAAAGTGTCACCAGCGCCGCCACAGTCCGCCGGAGGTAGATGGTAGTGCGGCTAGTTTGGTAAAGTCCTCTTCAGGTAGGGCTGGACCTCCGGGGCAGCGTTCCTGTATGGGAACAAGGTCATGCAGAAGAAACACAGGCTGAGTCAAGTCACTTTTCCTCCGGGTACTTTACTGTTCACTTGCATTCACACAAAGTTAAAGTTCAGCACTCCTGATGTTATGAGGACAGGTAACTTATCGGGTGGCTGCAGGGGGATCCCAGGTGGTATTGTGGAACCCTTGGTGTGCCTTCTTTAACCCCCTCTGTTCCTTCCTGATTTCCAGTTTGTGGTGTGAAGCCTGGTGACTTGGAATCAGCCTGACCTCCTTTCCTCTCTCACCTTCACTGCCATCGGGTAACCTTCTGCTGGCTGGCCGCTCCTTCCTTGGCGGTGCCTGGTACCCTCTTATGGTCTGCTCTGGTGCCTGGGAGAACTGAAGACTCCACGGGACTCCGGATTCTCTGTGGTCCTAAAGTATCCCACAGGTGCGGGCTCCGGTGCCCGGTAAGCTGTCTGGGAGAACCTGATGACGGACTCTTCCCAAACCGGCTACTCTCCTGAAAAGCTTCTCAAACCCTTTCTACCTCCTCAATCTCTTCCTCCTGGTCTCTCAGCCGAGTGACCTAGCAGCCAGGACCATAAAGGTCCCAAACTTAGAGGCAAAGACGGAAGACCTTAAGCCTAAGAGGCAAAAGACCTCCTTGTTCCACCTAGAGGTGATTTTATTCCCTCCCAGGTAACCTCCCACCGTGTACACTAGTGTGGGAGTGTTGGAATGGGGAACCACCCACCATCCTAGGGTCCACCTGCAGCTGGAGCTTTTGCACCTCTTTTACGGGTGCAGTACCCGTCTGTGATGCCTGCTTGGCGGGATGCCACATTGGCAAGGGGGAGCAGTCCACTGCAGACGGGGAAAGAGATGAGAAGGAGGTGGTCAGGGGTAAGGCAGCTAGAAGCAGCTTGCCCTTGAGACCACATTGCAAGCAGGGATCTAGTCCCTAAGCCAGTGTTTCTCATCTCCAGTCTTCAGGACCCACCAACAGGTCATGTTTTCAGGATTTCCTTAGTATTGCACAGGTGTTAGTTTAATCACCAGCAAGGGGATAATTCTAACACCTGTGCAATACTAAGGAAATCCTGAAAACATGACCTGTTGGTGGGTCCTGAGGACTGGAGTTGAGAACCACTGCACTAGGCTGTGCTGGAAATTTTAGACCATTCTTCTTTGGCAAACTGCTCCAGGTCCCTGATATTTGAAGGGTGCCTTCTCCAAACTGCCATTTTTAGATCTCTCCACAGGTGTTCTATGGAATTCAGGTCTGGACTCATTGCTGGCCACCTTAGAAGTCTCTAGTGCATTCTCTCAAACCATTTTCTAGTGTTTTTTGAAGCGTGTTTTGGGTCATTGTCCTTCTGGAAGACCCATAACCTCTGAGGGAGACCCAGCTTTCTCAGACTGGGCCCTACATTATGCTGCAAAATTTGTTGGTAGTCTTCAGACTTCATAATGCCATGCACACGGTCAAGCAGTCCAGTGCCAGAGGCAGCAAAGCAACCCCAAAACATCAGGGAACCTCCGTCATGTTTGACTGTAGGGATCATGTTCTTTTCTTTGAATGCCTTTTTTTTTTTTTTTTTTTTTTTTTTCTCCTGTAAACTCTATGTTGATGCTTTTGCCCAAAAAGCTCTACTTTTGTCTCATCTGACCAGAGAACATTCTTCCAAAACGTTTTGGGCTTTCTCAGGTAAGTTTTGCAAACTCCAGCCTGGCTTTTTTATGTCTTGGGGTAAGAAGTGGGGTCTTCCTGGGTATCCTACTATACAGTCCCTTTTCATTCAGACGCTGACAGATAGTACGGGTTGACACTGTTGTACCCTCGGACTGCAGGGCAGCTTGAACTTGTTTGGATGTTAGTCGAGGTTCTTTATCCACCATCCGCACAATCTTGCATTGAAATCTCTCGTCAATTTTTCTTTTCCGTCACCATCTAGGGAGGTTAGCCACAGTGCCATGGGCTTTAAACTTCTTGATGACACTGCGCACGGTAGATACAGGAACATTCAGGTCTTTGGAGATGGACTTGTAGCCTTGAGATTGCTCATGCTTCCTCACAATTTGGTTTCTCAAGTCCTCAGACAGTTCTTTGGTCTTCTTTCTTTTCTCCATGCTCAATGTGGTACATACAAGGACACAGGACAGAGGTTGAGTCAACTTTAATCCATGTCAACTGGCTGAAAGTGTGATTTAGCTATTGCCAACACCTGTTAGGTGCCACAGGTAAGTTACAGGTGCTGTTAATTACACAAATAGAGAAGCATCACATGATTTTTCTAACAGTGCCAATACTTTTGTCCACCCCCTTTTTTATGTTTGGTGTGGAATTATATCCAATTTGGCTTTAGGACAATTCTTTTGTGTTTTTTCATTGAAGACAAATTAAATGAAGATAATACCAAAGAATTTGTGATTGCAATCATTTTCAGGAAGAAACTGAGTATTATCTGACAGAATTGCAGGGTGTCAATACTTTTGGCCACAACTGGAACTGATCCCACACTTGGACACTCTGAAGAGCGGTTCACTTATCCATTCTTAGATTCTGGCCTCTAAACCCAGCTCCACTTGAAGTGGGTCATGAGGAGATCGAATGTACCGATGCCCAAATATTTGAGCAGCCGCGGTCTCACGAAGGCAACGGCGGAAACGTGTTTCATCAAGAGGTGGACAATGATTAGACACAATTGCCAGAAAGTCAGGAGGAGGACTAGGGTGCGGAAGTGGAAGACGACGTTTTGGATGATGCAGTAACTGACCCAACCTAGCAGGAAGACATGCAGAGCGAGGACAGCAGTGCACAGGGGAGGGAGGCGTAGTATCACAACGTGCCGAAAGAAGTAGGGTGGTGGCCGTAGGGGAAGGCAGGCAACCGTTCCCCGAAACAACACGAAAGAAGTTGCCAGTACAACGGTTAGGTCTTTCTGTGTCTGGCTGTTTTTTAAGGTGTCTGCAGATAATTCCAAAAAGGCCATTTGCAACACCTGCCAAGCCAGCATCAGGAGGGGTAGCAAAACTAGCAGCCTGACCTCGCTCAGCATGATCATGCACATGTCAGCAAAGCACCCGACTTTGTGGGATGTACACCAGAGTCCAGCAGCAGTGTCTGCGTGTGACACCACTGCATCTTCCACTGTTGTGCGTGCAAGCCAATCCCCTGTCCATACTGCATGCGAAGATGCCTCCTCTCCTGCACCTGTAGTTGCACAAGCAGAAATACCACAATCAACCACGTCCTTGTCCCAGCGCAGCATTCAGTTATCCATACACCAATCTTTGGAACCCAAGCACAAAATACGCTGCCAACGCCCAACATGCCACACTTCTAAATTTGCACATTTCGCGACTGCTTGCGCTGGAAATGTTTCCTTTTAGGCTAGTGGAGACAGAAGCATTCCGGGACCTGATGGCGGCGGCTGTCCCACGTTACTTGGTTCCCAGCCACCACCATTTCTCCCGGTGTGTTGTCCCCGCATTACATAAGCATGTGACACAAAACATTTACACGTGCCCTTAACAACGTAGTTTCCGGAAAAGTCCACCTAACCCTGGACTCGTGGACAATTGCTTGTGGGCAGGGGGTAACATCTCGCTGTCGATACACTGGGTTAATATTCTGGAAGCCGTTTCCCCCCCCCCCCCTCTTGAGTTTGGGACGGAACACGTCCTTCCGACACCAAGGATTGCAGGCCCTAACTCTGTCAGGGTTTCACACATAGTGTACAGCTCCGAACATCATGCTCCTCAGCCTCCTCCTCCACTTCACCCTCTACACCAGCCCCAAGCTGGAAGCACTGCCTTGGCTAAGCGGCAACAGGCTGTGCTGAAGCTAACATGCGTAGGTGACAAACCCCACAATGCTGAAGAATTGTGGAAAGCTCTGAAACAGCAGGAAGATCACTGGCTCACACCGCTGAACCTTCAGCTAGGCATGGTCGTGTGCGTACAATGGCGGAACCTGTGGCGGCTCTGAGGCGAGCTGACACATGTTCCATGCGTGGCCCATGTGCTCAACTCAGTGGTCAGCGGTTTCTTAAATCCTACCCGGAGCTGCTGTCGGATCTGCTCGTAAAAGTACGCCGCCTGTGTGACCATTTTAGAAAGTCACCTACTGCTTCTACCGCCCTTGCCAGCTTTCAGCAGCATTTGCAGAATCCGTATCAGACTGGTGTGTGATGTCCACCACGCATTGGAATTCCACACTGCACATGATGGTCAGGATTTGTGAGCAGAAGAGGGCAGTTGTTGAGTACCAGCATCAACTAGGCCATCGGTATACGGTTCAAACGCACACATAAGATCTCAGGAGTGGACATGGATGTCCAACATATGTACCGTCCTCCAAAACTTAGAGGACTCCACAAGATGGTGAGGGGCGATGTCACCATCCCGCTTCTGTCTTCTAAAATGCTGTCTGCTCAAAATCAAAGACGATGCATTGCAGACGGAGCACGATGAGTAAACCGTACGGGGTGATTACACACAGCCCAGCCTCATCTCATCCCAATGTGCATTGGAGGACTATGACGAGGAGGAGAAGGAAATGGAGCCACTTTCATGCTGAATTGACGGTAATGCATGCACAACCGTCATACCGTCGGTTCACGTGGATGGCCAGAGGACAAGGGAGAGGAGGAGGAGAAGGATGATGAAGACAGCATGGTCAGTCATCCTGTTGGTGAGGACCTGAAGTATTGCCTGTTAAGTCTGGCGCACATGGCTGACTTTTGTGATGCTGCCTGTCTTGTGACCCTCACGTTATCAACATCTTGGCAGACACTCATTACTGGTTGGTGACACTTTTAGACCCACGCTACAAGGCAAACTTTATTTCTCTTATTCCCGAGGCGGAGAGGTCTACAAAAATGCTGCAGTACCAGAAGGCCCTAGTTGTGGAATTAGTCAAAATTCTGAAAATGCTTGCGGCAGCCGTGACTGTCACGGTTCCGTGGACAACCAAGGCGTCCGGCCAAGAGAGGCACAAATCCAATCCAGCAGAGGTAGGGGAATCTCTCTCTCAAAGATCTGGGAGAGTTTTCTCAGCCCCTCCCATAGCACAGGCCCTCAGGTGGGGGTAGTGTCACAAGGACTGCAAACGTTTGTAAAGATGCTGAAGGAGTACCTTGCCGATCGTTCTAAAGTGCTCCTAGATTCCTCTGTGCCTTATAATTATTGGGTATCCAAGATGGACACGTGGCAGGAATTGTCCCTCTACACCTTGGAAGTCCTGGCCTGCCCTGCTGCTAGCGTTTTGTCACAGCGTGTTTTTATTGCTGCAGTGGAATCATTACTGATTAAACGCACCCGCCTGTCAACTGAAAATGCTGAACCAGCTGTTTGAGCTGGATACTGAGATTAGAGATAAATTACAGCAGCTATACTGGTCAAACATAAAAGCTGACCAGAGTATACTGAGTGTTTTGGCGTATACAAATTGGAGCTACAACCCCCTCCTGGCGCACAAAAAAGGTAAATGAATGCAGACAAGAGTTGGTTTTTAGCTGGACACTGAGATTAGAGATTAAATCCCAGCAGGTGGACTGTCAGACACAAACGCTGATGAAAATACAGAGTTTTGGCGTATCCTAATTTCCGCCACAACCCACTCCTGACTATAGAGAGCTAAATTAATCCCTAAAAGCACTGTTTTGGGATGGATGAGATTTCCAGCTTGTTCCACCAGCCCCAGATGCGATGCAGGCTGATATACTGGCACAACGAAGTTTGCTATATACCCTGCCTCCCTGTATACAGCTCTATTAGTCCTCAGAAGGACTGTTGTGGTAATTAGATTTGCAGCCCTGCGCCTACACTAGCTGAAAGGCCACAAATCTGTCCCTCAATCAGCAGCACCACTCCCTACACTGACTGTCTGTGGAGCAGAGTTACGAGCACAGCGCGGTCAGGTCTTAGACTTGATCATGCTATGCGGCCAGCCAATCACTTTAAAGCCACAACCAACAGGGCTGTAGCTTTACAGTGGCTGGTAGCCAATCCCTGCATGTGGGCTGGCTCTGTAAAGAGCGCCAACATGCAGGGAGGTGGACCCCGAGCATAGCAAGAGTACCGCTAGGTTACTCGGTACTCGCCGAGTACCCGAGTACCGAGATATTCGTGCGAGTACCGAGTAGTGACAAGCATACTTGCTCATCCCTAGTCAGCACACAATCAGCAGCGCTGAAGACACGTTCAGAGAGAACGCTGGCTGCGGGGCACGACAAGATCTCCAAGGCGTGAGTGGCGAGCTCAGGCCATTTTCCAGATTGGAAGCCCAAAATGAGCAAGGGTCTAGTTCTACAGTCATGGATCGATTTTATGTAATACTACTGTAACATCCTCTCTAGACATTGACTATGTGTCAGACTTCTTGTCTCTTCTGGCCTTGCAAAGGATGGTCTAAAAAATTGTTGAAACGATTCCACAAAATTGCTGTTACCACCAGATAATTTACTGTTACGGTTTGAGTGATGATGACTCGACAGTCCCACGGTTGGCAAGTTGGAACTGTGAAATTCACTGTGCACCACTGGTGTTTTGTGGAAATGCAGATCTAGGATTCTGTAACAGCTTCTGCTAATACTCCTTCATACGTGCATCCCTTTCTATGGCAGGAATTATTTCGCCAAATTTACTCTTGTACCAGGAATTTAAGAATATGGCAACCCAGTAGTCGGCATTATTTCGAATTCTGACCATCCGAGGGTCATGCAGCAGGTAGTGCAGCAAGAAGGTACTTATGTGTCTTGCGCATCAAGGAGGACCAAGGCATTGTTGTCTTAATGGCAGCGAGGTAAGAATCATGCTTCCTTCCTCTGCCCTCTCCCCCCAACCTCGCACAACATAACATAAATGTAATCAAGGTCTCCCTCATCTTCTGAGTCTTCCATGCCCATCGCCAGTTCGTCCTCAATTTGTTCCTCGGCTCCTGCACCTTCCTCAACAGTTTGGCTGCTACCATGCGCCCTCGTTAATCCCTCTCCCACACCCTCATATACCTGCTGCCTCGGTGCTGCCGACCTTGGAGATCTTGTTATACCTTCCACATAAAACTCCTCCTGTACTTCCTCCCCCTCCTCTTGGCCCACCACCTGACTCCGAATACTGTTTAGAGTGTGCTCCAGCATGTAGCTGACCGTAATAGTCATGCTCATGATGGCATCGTCAGCACTAAACATCTTAGTCGCCATTTCAAAACTCTGTAGAAGGGTGCATAGGTCCTTGATCTGAGACCACTGCAGCAGCGTGATTTGCCCCACCTCTGGATCTTGTTGGCCCAGGCTATACGTCATAATGTATTGCAACAGGGCTCGTCGGTGCTGCCACAGTTGCTGCAACATGTGCAGAGTTGAATTCCATCGTGTCGGCACATTGAATTTGAGCCCGTGAAGCCGCAGGCCGAATTACTTCTGTAGAGATCCAAGTCGTTGAGCTGCGGGATGCAAACGGCAGAAGTGAGCACACAGCGACCGTGCCCTCTACAGAAGCCCATCTAGGCCGGGATAGGGGGCTTAAAATTGCTAGACAACCAGGTTCAAGATGTGAGCCATACAAGGCAAGTGTGTCACATTGCCCCGGCAAAGGGCCGCACCCAGGTTTGCAGAATTGTCGCACATGGCCTTCCCTGGCTGCAGGTTCAGTGGAGACAACCATTGATGAAACTCTGTCTCCAGAGCTGACCACAACTCCTTAGCTGTGTGACACTCATTTCCCAGACATTTCAACATAAGCATCGCTCGATGCCGTTGAGCCTTGCTGCCAGCATAGTAAGGAGGTGTGCAGGATTCCTTCTGTGCAGTTAGAACCTGGGTGGCATTACCAGACAGGCTTTGTCTGCAGATGGAGGACCGAGACGAGATTGAGGAGGCAGAAGCAGTGGAGGAACTTCTACATGCAGAGGATTGAAGCACAACTTGTGGGGACAGCAAGACTTGGACAGCAACCCCTTCTCCTGCTGTCACCATAGTTACCCAGTGGCCAGTCAGCAACATGTAACGCCCCTGTCCATGCTTATGTGGAGCCCACTGGGACGGGGTACTCTGTACCGCACCGGGGTACTGCTGGGGATATCATGGCGGTCTTGGTCCAGACCGTGTCCCAGTTTCTCACAAATAAAAGTGGTATTTACAGGGAAAGTTTGTCGTGACGCCACCCACAGGTTGTGGCCAGTAAGGGGGCCACGGCTGCAGTGTAGGTCTGTCAGGAGGATGGAGGGATGAATGTGCTGCAGCTAGATAAATGAGCCGCCGCGGGTCGGGCTGCTCCTGGCAGGGTAAAGGGTGTAATGCAATCTGGAATCTGACACGGGAAACTGAAGCAGAGTTCACCGGGTTGACTTGCAAGTTCTTCCAAGACAAAAGGTCACAATGCAGCAGTTGTACACCAAATAGCTCCGTGCTTTCACTGAATCCTCTACAACCAGGCTGTCGCTCTGAGACCCCTCACTCTGTGTCCTTACAGGCTTGTTCTCTCTATGCTCTTCTCAGTGAATTGTATCACGGCAACTCTGGTCCTTGTGTGAAGCTTCCCCCTATGTGTGTGGGCGGTAAGCCGGGTCCTATATTGTTGCTTAGCCTCCAATTCTTGTAGTAGGAATATGGATCTGGAATCTGTATTCGCCAAGAAATCGCCATTATTTCAGCACAGTTCTATCCCCGCCCACTATACAACGAAACTTTATATTAACATTAAATAATAGCATTACTGTGAAAATCCAGTTACGCTTTATGTGAACGAATGGTTATCGAACATAACCTCGAACTGCCAAATTTGAAGCAAATTGGTCGCAGTTGTCGAATGACTCGAACACAGCCCAAAACAGGTCGAATTTGAAATTGGCAAACATTTCGAATCGAAGACCACTCCTCTCTACTCACATGCACCTTAAATCTCGCAACAACCCACAGAAGACAGCTCTCGCCCAGCTAAGTGGACTCAAACACCCATCAGACTAATTGGACTGCAAACCTGGTGATGCTTGTACTCTGGACTTGCTGCAACATCAAGTAAAAAGTAAATCACAAAGACTGTTTCCAGCTATTTCTTGGGGCCACGTCACACACACAGATATTGTGCAGATATTGTTTGCAGATCTCTGTTGCAGTGAAATCATGGACACATTGTTCCATTTTGTGGCAGTATACAAATGTACAATGTGTCCATGATTTCACTGCAACGAGAGATCTGCGAACATATCTGCACAAATATCTGTGTGTTGACGTGGTCCTTGTTCTGCTGCCCTGCACCAACACTCCCACTACTACTCCCATCATAATCAACCCTGGGATTAAACCCTGGTTGGAGGGGGTTAAACATCTTACTGCCATACCACCTATCCCAGGGATTCCCTGCAGTGCCGGCCGCCTACTGGCTGGTAACTCCAACTGGCGTCACAAACTACTATTATTTTTTCTTTCTTTGTTTTGCTCCATTTTTGTTTTTTCCCTTTTCAATGTGAGCCAGGACCATAGCACTGAGTGCAGCCACCGTTATCCCAACCACTGGCCTAGCTACTGCGTATCTCTGCCCTTTGCGTTCAACACCATATTAGGGATGGGGACTGTGGGGATGTTGGGTAGGGGCTGTAGGAAAGGTGGATGGGGGCAGATGCAGGGTGGGGCTATAGAAGCCTATGGCATAGGGAAGGTGGATGGGGGGTAAGGGGCAGATCCAGGGTGGGGCTATAGAGCTCCATGGTATATCATTGTTCTTTCTCACAGTCTGACATTCGCTCAAATACCGCGCAGCTATCTTCACTGCTCTTTTCTTCTCCCAGCAGGATATGTTTTCACTTCTCATCCAGATTTCATCACCGTGAAGGAAGATGTGAAAGTTGTTGGTCTATGCAACAGTTGTGGACTTCTTTGTTTGTGTGAAGGAGGACTTTATGCTGACCTGACAATAGATGGGCGATGTGTAAAGTTTTCCTTGCTTATTGTATTGTAAAAGAAAGTCTCTCTTGTACTTTTTGTTACTTCTTCCTGAAGCAGTACCTCATGTTCTGAGAAGTAAAAGTTTGTTATCCCATGTAATCTGCTCTTTGAAGTTTCCACTACAACTGTGGGTATTCAGAAGCTGTGCAACAAGAGTCTCCAGAAGTGAGTGTCCGTCACTGCTGAGTATTTGGAGCAGTGTAGCAGGAAGTGGGTTTCGTCTTCTATGGCCTCCTGATCACAGGGTTGGCACAGTCTTTCTTACGTGGGCTCATAGCTCTGCCTGTGACTGTCAGACTGTGGGCACTGTGTCTATATCGGCTCAGGATCTTGCGGTCTCTGGTGTCTCTGAAGTTTAAATTGATAAAGAACAGAATACTGAAAGTGAAGAAATACTACCACAAACAGACACAGAACCAAGACATTCAATAAGAAAAATAAAGGAAAACCACCAAAACGCCTCACATACAAAGCAAGTACAAGTAAAATTTATGAGCCTACTTCTTGGGAAGACTTATCTCGACTTCCTGAAGAAGAAGCAAATGGATAGAGAGTGGCAACAGACATAGAAATAAAATCCATGCATGACTGAAAGACATGGACACCAACAGAACTACCAGAAGCAGGTGCTGGCTGGAGCCTCTGGCCCTGGGTGGCAGGTCCGTACATATAGCCCTGATTTGAGGACCGGTCGTGCTATCAAAAAATTTTGATGACCCGGGGGGAAGTGCTATGACACTCACCATGTCAGCCGCCGTCAGCATCGCTGCGCCGGCCCATTCCTTTAGGGGAGCGGCCCTACAGGTGGGTTATATCACCAGCCCCCCTGCCACCTGGGCCAGTCCGCCCCTGCCCAGGAGGAAGAAAAGCTATAGGATGTAAATTGGTTTTTAAAGTAAAGTATCAAACAGATCGCACAGCTGAACGATACCGAGCAAGACTCTTAGCTAAAGGTTGTTCTCAAAAATATGGAGAAGATTATGATGAAACATTTGCACCAGGTGTCAAACATACTACAATAAGAACTTTGTTTGCAGTTGCAGCAATGAAACGCATGGAACTGAAACATCTGGACGTAAAGAAAGCATTTTTGAATGGAAGTTTAACAGAAGATATTTACATGGAACAACCTCCAGGATTCAAAAGATGAAAGTAATCCACACATGGTTTGCAAATTACAGAAAAGTATATACGGTTTAAAACAAGCTGCTAAACCGTGGAATGATAAAATCAAGGAAGTGCTCACAAATGAAACATTTCAAAGAAGTAAAGCTGATTCTTGCATGTACACACAAAGACTAATGGACAAATCTATGTACTCATGTATGTTGATGACGTTTTAGTTTGATTTGAAAAAGAAAGGGGGTAAAGAGGACATGCTAAAAATCCTGAATCAGCATTTCGAGATAAAGAGAAGATGGAAGTTTCCCACTTAATCAAAATCGCATGATTCAAGACCATAACCGAAACATTTGGATTGAAGGTTGCAAAAACTGCAAAATATCCAATGGCAACTAATTATCTTAGAGATGAATAATGAGAAAAACATGTTACCAAATAATGAAGAGTACAATCAGAAAATTACTGTATCTAGCGACCTGTTACAAGGCCAGACATCGCAGCAGCTTTAGGAATTCTGAGTAGAAAAGTGTCCAAGCCAAATAAAGTGGATTGGAATGCCGTGAAGAGAGTAATTCATTATTTGAAAGGAACTAGCAATGTTAAACTGAAACAAGTGATAAATGCATTTTAACTGGATATGTTGATGCAGATTGGGCTGGAGATCAAATTGACAGAAAAACTACCAGTGGCTCTTTGCTTTCTCTCAGGCGGACCAATTAGTTAGACTAGTTAAAAAAAAAAAAAAAACAAGAATAACGCTGTCATCAACAGAAGCAGAATGTGTCAGCAGCACATGCAAGTCAAGAAGTTCTATGGTTAAAACCATTGCTAACAGACCTAGAACTACAGTTGGAACCAACAAAATTAAATAAGGACAATCAAGGATGTCTTGTTCTTGCTCAGATGGAAACGTAACCCCAAGAACCAAGCACATTGATGTGAAGTATCATTTCTTGAGGGATCAGGAAAAAGGAATCCCGAAATTAGAATATTGTTACTGAAGATATGACAGTAGACATTTTCACAAAGGCATTGAATGCTGAAAATCATAGACTAATGAAGAAATTGGGTTTGACTGAATAAGTCCTTACTGTTTAGAAAGGGTGTTGGTGTGGCGCCCCTGCGGGTATGCGCCACAGAATGGTATTACACTTGAATATAAAATGTGTTTTTATATGTAAGTTGCCAGGTTACGATTTAATGCTTATGGAGTCTATTTTTAGCACTCACCTAGGACCACACCACTTAGTGTAGGGGAAACTGACTTTATGGTAGGTTCCACAGGTGGTGGGCGGAGCTTAGGATAGAGCAGAGTGACAGTTAAGATTTTACCAGAGACGGCGTTGGGAAGGCAGACAGTGTGGTCACGCCTGGCAGCCTGAGCTGAGTGGAGGGTACCCCATCTATATGTGGGGGCCCAGGACAGATGGCAACTGACCCTGACTGGTAGGAACCAGCTGGTCATGTTGAGGGTTCACAGGTGACACGGACTACCGAGGCAGCCAGGAGTTCATCCCTGACTGCGAAGCCGACGAGCTGCAGGCCCAACCAGACCGGGTTGCTGACAGCACCACAAGTTACCTCACCCCTCATGCCCAAAAGACGGTCCTACACTAGTGAGGAAAGACTGAAACCCGGTGTCAAGTGGGAAACTTGTGCGTTCCTGCTGTTCCCATTTGGACTGGTAATAGTCAATTTAATCCTACTAGACACAGACTGCAGGACTGGCGGGTGAGCTCTGCGAAGGTGGGAAAGAAGGAAAGATCTAGAAAGAGAATAGAAACCCTGAAAGACAAAGAAGGAACATCTATAGACTCCTTAAGAGGAAAATCCTGAGTTGGTGACAACCCTCTAAACCAAACTGTACCGTGTATTGTTATATCATCATCCGGTACCGAGTAAAGCAAAGTTAAACAAGAACTGGTTTCTGTTATTCTTCCTGCCGCAGCTCAAAGGACTCATCATCATCAACATCAACAGCAGAAGGGTAAGAACTGCACCACCATTTAACATCACTGTCCTCCCTCACCGTCTCATATACCATCATAGCTGCCCTGAGGTAAAGCTCCACCTGTGGGGAGCTGTACCACACACCGCTGCCCCCTCCATCACCTCAGTGGCCGGCTGGCAGCGCCGGTACCACCTTACCGGACTCTACAGGTGGCGTCACGTTCCCCTGTAAATAACCCCCATTTACCCCCACCGTTTACCAACAACACCTGGTATAGTTGTTCGCCAGGGCACGGCACTGGGGATACCGACCACCCGTGACATCCCACTCAGAAGCCCCGGTGACCGAGTACCCCATGCACCCCAGCTCTGGTCGAAACAAATTGGCGTCACGAACAGGATGAGCCAGCCTGGTATCTACCAGGTGAAGTGTGCCTTAAGAACTTTATTACTGTCTAACTGTGTGGATTATAAAAACTGTGCCGAGCCGCCATTACATCGCCTCAGAAATTCAAACTGCGTCACAGCAGGAGAAAGAGCGGGAAGATAAGCCCCGCCCCCTCCGCTCTGCCGAGGAGTGACGAAGGCAGTGGCGGGCTCCGGAAAAGTCCGAAAGACTTGCCCATTAGAACATTGTGGCGGGCTTAAAAGTGCATAAAGAACTATGTGCCGGCTCAGGGGCATGCCTCGGCCCCTCAACAAACATAGGCCATTCAAGAGGCGCCAAAAAGTCTCCCCGCCCCCATTGCTCTCAATCAACCAAGGGGGCGGGTCGAGCGCCAGCCCACACCGGTTATGGACTATAAGAACTAAGCAGGATGCGGCCGGGAGCGGACTCAATATACCTGGTCAGGCTCCGGACCTGTTACCTGTAACCGGCTGTGAGGCAATGGCAGTCCCAGCTGCTGATTCCCTGGGACCGATTTATGCACCCCTTGTGGAGCCCGGAGAGGAGGATATCACCGAGGCGGAGGACTTCATCCAGTTCCTGAAGGAGCCGGTGGTACAGAGGAGGCCGGGCCCCGCGAGCTATGGAGGGTCGCGGTACCAGCAGCAGCGGTTGGAGAAGAGAAGAGTGCATCTATCTGCAGTTCCCCAGGGTCACCTGGACCGGGACCTGTATTGTGGGGATAAATAAACGCCACGCAGGTCTCAGTGGGAGGTTTGCAAACCGGGTCAGTAAGTTGAGCAATAAAGAGTTAACCCGGTATTGCACTGTTCAAAGTGTGAGCAGAATCGTTTAAAATGCATATTTTCCTGGAATTGCACTGTTTCTTTTTCCTTTTCAGCACTTGATGGACAGTAACCAAAGAACTTGTTACCTGGTCCCAGTTGGGCCAGTATGGACTAGATTATAGTCAAAGTTTGATGCAACGTTATAAGCAGTGAGCCTCCCTGACAGGGAAGAAAAGAAGCAATCTTATTGTTAATACCTGTTAAATGTTCAATGTTATATGTAAAATGCATTTTTGTATTCCAGGTTTGGTTTGACACCCGCGGACGGGTGTGTTTCACCAAGGGGGTGTGTGGCGCCCCTGCGGGTATGCGCCACAGAATGGTATTACACTTGAATATAAAATGTGTTTTTATATGTAAGTTGCCAGGTTACGATTTAATGCTTATGGAGTCTATTTTTAGCACTCACCTAGGACCACACCACTTAGTGTAGGGGAAACTGACTTTATGGTAGGTTCCACAGGTGGTGGGCGGAGCTTAGGATAGAGCAGAGTGACAGTTAAGATTTTACCAGAGACGGCGTTGGGAAGGCAGACAGTGTGGTCACGCCTGGCAGCCTGAGCTGAGTGGAGGGTACCCCATCTATATGTGGGGGCCCAGGACAGATGGCAACTGACCCTGACTGGTAGGAACCAGCTGGTCATGTTGAGGGTTCACAGGTGACACGGACTACCGAGGCAGCCAGGAGTTCATCCCTGACTGCGAAGCCGACGAGCTGCAGGCCCAACCAGACCGGGTTGCTGACAGCACCACAAGTTACCTCACCCCTCATGCCCAAAAGACGGTCCTACACTAGTGAGGAAAGACTGAAACCCGGTGTCAAGTGGGAAACTTGTGCGTTCCTGCTGTTCCCATTTGGACTGGTAATAGTCAATTTAATCCTACTAGACACAGACTGCAGGACTGGCGGGTGAGCTCTGCGAAGGTGGGAAAGAAGGAAAGATCTAGAAAGAGAATAGAAACCCTGAAAGACAAAGAAGGAACATCTATAGACTCCTTAAGAGGAAAATCCTGAGTTGGTGACAACCCTCTAAACCAAACTGTACCGTGTATTGTTATATCATCATCCGGTACCGAGTAAAGCAAAGTTAAACAAGAACTGGTTTCTGTTATTCTTCCTGCCGCAGCTCAAAGGACTCATCATCATCAACATCAACAGCAGAAGGGTAAGAACTGCACCACCATTTAACATCACTGTCCTCCCTCACCGTCTCATATACCATCATAGCTGCCCTGAGGTAAAGCTCCACCTGTGGGGAGCTGTACCACACACCGCTGCCCCCTCCATCACCTCAGTGGCCGGCTGGCAGCGCCGGTACCACCTTACCGGACTCTACAGGTGGCGTCACGTTCCCCTGTAAATAACCCCCATTTACCCCCACCGTTTACCAACAACACCTGGTATAGTTGTTCGCCAGGGCACGGCACTGGGGATACCGACCACCCGTGACATCCCACACAGAAGCCCCGGTGACCGAGTACCCCATGCACCCCAGCTCTGGTCGAAACATTGGCATATGCAACAGTTGTGGACTTCTTTGTGTGAGGGAGGACTTTATGCTGATCTCACAATAGATGGACGATGTTGTGTAAAGTTTTCCTTGCTTACTGTATTGTAAAAGAAAGAAAGATCCCCTATAAATAGATGCTGGGGGCGGAGTTAGCCAGAGTGTGCAGTCGCTAGGAGAACTGTGAAGATCAGCTCAGAGCCTAGTGAGCAAAACTGGTTACCGGAGCTGTGCTAGGCCCTAAATCAGTGCACCGCCAGAGCCAGTGTGAGTGTCCAGAGAGTAAGGACCGAAGGCAGAGGCAAGGAACAGTACAGCGGGGGCAGAGGAGCCATACCAGCTCACCCTAAGAGAACAACAGACACTGGAGTCCAAGTCTGCAAAGGAGAGATTAGCCCAGCAGAGAATCCCAGTACACCGCGGAGGCTTGGCATCCCAGACACCCGCAACACTCCCCATTTGAGAGCCAGGAGCCCCAGAAGAGGTAGCGGTAGCCAAGTAAGAGCCCTCAGTGCAGCAAAATCTGTGTGAGAGAGACCAGAGAGGTCAGGCCTGGTTCCACACATGTCAGACTTCAGGACAAGGGAGCAGGACAAGGAGGCCTATAGCCCACTCGGTGTGGAAATCTCAGAGTGCATTCTTCAACCCTGGAAGTGTACCTGCAAACCACCAGTAAAGGTACAGATAAGACTTTCTTGTGTGTGTCCATCCTTCCAGCCTGTCCCACACAGCAAAGACTTGCGCAACCCTATTCCACCATTATACCCTTACAGGCCCAGGGACCCCGGTTCACCTGTAGGGAGCCATAACACCTTGCTGCCGCCCATCAGTGCTGGTGACCTCACCAGATCTACAGGTGGCGTCATGACAAACATTAACTCGATTTCCCATCAAAATCTCCCCTTTTTGTCACCCCAAGGGCACAGGCTCAGGCACCAACCACAGGTATCATTCTTGCATCCAACCGCCTGAGATCGGAGTCCCCAGACCCTTGTGGGCCTGACAAGTGCAGTTCCAGGAAGGACTGTGAAGACATCCTTGTGACGGTGCCGTGCTATGCCTGTACCAGCAAGCACTACTAAACTGCATGAGGGACCCTAGTGTGAGGGTCGGAAGCGAGGTGTAGTAGCAGGGGGAGTGGAACCATACTGAAGCGCCCTCAGGCCGTGGAGTACTCGGGGCCGGGCCACTGCTGTTTCTCTGAGATATGACTGTAGTCTTGACCCGATCCCGTGGCCTGGACTCAGTCCAAAAAGGAAGGGGTTATTTACAGGGATTTGTCTTGATGCCACCCGGGGTATGTGGTCAGTGGGGACCACCACTTCCATATTCCTGCTGGGAATGGTGGTGAAGGGCAGCGTGGATGGTAAGCCCTCCTTGGGTAGGGCTGAGGGTCACCAGGGCAGGTTTATTGTTGATTGAGGGGCCTGGTGAGGGATCGTGCTTTGTGCCAGTCACTTACTTTGCTGCTGCAGCTTCTCCAGCCAGTGTGTGGAAATAGCAGTCTGTGACTCCGCAGGCGGGACTCTGCTGTGCTGTTGGAAGGAAGCGGTCTCAGGCAATGGTAAGCTTACCGGGTACTTTACTCAACGTTCTTTAGCAGCAGTTTACAAGTTACTTTCACAGTCACAGTTCTTTCACGCTACAGTTCAGTTAACACTGTTCCGGGTAACTGGGTTTATGCAGCTCAGGCAGCTCCTCTGTGTTGCTTCCTGCAAGTCCTTTCAGACCCTTTCCTTTCTCGGTTTCCTCGCTCACGGGTTTGGTCTGGTCTTCACGGGCTTGTGTGTGATGGGTCCCTCTCTCTCAGGGTCACTAGCCCTAGTTTGATGGCTGTGTTCCTAGACCGTGGTGGTAGGTAGGCTGCAGGTCATGGAGTACCTGCCCCACGCCGGTGTGTCTCGTGATTATGGTCTGTGAGTCTCCCCGGTCACCTATACAGAGCCAGCTCTCTGGCTGTCCTTTCACCTAGCCCTCCAGTGTCCCAGGTATGGCGGTGGGATCACCAGGCTTCCTCTTTCTCAATGTGGGGTAACATTGCTTTTTGGCTTTTTTCCATTGCCTCTGGCAATGGAGCGAGCTTTCTCTCTTGGGCATTCAACCTCCAAGATTATGCGTCCTCCAGGGAACCTCTCCTCCTGGGAAACCAACCTACAAATTGGTGGTCTTCTGTCTGACTCATATTTTTCTTCTTGACAGACTGAGTGTTCCTGTGTTTTTTTCTGTTGTTGGTCTCTCCACCCACTTGTTCAGTGCTGCTCTACGCTCCACACACACTAACTCTTAATCCGTGCTACCCCTTGCCTAACCTAGAGTCCTAGGCATAGGGTCGGTGTGTGTATCTGTGTGGATGTATTTTCAGTTAACTGTCTCTACCTTACCTGGCTGCAGTTCTCCCTTTGGCCGCCCTGGTGTGGTAGGCTTCTCTCAAAGTGGCGTTGTTTTGGTCTCTGTGTTTTTATTTTTTGAGACCATTCTTAGAGCCTTCCGTATGGTCTTACATTCTTTATCAAACCAGTTGATGGGATTTGGTTTACTCGGCCTCTTGTTGATGCATTTTTTCAGGTCTGACATTTCCGCCATGGCATAGAGAATGGAATGTTGTTGAGGTCCCTTACCGCCAGTTGTACTCCTTCTGGGTTAAGCTCATACACATTATTATGGAAGTGTTGGAGTTTCTCCTTGACCTCTGGTCTATTGATGGCATCTTTATATTTTGGGGCTGACATCTTGGACCATTTGAAGGATGGCGGTAAATTAAAGAGGCCAGTCTTTTGCGCGATTTGTGAGGATGATTTATTTGTGGATTTGATGTAATGAAGCAGTTGGTTTTGGTCTGACAGGTGTGTTTGTGGAGTGACTATTAAGGTACCTTTACACGCCACCACTATCCCTGGCAACCGGTATCAACTGTACGTGCACACGCACGTTTTTGACGGTTGATACCGATGCCGCATGTACACTCCGCCATTGCGTTGTCAACTCAAGATATCGTTGTTCCTGGAAGTTCCTACAGATCCTGCGGATGACTTGCTGTTGAATACTGTCGCTGCTTCACACGCCGCTATCCACAAAGGAATATGGGCGTACATCTTTTGCACTGCAAGTACATAGGCGTGACAGAGTTGTGTGTTCCGTGACGCTAATTCGCTGATTGGACAACGCAATAGCGTCATGATTGGCCAGCCTGCGCAGGAAGGCAGGCTAATACAGGACGCCATTCCAATTCTGGAGTGTGAATGGACAGCTCTTTAAATATGGCGCCCTGTGCAGGGACAGACAGTCGTAACACAGTAGCCCCCACTAATGATTGCTGATGGCGCGCAGTATCCATGAGGCTGTGGTATGCCCCGGGGAAATCACTAGGCGACGCTGATTCCATCCCTGTGCCCAGTTTAGACGCCACCACCATGGGAATTGTGCCTTTGTGTTGCCTTGGATTTTAGAACACGGCTCCGCAACAGCTACCCGAAGCAACTGCAAGGAACCCGATCACTTTCCCAATTTACATGCCGCCATTTCGTAGCAATTTCAAAGAAACAGGCACAAAAATCCTCATTGCCAGGCAGTTGCTACCACGCAGTGGTGGCGTGTAAAGGTACCTTTAGGGCACCAATATTTGTAGGGTCCATATCTGTCATGGCATAATCTCACACTGCTGCCCACATGATAGTTTAGGGTATGTCTTCCCAGTGAGTCTCCCTTGGTGCGGCCATTAAGGATACCAAGTCCCAGGTTTCAGCATAGGTTCAGCAGTGTTCTGCCGCTTTTATTGACTGTACAGTCATAGCTGTTCCTGTCGGTGTGCACTGGGTTGTCAGTCGGTATTTGCTCCAAATATATAGATGTTTCCATCAGTGGTCAGGTAGTCTTTCCCATCCCATTTGATGTTTTTGTTTTTCAGGGCGGAGACAGAGAATTCCCTGTATCCGGTGGGGACATAGGATTCTTTCTGAGTAAAGTCTGCAAACAGAGTTTCTGGTTCCTCTGTGATATGATCGTTTTATTGCCCTTTTGGCTTTGATGTTCTTGATGTGGCTAGGATACGTTATCTTCCTGGTCTGTGAGCCCCTGCCATTTGCTGTCTCTGCAGTGCTGATTTCTACAGGGTGCTCAGTTATAATGCTGGCATTCTCATTGTCCAAAATGTTGTTCATTTCTATATTGCTTATTTTATATTGTGCTTATTCTCTGGAGAGATTCTATATGGTTTGTTCTAAATGGGTTGGAGATGCAGAGAGATGGTGTTACCTCTTGCTGTTCAGCTCTGGGTTTGGTCAGCTTTGGTAGTCTGTTGCTTGAAACCTGTGCTGTGGGGACAGATATTCCTTATCATCTGAATTCCTCTTTTATCCTGGTTTTTATTTTTCTTTCTTGGTTGGATCTTAGTCCTGCTCGCTTTTGCCTTCCATGCAGCCGGTATATTCCAGGTTCTCCTTTACAGGTTGCCCATTACAAGGTATAAATTGCTTAGATTTCAGGAGCCCATGTTACATGCAGCTTACTCCGAGGAATGGTGGGCGGTCTCCCCTCTTCCCCTCTTTCTCTCTCTTTTTTCTCTCTTCTTTTTTTTTTTTTTTTTCTCTTTTCCGCGCCCCCCCTCTCTGCCGCCCCCTCCCCCTCTCTGCCTCCCCCTCCCCTCCTCGCTCTCTCTGCCCCCCCTCTCCATGTGTGCCGCTATGACAGGCAGCTCGACTCATTCACTAGCCCCACTTAACAGGTGGTTGCTCCTGGGCTCTTAATGCTGCTTTGCCTCTGGGCACTTGGTGCGGATGGGGAACTTGAAATTCCACATCCTCCGGTATTGGCTGCCAGGTCGTTAGGCCATGCACAGCCTTGGACTCCGGTGTCTGTTTCGTGGCACTTTCTCCTCTGGGGTGAGCTCGACACTGCTCTGCTCCCCAGGCTCTCCTCGACTTCCTCAGACCCTTGCCTTAGATCCCTCAGCTAGGCTTAGCTATCCTGGGACGAACTTAGCACTGCTTAAAGCCAAAGGATGTCTTCCTCAGTACTGTGCCATACTGAACTAACTCGACCCCAGACCAGAATTTATAGGGGAGCTACCCTGAACCCAGGTTGTAGATCTGCCCCTTCAGGCCTGGAGGCAGAAAGGTATTGTGTTTTGGTTTTGCCTGGTGTAAATACGCTCTGTTCCTCTCAGTTATGACACTACCCCCCAAGGGAGGCATCCGAACTCCGGGGTTCCACACCTCTCTGTGACTCCCCTGTCAACTAAATCTGTATCCTTTTCACTCACACACTAATCATCTTCACAGCTGAGATGTCGCACACATTATCTGTACAGTTAATTCACTGACCTATGGTTTTCTGTCCCTATCTCTAAAGCTAAACTGCTAGCTGTGACATTATCACTACCCAGATTTGTAAATACAGTGACTGCTGCATTTCCTACATCTGCTTTTATGTAGGCTGTGCAAGTTCCTCCTGATTTGGCTGTCCTAATCTTGTGATGGCTGCTAGGATTCATGGAGATTGACACCTATCTTTGCCTGTAGTGGTATGATCGTTCCATTTGCTGAGGCAATGTGGAAAAAAACAGGCAGCCTAAGGAGGCGACTTACATAAAACATTCCAATTCACTAAATTCCTAGATTTACAAAAACTCAACACTAATTTTTGCATGTCATCAACTCGCTCATCTTTACTTTATTTGCAATGATGTCCATAGCCTTTCTCTTTCTTTTTCAATCCCTCTTAAATTTAAATAACCTGTCCATTTGTAATAATTTTTATTAAATGTTCAGCAATTAGCTGACTGGTATCTATTTTATTCAGTCTAAATGGACCCTAAACAGGTATCTGTTAGAATAAAAGAATCACGCGTTTTGAATTAAAGCTGTGACATTGTGTGTAGGAGAGTCAAGAAGCCCCAAAACATTAGAGGGTCTGCAGTTGGGTCAATCTAATGTGCATGAAGGCACCACCTTTTTAGGACTCCCATGTAACGGCTGACCATCCAGCAGGGATTAGATGCCCAACAACCAGACACCAATTCACCTGATGTTTGGTTATGCAGCCAATGTTTTAAGTCAGGGGTGGGGATATCCAGAGGGGCCACCAACAGGTCATGATTTCAGGATTTCCTAAGGCTGTGTGCCCACATAGTGGTTTAGTGTCTGTTTAGCAGCGAAAACCGCCGGCGGTTTAGCATAGGTTTTATTTAAATTTATGTAAATCCTAAGCAGCTTTAGGACTTACAAGTAACCCTATGTAATTTAGAAAACGCTGTGCACACATAGTGGGTTTATGTGAGCGGATCTGCCAGCGGTTGAGGGTTTCCCAGCGGTTTAGCAGCATACAACATGTCAATTACTTTTCAGCGGTTCCATGAAAAAATCCTCCATTGAAAACCGCTGGAAAAACCGCTGGAAAAACCGACTGAAAAACGCTGTGCACACGCTGGTAAAAACCGCTGGAAAACCGCCAGAGACTTCTGAGCTCAGGAGGCTCCTTGAATTTTCCAGCGGTTTACTGACGATCAGAACGTCACTAAACCACTATGTGGGCACACAGCCTTAGTGTTTCACAGGTGATAATTGCATCAGCTGCACTGGTGGTGATTCAATGCTAAGGAAATCCTGAAAACCTGCACTGTTGGCAGCCCTCGAGGCCTTGAGTTCCCCACCCCTGCTTTAAGTAATGAAAAACTCTTTTAACTAAGCCTCATGTTTATCTGGGCCCACTGGCAGGTACTACTGTATATTCATAAAATCTGTGCACACAGTTAATGTTTAAGCAAGTCATTCAAATCTATCTTTCAGCTGTTATTCCAATGTTGGTCGTGTTGGTGGAAAACAAGATGTCTCATTGGCGTCCGAATGTGTACAAAGAGGAGTCGGAGTCGTATTGCATGAATTTATGCATGTCATTGGCTTCTGGCATGAGCACGCACGAGCAGACCGGGATACCTATGTGAACATTCATTGGAATAACATAAGGGAAGGTACGGAGTACATTGTTCCAACACATGGAGAGTGTGACCTGTAGCTTGTTGGTTTATAAAGTTCTTATTTTGGGTTAAAAGGAATCTGTCAGCATGTTTTTGCTACTTTATCCAGCACAGTGTAGGCACAGAAACCCTGAATCCAAGGATATATCACAAAGATTACTGGCTGTAGCTCTTTTGACACAATCAAAGCATGTAGTTCTAGCAACATGCCCACACGAGGCTCTAAATAGAGATTGTTCATTGACCATAAAGTGTCGGTCACAGCAAGGTGTGTCTGACTGCCCTGTATGTGACAAAGTAGTCCTGTAATGGTAGTCACCAGGTGATAAAGCCTTTAATTTTAGTAAATCATAGCATGGAGCCCGATGAGAGGCTGTTGATTTTTGGTTTTTTAACCCTTACAACATGCTGTCTTCAGCTTATATTGCAAAAACCTGCTGACTGATATATTTTTTTATTTGGTCAGCTCTGCTAATATGGCTTTAAAACTAGTTTTGATGAATAGTGCAGTGCAATCCAACAAGAATAGTAATTTTTAGTCCTTGCTACATTGCCATGTTATGTTTTCATAAACTCGCTAAGGTGTGACCTCTTGGGAGCCCTAATGCCTCCAGTTTCAGAGACCTTTTTTTCTGATCATTCCATATAAATCCAATAGTGTCATTCTTCATTTTTTAAAGGAGGCCTCATCAACCTACATGAAGCACCGTAAAGTGATAAGTGGCATCTGTCATGTGCATTAGGCCTAATATTAATCTACAGCTGCAATCTGAAATGTTGGAATTTTTTTGTTTGTTTTTCAGACTATATCAAAAATTTTTGTAAGCAAGAGACAACAAACATGATTGTGGATTATGATTTGGGGTCCCTACTTCAATACTCGAGGTCAGTCCTGCATATACGAATACTTACAAAGGTTTTGCCTCCAGCTTTTAAAAATGTTGATTTATACAGTGACATTTTCAAACCACAAAATCCTTCAGTGTCCTGAAATCCTTTCAAATATTCGTTTAAATTCCAGCCTTTAAGATAATTGTTTGCAGTCACTGAAAAGAAGCATTAAACCTGCTCTTATTTTCTGCTGTTTGCAAGAAATGTTCCAGACATTAAAGGTGTTGTCTAGGTTTGGGATGAGTCTGTAGTCATTATGTGACTGCAGATTTCGGAGTCCTCCCAGTGCGCACCACACGTCAACAGGAATCCCTGGTGCCGGTGGCAAGAGAGCCAGCGGGCACGTAACCTTAAGTATGCAATCTGGTTGGCATGTGATCTCATGTATGCAAATTGTATACTAGTGGTCAAGTGATCGCACACTGTCCCCGCTGGTGACCCACCCTAGGGCCCTTGGTGTACCCGGTCCCAGGTGGTTGCATTGGGGGATATCATGGGTGGCTTTCAAAAGCCCGTGGCCCTGGTGGTCGCTGAAAAATGGCAAAAAAGAGCTGCATCCTCTGGGTGTGTTGTATGGTATACAGCCTTCCCGCTTGAGGAAAGCTTACTTAAAAATATTAGTAATTTGAGCTTGGCTCTAAACCTAGCAAGGATTGCCTTTATAGGACAGTAGACTTTACTGAGCAGAGGTTGTGGAGACAGCACCCAATCTACTTTAGAGAGGAAACCAATCGCTTTTCTCCTTCTGATCAACAGGCACAATGTTCTGTTGGAGGGGGCAAGTGAGGCATGTGCGGGGTGTCAGATGGGAGGGTGGATGGGCTTGAATCATTGGTGCTGGAGTTTGCCAACTGGCTAACCCTCCATGATCTAAAATTAGGGCTGTAAATCAAATTTGTGTCCCAGGTTTACAAAAAAACTGTTTTAAGCCAAAATATTACCTGGCCAGGGCAGTTGGCCAAAACTAGATCAGCTGTAGACCCTTGGGCAACTGGAGAATAAGACTTCAACTTCCCTGTAGGGATACTGCCAGTGGGGCAAATTAACTTTGAGAAGTTTGAGAGAAATGGTTCTGAGATGTATAATGGTAAGTTTAAGATGACAAAGCCTTGCTCTGTATCTTTGTCTTCATATTCTACTTGCTTGCAAAACACTAGTACATCACAGTATCTAATGTTTGTAGCTGTTGAATGTATCCCAATGTTAATCTTGATATGAACTAATAAGTTATTTCTTCTTTTGACACAGAACTGCATTTTCCAAGAATGGACAAATGACAATTGAGCCATTGAACACCAGTGCAGTCATGGGTCAAAGAGTAAATCTCAGCAGCTCTGACATTGCGAGAATTAATAAATTGTACCGTTGTTCTCAAGGTATCCCCTCTGCAGGTAAGAACAAATCTAAGAGTTGCCAGTCAGTTATTGATAGTAATGTGTTGAGTTACAGAAACCTAGTCAAAGAAATTACTCCTGTTCTTTTGTTAATCTCTACCAGATTAAAGAAATTCTTTTTTTAACCTTAAGGCCGGCTTCACACTGCATTTTTGAGGCATCCGAGCGTATCCGTTTCAAAACAGATACACTCTGATCCAAAATTGGATCCCATGTTTCCCTATGGGGCTCCGATCGGATGTGTTTCTTGCCATCCGATTTTGGCACCATCCGATCGTGTCTGATTTAGGCACGGACATAATATCGTAGCCTAATGCGATTTTGTCAGAGAATGAAATCGGACAGCATCGGATCCGAGCCGATCCAATCCCCGATGACATGGGAGCCTATGGACATCAGATCAGAGTTGACCTCTGATCCGATGTCGGCTCCGTGTCCTCCCTGCATCTTCCTCCACTTCTCTTTCCTGTCTCCCGCTATTCTATGCTGTCCCCCCGCTATTCTAACCTCTTCCATGTCTTATTCCCTATCCTTTTCCCTATTCTATTCCCTCTGTTTGTTAATAAAATTAAAAAAAATCCCTCCCTGAGGATACATTACCTTCCAGCGCCTCCAGGGACTGTCACCATCTGCGCAGAAGGACCTCTGATGTCAGAGAGTCGATCAGCTGATGTGTCAGGTGACCGACTCTGTGACATTACAGGTCCTTCAGCCACCAGATGCTGACTGTTGCATGAAGCCGTCGGAAGGGAGGATTTTTTTTTATTTCTTACATACTGGAGGGGGAGAGGACAGGGGGGAGGATAGAGGAGAGGGAGAGCAGATATAGAAGAGGGACAGATAAAGAAGACGCAGGGACAGGCAGAGAGAACAGTATCCACACGGATCTTGCATGGAATTGGATCGGATGGCTATTTGCCATCTGATTGCAGGGATAGGTGTGGATCTTGACAACACACGAATCCCCACGACAGCCCAAAAACGCAATGCGAAGATAGCCTAAGAAGTAGCTGCGACTCTTTGCCCCCCCCTTTTTTTTTTTTTTTCTTATGTGGCGCCTCTGTGGTCTGGCTGACACAAGTGGGTATTGTATGTAATATCTTGTACTGTCATGTCTGCAGGTAGGTAGCTGAAGATCCCTCTGCTAGGAAATCCCCGTACATCCAACATTTCCAAACTCCAATTAGAGTCCACCTTAGGGCAGACCCCACTTCTTGTTGAACGGAGGAATTAGGATCAGTAGAGGTAGGCAACAGGAGTTGTCCCAGAAAGAGTGTCAGGCCACGAGGCCGATTGGTCACATCTGTTGCCAACCCTGAGTGGTTGGTCAGAGGAATAAGTTGTAAGAAGGGAGCCAGCCCCTGAGTGGTCAGGTTTCCAGGATCTGTCCATAGAACCTGGAGTCTATCGGATTTCATGCCCAGAAGCTGAACTTGTGGGTCTGTCCGGGGCACAATGGCAAAGAGAGCCAGAGGACTGAAGCAGTTACTTGCAGGGCTCGTGTCACCTGCCCAGTTGAAGGGTAGTCACAGACTAGAGGGATTTAAAGGACCCATTGAGGAACTAGTGAGCTTGGAACAGAAGTTAGCAGGAAGGCCAATACACCTTATCCTGTCGGGGTGGACTTCAGCTCTCTGGACTGGCCCAACGAACTACTTGAGTCTGCATATGTATTCTGGCTGTATCAAGTAACTTACAGTAAAGGTAAAGAACCAAAAAGACTGACTGATGTGCTTTATTTCACACTGCACCTCTCCTCTATACCTTTAAACTACTACCATCATCATCCATCTTCTACACCTCCTATGCTGAGGAAGGTATTTCCCAACACTGCTATTACACCTAACCCTGGAGGGTAAATATGCAGTGCTGGCCACCTAGTGGTCATAACATCATCTGGCAGCTGGCATTATGAACTCCTTCTTTTTTTTTTTTTTTCTTTTTCCCATTTTTGTCTTCCCTTTTTCAATGATCGTAAGGGCTACAGCATTGGGTCAGCTACCATGATCCCGACTGACTGGCCCAGTCGCTGAGTATCCCAAGCCCTTGCAGCGATATCCTATATAATAAATGCCAGTTTCTGGCATTCGGCCACTGTGCCGCTATTCCGGCATGCACCGCGGCGGGATGCCAGCGCCGCGAACAATGGCGGCTCCGCCACACTGCCGCAGTACCCGCACACCTCCCTCAGCCTCCACCCGCTCCTCGCCCAGCCCCGCCGTCATGCTCTGACAGCCCCGAAGCCGCAGGGAGATGAGCACTGCGCGCGGCACTCATCTCCCGCCGGCACAGAGCTGAAGTGCCCCGGGGCCACACTGGACACGTGGGGGTCCTCGCAGGACACGCGGGGGGGGCCTACACAACAGGAGCAGAGGACAGACTGACACAGCTGACCACTCAGCCACTCTATACAGTCCTAACCACTGAGGCACCATATACTCCGTATAAATCCCGCAACAACAGCGTACTTTCCGGAAAGAAGACTGTACTATTCAGCGGCTATTTTTATGGCACCTGTTCATTACACCGCACTCCCGATGCAATGGCATCGGGCCTTTTTCTAGTAACTACATAATGTTCAGTCCTCTAATCGAGACCCTGGTGACTGCTCCCAAAAAATTAAACTCTACCACAGAAGGATCACTTTGATAATTTGGTCACCCTTGAAATGTTGTCTCATTAATGATTTGCACAAGCATTTGGAGTAGAGTTCAGTCTGTGTCTCCGCTGCCTAACATACTGTATTAAATATATATAATATTGAATATATACTATATTCCATGTTTTACCTTCTCATATTTATACCCACATCTTAATCTGCAATATAATGAAGATATTAATTAGATTATTTGAAAAATACATAATAATGGAAGACCGCACTCCGAAATTACAATTGTGAAGAGTGAGGACTTTATTGGTGTGTGCATGTATAAGTATATAAATGTATGTATGTGTAATATACTATATAGATATAGATAGATATTGCTAGAGATAGATGTAGGTAGATGTAGATATAGATAAATGTAGATATATATATATTATATACAGTATACAGTTGTGGCCAAAAGTATTGACACCCCTGCAGTTCTGTCAGATAATACTCAGTTTCTTCCTGAAAATGATTGTAATGACAAATTCTTTGGAATTGTCCTAAAGCCAAATTGGATCTAATTCCACACCAAACAAAAAAGGGGGTGGACAAAAGTATTGGCACTGTTACAAAAATCATGTGATGCTTCTCTAATTTGTGTAATTAACAGCCCCTGTAACTTACCTGTGGCAACTAACAGGTGTTGGCAATAATTAAATCACACTTGCAGCCAGTTGACATGGATTAAAGTTGACTCAACCTGTGTCCTGTGTCCTTGTGTGTACCACATTGAGCATGGAGAAAAGAAAGAAGACCAAAGAACTGTCTGAGGACTTGAGAAACCAAATTGTGAGGAAGCATGAACAATCTCAAGGCTACAAGTCCATCTCCAAAAACCTGAATGTTCCTGTGTCTACCGTGCGCAGTGTCATCAAGAAGTTTAAAGCCCATGGCACTGTGGCTAACCTCCCTAAATGTGGACGGAAAAGAAAAATTGACGAGAGATTTCAATGCAAGATTGTGTGGATGGTGGATAAAGAACCTCGACTGACATCCAAACAAGTTCAAGCTGCCCTGCAGTCCGAGGGTACAACAGTATCAACCCGTACTATCTGTCGGCGTCTGAATGAAAAGGGACTGTATGGTAGGATACCCAGGAAGACCCCACTTCTTACCCCGAGACATAAAAAAGCCAGACTGGAGTTTGCCAAAACTAACCTGAGAAAGCCTAAAACGTTTTGGAAGAATGTTCTCTGGTCAGATAAGACAAAAGTAGAGCTTTTTGGGCAAAGGCATCAACATAGTTTGCAGGAGAAAAAAAGAGGCATTCAAAGAAAAGAACACGGTCCCTACAGTTAAACATGGCGGAGGTTCCCTGATGTTTTGGGGTTGCTTTGCTGTCTCTGGCACTGGACTGCTTGACCGTGTACATTATGAAGTCTGAAGACTACCAACAAATTTTGCAGCATAATGTAGGGCCCAGTGTGAGAAAGCTGGGTCTCCCTCAGAGGTCATGGGTCTTCCAGCAGGACAATGACCCAAAACACACTTCAAAAAGCACTAGAAAATGGTTTGAGAGAAAGCACTGGAGACTTCTAAGGTGGCCAGCAATGAGTCCAGACCTGAATCCTATAGAACACCTGTGGAGAGATCTAAAAATGGCAGTTTGGAGAAGGCACCCTTCAAATATCAGGGACCTGGAGCAGTTTGCCAAAGAAGAATGGTCTAAAATTCTAGCAGAGCATTGTAAGAAACTCATTGATGGTTACCGGAAGAGGTTGATGGCAGTTATTTTGGCTAAAGGTTGTGCAACCAAGTATTAGGCTGAGGGTGCCAATACTTTTGTCTGGCCCATTTTTGGAGTTATGTGTGAAATGATCAATGTTTTGCTTTTTGCTTCTTGCTTCATTCTCTTGTGTTTTTTCATTGAAGACAAATTAAATGAAGATAATAATACCAAAGAATTTGTGATTGCAATCATTTTCAGGAAGAAACTGAGTATTATCTGACAGAATTGCAGGGGTGTCAATACTTTTGGCCACTACTAACTATATCAAATATATGACGCGCGCTGGATCTTCTGCTCCACACGTCACAGGCCACGTTCAGAGCATGCGCAGAAGGCGGCCTTACACCCGGCGAACTGCACATCACTGGGAATGACGCTCACAGGTATCACAAAGATGCCGCATCATAGAATTCAGAGCTGGGGCTTTTGAAAATAGAAAGTGCAGTCATGCATCAAGGATTATGCCCATGGGGGCATAATTGGAGCAGAGAGGAAGGCCTTGTTCACACTCACCTGCGTTTTTGGCACACTCTGCGTTTTTCTGCAGTTTTCCAAAAACGCAGGTGCGTTAACGCAAATTTAAGTGTACATGCGTTTTTCAGCTCCACTTGCGTTTTTTTTCCCCTAGTCCAAAAAACGCTGCATGCAGCGTTTTTTGGGTGCTGGAAAAAAACGCAGGTGTTTCCTAAAACGCATGCGTTTTTTTAACATGGGCCCCTATGGGAAACACGTGTTTTTAAATGGCACATTTATGCACCCTGCGTTAGCGCATGCGTTTTTGCATGCGTTTTTGGCCTAAAAATGGCTAAGTCCAAAAAAGTGTCAAATGCTTTCAGACACACGACCCTTTTTTGCACTTTTAGAAAAACGCAGGTGGTTTTTTTTTTTTTCCTGCTAAAAAAAAACGCAAATTGTGTGTGAACATGGCCGAAGGGGGAGAGCAGCTCTGGGGACGCTGCCCCTCCGTCAGAAACGCCCACCCGTCAAAAATGATGTAAGTTATTAAAACATACTATTTCACTTTTATAAACCCCCTAGAGCTCAGACAGGGATGATTCAGAAAGTATTTGGGTGCTGCAGGGACAGGTATTGACAGGTTAGGGGGCTTACATGAGGTGACAGATTCCCTTTAAAGTAATTCTCCTTTAATTGGTCTCGCCTTGGAAACAAATTATCATAAGTGTTTGATCTCATCCACAAGTTTGTTTGAAAAAGACAAAAAAATGGAGTTAATTACAATTGGCACCATTTACATGTCTGTGTCAGTTTTGGGCTCTCTGCCATGAGAGTGATAGTATGGACATACAGGTTGGAAATGTTGCAGAATATCTGCAGTATAAAGTTGAAAGTTTACAGATGTGAATTCTGTCTTCTATGGAGCAGATAAAACTTCATGAAATCTCATTAATATCACTTGTAGTGCAATACAACCACCACATCATCTAAAACGTTACTTTCTTTTCTTTTAATTAAACAGCTCGAGGTGGCCTTATCGATAATTTGTTTAATGGAATTGCTGCTCTGTCTATCGTTGGTTGTCCTGAAACAATATGGAATCCTTCAGACTTTTCTGATGTTAAACTTACCAACTCATTGATGGTTTCTAACTTGTCCTCAAGTGAAGCACGAACAACTACAGTCTCTCTTCCTCCATCTAACAAGTCCAAAGTGGGCACAGTTGACCTCTATTCTTCTAGTCCGGAACCCAAGACTCTTTCTGCCTCTACTTCATTTCCAAATCAGAAGTCAAATTCTGTACTGACTGATGTTCTGATCTCTCAGGAACCCACCTACTCCATTACAAGGTTGGGAATGTCTAAAGGGGATGCTACGTTAGAGGCAACTAGAAGAACTGCAACCCCTAACTCTATAAAAGACTATTCTACAATGTTAAACACCTCAAGCCTACCGGCCAGGTGCACATGACCACAGCACAGGCTTTACTATGGACATTCCTGATTTAAGTTCTTCAGTCAGCAATTCAGAGTTCAGTTCACCTGACAGTTCATCGACAGATGCCACCATTAAGGAAAGTTCCTTACCGGAGACAGTACAGCGGACTATGGACAATGATCATATATTAGAAGAAAAGTCCACTTTCAAAACTCTTGTAATTTCTCAAAGTGGTGAAATGCAACCACAGATCACAACTGAAAATATAAGAAGTTCATCTGGATTAGGTGTCAATGTGTCTTCTAATCAGGACAATGGACAAGTAAAGAATAATAGCCTCCTAACCATTCTCAGGAAAAGGTCTATAGCTGGGAAGACATCAGGTTCCCAGTCTGAACAGCAGCCAGGGTGGATAACTGGTCATAAATTAATATATTCATACAATAAAAGACGTTCCGGGATCATTGAGGCTTTTTGTGGATTTTGCGGATGGAAACAAAGTGCTGAAGATGATTTGGACTGGAAGCTTAGTTTGGGAAGTATAAATGTTAATTCTGGGCATTTTGTACCTAAAGGTTAGTTTACCTCTTCACCGAATAAAGGCATCACACTTTATGTATGTTAGATTTAGATTTTATGTACCGTATGTTGTCTTTTATTAGGCTTTCACCTGTCTGTAAAGAGCAGCCTAGAAGTAAGAGTCTCAAGGCAACGAGCTTTACTTCTGAAGCCTATACTTCAGCCATCTAATTGTTTCACATTCTGGTATGGTTCCCGTCACAATATTATGGGTAAGTTCAACAATAATGCACTACTAAAGATTATATTATAATGCAATAAGTTGTTTTACTTAGTGAACCTGATGACTGATAGATGATGCCCAACTCACGGGTACCATGTATCGGGCACTGGCTGTATGATCACAAGCATGTTTGACTCTGCGTTTCAGAGAACAACCAACTTTAATAGCCGCTGAGGACCTAATCTGAAGGTCAGGTTTCTTGCGGCTTGTTCCTGCCTGCTGCCCTTGATTTACACATCTCATCCAATCCGCATGCATAAGCGCCAACTATTGAATGTAGTAAATCTAAAAAAAAGCCAAAACAGTTGCACAGCCATAAAAAGGGTGATATACAGAATACAGGTGCATCTCAAAGAATTAGAATTTCTACAAAGATTGTGTATTGAATCACTGAAATAAATTAAGTGAAACATATTAATTATATAGTCATTACAAACCGTGATCTATTTCAAGTGTTTCTGTGAATGTTGATGCTTATGACTTGCAGCCAAGGAAAACCCAAAGGTCTATCTCAGAAAAGTAATGGGAGGATGAAGGGTTAAAAACAGTGTTGCCGTATTCCACGAGATATCAAAGGGTGAATATAATACTGATTAGTCAATTTGTTTCAGGACTCCTTGAAACATGGCAATGTGATATTGATTTGTCCTGAGGAAGGGGCCAGAGCCCTGAAACGTGTTGACTGATAAACTAATATTATACTCGCCCTGTGATGTCTCGTGGAATACGGCAGCACGGTTGTTACCCTTCATCCTCCCTACTCTATATGCACCACACTGGGGACTGTAGCAGCCGTGATCTGCTTTGATAGTGGTTGTGACTCTCACAACCACACAAGGTGAAGCCTCTGATACCTGTTTAGGTCATATTTTATCTCTCAGACCCTTCATCCTCCCTACTTTAATTTTCTGAGATAATGACCTTTGGGTTTTCATTTGCTGTAAGCCATAATCATCAACATTAACATAAATAAACACTTGATATAGATCACTCTGTAATGACTATATGTTTCACTTTATGTATTATATCAAAAAGATTTTTTTTTTTGTAATTTTTTAATTCTTTGATATGCACCTGTAAATGCAAAAAAGAGAATGCAGTACCTCCTATGTACTAAAAAAATGTATCAGTAAAACAATATTCCAAGATAAAAAACCATTAAAACCGGAGTATTGACATCCAAAGGTACAGTAATCTAACCAATAGTGAGAATGTATGTCATATTTGGGCACGGACAGGATGGGAGTTGCCATAAAATTATGCTACTCATCTTTAGATAAAAAATATGACCCGATGTAAACCCATACAATTAGATGCAAGCAGAGGAACAAAAACACTACTATATAGAAGATGGGCATGGATGCCATATAACATCACAGAAATCATGCAGGGTTTGCGGCTTGTCCCAAAATGTAAAATTCAAAATCATGAAAAATGAAACCAAAATGTTTAAAAAATCAATACAAATCCAAGAAGTGATATGAAAAGGCAATAATATAATTCTAAATATCAGATACCCCATACGCCACATATACCAGATGGTATGAGGATAGTAGTATTAATATGAGATATAAACCTCTAGAGCCAAATAACCACATATGCCAAGTCACAGAATGATAGGTTTTTATAATATATTTCCATTTGCACTTTAAATCTGTGTGAGGCAATATGGGAAGGTAAAGGATATTAGACAAAAATATATGGGATCCAGGCAGTGGCGGATTATAATGAGGTCAATCTGAGTGGCCGCCCCGGGCCCAATGCTCTGGGGGGGTATGAAAGAAAAGAAGAGAGCGCACTTTGAAGTACCTAGTAATGGGTATAGTTAAATGAGGGGGCCAAGTGGCCGCTCACCTTTTCTGGTTGTGCAACCCCGCACAACCCCGGATTAGCGCCTTACGAAACCGTGTGTGTTTAAGCCCTGCAGGATGCTCTGCTAGTAAGATCTCTCTGCTGCCGGCGTGTGCCTTCCGGGTCCTGCGTCATGTGGCCTCCACCCGGAAACATGTCACCGCAGGTCCTGTAGCTGCTTGCCGGTTACCAGGCGATGATAGGTCCTTCTGCCTCCTATTAGCTGCGATCTCCACCAGGAGCTACTCCTACCGAACTCCTCAAAGGGGAGTTTATATATGGACAAAAAATTGTATATATCTGTCTCTGGAGTGCTGAGGTGGGGGTCACATAAGAGGGACAAAGTTACGTTTAAACAGCCCTTTATTGGCCCCTTGCACTGCCACTACGTGTTGTGTTGAGCATGCTTAATAAAGTGTGTGTCTTCTAAGACCACTGGAATGACTTTTACCAGTACAACGTGCTGCTTATGTGCAAATGGATCATGCTGGGGGATTATATTGTCTGAGATTCTCAGGAACAAGAACTGTGCACGGAACTGATACATTGCACAAGAGCTAGTAGTTGGTTCTTTAGATAGAACCTATCCTGTAATTCCTAGAGTAATATTACCGAGCATATAGCAGGATCTATGATAATGTGCAAGATCAAAAATTGTTGAATATTAGATGTTAAGTAAGATTTATATAAAAGATCAACCACAAAATGCACAAGCAAACGTGATCGATCAATAAGCTCTAACGCAAAACACCCGAGCACAAGTGTGCAATAAGATTTATCCACAAGTTCAAGTATGACTATTATTTATCATAGCGCCTTTTATTCCATGGTGCCTTACATGTAAAAAGGGCATATATAGACAAGTACAATATACATGAACAATACAAGGCACATACAGGTACAGGAGGACAGAGGACCCTGCCCACAAGGGCCCACAGTCTCCTCCCCATCCCTTGTAGAGATGACCCCGCCTGCGAGGGTCCACAGTCTACAAGGGATGGGTGCGGACGCATTAGGTGAGTAGAGCGGTCCCTGCCTGCGAGGGCTCAGTCTACAAGGGATGGGTGAGGATACAGTAGGTGAGGGTAGGGCTGGATGTGTTTACTGGAATGAGGATCACTGCATGTTGCAGACTAGTTGAAAACCTAAGGAAAGTATTCAATCAGCCAACATCTATCGGCTGGGGGAGGATGTCTATCAAGTATCCAAACACAAAATTCATTGAACAAAATGTCCATCCAGCCAAAGGGTACCATCACACCAGCGATCCTGACAGCGATACGACCTGGTATGGATGGCTGGTGCGTCGCTGTCTGAATCGCTGGTGAGATGTCAAACAGTCAGCTCTCACCAGCGACGCAACAATTATCTGGAATGATACGGAGGTCATTGGGACCCTGTTTCAGACCTATAGTATTGAGGTCATTGCTCGTTGTCCCTGTTAAACACATCGATGCATGCTGCCCAACGGGAGCGCAACGATGAAAAAATGGTCCAGGCAACTCTGACATAACCAGCGATCTCACAGCAGGGGCCTGGTCGCTGCTAAGTTTCAAACATAGCGAGATCACTGGTGAGGTTGATGTTGCGTCACCAAATTTGTGACTTAGCAGTGATCTCGCTAGCATCTCGCTTAGTGTGACGGGGGCTTAAGTAGATGGGGAATACTGGTAGATCAAATGTCCAAGTAAATACACCAGCATGCAATGATTATCAGAGCCCATTGAGCCACATATAGACTGCATTGTAGTGGTGCAATAAGTCCATGAGATCTACCCACAGTGGTAGATCTTTAGAGTTTGAGCACGCTGAATATAGACCAGAATAAGGAGGCACATTTTCAGAGTTGAGTGGGCTCAATAGACCTGGGTGTGGTGGTATGATTTCCAAGTGATTGAATTCTCCACTGAGCATGCTCAATGTGGTGGTTAATTTTTTAAGTGTTTGAGCATGATCAATAGAGCATAGAGGTGTATTCATTTTTTCCATAGTAATCCCAAAAGTCAATCCTTTTAAATTGCTTCTCATCCCCAACTTTGACCTTATCCCAATTGAGAGGATTGTTTAATATTCTCCCTGTTTTTCCTCTCTTCTTCCCGAGGTTCAAGTGTGATGCTCCATAAGTACTATTGTTAGAATTGTTTTTTAATTTTGTGTCATGATTGTGACTCATCGTGAACCTGTCGATCCATTCCTTCTTTGTAACTGTTCAAAAATGTAATAAAAATATTGTTAAAATAATCCTTTTAACGAGCCTTGTCACCATGATTTGGGATAACAAGCCAAACCAGAAACTCCTTTTACAGACAAGCAGGAGATCTAATTTGGCTTGTTGAGAGGCCTCTGACTGGAGATCTAAAGCACCCGTTACACATAGCAAGATCGCTAGTGAGATCGCTGCTATGTCACAGGTTTTGTGATGCAACAGTGATCTCTCCATGTTTGACACGTAGCAGTGACTGGGCCCCCGCTGTGACATCGCCGATCGTGTCTAAATGGCCTGGAGCATTTTTTGATCGTCGTGTTCCCGCTGGCCAGCATGCATCGGTGTGTTTGACGCCTAACAACGACCTCGTTGGCGACTCAGAACTCGGCCACGTAGGTCTGAGTCGTCCGACTAGCTGCTGTGTGACAGAGTCCCAACGACCGCCGAGGTCATTATACGGTCGCCATATCATTGCTGCGTCGTTGAGTAGATCTGACTGTTTGACATCTCACCAGCAACCATGTAGTGACATTCCAGCGATTCTTACCAGGTCAAATTGTTGTAGGGATCGCTGGAATGTCGCCAAGTGTAACGGCACCCTAATGTTTCTCCTTGTGGATAGTGCTATGGTAGTATTGGTCTCTGTCACTGTGAAGTCAATGTTGCTGTAAAAAAACTTATTGAGACCTGATTAGCAGCAGGGAGCCAACACTGTACCTGTGGAAGGTGAGTACTTGCTCTGTTTTTGTGTGTGTTTGTTTTTTATTATTTGGGGTCTACTTTTTTTAAAGTAGGAAAAGCCCTCTAACCCCCCCAATTCTATTTTATTTCTTTAATTCTAAAGGTACTCTGAATGTCTATATTGCTACTTCTGATCAGAAACAAATACTCTTGTGGTCATCTGGTACTCAAGATCATGTGAAGTGGACGAAAGCCAAAATAATGCTACCACCTAATCTCTTGTATAATAATGGACATGTAAGTAAAAATGTATTGATTTAAATATTGTCGTGCCAAATGACATAAAAAATTATTGGCAAAGCTAATGAGGTATGAAACTTAAGGTTCAGTGGTCGCCCCCCCAAGCGATTTTGTCAGCCCCTAACTTGAGAATAACTTTTTAAGGTAACCATAAATGTTTAAAAAAATTTGAGCAATAATGTCCTATCATTTAATGTGTGTGGCAGATTCATGGAAAAGTAGGATTGGACATCTCAAATGGCAACTTGATTCTTTATTCTCAAGGGAGGTTTTTGGAGTCTCCTCTACTCATTGAGCAAGAACTAAGCAAAGCATAAATGTGTTCACCGGAATCGCTGTGGCTATATAGTGTGACCACTATCTAAAGTGTATGCACTCCTGAAGGGGGTTTATTTTGTGGCATATTTTTATCTAGTTTTGGCATAAAATACAGATTAAAATATTAGGGTGTCTCCAACACACAACAGGTGTCAATCTTTCAATTATATAGTTGTTTTTTTTTCTGCAAGTCCAACCTCTGGCTTTGTGATACAAACACTGATGCAAAAATACTGATGTGTGGATGAGGTCTTACTAATGTTCGTTTTTTACCTGTTGGTGCAGTTATCTTCAGACTGTACTGCTTTTTTGCATGTCTGCCACTGTATAGGGGAGGCTGGGCAAAGTTAATAAAGTTTTAAACATAAGTACTTTGCATTTTGGAGGATTACATCAGGGCATACTTAACAATAATCTTCCATACATTAATGTAACAGTTTCCAGTAAGCACACTGCTATATATTCCAGGCAGAAGTAGATGGTAGGCTTTAATAATCTTCACACAAGGCTTACAGAATAACATACAGGAATCTTTACATAGTATCTTTACACAAACCACACACACTGTACCTTTTTCATGCAGTGAGGTGAGGGGGTGAATCCTGTACTCGGTCAGCTCTCTCTACTGTCCTTCTGCTGCACATCAGAATTTGCTCCTGAACTGTCCTGGCTATTCTTCACTCCTGACAGTCTCTTTCCTGGCCTCTGCAGTTTCACCTTGTGCTGGATACCCACAATAGTCTTTGCAAGCACTGCTCCTTCTTTTACAAAGAAATAAACACACTCCTTCCCAGCTTCCCCTGGATCACTGCTGGACACTTCCTGTCTCCTTTAGCAGCCTTAACTCCACAGTTGCTGGATGATTTTAGATCACCAGTACCATTCCTACTTGTCACATTCTCTTGTTCTTAAATTGACGAAGGATCATGTGACCAAACTGGTCTATCGGCCTCCAATTTTCAAAAGTGGCTTTCTCACGTAAGGTGAATTTTAATTGGAGAGTGATGGAAATATCTGGTTCTCTGGTCATAAAATATCTGCTGGAAGAATATAACAGCCTATGAGGACGGCTGTACTTGTATTTACAGATGCAGACGATGTAACCTTTATTCATAGGTGGCACAAGATTATTTCCTCAACACATTTATTTTTAATTTTTTTTAATAAATATAAAGACCAACTCCTTTTTAAAGATCTGTACAATATACTCTCAGATTAGATGACAAAGACCCTGTGTCCAGCGAGGTCTCTTACTGGGCTGCTTGCTTTTACTCTTGATAGATCACTGTTTTATCAGCAAGAGATTTTCCCTTGTGGACTAGTAAACCTATTACCAGGTAGTCCTCAATATTCATAACCTATGTATAACCCTACCCTCACCACTGACCTCTTTCTGCCCATGTACAGTGTAAACATTAAGCTTCCAATCAGTGGTGTGGATGGGGTTATACAGAGCTCAGCATTCAGAGAACTGGTAGATATACAGCAGATAAAAATTGATCAAAACTGCAGTAAGCAGCCCAGTAAGTGCCATATTGCTGGATTTAGGGTCTCTGCCCTTACAGCCATGCTGCTCTCAGATGGGGTAGTACAAAACTTTGTGATATATTCCTTTAAATAGGTCAAGAAGGGCTCCTTACAGAGGTTCCTCTTATAAGATGGGATATGGTGTTTACATGAATAATCCCATTGTTAGGACAATGATGTATTGAATTGACTTGTCATATCATGTGTTATGTATAAAACATCTATACCAGGGGTCCACAACCTGTAGCTTGGAAGACACATATGGCTCGCTACTGTTTTTAGCTTGGTGCAAAATTACCAGGTCTAGCAAACGGCTATGAAAAGCAGGTCTCCAATGGTGACTTGTGAGTACCTTTCACGCAGAAAATCAGATCCTTGACAGGGGTAAGATAGGAACCCCTGGATCTTTGTATACTGCCTCTGTGATTTCTGTGGAAAAGCTTTGGCTGTCATTATGCCAGTAATGGGGTCTCTACTCTCTGGATGTCACTAGTGTGAGGGGGTGGGCAATGGATGTGGCTCTCCGAGTCAAGAAGGTTGGGGATCCCTGATCTATACTAATCTAAACTGCTGAGGAGGATTAACTACTTTTTGTGTTTTTTTTTTTTCCCTTAGGTGGTTGTGGAAGGAGTTTTAAGACGATCAGACACGAGTAACATCGCTATTGATGATCTCTACGTTGGGCAATGCAGTTGATTGATGTCAAGTTGTGTTTTCATGCATCGACACAATAAACGTTTTAACACAGGCCGAGTCTTGCTACTTCGCCAAGTGATCAGTAGAGGGTGCTGATGATGTAGAGTTGCATGTGCTATCCTTGGTGCTGAACTAAAATGGGTTAATGCACTGATGGGTTTTCGAGCGCAGGATACATTAGTTCTACTTGTTCAATACACTAAAGCGGAATGCTTGGTATATATTGCAACAATATCACACATTAACTGGTACATTGTGTCATTGACTAGAGCGTTAGTGGGAAGTTTGCTACCGGGGTGAAACATTGTAGCGATCAGCTATAAACTGTAAAAATATCCAGATTCTTTCTCCATCAAGTGGTGTATATCCTGGAGGCTATGGCATTAATGTCTGTGCAGTGTGACTGAAGCACCGAATGCTATTATCTGAATGCTGGTGAGATTAGTAATGATGCTCCCGGTGGTTTTGTAAGTAATGTGCAGTCACTAAACTCTCCGCTCACAAATAAACAGCAGGAGGAAATGCGCTGTGGAACACAATTCACGAATAATTCTGTTTAGCGAAGAGGATTCAATATGAGACTCCCTCTCATGGAAAGGGGGTTGAGCTGTGGAGTGTGTGACATCACTCTAGGGCTGGAGAAACTAAACATTCAGTAGTTTAAAAGCTCAGAAAATCTGCATTTCTCACCTTGGTGAGAAGAGGGAAAGCAAGACCTTTTTTAATTTCACTGGAGATCGAAAAGGAGAAACTCTTCGAAGGATACTTGTACAATACTTGGATTTATCCTTGACCACGAGGACTGATTGGTGCCTACAACTACGACCTGGTCAGCTGAACTTTTCAAGAAGTTATGAAAACTTCAAGCCTTCTTTAAGTAAGGCTTTGAACTAATGGAGCCTGAACGTTTTATAATAGGACTTCCTTAGCCTGGACTTTTCTTGTCCTGGAAGATCTGCCACTCTTCAGTTGTGGACCCAGACATGGCATCCACCCTCTTTTACTCCATACAAACCACCGCTGCTATAGCAGCAATTATTACCTTTCTCATCCTTTTCACCATTTTTGGAAATGTTTTGGTGATTATTGCAGTTCTGACCAGCCGTTCATTAAAAGCTCCTCAGAACCTGTTCCTGGTGTCTCTGGCCGCAGCGGACATACTCGTGGCTACTCTGATTATACCCTTTTCCTTGGCTAATGAGCTCATGGGATACTGGTATTTTGGAAAGACTTGGTGTGAGATGTACTTGGCCTTGGATGTTCTGTTCTGTACTTCATCCATAGTGCACCTATGTGCTATTAGCTTGGACAGGTACTGGTCTATCAGTCAAGCCATTGAATATAATTCCAAGAGAACTCCTAGAAGGATAAAGTGCATTATCCTAATGGTCTGGACTTTGGCAGCTTTAATTTCATTGCCACCATTGATTTACAAGGTAAAAAGGAAGATCACAAAAATGAGAAACCTCAATGCAAGCTGAATGAGGACCCTTGGTATATTCTGTCCTCAAGCATCTGCTCTTTCTTTGCACCCTGCCTCATCATGATCTTGGTGTACCTAAGAATTTACCTGATCGCCAAACGTCGAAGTAAGAAGAAGGAGGAAGGCAACAGATCCAAACAGAAGTCTTGTGCATCAGTTGACCATCAGCCTAAATGTAACGCAGAGAACTTACCTGTTCAAACTTGTACGACTCCACAGGAGAAGAATACTGACCTCCATTGTGGTGGTAAACTAAAAGAGAACCATGCTGACCCAGCACTGTCGAGCAAGGTCAAAGAGACAAATGGCCATGGGCCTTCCATCATGGACACTGTTGTTACACCCAAAGGTGTTATTCTGGTGCCAAAAAAGTCACCAGACACAGTCTCCACAACAAAGAAGAAAAGCCACATCAACCGTGAGAAGAGGTTCACCTTTGTCTTGGCGGTGGTCATTGGCGTCTTTGTCTTGTGCTGGTTTCCTTTCTTCTTCACCTACAGTCTAGGAGCCATATGTCCTGAGTTGTGTTACATCCCACAAAGTGTCTTTCAGTTTTTTTTCTGGATAGGGTACTGTAATAGCTCACTCAATCCAGTTATCTACACCATATTCAACCAGGACTTCAGAAAAGCTTTCCGTCGGATTCTTTGTAGTCATTGGACACACTCTGTTTGGTGACCGCCAGCAATTAACTACTTATTTATTGTACCCGGAGGCAGAGATGGAGGCATAGAAGAGATGTAAAATATACTAGAAAAACCAAATGCTATATATTTACTGATGATGGGTATTATCTTCTGCTATGTGTTTGTCTGCCAAGCGGAGCTTGGTCAAATAAACAGTTTACATGTGTGCTCCGTAACTGGTATTGCAAATGGTTAATTGCGTTCAATGTGCTGCAGTCTCCTAACTTTTCACCTTTTTCCTAATGTCATAAATTGTCAATGAAATTCATTATATTCAACTTTTCTATAAAGCAAATTTTGCCTTTTTTTTATTAGGACAGAGCTAACTACATTTTAACCATGTTTTCTAATGCAGTAGATTGACTAGATGTCGTGAGAGGCTTCTTGGTCGTTCTTCATAACCAGATGAATGCTCAATGCAAAAAATAGCACCCAAAAGTATTAAACATTTTGGCCCTGATCCACATGATATCGGCTCATTAGATTGTTTTGTGTTGCTGATGTCTATATGATAACGTCATGTTCTTCAGACCTAAGCTCCGGCTCTGAGAGCGAGGAAGGTGAATGATGCTGATCTGTTGTGGTGAAGGGGTTAACACCAAATCCTGTTCCCATACACTCTGCAACTTGACTTTAATTTCTGTGTTTGCACTGATGTAATAAGCCCGATGCTATAATGACAAGATGTTTTCGTGATTGCAAATAACATCCCATTATGGCATGTGAATGAAAAAATCCCAATAATTTGCCCTCTAATCTGTAGGTTATCTATCCCGTGTGTTTTTTTTTTTTTTTTTTTTTTTTAAATGCTACCATTCGACCAGTTGAGGATTAGTTGTTTGTACATTTGCTAAGGATTACACATAATAAATATTATTCCATTTTTTTTTTTGACATGGCAAAGGTCCAGAATAGGGTAAAGGGCATGGGAACAGCTGGCTGCTGCTCTGTGCTAGCTAAATGCTGTGGAGGGGGATGTTTGTCTTGGTTGTGCACAGTAGGAGCAGGTCTGTAGTGGTGGTCTCCAACATGTTCAACTATTGCAGGACTAAAAGTTCAGATAAAGGGACGTTAATCTTACAAGTAGCTCTAAGAATGAATTCCCAGTACCACATTGCTTCACAGGTGTCTTAGGGTATGTGCCCATAGGACGTTTAAGCAGTCCTGAACGCAGTAAAACCTGAGGATCCTACAGTCCTTGACAGGAGATTAGCTATGATCTTGTCTGCATTTTTTGCTGTTTTTTTGTGCGTTTTTACTGTGTTTTTGATAGCTGCGTTTTTCCTGCGTTTTTTCCATTGACTTTAGCAAAAATGCAGGAAAATAATTAACATGTCAATTCTTTCCCATCTGCACCAAAAATGCAGGTATTTGACAGTTCTTGACACTTGCAAAACCAATGTGTGGGCACAGCGTTTCTGTGAACACATTGGTTTTGCTAGGTATCAAAAACCACAGGAACAAATTAACATAAATTACCATAAAACCAATGGTTTTCTGCATGCAGAAACCGCAGGAAAAACGCAGCAAAAACGTCCTGTGGGCACATATCCTTACTTTGCCCATCATTACTATGCATCTTAATTACTGTGTGTAGCCCTGAAACAGCTACCGTAGGTGTAGATTAACTTGTAGCTTGGCATTTATCCCTGGTCAAGTTGTAAGAGTCTCCTTAATGGCTCAGATCTTAAGCGATAAAGTAGTTCTCTCCAAGGTAACTTAATTTTACTCTGCAAGAGGGCTTGTTTGCATGACTTTCTCCCATGTAGCATAGCCTGTAAGACTCTCTACTGAGCTGGACTCTTAAGGCCCTGTACACACGCTGAGTATTTGAGTTTTTTACCTCAGGATTTGTAGCCAAACCCAGAAGTGGATAATTAAATCCAGAAGTGGTGCAGGTGTTTCTATTAGACTTTTCCTCTGATTGCTCCTCTACTGGTTTTGTCTACGAATCCTGAGGTAAAAACTCATCAAATACTCGGCGTGTGCACGTGGCCTTAAGGGGAATTGGTACTTCACTTACACTTTAAAAGGTACATTAATAGAGGTGTGTGTACCCCAAATGTAGGTTCTAGCCTCATACAGCCATGTCACATCCCATACATTGCACTGGCGAGGGGCAAGTGCCTCAAAACGCTGTCTGCAAATTGGAATTCTTATCTAGCGTAAATCCATAGTCATTTGACCAGGCTCAATTTTGACTTTAGAATTGCTACTTTCACTAGGGGGCGCTAGAGCTCATCTACTTTCTCCCTGAAGAGACAATTTACATATTTCCCAGAGGAGCATTGCAGCTATTAGTCTAGCTTCACACTACAGTTTGTCTGTCAGGGTGGATCCTGTTTTTTTGCAGGATCACCCGGACAGAACCTGACAGAGCAGGATGTGTAGAAAGTGTGGCCAAATATGGTCCCTGATGAGGTTTTTAACAGGATTAGTATTCTGCCACTGTCCATGGTGCTGAATTCACAGCCTGTGCTTCAAATACTGCTGTCCGTGGTGCTGAAGTTTGCACAGCAGGATTTCTGAGAATGCGCTGTGCTTAAAATCGGATCCAGGAAACTGTGTTTTTTTACCGGATCGAGCACCATAGACTCCCATTATATGGGAACCGAATTGCACCGTAACTCTTTCTGTCAGGCTTTGTCCGATTTTTACCCTGGAGACAAAGAATGCTGCTGGCTCCGATTTTGGGGATGGTGAAAAACCTGACAAAACCGGATCAAGCACAGAATACATAAAACCTGATGGCCAAATATGATCAGTCCTGCACCATAAGGGGGTACATGGGAGGCAAAACCGGATCCTGATGCCAAAAACTGTGGTGTGAAGCCAGCCTTAGTCTTCTCACTACTTGCATACCAGATTAGTGTCAGTCTCCACAAAAAGAAAAGTTTTCCCACTTTGACCCCATGCCTCTCATACAGTCAGATCAGATCCCATACACTGCACTGACGAGCCCCAAAACACCATGTCTGCAGCGTGAGGTTCTGATCTGGCATAAATCCCACCGTTACGCGCTTCAATGTTGTAACAATATCACCAACTGTCTCACGGGAGCGCGGTCGTTAGGACATCGTTTTGACATCGTTGGTGAGATGTCACACGTATAGATATCGTGGACGAAGCACCAACGATGTAGTGAGCAGCTATTGTTCACACAACCTAGCGAACGATACTTGTTCAGTGCTGTGAATAGGCGAAGTCGTGAACGACAGTTTTCGTGGTGCCACACACAACGATGCAGCAGTTTGGCTGATCGAGGATCGTCTGATTTGAGAACATGTTCTAAAATCTGTGATCAACGATCCAATGATTTATCGTAGTCGTATCTTGGTGTCACACACAACAACGTCCTAATGATGTTGTTTGACTCCAAACCTGAGACGTTTGAGCAATATCGTTCATGATCTCGTGCCGTGTAATGGGGCCTTAAGTCGTATTGAAAGGCTTGTTTTAGAGTCCATTTAAATTTTTAGGATGGCTACTTCCAATAGGTGGCGCTATAGTTAATCTATTTCCTCCCTGAAGAGACAATTTTGCAAAGCCTGGGTTTAAATTGCCAAAGCCAGAAAGCACAATAACTCTGGGTAACAGATCTTCTTTTAGTGTGTTGTACTTTCTGACATGAGAAAAATATTCATCAACATGGAGGATGATATAAAAGAATGGTAGCCCTAATCAACATTCATCCACAAATTGGCCCCATCCTCCCATGTCCTCTACACCCTCAGCCCATGCTACCCTCTCAAAGGCATTTTCCTTCTAAAATTTGCATTCTTGCTTAATATAAAGTGAACCTGTCAGGGTGATTACACTACTGAGGCTAGTGCAGTATAAGGCCTAGTACAAGAAATTATGTTTTAAATTTGCCTTAAAGTTGGATGCAAATTGACCTGGAACTGCATTTTAGTCATATTGAGGAGTACTAGGGGTGGCTGGGTTATAGTGGCTTTTTTTTCTTGTCTGCTAACTTTTTAATGTCTAAATTAAACTGTAACGATCCGTGAGACCAGAGTTAATGCGCTAATTCAGCCATAACGGTCTACAATAAAGCTGATAAAGGATGCTATGATGTGAGATTATTGGAGAGGGCAAACATTAAAGGGATAAACATTTAACAGCACATTCTGCTTTTCTCGAGTCCAGTATAACTGTGATTTACTATATTGCATCCATTTGTAGAATACGTGTTATAGGCTAGATAGACCTGGGCACCTGATTGGGGGCCTCTTAAATGTGTTGTCCAGTCTTGGGCTCAAGTCTGCAGTTACTCTGACTCCAGATTTGTGCATCTCCACAGTGCGCTGTGCAAGGATTCTGCGGTGTCTGGAGCATATTTTTGCATACTTCTGGCCACATTCCGAATAAACTTGTCCAGCCTTGCTCCATTCACTTGTATTGAGCCTGGTCATGCATGTGTAGTTAGCATGTGACTAGATGTGTGCAAATTGCATACTGGCGGTCATTGTCCCGACACCATAGAATTCTGACATCGCGCACTGTGAGGATGTACAGGCCTGCAGTTGTATAGGGTGACTTTAGACTAACCCCAAGGCTAATCCCTTTAACAAAACTCTTATTATCCACAAATAAATGCGTTTAATTAAACACTTTTAGATCACTTGGCTTGTACAAGCATTACCTGACTCATTCTGCAGTGTTACGGTTGGTCTGGCAGTAACATTTACCTCTTTTTATGTACCATCTCCTTAAAAACTGTTTTGACTACATTAAATTTGCTATATGCACTTAAGTTGAACAAAACAAATCCCTGCGGGGTCCATATTTTTTAATAAGCTCATTAAAGGGGACCTGTGTTTTTTACTTGATCAAATTGAGTTAGATGCCTTGCAAAAATCCCTGAGTTCCTCACATTGCTGCTCTTTTCCCATTTTGTACTTTCATTCCATTGTAAAGGCATTCAATTTTTTTTTTTCAGTGCATTATGTGAAATCTCTGCTAGTAGTTCAACTGGGTGTTTTGTTTTTCAAACTTTCCAGATGGTGTCCACTCTGGCAGTGTTTGGGAGTGAAGGGTTAATCACAACTCTGCAGCTTTAGAAACAGCTAGATCAGCTGCTGAACTGTGATTAAACTCCCCAGAGAGGAATCTGAAGAAACTCCTAGTAGAATCAGAGATTTCACATGCTGCGCTCCAAAAGCAACAAATGTGAGTATCTTAGTACAAGAGGGACGCAGTGTAAAGTAAGAGCGGTCGCATCGGGGTACCTCAGGGGTTTAAGCAAAATTATTTTAAGTGCCAGGTCTTTGTTCAGCATTTTAACATGCATGGACAGAGAACCTGACACTATGTCAAAAGTGGCTGTATTTTTACACTATATTCCATCTACTCTACTTTGGAGCTATAATGTGGTTTTAAAACATAGAACAGACATTTGGTCTTTTTCTGTTTGTTGCTAATTTTTATTATCTTTGCAACAGGGGTAATGCTCACAAGCTTCTGTTTGCATCCTTAGGCTGCTCTTACTAAGGGGCACTGCGTAATGTTTAATATAAAAAAGTGTTAAAAGACCCATTTATCAGGAACCATATACAGATTTACAATATTTCGAGGAAGCAGCTGGAATAAAACAGGACCAAAAAATTGCTACTCTTGACCTGGTGACACTTACTTTTTCACTCCTCCACAAGGCTTTCAGCAGAAGACTGTAAATTTAATTTTTTTTTTATCATGGACAAATGGTGCAAAAAATGTAAAAGAAAATTCACACGGTGTGCAAATATGTTGAAGTGAATGCAGCTGTTCTGTAATTCCCCACAGAAGCTGTGGGTTTATGGGGCACAGTTTCTCCAGAATAATAGTGGATCTAAGGGCTAAGTTTTTTTTTCTCCTTGTGGAGAGTGACATGCCAGTATGAGGAGACTTACAGTAAGTGCCTGCAATGCTCCTCTGGGAAATTGGAGAGGAAGGAGCAATTTGAATGTGTAATTTCCTAGAAGAGCATTGCAGGCATTTAGGGTACCGTTACACGTCGCAATATCGTTCCGATATCGCATACAATTTCACGGGAGCGCGCACGTTTTTGGCACTTGTCCAAGATCGCGTAGGAGATGCCACACAGGGAGATATTGGCAGGCAACGCAACTAGGATGTTGTACTCAACGTTTGCGCGCTGTGTATGAGCAACCCAGCGACCAAACATTAACATTGTAGTGAACAGGGGAAGTTGCAAACAAGATCGTAGTTGCGCCATCACACAGCATGATCATGCCACATCACATATGCAATATCGTACAGTTAAAGGGCTTGCACAATCTTCTTGCAATATCTTAGCTGCGATATTCTCCCCCCCCATTGCATTGCCCTGTCACACAACGCACCAATGATATCAACTGCAACGACCACACCACGTGACTTTTTATCGATGGTGCATTGCGATATTGCAACATGTAACGGTACCCTTACTGTATTTTTCAGACTATAAGATGCATCTAAGTTTTAGCAAAGAGGAGATAATGTCCCCAGCCAGGCCCACTCCAGGTGTATATGGCCCCCATCCGTTTTATATGATCTCCCATGCTTGCACACTGTTAAAAATAAACAATTAATTATACTTTCCTCCCATACAACCCAGGCAGCACCGCAATGCCCTCCTGTCTTGTCCCGGCAGCTGATCATGTGAGTGGCGTGTGCAGCACTGACATCACTGTCTTACGACGCTCCCACATTGTCAGGTGCCGGCACAAGACTGGAGGATGTTGCGGTGCTGAGTGATGGCCGGTGCGTATAATAGTCCATCACCGAGATATTCACTACTCTCCACCCCAATGATGAGGCGTGGGAAGCAGCGAGTATCCACACACATGATCGTGGCAACAGCTGCAGCCATGGGCGTTCACGTGTGCTGGCTCTTTGAGGTAACGTAATATCATCCTGCCCACCTCTCAGCACCAGCTTCAGTGCCGAGAGGTAATGGACAGGGGGATGCAGCAAATATTATCACATTAGCTTGAACAGCGGGCCCACATGACTACAGACCGTAGCTGCACCTTGATTCAGCCTCCGGTAGCCCGCTTCTGCTTCTGGTACCGGCTCCCTCACCTCTGTATCCCCTAACAGCCACAGCCAGATACTGTAAATCCAGACTTTAAGACACACCTCCACTTTTTCTCTAAATATTTTTTGGGGAAAAAAAGTCTTATAGTTTGAAAAATATGGTAAGTCTGCTCATACTGACATGTTGCTCTCCACAAGGCAAAACTTTATCCCTTTAATGCCTGTCTTGGCCTCTCATGTCACCAAATCAGATCTCATCTTTGCTCTTCGGAGGAGCAATACCCCAAAACACTGTCTGCAAATTGAGATTTTGGTTTGACTATAAGCGGAAGTCATATGACAAATTGAGTTAAAGAGGACTTGTCACCCCCCTGGTGCATGGCAAACAATGCAGCATGTCTGCTGCATTCAGGTAAGGGGTCTCCCATGTCTCTAGCCGCTCTGTAAGCTTTAAAAAAAAGACTTTAGAAACCTTACAGTTAAGAAGTAGGCATGCAGATTTGGGACAAAACTGCACCAAAAACACACACAACCCGCATTGTGTGCATATAGCGTAAGATTATATGTATAAAAAATTCTTGCAAGGATAACTTTTTGTTTGTTTTTAAATGGACATATTGGAAAAATCATAATGAATTCTGATTTTCTATTGGTGATCCATGACTACAGTCCAGAATTTTGTTTGGAAGTCTTTAATTGCTCATACTGTGCCCAGTAACATATAGTAAAAATGATAATTATCAGTGTCTGTAAGGGTTTTTTTCATTTAAGTTTCGAAAAAAAAAGTGTATCTTATACTTTTTTAGCACATTTTTCCAGTTTGTGTGCAAAAGGATAACACATTGCATTGAATTCACTTACATTAGTCAAACTATGAGAGAGGAGAGCGCGCAATAGGGTCTTATTAACATTGAGCTTATAAAAAAAAATTTTGGGAACTGCTCCCCTGGGACAGTTGTGTGACCTGCTACTGGTATAATGGTATAAATATGGCTTCCTGGATCTGCGCTGTACATACGGTGAAATAAGATGAAGTAACGGCTTTAATTCCAACGCATTTCATAGCTAAATCCCAACTCCTTCCTCAGGGAACCAACAAAGTACAGTGCAATGCAACAAGTTGGAATTAAAGCCATCATTGCCTGACAACTGTGGTTACTGCATCTTATTTCACTGTATGTGCCGCGCGGATCCAGGAAGCACTGTCCTTTTTTCCCAATGTAAGTGAATGGCATAGGTTCAGGTGTGATTGTTTACAGAACTCTATGGTTCCATTTGAAGAAGGAAAGGAAACCTTTTGACCTTGATGTTATATATTTTGCCGCTCTCCCTGTTTCTTATTTTCACCCCACCATGAGGGTCGAGAACCTTTTTTCTCTGAAGGCCCATTTGGATATGTATAATATGAGCCATGGGCCCCACAAAACTGTCAGCCTGAAAATTATCCTACTATGTTTGGTCAAATAATTCACCCCTAATGTGAGGGGTAGAGCTGCTTCTCTGAGATTTAGGTGATCTTGGAGATGTTGCTGTTCACAGCTGCTTTTCCTGATTTGCGTCGGTCTGGAGCGCAGTCAACTCTTTGCAATTAGGGTTGAGCAGTTGTAATCATTACTCGCAGGGATATTACAGTATTCGCGAGACGCATTAGTTGACTACTAACGATGGTGCTCGTGAGTGATGTGTCAATCGTGAACGACCTGACACAAATTAACAGCTCCCTTCAGTACGCAAAGGGAGTTGGCAACCCAGTGAGAGCAGATTGAATGTTGGGGTCCCTGGGGGGCACAGCATGGTGTTTTGTGTAGTAGAAACGCAAAAAAGCAAACCCTCCTGTCCTACCCCGAAAATACTTGTTTCATGGCTGGTTGTGTGTGGGCAGAGCCGATCATTGGACTCTATTTGGATGAAGGTGAGAGTATTAAAAACTTCTCGTTACGAGCATGAAGAGTGTGAATATGTCGCTACTCGCTCAACACTATTTGTAATACCTTTTGTGAAGAATGGCTTGCAGAAGAAAGTTCTATCAACACATGTGTAAATTGTACTGCGTGTCTACTCATATCTACCAAAAGAGGGAAGTTCATCCAGAATCAGACTGAGATTGCTGGGGGGCAATTGAATGTTTGGGCTACTCTACAGCTATATGCAAATACCTGTTAGCTCTTACAGTGGTAGGCTGACTGTAAAACACAGGTGCCTCCTACACATCTACTGTGTACCCACAATAACTAGTATGTACAATTAGGCTATGTTCACACTGTAGATATTTGATCCAGTTGTTTTTTTGGATCCGTTTTTGCAGTGAACGCATCACCTAAATGGAATCCCAGCAAAGTCAATGGGTTTTTCCACTTTTGCTGTTCAATCTGTGCTTGCATGATCTAGTTTATTTTTTTTTTCCACCTTGCAAAGAGATCTCCAAAGACAATGAGCATATCAATTATGGGTGTGAATTTCAAATCCACTTTTCCCACTGAAACCATTGTTTATGGGCAAAAAAATGCACCAGAGAAAGCGCAGCTAAAACAGATGAATCCATATCTTAAATTTTATTACATTTTTTTTTGAAAAGCTGATCCAGGTATCCAGCTGAAAAAGAGAAAAATGCACAAGAAAAAGGCGGATCAAAAACGCACAGTGTGAACATTTCACAAAAGCACCCCTTTAACGAAAAGTAAACGTCGATCCACATGACCATTGGAAGATGAATTTATCAAAAGAATAAGGAAGATTTATTCTTGATGGGGCACCTTTATCCCTGTTATAAAATGGTATAGCAGGTCTGAGGTCTGCCCGCAGCTCCATTCCTCCTTTTTGGTGTTTCCAGAAAAAGCGAAGTACTGCACTAAGGGAATGATCAGTGGTTGAGTTGAACATGAGCTCAAGTAATGGGGATTAAAGTTTCCTATGCTGCTGATTCGTGAGAGTATGACTGCTGGGATCTGAACCGATCTGTAAGTTATCATTTGGGAATTCTGGGCCGAGGTCATTACTAGTTGGCACCAAGATCAAATACCACCATGCTATGACCAGACCATATATTGCCACCACATAGTGATCAAATAATACCATATAAGGGACAAATACCACAACACCAGCTATTACTACCACATATTGACCAAATAATATCACATACAAGGATGAATGTTGCTACATAATGACCAAATCCCAGTTAACACCACATAGTGAACAAATAATACAATAAAGATCATGAATAAAAAGCACAATACTAATACCACCATTATTCACAGGAGCTCTGTATATAGTGAATAGTGTATAGGTTATACAGACCTCACCAGTGACCTTATACGCAGAAGCCTTGTATATAGGGTATAGAATATAGCTGGGGTGGGCAATTACTTCCCCGAATGGCCACATGAGACCATGACTTTTGTGGAGGCCGAACCAATAAACTGAAATAAATTTAGTAGAATATTAATGCAAAATATGATTATCACTTAATATTGAGCAGAATTAAGTATGCTGACATTCCCCCTGTATAGTGCCTCCCACACAGCCACACTATATACAGTATGACCCCAAACACAGCCCCCTTTATATACTATATGACCTACACACAGCCCTCTATATACTGTATGAGCCCCCACACACAGTTCCCCTATTATCCTCCCAATGGGACTCTACAAGGTTAATTGGATATCATTCAACCTAATTAATGCGCCCAGACCCTTTCAGTGGTTGATGGAGCACTGCATAAACGATCTGAACTTTGTCCATGTAGATTGGGACAGAGTCAATGTAGTAATGTTCGGAGCATCCTACGGGGACCATCTACAGGAGCTCCAGCAAGTCTTGCAAATTAAGCACCGTGGATTCAAGGGCAAGCCCAGGAAGTGTCAGCAGCTCCGAAAACAAAGAGAAAACCTGTACCACATGGTAACAATAGATGGAGTGCTACCGGTGGCCAGTAAGGTCAAAGTTCTCCAGAAATGGCCACAGCCCCACACAATGCAGAGGTACAAGGTTTCACGGGCCTGGCAGTGTACTACTGGCGATTTGTCCTGAATTTCACCCACCCAGTCAGCCCTCTGAATGAACAACAGACGTGCCAAGCAAGTTCCCCGAAATCAGCCTGTCCACTGTGGTCTCTGCAACAGGAAGCAATTGAGGGTGTCAAGGCCACCATAAACGGTGCCTTCTATCCTATGCCCAGTTTGATGCACCATGTCTGCACTATACTGATGATAAAGGCTCCAGGGCCTTGAAGTGATGCTATCACAGGTGCAGGATGGTTGGGAAAGGGAGATTGTATAATGAGATTCGGTCCATGAGGGAATCGGACCATAATCCCTCTTATTACAGTTTGTTCCAACTAGAACGCCAAGCTCTAGTCTGGGCCATGAAGAAATGCTTTGCAGAGTAGTTGATGGGGGGTTGAGCTGGTGGTGATGATAGTGTTTTCCAGGTGGGCCAGTGGATTATTATCTAAGCTGAGGGCACTGGATGGATAGTCCATATATCAAAGTTCAATTACAGTATAAAATTCCATTCCGGCTGAGAGAACGGAAACGCTGACGCGCTGTCATGAATTCCCAAGGGGGTGCCAGGCATCAGTGTTGATGAGGAGCTGGAAGACATAGAGATCCCCAATCTTAAACAATTTCTCATTTCCCAGGGTATACTGTTTTCGAGTGGGGTGGCCTCCGGGTTGCCTATTGTTCTTGGGAGGACTCCCACCAACTGGTAGAAGTCCCAAAATAGTAGTCCAGACATAAAATTACTAAAACACTGAGTCCAGAAAGTGGTTTAGCCTTGACTCAAAGAAAGGGCAGAATTGTGCTCCATGTGTGAGAGGTTGCTGCGGCAATGGAACCGGTTGTGCGAAGAGCAGGGACTCTTGTGTCATAAGGTATATGCGCAGACTGAACTACAACACCGACATCAGTTTGTGATTCCTATGTCGCTTGGTCCCATGGTCGCCTGTGAGGCTCATGAATGGGGGCCAATTTCGGAAGTAAAAAGACCTATAGATGCCTGCATAGAATGATGTACTGCACCGAACTGGAAAAAAAAGGTCTTTGAAGTTTGTCAGCAGGAAAAAACATGTGGGTTAAGTAAAAGCCCCAAAAGAGGGCCCCTGTCCAGTTCATTAAGACCTCTGCCCCTCTGAAGATACTCATGATAGACTATGTTCAGATGGGGTCACTTAATAGTCAGCTGCCAAGGTGGTATGTCTATATAAAATATAAGGGGAGACAACAGAGGCGCAATAGTGCCCTATCACTCAGTAAGAATAGGGTCTTATAGGTGTAAAACAGGTTGCACTAACCTGATCCAGTTGTGACTCCCACAACTGGAATAAAGGCGTTGGTTTTAGTATTTGTAGGCTGCTGCTGGACTTCCACCTCCTCAGGATAATGAGTACTTCAAGAGTTTTGGGATCAATAGGTGTGCTACAGTCCGCGCTGCCCAGTCATCCAAGGAGTCACACGGGAAACAGTGTTCCAAGTAAAAGTTTCTTTATTCTTCAAAACCGACGCGTTTCGGCGCCCAATCCTGGCACCGTCCTCAGGGTATACCCTGAGGACGGTGCCAGGATTGGGCGCCGAAACGCGTCGGTTTTGAAGAATAAAGAAACTTTTACTTGGAACACTGTTTCCCGTGTGACTCCTTGGATGACCGGGCAGCGCGGACTGTAGCACACCTATTGATCCCAAAACTCTTGAAGGTGGTATGTCGGCACATCATCCAAGTGTTCAGATGCCTGCAGAGAGTTCATTCAGACCAGGGGGCATGCTTCCATTGTGCCCTCATGAAGGAGCTCTACAAGCTGTATGACATCAAGCAGTTGAGGACGATGCCCTACAATCTGCAAGGCAGTGAGGCTTGTGAGTGCTTTAACCGCATTTTCCTCCAGATGATTAGGACCCTTGAGAGTGAGCATAGGGCCTGCCAGCCTGAGTACCTGCCTGAACTAATGTGGGCCTATAACAAATGGGAATATCACATGATTGGGTACTTCCAGCACATGACAATGTTTGATAGGGCTCTTAGGGAGATCAAGGATTTATATCGACCGAGAGTGGTGCATCGGGTGGTAAGTGGCCAGTTAAATCAGGTGGCCTATAAAGACTCAAGAATGGTACATACAGAGATTAGGTGCTGGTAAGGGCCTAACAGCAATATGGTAAGCTAGATGATGGGTGGGAAACACACATACCGTATGTGGTAAAAAAAAGGATGGGGCCCAAGATTCCTGTGTACAAAGTAAAACCTGTTCAAACTTTAGGATCGACTAGTAACCTTCACTGTAATATGCTGCGATGATGTCAGTTTAAGTATCCTGTGCCCATTCCAAAGACGTCTCACCCTGCTATCAAGGAGACGGACCCATCCAATGAAATAGTGGTGGACTGTACTGTTTTGCTTACCATCTGATAACCCCTTTTGTGATGTATTCCCCAATTGGGGGTGACACGCCCCTCCAGGGCCTTAGGTTACTCAGAACAGGGCTGTTTTGAGGCTTCATCAAGGGGATAACAGGGACCGAGACCCACCTACGTGACCCTGCCGGTGTCATTAAAAGTTCGGTGTGCGTGGCTCACTCTCTTAGGGAAGGGCATCTGGTGTGGAGGGTTCATTCTGGAAGGGATAACTGGACCAGGGAATACTTGTTAATTTTACGTGACGCCACCCGCAGGTTGCGGCTATAGATGGCTGCCTCTGCATGACAGTTCTCCTAGGGGCCGATGGTTGGAAGGCAGCAATGTTTTTAAGCCCTCTACAGGTAGGGCTGACCCCTAAGGTAGCTGAAGGTACCTGAGTGTGTTGATAGTTGTGTTTCTGGTGCTTTTGGGTGTGTAAGAAAGTTCACAAAGACAGCGCGTTGTAGTCTTCAGATCTTTTACTCAGTCTTTGTGCTACAGCCCACTGGGTACTGGGTTCTCGGAGACAGGAATCCAGCTACTCCCGGGTAGGAGGATGACACATAACCGGCACCCCTTCTCTGTCCTTTCTCAGCCTCTTTACACTGTACTTGCCTCGCCCGTCCTGCCTTGCGCCTCGCCACACAGAGCTCTGAGCCAGTGATTGTGGGCTTTTCTTAGGGGTAAACCTGCAGTATCTCTCCTTAGCCCTATGGTTGCCACTTTTTCAGCAGGTGTGCATGACTCGCCCCGGTGAGGGCCGTGGGGTACTCGGAACTGGGCCCTCCCGATGACCTTGGAACTGTGGGATGTCATGGTAGTGTGACCCAGTCCGTGGTCCCCTCGTCGGGCGATCAGCTAAAAAGGAGTAATTTTAAAAAGGGATGAAAAGAGGTGGGCCTTTTCCAGCTGGTGACTGAGCTCACAAATCTCCTCCGCCAGGAAGGTGGGATCCAGCGCTATCATTGGGCTTGACTCTGGGGAGCCAGGGGAGTCCGCCTCTTCCACCCCGCGCTCCACGCCGTACAGAGCCGACTCCGCCATATCGAGTAACACCAGGATCCTTCGCTTCCTGCCACTCTCCTTGCCATCCGCGCCAAAGTCTCTGTCTGCCTCCTCCCTTCGTGGATGTCCGTTGCTCGGGCGGGACAATAGAGTTCATGGGTCTGCCCACCCGACTCTTTTAGGGCAGAAGGGGCGTAGGCCATTTTTCGCGCTTTGTGCTGGCCTGGCCCATGATGGGGGACTGTGACACACCCCTCTTCCAGCACATGTTTTCAGTCTCTCAGGGCCACCATTGCTCAGGCCCAAAAACAGTCTTTTTTTGTTAGTCTGTAAGGCACACAAGACCCGGGGATACCGGTTCGTGAAGCTGTTTGTGACGCCAGAAAACTGACTTGCCCCGGCGAGAGTCATGGTGTACTCAGAACCGAGCCCTCCCGTGACCCGGTCCGTGGTCCCCTCATCGAGCGATCAGCTAAAAAGTGGTTATTTATAAAGGGATGAAAAGAAAAAAATAAAATGAAAATAAGAGTTTGTGTTGTGATTCCACCCGTGGAAGGCGGCCGGCAAGTCCACTGCTGCAGTCGGGATCTCTGGGGATGATGGGAGTAGCAGCAGTAATGGTTTTGCTCTCCACTGGAAGAGCGGGTCCCCAGGGCAACAGAAAAGTCTATAAAGGTCATTTGGGGGAATGGAAGGCCAGCGGGGCTGAGCTGGCTGCTGGCAAGGATCAAGGACACTCTCAGGCAGTCTCCCACTGCCTGCTTGGCGTTTCAGTCTACCTCTCCTCAGGCGCAGAATAAACAGTCAGACACAATGCTGAGCTTCAACCCAGTTTACTTGGCTTTTCTCGATAGGTGGTTCAAGTTACAAGCCAGTACAGTGGCGGTTCCGGTAGTCTTTTAGTAGCCGGGATGGCTCATCCAGTTCACCCCCTTTTATGTTCCTTTCCATGGGCCTCTCTTTCTCACACTTCCACACGCAAAGCTCCGATCCAGCGGCCATGGGGCTTTGTTGGGCGACCTGCCTGGTCACCTGGCCCTAGTACGGCGGCCTTCTCTTTGCTGTGCCAGGGGTTGGGTCATGGGACATAAAGACGCCGTGACCGACCAGTTTCATGGTTGGAGCGTGGAGCATCCTGCTATTTCAGGGCCGGTACCCTGGTTCCGGCCCAGTCCTTCAGCTTCCCAGCTAATTCGGGTGCACGGGTGGATTGCTCACTACCCGCACCCCTAGGACTCCTTCTGTCTCTCTATGGTTTGTAGCCTGGGATCTGGAACAAGCCTCATGATGGTACAGGTCGCCGAGTCCGTGTCCTCACAGTCTCGTGTTCTCCTCCATCTCATTGCTCCTGATGTTCCTCTGACTGTTCCCAGACTCGCCCTCGGGCTAACTAACTCCGACTAACTTCCTGAGGTGTTTCCTGATGTTGTTCCCTCTTTCCTGACCGTATCCTGTGCTAACTTCCCTACCCACCACCTGTCTCCTCACGCCATCCCACAGCTGGGCTTACAGTCCCGCCCTGGGGCCGAGATGTGTTGGGTGAGTGTGTGGATGACTGGACTTACCGATCCTTGTTGCTACAACTTCTAGTGGCCACCGGACCGTTGGGGCACCACATGCATGGTTGTCGACCGGGTCACCGTGGAAGTGTCACACAGTCTCCGGGTTGCTAGTTGAGCCTGGTCTGGATTCTCCACTAGTCTTGATATTCCCGATGCTCCTGTTCTTCGGCCTAGACCCTCCACTGCCTTGCACTTGACAATGAATTCGAGTCTCACGGGTGGAATGGTCACTGCCCGTGCCTCTGGGACTCTTTCTTCCTCTGAACCACTTAGGTGTTGTTTCTGCTCCTCTGTCTGACCTCTGGTCACTTAAGTTCTTTCTTTTTCTTTTGTGACAGGGTTTCTTGCTCTAGCTTCCTGCCATTCGACTCTAGCTGCTCAACTCTACTTTCTGCTGTACAACTGTCTCTACAACGTTCTAGATCTTTCCCGCTCTTTTCATACCCTTTGTCACGTGTCCCACGTCATCTACGTATGTTCTTCCTAGCCTCACTCCTTCTCAAGTGTTCCCTCTAACTGCTTCCTCCACCATCCAACCCCACTACAATGGTTCCTAGTGTGATCTGGGTGTCCTGGTATCGGGTGTCCTGGGTGTCCTGTGCCCCTCTTACCCGTGAGTGGGATACTACACCCTAACAGGGGTGCAACATCTCTGTGGCGACTGGATCCACAGGGGCACCACAGGGGTGTTATATGTCCTGTGCTTTCTGCTAGGGATGATGTACAGGAGGAAGTGTTTGTTTCAGTCGAAACTCCTCCTGATTTAGATGTCCTAGAGGAGATTTCGACACCTACTTGCCCTAAAGCTACCTCTGATGACGGGCCTCAAGTGAAAGTGCTAGTCCCAGGCTCTCAAAGAGTGCAGGACGATTTTATTTGGAACGATATGTCAAGGATGCCAACCTTGTGGGGAGGTATGTGAGATGGGGAGGCGAGGCCTGTGGTTTAACCACCCACCATAGGTATCTGCAGAGATTAGCTTGGAGCCAGTTTGGTTGTACAGGCAAAGGAAGTTAGTTCCAGCCAGACTCCACAATGTGGAGAAGTGCAGTGACATGCCTCCTTCCGATTGCAGAGAACTTTGAGTCTAATTTTTAGGAAGAGACTGCCTGATGAATAGCGAAAGTAAACTGTGCTAGCACAGTCTGTACGTGAATGTGTACTGTTATGTAAGGCTGGTTTCATATGGCAAAAGTGCAAGTCCGTATTTCACGGAACCACATGGACAGGCACAGATTGTGCAAATGGATGCCAACTTCTGTCCAAGGACCACTTTTTCATGGACCCTTCATCAGTTGCCAGAGATAAGGGTGGGAGGAGATGTACCTTGCTTTTGAGCATGCTCAATACAGCAAAATGGATGTTTCACAGATACATTTTTTTCACGAATCCGTACGGATCCACGCTCCATAGAGATCCATGTTATTTGATGCAGGCAGCTAAGGATTCATGTCTGTCCGTTGGTGTCAGCGATTTTCAAGAAAGCCCAGAAATGGAGCAGTCTCCGTTTCTGGGTACATAAAAAAAGCTGACAACGGATCTGTGACAAAACAGTCACACATGGATGGTCACTTTAGTACCAATCCATGCCCATAGAATAACATGGGAGGCCATAACTGATCCGTGGCTATCAGTTACAAAATGAATGGACATGAATTTGAACTTTTGCCATTGTGAAACCAGCCTAACATGGGGTCAGGAACAGTAGTTGTGGGTGAGTGCTTCACCACTCTTCAGCTCGCCCTGGCCCTCTGCTATAGACATAAGTGCTGAGATGGGTGTGGAGGTTTTACGTGGTCACAGTGGTTCTTTCCTGTCATATGCCAGCTTCACATTGACTGTGGAACCTCACAGTGTAGACTGGACAAAGTTATTAAAGACAAGTCTTCGGCAAATTAAACCTGCACACTCTTTACTTATGACATGGCAAACTGAACCGATGTTTGAACCAACAACAAATTTCACAGCTGGTTTATCAGAAGGCATTGACATTTTGATACAGTACAGCTTCTCCTGTGCAGTTGCAGATAAGAGCACATCAGTTACCAAGGAGGATGGAAGGGGCTGATGCCTCACTGTCTCGTGGGTATCCAATCACACAGGTCAATGTGAATCACTGTGATGGACCTACACGTCTTGGCTACGCTACTTTTTCAGGGTACTTCCTCAAGTCTACCCTCAGTGTAAGTGGCCCTCAGTCAACACTGAACCCACCACTGCCCACACTGTTCATGCTAGCCCTCTTGTTCGGGGGAAGCACTCTTTCTGGTCCCCCAGGTTCACCTCTTTGACACCAAGCTGCCATCCGGCTTCAGTCACCTTGGCTTCCTTCTGCCCAATTTTTATGCCTTGGAACACCCTACACACCATAACACTGTTACTTCTACTTCTCTGCACTCTGAACTCCACTCAACTGACTTAGGCTATAGTCACAACTGTGATTATTGTAATTCGCGGGAGATCCGGCAGATGTCGCCGGATCTGCCCCTTAACGGCCAACTTGTGGCACCGATCTGGCAAGCCCCACTCATTCTCTATGGGGCTTGCGGTCAGGTGCGGTATTGCCAAATCTGGCAAATCAGGCACTTGTGTCTGCACAAAAACATGCTGCTAGTAGCGTTTCTTTGCTGTGCCAGATTAGGCAATACCAAACTTGCCGCACCTGACCCCAAGCCCCATAAGGAATGAATGGGGCTTACCGGATCGGTGCCACAAGTTGGCCGTAACATGGCAGATCCATGAGATGTGGCAACATTTGCTGGATCTGCCGAGAATTACAATAATGGCAGATGTGAAAGGGGCCTTAGGCAAGTTTCACATTTACGTTTTTTTAAATCAGGCAAGATCAGGTTTTTCAGCAAAAACCTGATTCTTCCAGGATCCAGTCTTTTGTCAGTTCACTCTAAAATTATATATATATATATATATATATATATATATATATATATATATATATATATATATATATATATATATATATATATATATATATATTATATATATAAAAGATATCCACAGTGGTTATCTGTACCTGCTACCGATTTCAGATTGTCATGCCTGCAAAAACTAAACGAACATGGCCTGATAATGGGTGGCGGCCCTTCAAAGGTGAATTTTAATCAAGAAATGTAAATTTTCTGCTAGACATGTAGACATGCAGCACTATATGACCTGCGCATAATTACCCATATGCGTGGTGATGACATGACAAAGGAATTTGGATGAAATTTCTATCAGCTAATATTCGGCAAATAAACAAATGTAATGATTCATAACTCATAGGAGATGTAATAAACCTCTAGGCTGACCAATAGATTGTGGCAGCAGCTCCATTTGTTTCTATGCTTTCCATCTTCATAGGTAGACCGCCGAAGGACTATTGAGTAATTTTACTGGAACATCTTATGTGCCGTTTGTTACAGTCTCACAGGACCTGAGTATACTGTTCTGACCCCTTTTGATGTAGTAAGTTTGCATATGGCTACTGCCTACCAGTCAAGAAATCATTAAAGAATACACAGCCTATCCTGCAGGGTTGAGGCGCTAACCTGCAATTACAGAAAATAATTCATACATTGTTTTGTTCCAAGATCAGACCTGGCACAGCTATGGGCTCCAATGTGGTGCACACACATGTCAACATCTAGACAGACTCTGAAGAAAAGACTATTCTATATAGATCAGACTATCACCCCCAATACTGTCCAAAACATAAAGTTGAAAAACACTCTTCAAATTGCTTCAAAGAATGAAAAATACTTACAAAAACTCCCAAAAGGTCCTTCCCCGAGACGTTTACTTGAAAAACTTGACTGCTCCAAAAAATTAATTTTTCACATAGTCTATGGCCGGGGTCAAATGGCCGAATAACTCTGAAGAGGATCGCAGTGCTCGGACTGGTTGCAGCTCTCCTGACCTGAGCGTGACTGCTTCATATATTTCTATGCAGCGGTCATACTCGGGTCAGAGGAGCCGCCGGCCAGCCTAAGCATGGTGATGTGATCATCGTCTGAGTAATAGGGCTGTCTGACCCCAGCCTCACAGTCTGTATATTACTGTACATGCTGTTAGGTTACATGATGGTCACTGCCAAACTTAGTGCCTGTCCCAGAAAATGCCATGACAGCTTAACTGTTTTAATTTGTATAAAATAAATCGATTATACTTATGAAAACAAGCAACTTTAAATTGTATCTTGTCATAGAAATCTTTTTTTAACATGCGTAACTGATCTTTCATTTCAAAAGTTCTCAATTCACAAGTCTTAAAGTAATGAGATTTTTCGCTTTATGAAGAGAAGACAGTACATATAAGATTTCATGTAGATTGGAGGGGGAGGATCTCTGCCACTAGCTCCATCCCCATAGACTCTTATTAGTAACATCTGCCTTCTCCTATCTCGGTGATGTAACAATCTGTATAAACTGATTACAGATTGTACTCATGAATTGAGAATAAATGATCAGTCCAGGAGAAAGAAATAGATTTTTTTGATACAGAGATTTTCTAGTATGGGTATGGAGGATTTGAAAACCACATTAATTTAAATTTTGAAAGCAAAAAAGGGGGTTTTCACCTGCCTCAATCGCTGGAATTGTAGCGCTGTCCTTTCCCAACCCTAGGACTGTGGTGCCCCTGCGTCTGGCTGCCATAAAATGGTATTGTTCTAACTTTTATGTAATGCCATGTCTGATAGGAATTGGGTCTGTTTGCTGAATGTCTTATACGAACACACACACTGCCTGATCTCTAACCAGGAAGCTGAACAGTGAAGACCTGGACTAGACTGTGACTTGGCCTCTTGTTGGAGTGTGGGGTTAGTTAGGGTGTAGTACAGAGGTCCCCAACTCCAAGCCTCGAGGACAGCCAACAATACAGGATTTCAGGATTTCCTTAGTATTGCACAGGTGTTAATGTGAACAAATGCACAGGTAATGATTCCAACTCCTGTGCAATACTAAGGAGATCCTGAAAACATGCACTGTTGGCGGCCCTCAAGGCCTGGATTTGGGATCCCCTGGTGTAGTAGGACAGCGTAGCCGAAGAAAAGGTCCAGTGAGGAGGCAGCAGGAGCTGCTCTGAAGGAGCCAGCTGCAAACAGAGAACCAGTCCCGAAGTCATACAGGCTTATAGTGCCTGGCAGAACTAAATGCTTGTGAGTTTCAAGCAGTAGTACATAGGATCCCTAGGTACGGATACCCGCAGGATCCACATTACCAGCCTGGCATGAGGTGACCCACAGCAACCTAGAGGGAGTCAACAGGAAGGCCACATTACTCACCCAGCAAAACAGACCACAGTTCTCCTCAGACTGGTCTGACCACACCACCTGTATGGTGGTGGATGTACAATCCTGGAACTGATACAGAAACTTGCATTGAAACAGTAAAGCAAAGATGGTCTCTGGCTGTCTACTTCCTCCACTACCTCTTTCACCATCACCCACATCATCTCCCTGGGACCATCCCTTGTTAGGAAAGGTTAAACATCTGCACTGCAATACCACCTACCTCCCATGGGCCCCCTGCAGTGCCAGCCCCATCTGGCTGATATGCCCAACTAATGTCGAGAATAAAACTTACTCCCTACTATAACCTCTTTTCAATGTGCTGTTAGGACCACAGCTGCTGGGCACAGCTGCTGAGTAACCTGGCCCTTGCGACCCACACAGGACCATAACAAAATACTATATAGAGGACTTTTTTTTGTATATACTTGTGGTTTGGTTTATGAAGAAGAAACAACCATGGAATGCAGAGAGAAAATAAAAAAGAACAAGTCGGCGATTCACCAGGGGCCGAGGAGTCTTCAAACACATTGTGAAATTTTATCACAACATCAGCCAATTTAGATTTTGCATAATCGATCATGTTGACGAGAGGAAAGGAAAAGGATCCTCAAACAAAGAGAGATGGATTTATGAGTTGGACACTTTCATCCTTGGGAACGAACATTGATTTTTCACTGACTCCTTTTTATTGATTTCATGCCCCTATGCCATTGAACTTACTGTACATCTCTCGTTTTTGCAGTAGATGCTATTGCATAGTGCTGCTATATAAGGTTTTTAATTCCTTTTTCTTTTTTTTCTCAGTTTTACCATGCAAATTTATGGCTTTTTTTCCGTGTGAAGTTTCCTTAGCACTGTAGTGGCCTTGGTATATTCCAATACTCCATGTAAACTACTGGTCCAATACCTTCATACACTTAGATAATTATAATGATGTGTTAAACCATTAATTTCATACATTGATAGTAGAAAGGTAGATTAGTTTATATCATGTACAGTGCTCACCATCTCCATAAATAACCATACCTCCTATTGAAATGTAAGCTTTTCAACAATATCTCCCTGAACACAAGAACAATTATCACAATTAAGACAAGACTAAGTTGCATATAACCTTTTTTTTAGCCCGTAACATTTAAGTAAGGTAAATAATATAACTTTCATTATAAAATCTTCGGTTTTACTTAAATTAGATGATGAAGAATGAATACACCCCAAATCATAAACTACTTTAACTAGTATTTTATATCACCTCCATGATTTTAAGGACGGCACTAGGCGTGGAATGAACAAGTTGGTGCAGTATCTTTTTCTATTCTTCTACAACAGCCTCTTTTAGAGCCGTAATGCTGGAAGGAGAGTGATGACAAGTTGTCTCTTCAGAACTCCTCATAGGTGTTATATTGGATTCCGCTGAGGAGACAAACTGTACTTGGCCAATGAATCACTTTCATCCTGTTCTTCAGAAATTCAACAGTGACTTTACTGTACATGTGTGTTTTAGATCACTGTCGTGTCGGAAAACTGCACGTCTACCAAGTGCACAGAGTGATGGCAGCATCTTCTCTGTCAATATAGAGCAGTACATCTGTGAATTCATGACAATGGGTACAAGCGAGTCGCTATTTGTAACCAAAAACCTTAACCTTTTTCCTTCCCCCCCCAATCCGGTCTCTAATCCCCGGGTAAATAATGAGGCTGCACAATAAATTGGATTTAAATGGCCACAGCAGCCTTTATTAAAACAAACAACATAAATTTAATGTTTTGAAATAACAATACAAGTCCTCAGGGGATGGTCCTCGAAGCCTCAAATCGCTATTAATACCCCAAAAATTGTTAAACAACTGTAGGTTGGACCTTTTTGATTACCTCTAGCCGTGTTGCACCAGCTCAGAGGCACCAGATCACAACCTCTCCTCAAATCTCCCAAACCACGGCCCATCCGGGCCTTCCACAAGAAATCCACCACATGTCCGCACATGTGCACTTGAGGGGTCCAGAACCTTCTCAGTTCCCCCCTATTGCTCCACCACTAGCCACCGTCCACCAACTTCGAGGACCCTCCCCCCTGCCATGCTACTGTGACAAGAGAGAAAAACAGAAGTTCCTTTTAAGTTTAAAAGTCTCTGAAAGTAAAGTTATAAATGAACATACTCCAACGCTAAATACAAATAAAATAAAACAACAATCCAGAGTAAAAAAGGGAGGGTGGGTGGGAGCTTGCTTGTGAAAGTCTTCTCTCTATTGCTGATATGGCCCCCTCCTTCTAACAGACCGTCTCTTATACCTCTTAGAGACCCCTCCCCACCCCCTTAGCATGTCACCATAACAAACTCGAATTCCTCCACACCTCCTCTAAACCCATTAACCCCGTATCTCCCTGTATTTTTCAGCTTCCCCAGATTACTCCCGCTTTAACCCTGTCATGCAGGCCTCCCTTCCAAGGCTAAAGCCCCCAGTACGGCCTCACTTGATGACATCAGTAAAATGCAGCTTTCGACACCAGCAGCACGTATGCAGCCCCACATGGACACTGTCGGCACTCCCTAACATACAATGTGAACTGATGCTAAACTGAACATAATGCAGTATTACAAAAAATGGTTCCACTCTGCAATGCTATATCATGAAAACATGAATATGGGAAATGGAACTGAGAAAACCTAGGAAAACATGAAAATGAAAGTATGAAACACTTAGCACATACAAATAGCCATCCGTATATCTTCCCAGTAGCCATGTCGAGGTATGCCTTGTTTCTGGGTCCCTGTACTATATGTTAGGTCCTCTGCTGCTGCTGCTTCCTGGCCCATCCTCTCTCCCCTATCCCGTCGGCAGTGCTCCTGGCGTCCCTTCATGTTGTGTGTCAGGGACGCCGCCGTACCTCTCCTTCTGTGTCTCTTCCTGTCCCTCCTTTGTCTGTCTGCTCTCGTAGCTTACACACTGCCCCTGGCCATCTCAGGTGCATGCTTAGGATGCAGACGCACTGTCCTCTTGTGATTTAAAGGGCCAGTGTGCCCCGACCTGGAAGTACCTCTCAGCCAATAGCTGTGAGGTACAGGCTATTCCAGGAAGCCTTCCCTATTGGAAGGTGCCTGATTATTCTGTCAGTTTGCTTTTTGCTAGCCTTGCTGATAGTCAGGTCCTCCGTGTGCTTCTCTGCTCTTTAGTTTAGTGCACACCTAATCCCTGCTTTGTCTGTATTTGCTCCACAGTGCTTTATATAGTGACTTACTATGGTAGTGGAGATGTTTTTGTGGTTTTGTCCACAGTGCTGCCAGCGCCTAATGAGGCACCCCTGAACATCAAGTCGCCACAGAGGTACAGCACTTCAGCCAGAGGTGTAATACCCCACTCTTGTGTGAGAAGGGGACACTGACCAGTTTCCAGACACCCAAGACACTCCAGGTCAGGGTTAGGGCGAGATTGCTCCTAAAGGGATAGCACAATCCATGATTATGTCTGGAGGGGAGGAACCAACGTAGAAGGGATGGGTGGAGAACAGAGTTTAGGGGAACACCCAGGAGGAAGTGAAGGCGGGGAGGATGCACGTTAGTGACATGGGACACATGACAGAGTGTAAAAGAACAGTAGAAACATATAGAAGACAGTTGGTGGGTGGCTGGCAGGAGCAGTAGGAGTCTGTGAGGGTTGGAGAGTCTGTCAGAAGGACAAGAGCAAGAACGAGGTGTCCAGGGGACTGGAGTCAGTGGGAGCGTCCCAAGACCTGACAGAGACAAGACCTGACAGAGGAGTAGAGAGATGGAAAGGGGTGCTCCCGAAGACAGAAGGGGTTCTAGGGTATCGGGTAGTGAGCAGTCCACCCGGGGACACCCGTATCCATACTGACTTAAACTATGAGGAGGGGCAAGGCCGTAGTGTAGGGGGACAAGTCGAAGACTAGTGGAGAACAACTAGGCTCAGCTAGCAACCCGGAGGCTGCAGTATCTCCAAGCACCGCAGCCGAAAACGCACACACCCACCGAAAACGTGGCCACGTAGGGTACAGGGGACAGAGAGAGAAGTTGCCCTACAAAGGCTCGCGGCCATTGGCTCTGTGTGTGAGGCGCGAGGCAGGAGGGTGAAGCAAGTGCAGAGTGAGACGACCATGAGAGGACAGTGGAAGGGGATACCGGTGAAGTACCACCAAGTTAACCGGAGCTAGCTGTGTGTTTTATGTATGTGTATGTGTGTATGTGTGTTTGTGTGTGTGTTTGTGTGTGTTTGTGTGTGTGTTTGTGTGTGTATGTGTGTGTGTATGTGTGTTTGTGTGTGTGTTTGTGTGTGTGTTTGTGTGTGTATTGTGTGTGTGTGTGTGTTTATGTGTGTGTGTGTGTGTTTATGTGTGTGTATGTGTGTGTGTATGTCTGTGTGTGTATGTGTGTGTGTTTGTGTGTGTTATGTGTGTATGTGTGTGTTTGTGTGTGTTATGTGTGTATGTGTGTGTGTTTGTGTATGTGTGTGTTTATGCGTGTATGTGTGTGTATATGTTTGTTATGTGTGTGTTTGTGTATATGTTTGTTTATGTGTGTGTGTGTGTTTGTGTTTGTGTGTGCTTGGGGGGTGTATAGAGTTCTTTACATCTCCATCCTGTACTTGCCCGGGGAGGGGTGTGTGTGTGTGTGACTGCTTGTGAGAGGAGGGCTGGGGCTATTGGGCCGGTTTACAGAACGCAGTGTAACCAAACACATGTGCGCTGCATTCCTATGTATAATATGGGAACGCATAGTACGTGCCTATGGCTGCGTTTGGTTACATTTGCATTCAGATGCATTTTTTAATAGCACCCTCCGAACCAAACATGTTGCATTTTCTGTGCATTTGCGGGGGCTTATTTTATCAGCAAGTGCCCGCAAGTGCACAAAGAATGCATGGAGCTCAATGGATCCGCAGTGTCCTCTGCATGACAACGCAGGCAGATGCTGCGGATCCATTGAAATCTCCATAGAAATCAGAGGCAGCCACCGGGAGATCAGTGGCGGCCGCACTGATCTCCTGGTGGCCGCCTCTGATCTCCAGGCCACCGCCGAGACCGACCGCTGATTGGGTGACCGGGCACTATACTATGTGAACGCATGCAGAGAATCCCCGCTGCGTTCACATCAGTATGATTACGTTTGCACCTGCATGTCAGACACATGCAGACACAAACGCCTTAGGCCCCTTTCACATCAGCGTTTTTCGCTGATTGCGGCAGATTTACCTCATCTGCCGCCTAACGGCCGCACTTGCGGTGCACTTGTGGCAAGCCCCATTCATTGCCTAAGGGGCTTGCGGCAGGTCCGGCATGTGCGGTATAGCCGCATTAGCGGCAGATGCGGTTTTTGTCCGGATCCACCGGATCCGGACGAAAACGCTGATGTGAAAAAGGCCTTACATTGACTGGGCCAGAACCTGCTGGCTGTGCTGCAAGTGACACGTCCATCATATAGCCAAGGGAAGAAAGTGATAGCAGCAGAGTAGAGGATGAGGAAACTGTCTGCTGAGGGGAAGAAGCTCTATTCCTCAGCACCCAGCTTTCCCATGCTCTCCTATCCTCTATTCCTCAGCTTTCCCATGTTCTGATTTCCATCAGCATCCCACCTTCCCATGTTCTGCTATCATGGGAGAGCTGGGTGCTGAGGGAAATCAGAACATGGCAAAGTTGGGTGCTGATGGAAAGAGGATGAAGGAGCATGGGAAAGCTGGGACTGAGGAAAGAAGATAGAGGAGCATGGGAAAGCTGAGTGCTGAGGGAAAGAGGATAGAGGAGCATGGGAAAGCTGGATGCTGAGGGATAGAAGAGCATGGGAAAGCTGAGTGCTGATGGATAGAAGAGCATGGGACATCTGAGTGCTGAGGGATAGAGGATACAAGAGCATGGGAAAACTGAGTTCTGAGGGAAAGCGGATAGAGGAGCATGGGAAAAATGGATGCTGAGGGATAGAGGAGCATGGGAAAGCTGGATGCTGAGGGATAGAGGAGCATGGGAAAGCTGGATGCTGAGGGATAGAAGAGCATGGGAAAGCTGAGTGCTGAGGGATAGAGGATACAAGAGCATGGGAAATCTGAGTGCTGGGGAAAAGGTGTATAGCAGAGCAGGGGGTGGAAAAGGTGGGGGTGCTGAGGGAAACAAGCTCTTTCCCATCCCCTGCTGTACTATAAACCTTTTCCTCTGCACCCAGCTTTCCCATTATATCAGAACAAGTGTCAGCGTCATTATCCTGTACCCCCAGCGTCAGCGTCATTGTCCTGTACCGTCAGCGTCATTGTCCTGTACCACCAGTGTCATTATCCTGTACCCCCAGTATCAGTGTCATTATCCTGTACCCCAGCGTCAGCGTCATTTTCCTGTACCCTCAGCGTCATTGTCCTGTACCCCCAGCGTCATTGTCCTGTACCCCCAGCGTCATTGTCCTGTACCCCCAGCGTCATTATCCTGTACCCCAGTGCCATTGTCCTGTACCCCCAGCGTCATTGTCCTGTACCCCCAGCGTCATTGTCCTGTACCCCCAGCGTCATTGTCCTGTACCCCCAGTGTAAGTGTCATTGTCCTGTACCCCCAGCGTCGTCATTGTCCTGTACCCCCAGCGTCATCATTGTCCTGTACCCCCAGCGTCATTGTCCTGTACCCCCAGTGTCAGTGTCATTATCCTGTACCCCAGTGTCATCACCCTGTACCCCCAGTGTCAGTGTCCCTCTCTCCGTTCTTCTAAAGTCGGGAGGAATGCCTCATCAACTGTGCTGTCAGGCTGAAAGTTACTGACAGCACCCCCCCCCATCCTGGTCCTCACCCAAGGGGGCCCCGGTGTAAAGGCTGCACCGGGGCCCGCAGTAGTCTTGTTACGCCACTGGGTGCAATCATCATGATATAGGCATGTTTCTCTTTCTATGGCTCTGGGCCTATTTACCGCATACCAGGGATCATGGACCAGTTTGCATATATCAAAATACTTGAAGAGGTCATTTTGCCTCATGCTGAAGAGGAAATTCCCTTGAAATGGGTGCTTCAACAAGACAATGACCCTAAACACACCAGTAAATGAGTAACATATTGATTACAACATCAACTTGGCTATCTCATACATTCATTTGGGTTGCAACTATTTAGCAAATTATTAGTTATGCAGATTCTTGTCCTGTCACTGCAATGTTACTATTTTGCTCCTGGTGGTGGAAAAATCTTTTTCTTCCTGTATACTACAAATTACAACAGGTTCCCTTCATTTCCTAATAGCTCAGAGGGTTATTAGGTTGATTTTCAAGGTAAAGGGCACTGGATCTAATGGAGGAGCAGCAATGGAGAAGATTTCTCAATAATAGAGAAACAACATCATCCAGGTATTGATAAGTCTCTCGGCCAAGAAAAATTTCCAAACTGCATGATGTGAGGCCATGACAGTTGGAAGAATATTAAATGAAGTCCGTCCATCCATTCAAAAGCCTAGAGATGGATGTCCAGGCAAAATATTGGAGCCAACAAATCGGCTCAACACAAACTATCAATTCAGGCGTGACAAACATGGCGGTGAAGGCGGATCGTATGATTCATAATCGTGAGATCACAGATGTCCATACCAGCACCGTGCAACGCATGTTGCACAAGTCTGGAATGGTGGACCAAACAAGGTGAAGTGTCGACTTTAATATCATAATAATGGTACCGTCACACGCCGCAATCTCGCCTGGCGATATGTGGCAATATAACGTGCGCGGTCACGTTTTTCGTGCCCACCTCTGATCGCAGATGGCGGCATCACACACCGCAATTGCGCTCGGAACCTAAGGCGATGTGTCGCTCCGGAAATCGCCTCACCTACAGCGGAACCAATCTTGCCTCATTCCATCGACGCTTCACAATCCACAATCTCAAGGGCAATGTGGGCGTACATATTCAGAGCGGCGAGGAGATAGGCGTGCCACAGTGGTTTACACCGCACCCCATACAGTCTCATTGGACAATGCAACAGCGTTATGATTGGTCAGCCTGCTCTGGAAGGCTGGCTAATACATGATGCTATTGTCTATCGTAATTGCATTGAGTTTGCGGACAGTTGTGTAGCTGAAGATGTGTGTGGTGCTAAACGGACAGCTCTTCAAATATGGCGCAGTGTCAACTGACAGCCAATGGGAACACAGTAGCCAACACCAATCATCGCAGACAGGGTGCGGACTATAGAACGCTTGAGGCATGCCTACGGGAAATCATAGGCAACGCTCTTTCCATCTTTATCGCCCTGTCACACGCCACAACACGGAAATATCGCCTTAAGAATTGCGGCTGATTACTGAGCACTGTTCAGGAATCAGGCGACTACCGAGGGGCGATTTATCGCCGTGAAATTCCCAAATCACACGCCGCAACCGTGAGGCAATTTCACGGCGATTGCTCCGGGGCGACATATCGCCTTTATGATTTCCAGGCGAGATTGCGGCGTGTGACGGTAGCATAAGAAGTGTTGGCTCATGTTTGCAAAAAAGTATGAAGAGTGGACAGTAGAAGATTAGAAACTGGTGGCTCAGGAGCCATGAGACAAAAGGCACTAGACTAGGTTTTGCTGAGTACAAATGGGTCTGGAAGAAACAAGATAAAAGGGGGCTATTGGCTCGAGAAATTGAAGGAACTGTCAAGTTCGGTGAAGGAAGCCTGATGATATAAAGTTGTTTCACAGCAAAAAGCGTTGGATGCTTGACCAGGATCGATGGTGATCTCAATGCTGAGCTACATGTGCGTATTACGAGATTAATTACTTTGTACACTCAAATACTATTGGTATAAAAAGAACGACATAGTGTTCCTTGAAGACAACGGTCTAAAGCATATGTCGAGATTGGCAAAGAAATGGTTCAATGAAGTAGAGGTGCTGGACTGGCGTCCACGGTCCCAAGACCTCAACCCAATCAACATTTGTGGGTAGAGCTGAAAAAAACCCAAGTCGACCACTGTGCTACAACATTGGGAAGATGTAGAAGAGACTTGGAATCAGATTTTGGTCGAGACATGCTTGAATCTGATTGATAGCTTTCCCAGAAGGATTAAGTCAGTGTTGAAACCCAAAAGTGGATTTATAAAATACTACAAAATTATTAAAAAATGTCATTTTTTTAGGAGCAAAACAGTAGCAATGCAGGGATATGAGCAGAATCTGCTTAAATAATCATATGCTGCATAGTTGCAAGTTAAATTTATGTATGGGATTTCCAAGATGATTGTCTATAAAATGAAGGCAGTCTCCCGCTCAAAGCTGTAGAGGATGGTGACATATGAAGCCTGAAAGACAAAAGTTCAAAACATTGTTACTCTTTGCTTATCATTGTATAAACCCAAATAGTAAATTAAACCTGTAAAATAATTTTTTTCTTCATTATTCTCAATGGGAAACATACAAAATTACTTCTCAATACATATAATACCGTACATATTAGTTTTATTTCTACTCCTGATTATTGCTTACTTTCTAGAGACACACCCACACAATGTTTCTGGTGGAAAAGATGGCTACACAACATCCCAAGTTTTTCTTGTTGGTTCCAGTAAGAAATATTTGAGAAAAGAATAGACATTAAACAAAAGTATGTGTAAAAAAATGTAAAAAATAGGAAAGACATAGATAAATATATTACATACACTGAAATTCAGACAGATGCAGTTGGATACGGGGCACACGTTTGGACACGTTTTTGTAACATCCATGTATGAACATATCTGCCTTTATTACTAGACGGCACGTGTCCCTGTGAAGCATAAGTGTGGTTCAGTTATACCTTAGAACTGCTGGGACTTGTGTCCTTACACCGTTTCTTCAGTTTTGTTCTGGCAGCTTATTAAAGGGGTTATCTGGGACTTTTCTTATTTTTTTGCTATGGGGCTAAGAACTTACAGGGAGTTAGCTGCCAACCACTTGCCTGTTCTTCCCAGCGTTGACCTCTTAACTGCGTGACCACTCTGAGATGATGATGACCAGAGAAGAGCAAAGCAGCCATGTAGTTATCAGCTACCTGCCTGACTGTTCTTAGCCCTATACCAAAGAATAAGCAAACTCCCAAATAACCCCTTTAATTAATTGCAATAAGTTTGCTACTGGATCCAGAGGTGGGGCTCCTTCCTAGCCAAACGTTAAGCAGTCTGTCTCTAAATGACAGCTTGCTAGTTTAGTTCTCATTATTTCCTGGACTGCTAGTTTACTTCTTGTTATGGACCTTGGTCTATTTAGTAACTATCCTTCTATTTGTCAATTTTGCTCATCATGTAGGACATTCTGGTTTGACTGAACTTCTTAACTGTTCTTTTCTAGCGAGCGTAACTGGCTAGTGATCACATACCATTCCCATTACATTATAACTGGCCCAGTTACATGGGTGGATGGCAAAGGTCCGTGTCTAATAATGGCTTGCAGCTTTATAAGGATGCGGCTGGATGTGTTGGTTTTGGGGCATTTTTTCAAGGACATGAGTGCGCTGGCTGGTGGCCAGTGTCTTGGCCTGGTTCAGTGCTTTTGAAGAACTTGTCTTTGTTGAAATTTTTTTTTTGAACTTTGGGGTTCGTAATTTAGGAAGTGGAAAGTTTGTTTAAATTGTGATAACTTGTTGGTAATTCATGCAATAATTCACTCACGGCTAAATCACTTCCTGTGGTAGCCTATTTGCAGCATCTGGTTTTGCGTTGATTGGAACATGTGTGTCATAGCCAGACATGTCAAGGGTGTCTAATGAAGTAGCTGATGTGTTCTTCCATTTTCAGTTTGACAGGTTTCGAGATCTCGTTCCGTGGGTGGATGACATGGGAGTGGAGTGTCCCAGCTGGTTAGAGAATCTAGTAATGGAGTAGTTTTGAATTGATTAAACCGTGTGTGACCACGTGTTGCCCGTACATGTAAGTGTGGTAAGAATGGGAAGTTTTGAGTGTGAATGTGGAGGTTGGTCCCCGTTATGGGAATCTGTTGTTTTCATTTTTGACTTTGGTTGGTCACAAATTCATCAGGGGTAGGTCAACATCAGTAGGGACACAAAAACTGGTGGCTTTAGCATTTTTGTTCAAGCTAAAAGAATTGGAGGAGTTAACAATGGATTTTTGGTCAGATAGGCAATGACAGGTTTTCGTAGAGGTATGCACAGTCGTGATAAAAGGAGACCAATTTCCTTTAGCCTCTTAGACAAGTTGCTGTCTTGTGTAACTTGATTCTGTTTTTATGAGGTGTTGCTGTTCATAGTATTTATGGTGTATAAGCAGCAAAACATAAAAAAAAGATATACATGTGGTATCACTGTAATCGTACTGACATGGAAATTGAAGCCGTCTTATCACTTTTACGACACGTGAACTGCGTAAAAAAAAAAACAAGAACAACTAAACAACTAAAGAAAACCATTCCTGAATTGCTGTTTCTTCTTGATTCTAAATCACAAAAAGTGGAATAGAAAGTGCTAAAGAAAAATTATGTGGTCCAAAATGGCACCAATAGAAATTTCAGCTTATCCCGCAAAACATCAAGTCCTCACATGACTCTGTTGGCAGAAAAAAATCCTAGTCAATCAATGTTTTTGTGCACCTTTGTAAAGAGAAAGACACAGCTGAACAGAGGGAAAACAGAGTTCAGAGTAACTCTGCTGCCTCATTAGTGAATAGATCCACCGAGTGTTTAACCTGAGTCATATATTTTGAATATGTAGCTGGAAACCCAAATGTGTGTGCTCAGCATAGAGCAAAGGATCAAGGTAAATTGATCTAAAATGTTCTGTACCCAAATTGCCAACAACCGCATTCAACTCAAATCGCGAAAAAAGTCCCTATCAAGGACTGTCATCTGATAACAGAAATATAGGGGCTTCCATGTTACTGATAGCACAAAGGATCTGCAAAAGCACTATGGCTCTTCACCCCCAAAAACAAAGCTACTAAAACCTGTGTTCCCTACCCTTCTGAGCCCCACAATATCTAAACCACAGTTAATGTCCATATGTTTGGCATTGTTGTAGTGAGGAAGCTCGCATAATTTATGGGGTGTGTTTCTCCATTGGGCACAATGTATGAACACTATAATGTACTGGGCTTATCTACAAGGGCTTATTTGCAATTTTAAATAATGCAACATTCACTGCATTTGACTCCATGTGTGTTTTTCAGAAATAAAAACATCACTACACCCATAGATGAACTCCCAGAAGGGTGCAATTTCCAAAATGTGGTCTGCTGTTCTGGCACTTAGGGGCTCTGCAAATGGAGTCCACATGCTATTTCAGGAAAATCTGTGTTCCAAAAATGAAACGACACTCCTTTACTCCTGAGAACTACCGTGTGCCAAAACAGTGGTTTTCCACCACATATGCGTTATAAACGTAGTCCGGAGAAATTTCACAACAAATTTTTTGGTCAATTTTCTCCTGCTATCCTTGTGGAAATTGAAATATTTGGTGGCAAAAAAATATTTTTATGGGAAACATTTCTCCTCCTATCCTTTGTTAAAATGAAAAAAATTGGATCTAGAAGAACATTTTTTGTGGAAAAATGTACTTTATTGTTTTCACAGCTCAACATGATAAAATTCTGTGAAGCACCTGGAGGTTCAAAGTGCTCACGAGTAACCACACATCTAGATAAATTCTTTGTAGTCTAGTTTCCAAAATGGGATCATGTATGGACGGGTTTCACTGTTTAGGCACATCAGGGGCTCTCCAAATGTGACCTGGTATCAGCTAACAATCCCAGACAATTTTCTGCTCAAAACGTCGAATGGCTTGCCTTCCCTTCTGAGCCCTGCCATGTGACCAAACAGTAGTTTTCCATCACATATGGGGTATCGACATACTCGAGAGAAATTTCACAACAAATTGTATCGTTTCAATTTCTCCTGTTACCCTTGTGAAAATACAATATTTGTGGCTATAGTAACATTTTTGTTGTAAAAGTAAAATTTTCATTTTTTTTCTTCCACATTGCTCCAGTTCCTGTGAAGCACCTGAGGGGTTAATAAACTTCTTGGATGTGGTTTTGAGGTGCAGTTTTTACAATGGTGTTACTTTTGGGAATTTTCTGAGATATAGGTCTCTCAAAGTCATCTCCTCAAAAGTGATGTGGTCCCTAAAAAATATCTTCGTCAAATAGAAAAAATGAGAAAATTCTGGTGAACTGTGAACCCTTCTAACGTCTTAACAAAAAAAATTATAAAAAAATTGTGCTGATGTAAAGTAGACATGTGAGGAATGTTATTTATTAACTATTTTACGCGATATAACTCTGATTTAGCAGTATAAAGATTCAAAGTTTGAAAATTGTGAAAGTTTACACCAAATTTCCGATTTTGTTTCACAAATGGCTGCAAGAAATATCGTCCTAAATTTACCACTAAGGCTACCTTCACATGTTCAGTTTTTGGTCAGTTTTTCACATCTGTATATTTCATCCACTTTGGGTTACAAAAACGGAAGTGGTGACATCTTTCTATTAGGCCCCGTTCACAAATTGAGTATTTGAGTTCTTTACCTCAGTATTTGTAGCTAAACCCAGGAGAGGAACAGAGGAAAAGTATAATAGAAACACGTCACCACTTCTGTATTTATCACCCACTCCTGGTTTTGATTCACACATCCTGAGGTAAAAAACTAACCAAATACTCAATATGTGCATATGGCTTAAAGTGGGATCCCAGTCGGTATAAAGTCACGTGCACACATTGAGTATTTGGAGAGATTTTTACCTCATTGTTCCATTCCTGGTTTTGGCTTGAATATAATCAGAGGAAAAGTACAGGGTGGGCCATTTATATGGATGCACCTAAATAAAATGGGAATGGTTGGTGATATCAACTTCCTGTTTGTGGCACATTAGTATATGGGAGGGGGAAAACTTTTCCAGATGGGTGGTGACCATGACGGCCATTTTGAAGTCGGACATTTTGAATCCAACTTTATTTTTTTCACTAGGAGAGGGTCATGTGACTCATCAAACCTATTGAGAATTTCATAAGAAAAACAATGGTGTGCTTGGTTTTAACGTAACTTTATGAGTTATTTATAAGTTTATGACCACTTGTAAAATGTGTTCACAGTGCTGCCCATTGTGTTGGATTGTCAATGCAACCCTCTTCTCCTACTCTTGACACACTGATAGCAACACCGCAGAAGAAATGCTAGCACAGGCTTCCAGTATCCGTTGTCAGATGCTGCATATCTCGTATCTTCACAGCATAGACAATTGACTTCAGATGAGGGATGAGGCAAACTTTTTTGTGAATGGTGAAGTTAACAAATAAACCCACGACTATTGGTCTGACACTAACCCACAGTGGATAGAGCGCTCCAAGACTGTTGGAACACAAACAATGATGGTATGTTAAGGTATATGGGGTACAAAGATAGTGGGGCCATTCTTCATCAATGGAAACCTTAATGCCACTGGATATCTGAAATTGCTACATGATTCAGATATCCAGTGGCATTGAGGTTTCCATTGATGAAGAATGCCCCCACTATCTTTGTACCCCATATACCACACCATACCATCAATTTTTGTGTTCCAACAGTCTTGGAGGGATCTATCCACTGTGGGTTAGTGTCAGACCAATAGCGCTGGTTTTGTTTGTTAACGTCACCATTCACAAAATAGTTTGCCTCCTCACTCATCTGAGGGCAATTGTCTATGCTGTGAAGATACGAGATGTGCAGCATCTGAAACAATGGATACTGGAAGCCTGTACTAGCATTTCTTCTGCGGTGTTGCTATCAGTGTGTCAGGAGTGGGAGAAGAGGGTGGCATTGACAATCCAACACAATGGGCAGCACTTTGAACACATTTTATAAGTGGTCATAAACTTGTAAATAACTCATGAAAGAATAAAGTTGCGTTAAAACCAAGCACACCATTGTTGTTCTTATGAAATTCTGATTGTTATTAAACTCCTGGTTTTGACTACAAATCATGAGGTAAAAAAAACTTACCAAATACTGAATATGGGAACATAGTCTAACATGAAGTCACAAAAAAAAATAATCTCTGAATCACTGGGATCTGTTGAGGCTTAAGGGCCACTTTACACACACCAACTTATGTGTCCAACTTCTGACCAACTTACTGGTCATGAAATCATGGACACATTGTTCCATTTGTACACAGCCACAAAATGGAGCAATATGTCCATGATTTCACTGCAACCAGTAAGTTAGTCAGAAGTTGGACAGATAAGTTGGTGTGTGTAAAGTAGCCCTAAGAGTTATTACCTCATAAAGTGACACTGATCAGAATTGGGAAAAATGGTCTGGTTGTGAAGGTGAAAACTGGCAGTGGGTGAAAGGGTTAAGGGCTAAATCCAGTATTCTCTATGTTTTGTTCATTCCCAACATGTATGCTAAAGATAGAGAAATAATGTGATGTAATCAGTGCAATGAATTATATGCACACTAACATTTTCCCTACGTTTCCATGAACTGTTTCTCTTCTAGGTCTCCTAGAATCTCCTGCTTTGTTGGGCTTGTGTCGCACTTTGCACTGTGGGCGAATCCTGAATATTCTTACTGAATGTGTTAGTTGGAATATTCATTAATGCAATTTAAACGTTAACAGTTCAAACTAAATTAAATTTGCCTTGTGGAGATGAGCCGGTCTATGAGGGTAATCAAACGCCTCTCACATTGCCGATTGGATTTGGTACTAATAAATTGCCCCACTAGCTGCCTGCAGTCCCTGGCTGTCCTCCTTCAAACTCTGAAGGAACCCTGAGCCCCGCGGGCACACAGCTTTAATGATATTACTTGAGATGACACAGACAGGAGCCGGGCGGCCAGATACATGCCACAGAGTCACGCAGATAAAGCGAGCATCGCCAGAAGGGATTATGTCTTGTTTGTGTTGACATCGCACAGGAAGCCAGCAGTATATATGTGTAGATATATTGTATATACTGGTCAATACAAGCATATACAGTGTGTGTAAATAGATACATAAATAGATTGAGAGATATACACAGAGAATATGCATATATCAACCAGTTATTACTATTATTATTTATTTTTAAAGCACCATTAATTACATGGTGCTGAACATGTGAAAAGGATTTACATACAAATATATATTACAATGTACAGACTTATAGTGCCATCACACGCAGCGATGCGATGAACGATTTTGTTAGCGATCACATGCACCGCGCGATCGCTAACAAAATCGTTCAGATCGCTGGTGAGCTGTCACACAGGTAGACTCACCAGTGATCAATGGACCAGAGACATCGTGGAAACAATTTAAATATCGTTTCTACGATGTCTTGCTCCCGCTGCCAGCCTGCGGTAAGCGGGAGCAGGCTCGTCTCCAAGGTAAACTGCGGGTATCTAGGCAGCGCGCGCTGCCTAGATACCCGATGTATACCTTGGTTACCAGCCTTCTCCGCTCACCGGCTGGTATCCAAGGTACACAGCGGGTAACTAGGGTCCCTAGTTAACCTCTGTCCCTCTGTGTACCTTGGATACCAGCCGGTGAGCGGAAAAGGCTGGTAACCAAGGTATACATCGGGTATCTAGGCAGCGCGCGCTGCCTAGTTACCCACAGTTTACCTTGGATACCAGCTCCCAGCGCTTGCAGAGAGGCGCTGGGAGCTGGCTTCTCGGTCGTCTCCCGGTGTGACACGCAGCGATGCTGCGTGTCCACTGGGTGACCAACGATAGATTTGAGGTCCTGTCCTCAAATCAAACGATGAACAATCAGCTGACTGATCGTTCATCGTTTGCAGTGTCACACGCAATGATGTCGTTTCGACATCGTTCAAGCGTCACAGAACACGTGACTTTTGAACGATATCGTTACGTGTGACAGTACCTTTAGGCTAAGCTCACATGTCCAGTAATCATTTGTTAGGATGGAAACACACTATGTGAGATGGATGCGAGATTCTTGCATGCATCTCACATCAGCCACCTGGAATCGCCCCTACCTCTCTGAGCTCTATAGAAACACAATCAGCTCTATGCTGTCATTCAGAGACACAGTGGCCAGGTGGCTCATGTTAGATGCATGGGAGATACTCACATGTAGCTCGCATTAGTGTGTCTCTGCCTTTAGAACGGATCCTGCAGCAATCCATTTGCAAATATGTTGTGCAAACCCAACTTTTTTGTCCATTTTGAAAAACTTATTTTTGCAGGATTCATTATTTTAACATGGTAGTTTATAGAAAACGGATCCGTTAACGGATTGCTAGCTATCATCCATTTGAAACTGATCCAGTAAGCAAAAAACGGATGACAGAAAAATGTATGGCCAAATAAAAATCGGTTAACAAATCTGTTTTCTGGATCCTGCAAAAATGAACTTTTCTCAGAACGGGCGAAAAAAAAGTTGTGTTTGCACAACTTTTTTGCCAACGAATTGCTGCTGGATCCATTCTCACATAGGATTATTGGACATATGAACTCAGCCTAAAGCTGGAGACACACTGAACAAGAAGTTTGCGAGATACTAGCATGAGTCTTGTATGCCTCACCCAGCACAGCTGCCAGATCTCTGCACAGGAGCGTGTCAGCTACATAAAAACAACACTCTCCTGTCCAGATAGACGGCGGCCTTCCCGGGTGAGAAATGCGAGAATCATATGAGTATCTCACATGTGTCTCGCTCAGTGTGTCTCCAACCCTTATCCCACTTTCATATCACATTACCCGGCACAGACACCTACTATCCAGACAGGAGCATGCCAGCTGCATAGAAATACATGTAGCTGACATGCTCCTGTCCAGGGAGTGGGTTGCCGTGTCAGGTGCTGTGATGAGAGACTTGCGCAAGTCTCTCGCATATCTGTTGCAAGTTTTTTTTTTAAAATCAGATATATTTTATTAAATCATTGAGTGAATTACAAATAGTACATTCATAACATAGTTTCAATGAAAAGATGATTATTGTTTGTAATATACAACACCCTACCCTATAACAGGAACATAGGAACATACCCTCCCTCCTCCCAACACCCCCAACACCCCCATCCCTCCCCCCCTCCTTGAACAGTTTTCATATACCATCAATATTTATATCAGATAAGAGGAAAATAGAAAAGCGTTTTCCAATAGGCATGTGCCCAACAATTAAAATTGTCAAACCTGTTGTCAGGTCTAGCTTCTCCATTGTCTGGCTAGTGAAAGAAAAGAAATCAAAAAGAACAGCATTACTATTATACCATATCACTCTATCTCCTCCATGGCTCCCATATTTTTTCAAACATCAAGGCTGCACTCCTTCTATTATATATGTCTTCCTCCATACGCACCACGTAATCCACCTGTTTAATATACTCGGCTCCTCCCGGGGGCTCAGTCCTGATCCAATACCTCGCTATTAATTTCCTGGCCAGATATAATAATCTTGCAATTGCAATTTTTTGGCAGCTTGTCACTTTTATCTCTTCAACGTACCCCAATACACACACCAAAGGCACCCTCGGAACCTCACACATATATCGTCTTTCAATCTCTGTGATGACATTCGTCCAAAACGTCTACAGCATAGGGCAGTCCCACATCATGTGTAGAATCCCCGCCTGTCCCTGCCTACATCTTGAACATTCAGAGGTGTCTCTCACCCCTATTTTATATAAAAATTTAGGAGTCCTGTAGGCTCTGTGAACAAGATACAGCTGCGACAATCTTCCCAGTTCACTCAATGAAAGCTTTGGACCTTACATCTCTTGCAAGTTTAAATAAAATATTTATATAAATAACTAAAAAGAAAAAGAAAAAAACTTGGCATGGGCTTTGCTGCCATTTCTATTGCCAGCCATGGTAACCCAGGCAGCTCGGGGCTCGAATTCTCAGTGTGGTAAGGCTCAAGCTTTCTGGGCCCCCCACACTGAAAATTGCAGCCAGCAGCCACTCCAGAATTGGCACCTCCATGAGAGACATCAAAACTGGTGGTTATTCCCCTCTTCCAGCTGCCATGTAGTGGTGGCAGAGTGGTTAATTATGGGGTTGATGTCAGCTCTTTTTGGCAGCTGACATGAAGCCCTAATGTTAATATCAGCTGTCAGTATGACAACTGGCCATTAACAATGCTTTCAGTAAAGAGAAAAAAAACACGCACAGAAAAATCCTTTATTATTTACAAAATAGACAGAGATGCCTCATTATTCACTTTATTAGCTCCCACCAACTTCCCCTGTGACGCAATCCTGTAATTACTGTAATCTTGTAGTGGGGTGGTGTGATACCCGATCTTTGTATACCGAGTGCTCAAAAATGGCGGCTGTGTGTGTATGTGTGCACATGTGTGTATGTGAGCATGTGTGTGTGCATGTGTATGATTTTTTTTCTATATGAAGTACAACTTTAGTTAATTACAAAAAAAAAGTTTTGAATTTTTTTCTTCATCGGTTAATTTTTTACAGATTTTTAAAGTTTTAAAAAAGCGCGAATTTTGGCCTGGTATGACTTTTCATTTTCTATCATATCTCGGGCTAGAAATATGATAGAGAGACTAAATAAACACCGTTCTACTCAGAATTGTACATGCTTTCACTAGAGATGTCACAAGAGTATCTTTGTTAATATTTTACCCATGCGATCGCAAACGCAAAATTTTAAAACGCATTTACGAAAAATCGGCATCATTTAAATATTTCAAAAACTGCCCATATGTCTGCTGTGCTCTTAGCCACATCTGTACTAAATTTCAAGTTGGGATCGCGATGGGATCATATTTTAAAATATTTTACTATTAATAGCGTCAATGGGTCATTCCATATCAAGTGATCTAAATATGAATATTTTTTTTACCTGACGTCTTTAGATTTTTTTTAATTTTTTTTCTATTTGAAGTACAAATAATTACAAGTACAAGTAATTACAAATTAAAAGTTTTGAATCCTCTACTAAAGATGATGCACAAGAAAGCCCGCAAACAATGAAGACAAGACACTAAAGACAAGCAAACTAAAGTCATGTATTACTGGAACCATCTCCTCTAGTCTGATGAGACCAAGATAAACTTATTTGGTCCAGATGGTATCAAACATATGTGGCGGCAACCAGGTGAGGAATAGAAAGGTTAGTGTATCTGCCTACAGTCAACCATGGTGGTGGGAGTGTCATGGTTTGGGGCTGCATGAGTGTTGACAGCTGTGCGGAGCTACAGTTCCTTAAGGTTACCATGAATGCCAAAATGTACTGTGCTATACTGAAGAAGAGCATGATCCGCCTCCTTTTGGAAACTGGGCCATATTCCAACACTATAACAACCACAAATACAGCTCCAAGACGACCACTGCCTTGCTAAAGAAACTGTGGGTAAAGGTGCTGGAGTAGCCAAGCATGTCCCCAGACCCAAACCCTATTGAGCATTTGTGGGGTGTCCTCAAACAGAAGATGGAGGAGCACAAGTTCTTTAGCATCTTCCAACTCTGTGATGTCATCATGGAGGGTGGAAGGGGATCCAGCGGCTCCTGTGAAGCTCTAGTGAACTCTATGCCTAACAGCGTTAAGGCAGTGCTGTAAAATAATGGTGGTCACACAAAATATTGATACTTAGGGCACAATTTGGTCATTTTCACTTGGAGGTGTATTCCCTTTTGTTGTCAGTCGTTTAGACATTAATGACTGTGTGATGAGTTATTTAGTGGGCACAACAAATTTACACTGTTAGGCTGGAGTTATACATGCGTGTGACTCATCTGAGCCCTGCATTGCATCACCCGGCATGGCCGCCCACTCTCCAGACAAGAGCATGCAGCTGCATAGAAATACAAGCAGCTGACACGCTCCTCTACAGAGAGTCGGCGATCGTGCTTCGATGTGAGGCTCGGGTGAGTCACATGCAAGTACAAGCTGTATATGGCACCCCAGAGTCCGGTTGCCAAAATGGCATTGCCTCCCTCGGGGGGTACGGTCATGCTTGCTTGGAAGCAAGATAGGGTATCCACACCAGGTAAACACACAGCACACAACACCTTTCTGACTCCAGACCAGAAGGGGGAGCTCTGAAACCCAAGTTCAGGGGAGCTCTCCTATAAATTCTGGCCTTTGGAAGGGGTTAGGCGGTTCAGTTCCCAGGAGGACCGTGAAGACATCCTGTGGACTAGAGCGTGTTAGGCTCATCCAAGGATAACCACTAGCTAATGTGAGGGACCTATAGGAGAGAGTCTGCAGAAGGAGAGGCGTAGGCCTGGGGAGTCAGTGACCCGGTTCACCCCAGAGCAGAGGCGCAAAAACGGGCACCGTAGTCTGAGGTTGCGAGGTTGCTCTAGGCCTGCAGTCAAAACCGAAGGGCGGGAGATTCCACATCTCCCGGCCACACTAAGACACCTGAAGGCACAGCAGTGTGGAAGAGCTGTAGCCAGAGAAGTGGTACCCGGAAAGGGCTTGAACTGCCTGCCATACTGGTGATAGACTCTCCAGCAGGAGTAAAAGGGTTGCAGCTTAGCCGCAGACAGACAGGACCAGCAAAGAGGAGTGCAGCAGGGAGGTCTCAGAACTCGCCGAGTGAGGAGATCCCTAACTTGCTTCCAGGCAACCCGGATTCCCAACAAAACATGCGGACTGTACCCTGGCTTTTACTGCTACAGTAAAGGTAAAGGAAACCATGCCTGAGTGTCTGCACCCCAATGGCCTACTACCGCCATAAATTATCCTGGTTGCCCTGGGGAACTGCTCCACCCATGGGGAGCGATACAATCCGAGCTGCAAGCCCATCATCCCCAGAGGTACCGCATTGCAGCGTCAGCCACTACTAGCCGAACAACACGGGTGGCGTCACGACACTTTTCGGCTAAAGCCTATCACCTTGAATTTAAGGATCTACTGCCCAGGGTAACAGAAGCCGGGTCTCAACCCCTGTGACTCCCCAGAAGTATCACAGCCTAGTTCTGAGTACCCCACGGCCCTGGGGCATATCAATTTCCTGGTGTCACGAACAAGATTTTGTGCCTGATGCCGAAAGGTACTGTGTGCCATTGACTTTATTGAACTGGGTACTGTCGCCAGTGTTATCTGGGAAGACGATTGGGTGTGCAGTCGTGGGCGGAACCATAGAAAGGGAGCGAAGAGAAACCCAGCCCCGCACTTTGACGTCAGCCAGGCCGACTCAGGAAGCTGTGCACCAGAAACTCCCTGCACACTCAACTCCCCGCCTGAGGAACAGTAGACTTACCAGTCGAAAAAAAACAAAAGACAGAGAACCTGGCTGTGGTTCACTAGGGCGGGAAAAATGTCTGACCCAGAGGAAGAGAGCCTGCGGCGGGCCCGGCTGCTGCCCAAGCTAAGGTCGCAGCCCAAGCCGAGGCCGCAGCTCAATCCGATGCCGGAGCCCCAGCCGATAACGCAGCCCAAGTTGAACCCCTGGTCGCTGCCGCAGCAGTGGCACCCGCAGCAGTGCCAGTCATGCCGTTTATGATGCCATATATCCCAGGAGCGGCCTGGTTGCAGCTGTACTCGGGTGAAGCGGACACCGTGAATGATTTCAAAGAAAGACTGAAAGCTTGTTTCGAGTATACTGCATGACTGAGGAGCAGTGAGTGACTATGTTGATAGAACAATTGACTGGAGCGGCCCGAGAGGTAAAATCCTGGCTAGATACTGACAAACGGACTGTTAAACAAATATTCGCCAGGTTAAAGGAAGCCTTTGACACCCGTACTGCAGCGGAAATTAAAATGAGATTTTATGGGTGCAAACAATGGGTGCAGGATGATATACAGGACTATGTGTTAAATCTCCAAGAGGCACTGAGGGCCATGAAACAGATTGATCCCGACAGTGCACGAGATGAAAATAAGATGTTGACTGAGCAGTTTGAGGGGCTCCAGTCTTACGCCCACCGGACTCAGCTACGTATATTGGCCCTGCAAAACCCTGACCTGAACTTTACCTAATTTAAAGACCGGGCCATTCATGTGCTGCGAGATCCTACAGTCAGTAGCCCAGCACTCCCCCAGTGACTAAATCTAACAGCCCTTCGTGCTGGATGGCATGCCTATAAACATTTTATTGGACACCGGTTCACAGGTGACGACTATGCCTTATATCCTTTACAAACGGTACTGAGCTGATTCAGACATTTCCCGCCACCCAGATGATAGCTTTACAATATATGCTGCACATGGTTTGCCTTTACCTCAGGTGGGATTTAAGGAAGTAACCATTAAGGAGGTTCGTGTAGAACTAGCCGCCCAGGGTATGGTGATTGTTGATGTAGACTGGTGAGAAAGTAACCCAATGCTTACTCTAGGCACTAACATGATTGAGAGTTGCCTAGGGGAGATTATTGTTTTGTTACAACAGGTTGCTGAAACTGCCAACCTTTGTCAGCAGCGAGTCCTGCAGAAAGAGAAAAAGGCCCTGATGCAGACGCAGCAGCTAGAGCTGTCTGGTGGAGACGTCTGCAGTGTAAGACTAAGTGACTCAGCCCCTATTGTAATAGACCTTAGAGGGCAAGATTACCAAGCCTTGGTGGAGCACGCGTATTCAGACATTAGGCCCACTGTCCTGACAGCCAGAGGGGTAGTTGATGTCCCCAAGGGGAGGGTACCTGTACGTACCTTATACTGTGGAGAAGAGGCCAAACTTCCTAGATATGCTACCATTGCTAAGCTGTACACTGTCAGTAACAACGCCATCATGGCAGTGGAGCCTTTGAATCCGTCCGACCAGGTGGAGGACAACGGCTTTGAGGGGCAGCTGAAGGACTGGTGTCAGAAGCTACACGTAGACATGACTCCACCCCTTCACACCAAAAGCATGGTGTTTACCGAGTAGTTCAAGAATATGGACGGGTCTTTAGTAAACATCCTTTAGACTTTGGGCATTTAAAGGGGGTACAACATCACATCCCCATGGGAGAGCATCCACTCATTAAAGAGAGATACCAGCTTGTACCACCAGCTCACCAAAGAAATGTTACAGGAAATGAAGGAGGCTGGGGTGATCAGAGATAGTTGTAGCCCCTGGGCAGCTCCACTAGTCCTGGTACGAAAAAGATTACACAATGAGAATGTGTGTTGACTACAGGCAGTTAAATCGCATTACACATAAGGATGCTTACCCGTTATCCAGAATTGAAGAGTCATTAGCTGCACTGAGAACTGCTAACTATTTTTCCACCTTAGATCTCACCAGTGGGTATTGGCAGGTTCCCGTGGCAGAGGTGGACAGAGAGAAGACCGCGTTCACGACACTGGTAGCGGTGAATCTGTCAGTACCATGGTGAGTCTAAGACAACACTCTGGTATACCTGTGCTACGTAGGTCTACACAAAGAATAGTGGATAGTACACCCACAACACCAGCAGTAGACACTAGCAACCAGACCAAACAATCAGAGATACCTGTACTGCGAAGGTCAGACCCCAGCCCTTTATAGGGATTGTTAGCAAGTTAAGTGAATAAGTTTAACCAGTTGTAAAATGTAAATATGTTTTGTTTTCATGCAACTATGTACATAAGTAACCATGCCTACAGGACTTACTGTATGAACTTTTGCATAGTCTTGATCATTTACCTTTAAAAATGGACCAATATGCCACAGGACTGGTTGTGGTAAAGACAATTTTGTATATAATTCATCATCAGCCAATGGTGGAAGGACTAAGTACCGTAGTGACTGTTTTCCAATTATTCTTGGTTTTTGTAATTTTTCCTTCTTAAGACTCCCCAGGAAGCCGCGAAAGCCCGGTTCCAAGTGTCCCACGGCCCTGGACGCAATATGTACACTTTACATTGTATCAAAGTGTGCTATTTTCAGTTTTGTCCCACGAAAATAATTAATAAAATATTTTTAATAATGTGAAGGGTGTACTCACCTTTGTGATCTACTGTATATATACAAAAAAAACTATACAAGTTTGGCATCACTGCTATCGTACTGACTTGAAAAATGGTGTTGGAAGGTAATTTTTGCCACAGAACGAATACTGTAAAAACTATATCTGTTATGTTTTTTCCATTTCAATGAATTTGGAACATTTTCCTGTGTTTTTTTTGTACCTTGTGTAATATTATGAAAGATGACATTCAAAAGTGAAACTTATCCTGCAAAAAAATAGCCCTCATATTGTTAAGGAAAAATTAAGAAAGCTATGGCTCTTGAAAGAAAGGGAGGAAAAAACAAAAGAATAAAAACAAACCAGCTCTATCCTCTCCTAATGTATCCTCATCCATCCCTTGTAGACTGTGACCCCTTACGGGGAGAGTCCTCCCTCCTCACCTACTGTATCTTCTCCCATCTCTTGTAAACTGAGCCCTCGTGGGCAGGGTCTTCTCTCCTTACCTACTGTATCCTCACCCATCCCTTGTAGACTGTGAGCACTCGGAGGCAGGGTCCTCTCTCCTTACCTACTGTATACCTCATCCAACCCTCGTAGACTGTAAGCCCTTGCGGGTGGGGTCCTCTCTCCTTACCTACTGTATCCTCACCCATCCCTTGTAGGTTGCGAGCCCTCGTGGGCAGGCTCCTCTACTCTCACCTACTGTATCCTCATCCATCCCTTGTAGACTGTGAGTCCACGTGGGCAGGGTCCTCTCTCCTCCTGTACCTGTCTGTGCCTTGTATTGCTCATATTTATTGTACTTGTCTATTTATGCCCCATTTCATATGTAAAACACCATAGAATAAATGGCGCTATAATAGTAAATAATAATAATATTGGCCATGGCAGGAAGGGGTTAAGGCTCCGTTCACATGCCCGTTGGCACACTCCACTTCTCTATTCAGATTTAATTCAGTTTTAAGAACACACAACCGGAATAAGTGTTGCATCAGGTATGCAAACACAAGTGGAAAAGGAACATTGATTATTTTGGGGTCTGTTTTTTTCAGGTATGTTTAGAATAGTAAAGCGCTGCGGAATATGTTGGCGCTATATAAATAAAGATTATTATTATTATTATTATTATTATTATTATTAATAGAAGAAAAGGTTCTGAATGCAGAACTTTTATTTTCAATTGTAATATATGAAGGTGATAATAATCAATGCGGTAACTCCACTTCTGTGTTAATAACTCATGCGATGGGTCATTTATTCCATTTGTCCATCCCAAATATGGAACAGACAAAGAGAATGTCCAGACGTGACCACAGCCTATGTGACATTACTGCACAATGGTTTCCAGACAATTTCAGAACTGGGACCAGCGTCCGAGCTATGCTGGTATGAAGAAATCAAAACGTATCACAGTATATACATGCCATAAGACACGCTCCATATATACAGACGACAGCCTGCACACACATATACAAACACGCACACGGCTTTCCTCCCGCCCCCTGACCTCAATGTCCCAGCAGAACCTTGGGAGAGAGGGGGCCACTCCAGTGCCGGGGTGATAGGTCGTGTGAAATTAAACAGACATGCCATACAGCGCATACACTAATAGAGGGACATCCTGTCCTGGTGGCTTATTGTACAGTGTGGAAGAAGCAAAAAAACTAAATATCTGAATCTGTATCATTGCAGAAATCCTAAACATTTATTTTTTTTATATACAGCTCAACAAATAAAATAGGTGTAATTTACCTATTCTTCCAGCATAATGGCTCTTTAGCATGAAAGCAAGAACATAGTATTCCAGCATTTCATCTCTGACTGTTTATTTGTCTGACTAATTATGGTTTTACAATTACAACAACGACAAAGAACAGAAAGAGAACAATGTGTTGTGCAATAGGCACCGCCATAGACACTGACAGTCTGCACCCGAGCACAGAGATCCAGGAGTCTTGGAGCAGCCATAATAATAACCATACTAAAAAATACTGTTAAAGAACATGTTAAAGGGATTAATCAGGAATTTTATAAAATAAAATAAAAAAACGTGCTTAAGCACTAACAGGCAGGTAGCTCCCACCTACCTGCCTGTTGTGCCCAGCACTGTTCACCCCTACCACAGAGCGGGTACAGACCACTCCTGCCAGGGACAGCATGGTGGGGTAAACAGAGGTGGCTTTTCCGCTCTGCTCTGTGGAAGGGGCGGGACAGCTGGTCTCCTGCTGATTGACAGCTGTCTCCTCGCTACCTGATTGGGGGAGTTGGCTGTCAAGCAGCATGACGTCGACTATGATGTTTGTTGACAGAGGGGAGAAGCCACCCCAGGGTAGTTGTGGCAAAATCGCCAACAGGAGCAGTCTCAGACCACTCAGTGTTGGAGGTTGATCAGTAGTGACAGGCGCCGGGCACAACAGGCAGGTAGGTGGCAGCTACCTGCCTGTTAGTGCTTAGGCACATCTTTTTTTTCGGCTAAATCACAGATAACTCCTTTAAAGGGGCGCTGAATCTTCAGCCTATCTTTAGTATATAGATACTGTAAATCTTTTGGTACCTAGAAACATTTATGCTCCATGTTTTTCTTGTGTCAAAAAAGTAGCGGTTATTTTTACGCTGTGAAAACGGATCTGCGGAGTATTTCATAAATCCGCAGCATGTCCACAGAATTTCTCTCGCAGGCACACTGAGTTTTCTGTGCAGATTTTTTTCGTAGACTTGCATTAGCTCCAGAAAATTTGCAGATAAAAAAATACACATTTAGTGCATTTCCATGGCAGAAACACATCAAAATTGCATGTTGGGTTGAGTTCACATGTCCAGTAATCATCTGTGGCTCCCCAGGGTCCAAGTGCCACAGTGTCATTATCTTCCCCGGGGGCAGTGTCACATTTGAGAGCAATAGAGGGTATCCACACCAGACATAAACCGCACACAATACCTTTCTGCCGCCAGGCCTGAAGGGGAAGATCTAAACCCGGGCTCAGGGTAAGCTCCCCTATAAATTCCGGTCTTGGGCGGGGTTAGTCAGTTCAGTTCCTAGGAGGACTGAGGAAGACATCCTGTGGACTAGGAGCAGTGCTAAGCTCGTCCCAGGATAGCAAAGCCTAGCGTAAGGGACCCAAGGCAGGGGTCTGAGGAAGTGAAGGGGAGCTTGGGGAGCGGAGCTGTGTCGTGCTCACCCCAGAGGAGAAGCGCTACAGAAACAGACAACAGAGTCTGAGGCTGTGCAGGGCCTAACAACCCGCCAGCCAATACGGGAATGTGGGGAATTCCAAGTTCCCCAGCCACTCTGTTCCCGGAGGTAAAGCAGCGTAAAGAGCCCAGGAATAGCCGCCTGAGACCTGGTGCTAGAGAAGGACTGGAGCTGCCTGCCATACCAGCACCAAGCAGGAGAGAGAGAGGGCCAGCAGCTCAGCTTAAGCAGCAGCAGGGACCCATTTACAAAGCGAAGCAAGGAGGCCTCAGGACCTGTTGGATGAGGAAAACCCCAAGTTGCTCTCAGGTGCATGGACTCAGCATAACAACACCTGTAGGTATTCCGTTGCACTAGTAAAAGGACTGAGGAACCAACAAACCGTGCGTCTGTCTGTTGCTTTGCGCCCGCCACCTTGCACCCTACACCCTGTCAACATCCACAGCTTGCTCCGCCCGTGGGGAGCCGTTCTATCCCAGCTGCCCATCCATCTTCCTCAAATGTTCTGCAGCAGCTGTGGCCAGTAATAGCCACAAACCACGGGTGTGTCACAACTAACTTTCCCTTTCATCAACCCTTTTACTATCAAGCCAAGAACTCCCTTAACAACTGAACCCAGGGACACGGAGCCAGGTCTCAACCCCTTTGACTCCCCAGAACTGTTTAACAGCCCGGTCCCGAGTACCCCACGGCCCTGGGGTGCATCACATCCACTAGAACAGATCCTGTAGAGATCTGTTGGAAAAAATAGTTGTGCAAAATCTGTTTTTTATTTTTAACATTGGAGTCTATCAAGAACGGATCCGTTAATGGATTGTTATATATCTTCCATTTGGAACGGATCCTGTAAACAAAAATGGATCCATTGCTAATGCAAGAAAAGAGGATGGTTAAGTAGCAATCCGTTAAGATGGAGGACCAATATTCCAATCCTCAAGGCTCACCAACAGTCCAGCTTTTTAGGATTTCCTTAGCATTTAACAGTTGGTAATTCAATCTCTTGCACAAGTGACGATTCCAACTATGAAATGCTAAGGAAATCCTGAAAACATGCAGTGTTGGTTTGCCTTGAAGACTGAAGTTGGGGACCTTACATTAATGGATCCGTTTTCCATAGACTCCATTGCTAAAAAGCGGATCCTGCCGAAATCCATTATTTACCATCGGCAAAAAAATTGTATTTGCACACCTTTTTTTCTAACGGGCCATTGCAGGATCCACCCTAATGGACCATCACTGGACATGTGAACTCAGCCTAATGTAAACCCAAGTATGTCAAAGGTTTGTCAAATCCAAATACCAGGAAGGTTCAAAAACAATGTAGCTTTATTTAAAGCATGACACACCAGAGGCAAAAGACAGCGTGAAAAGCGCAGTAAAAACAAAGGTTAAACAATGCATTGAAAAAAATATAAGTAACCTAATTTACATGAAAAGTGCAGATATTCTGCAACATCAGAAATGCACCTAAAGGCCACTTTACACACACAGATATCTGTGTCCAACTTCTGAAGAGATCTATGGTTGCAGTGAAATCATGGACACATTGTTCTATTTTGTGGCTGTGTACAAATGATACAATGTGTCCATGATTTCACTGCAACCAGAGATCTGTTCAGAAGTTGGACACAGATATCTGTGTGTGTAAAGTGGCCTTAAAGCTCATCGTGGAAATATAGCCTTAAGCATGTCCCCTTGAGTGACGTTTCTCAATACAGACATACAGGAGGAGACCTGTCAGTCACTGCAGTGGAAGCCACTGATGACCCACCTGTCTCATCAGTCCCATGTGTGGTTTGCTCCCCGCCAGCTGTTATAATATATTTTTATCTGAAATCTTGCAGTGTTTAAGGGTACCTTTACACGTCGCAACATTGCAGGCAATTTCACTGGCAATTTGCTGGTTGCAGTGAAATCATGGACACATTGTTCCATTTGTACACAGCAACAAAATGGAACAATGTGTCCATGATTTCACTGCAACCAGTAAGTTGCAAGTGAAATTGCATGCAATGTTGCGATGTGTAAAGGTACCCTAATGGGGCCGCTTTACACACACAGATATCTGTGACCGACTTCTGAACAGATCTCTGGTTGCAGTGAAATCATGGACACATTGTTACATTTGTACACAGCCACAAAATGGAACAATGTGTCCATGATTTCACTGCAACCAGAGATCTGCGAACAATATCTGCACAGATATCTGTGTGTGTGACGTGGCCCTAAGAGTCAAACACGGGCGGAGCAGATCTCCAAGCAGTGGCTGAAATCAGACAGACAGGAAATAGGTATCAGTTGTCAGGCTCCCTTTAATTTAAACTGGATTCCTCCTCCAAATGGCGCTGTTCCACTGAACTTGGAAAAATGTTTCTTTTTCTTCTGTGTCCCCAGGAAAATATTGTGCAAATGTTCGCGTCAAACAAATGGGCGTAAACCGCAGAACTACTTTTAACCAAAACATGGCCATGCCCACAACAATATCCAGTTGGTTCAAGGGAAAATGTGAACAATTATTTCCCCAGGGTATACCGTAACTTTGAAACGAAGGGGCACAGAAAAAAAATATGTTCTAGAATCCGTGGAGTAGCACACAGTGGAAGAGGTATTCGGTTTAAATTAATTTAAAAAATGTATCTGCATATATATTTTTTTGTGCTTTGTACAAATAGAGGTGTGGTCTCTATTCTCTCTCTGAGCTAGGCAATTCATCCACATTGACGATCAAAATGAGAGAACACACAATTTCCTTACTGTTAAGGTCATTGCGTTGTCCTATCTGAAAATATCCTAACATGAGTAAATTGGCAGTATTTTAAGCTTATCATAAATCTAATATACAAAGCTGACTGTATGTGTCTCGGTCGCTAGGGCTGGGGTACTCGGTAGCCAGGCAGGCAGTCTCTCGGTGTACCATGGTGTTGATTGTCCTGCCCCGTGATCCTGACCGGACATGTAAAAGGGGAAGTATTTACAGGGGAATTAAGAGATTATAGAGTTTGTCATGACACCAGATGAGGACTCTCATCAGGCAAGACCAGTGCTGCAGGTAGTGGTCTCCAGGGGTGGATGGTAGAGCAGCTAGATGGAGCACTCCCCTCAGTGTCTGTCACTGCTCTAAACAGGCATTTTGTGCCCAGTCCACTGATCAGATCTTGGGAAGTGTATGTATGTATAGGAAGCCCTTCATAAAATACCGGAATTCTCCTCAGACATGGTATTATGACCGAAGAGTTAACTACCGCAGAGGCGCCACATATGTATGTGTCTGTGTGTGTGTGTGTATGTATGTATGTATGTATGTATGTATGTCCATTAAAGGAATCCTCACCATCGCATTTACAGTCATGAAATTGGGCACAGCCACCTCACTTGGCTCAGGGAACATCGTAGACAATGTTTTGAGGGTAAATTTAAACTCCGCGCTTTACAGTGATTCACCAAAATGGAAGGTTTATTTACTGTTTGTATGTGTGAGCTAATACATACTGCCTTGGCTGTTTTGACAGTTAGCATGGATATTTATCAGGTGGCCTACAGCAACCAATCACATCTCAACTTCTGATTAGTTGCTATAGGCAACAAAGGACATTCTTATTATAACACAGCTTATGCATGTCTGTGAAACATTCACAGAAGCTTGACGAAGACAAGGACTCCTGGAAAATGGCGTACACTGGGACATGACTCTCAGTGAAGCAGCAGCTACACAAACCCCAAAGCCATTAAGACACCCCTTTGCTATTCTAACAACCTGTAACATTTCAAATGCCATGGAAATTTGGACAAAGTAAAAAATCGATCTCAGTGAGATCATGGGGTTTATTAAGAGTAGCCAGGGCCTTGGCCAGTTTAGAAGATGAGGGTGTGGTGCCCCTGTGGTCCGATCTCCAAAGTGATATCGACTTCCTAACTGGTAGTGGCATCATGTACAGAGGTAATTGGAGCGCCCTACACTACTTAACCCATGCATCCATATACAAGCCTGTTTCCTGACCAGAAGGGGGAGCACAAATACCTAGATTTTTAGGTTGACTCACTCTTCTGGCTGGGGAGAGGGGTCAGAGAGTGAGTGTGAAAGGGAAGAGAGAAGCATGAGGAGATGAGCGTTCCCGGGGTTGGAGCTGCTGAAGGCTCACCTCAAGATTATGCTGAGTAGGACACCAGAATCCTGGGCTATCTAGGGATTTGCAAACCCTGGCAGCAGAATTGGGAGACTGGGAGAACTGCAGGTCTGCTGGTCACCCCTGTGGCAACAGCAGCACAGCATTACAGAGAGCTCAGAACTGTGACTAACAGAGCAGCTTGCAAAGGTGCTCACAATATCTGCTGAATCTCCCAATCAGGGAAGCATAGAAGGAAGGCTTATTCTCCCCACTTCAGTAAGTGGACTCCAGTTGCTTCTGGACGGACTGGACCCTGGTCCTGGTGGCAGTACCCTGGATTTAACTTGTACCATCCTTCAGTAAAGGAAAAGACTGCATTCCTCTGCCTGGTTGTCTTTGCGACGCCTCTCACTACAAACCCCAGCGGCAAACCAACAGGCTGTGATCGGAGGCAGAGGAGACATGGACCGGTAAAAAGAGGTGCAGGTGCAGAGAAGAAGCCAGGAACGATTGAGAGCGGGAGCAGTCCGCCGGGCGCAACATAGAAAATGGCGCCACAGGCGTCGATATTACAGAGAGAGGAGGGAATCACCGTAACAGAGGAGGAGGTAAACCTGCATGAAAGCACGTTAAATGAGGTCAGAATAGGAGAGGAGGAGGTGAAAAATCCCTCACAATTAAACAATAAAAACTAGCCAAAGTAATGGCTTCCTTTCTAGCAACAGACTTCAAGAAAGCTGTGGAAGATATGGTGCTACTACTAGAGAGCTGCAAAGCAAAGTGTCACAGCAGGAGAGACAAATACAAGAAGCAGAACATAGGATATTAGAGGCTGAGGATAAAATGACTAAACTTGAAGAACATGTCACACTTTTACAAAAACAGTCTTCCTATGTTACTGAGAAACTAGAAGATTTGGAAAACGGTTCTAGAAGAAGTAATCTAAAGACAGTGGGTCTCCCAGAGTCAGTTACTGTAAAACAATTGAACGAAATCTATGAAACGGAACCTCCATAAGTGTTAAGCTTAACACATAAACGTAAAGGGGAACGGGCGCCCAGAATTGGCCCCCCTAGACACCGACCCCCTTTTACAAGTGGGAGAGATACACAGAACAAGGGAGGTGTAAACAAGCCGCGCCAGACAGTAGCTAAACACCTAAATTATAAAAGTAAAGAGGAAATACTTAGAACCTACAAAGGAAGATGTCAGCTGTTAATGATACAATGACATAAAGTATTATTGTTCGGTGATTATTCAGTAGAAGTGACATGCAGGAGGAGAGCATTTAGCAAAGTGTGTACCATGCTCTTCAAAAGAAATATAAGATTTCAGCTGAACTATCCAGCAACCCTGCGATTTAGGACACCAGATGGCGTAATGCGTGCTACAACAGATTCGAAAGAAGCTATGCGTATCGCTAATCAGACACCATCACCTTCTGCACACGAATTACATCAAAGAAGCAGTCAAGCGAGAGAAGACCAGAGGGGCAACGCGGAGACGGAACAGGGAGCCTCAGGATCGCACAGACTACACCCGGAGCCATTGTCGGAGGGAGAAGCGAAGAGAGACCCGAAGCCAAAAGAACAACGGACACCCATGACAAGATCAGCTGGTAAGGGAGGTCAGACAAGATCTGACTTAGAGGACAGAAGACGCTGGAAATGATGGGCCAACTTGAACATCGAAATGTAAGCAAGCACGATTAACAAAGGTGGAAAGACCTTGAGGAACTTATCAAACACTCATAATGATGCATGCCTTAAATAGGTCGGGACTGATAACCACCTACCAGTGAAGAATGTGAATACTCCAGAGCCGATACCCTACAAGACATCATTGAGATCTACTCCTTATGCCCCCCCCCGGTCTACTCCCCACCAACTCCATTTTACCCATTCACCTGTACCCTTTCACCCTCTTTTCTCTATGTATCACATATTCCTACCCAATCTTCCTCCCTCCACCTGTTTAGAGACGGTTAATTAATCATATGCAGGTTTATATTAATGACAACCGGTGGGAGGGCGAGGAAGTGTGATGGGAAATGACGACAAAAAAGGAAGTCACAAGACACAAGAGAATACGGAGGAAGAGAGTTACAAGGGGGGGTTAACTATCCAATCCAATTGTGCACATGCCAAATAATGATGTCACTTGAAAAAACCCTAATATATATTATATATTTAGCTCTAAACGGACACACCAATCCTAGCAGACATCAGACATTAGTTTTACTATTTCCGTTTAAGTGTTTTATCAGTTCTTGGTGTCGTTTTCCTTTTTCTTCCACATTTCCCTTTTCGTTTTGGAGAAAACGATCCAGTTTCATTGTGTGTGTGAATTATTCTTGAAACGGTAGATTTGCCAATTCCAACGGTGGAAGCGATTTCTCTTACAGTCAGACTTGTATGTTCATTAAGAGTAATAATTCTAGACCTCTTCCATGGAGTAAGATCCATTATTACAGGCACGAATCACACTGAGAGAAAAAGTACACTAAACCACTCCTCACAGAAACAAGCTCTCACCTGAAGCTGAGGGGCAGCTAGCTGTTATTTTCTGACTAAAACCAGTCAAACCACATTTTGTTACTCAAGGTTGTACGCTCTGTACACCTGTTCAAAGCAGTTAAAACTGGTTTGAATCACTGACTGGTAACCCCAACTTACGATTTTACTTAAAAAAAATGCTTTGTCCCTATAAATTTGCACAGTACTGTATATATAGATTGAGACCCTAACATAATCATGGGAGGGGATTTTAATGAAGTACTATGAGACATAGAAGACAGGCAGAAAGGAACAAGGGAGACCAGAAAGGAAATAAAGGGGAGTTTGATACAAAAGAGTGGATATTTGTAGGAGATGATACTTAATTGGGGATTGCGATGTGAAAAGAGTAAGATTAGGCCTTATGTTTGCTCTGTGGACTCGGTTTCGGAAAGGTGGATACTCCACTCGTTGGTAAAATATCCAAGAACCTTTGTTTCTTATACACCTCTATGTGTTTCGTGTGCATCCGCACACTTCCTCAGGAGGACAAAGGTTTAATTGGGGATTGAAGGATGCATGGAGGACCACACACCCTGATGAAAGGGAGTTTACACATTATTCACATTCCCACGGGACGTGGCCTAGATTGGGCATGTTTTTAACATCAAATAACATATTTCACAGACTCATAGACATGGTCATAGAAAATATGGTGGTGTCAGACCACAGCCCAGTGGTAATAGAACTATCCATGGGTAGAGTTTTCTTTAAATAATGAGGAACATAAAACAGACCCATGTTTATACTGGGAAATGCGGTAATGAGGGGTAACATCCAGGAACATACTCTGAAACTGAAGAGACAAATTAAAGATCAATATACAGCAGTTTGTGATGAGGTCAGAAAGGCGTATCTGGCTTACAAATACTCAACAAGAGAGGAAGATAAAGAACTTTGGGTGAAGGCAAAAGCTGAATTTGACAATTGGGAGGAAAAAAAGAGAACAGATATATAGAGGGCAATTGGAAATAGAGCTTAATGGAGATAAGACAGGAAAACTACTAGCTAATTTGTCGAGGGTACAATGGACTTACTCATCGATAGTAGCACTAAAAGACAAAGGGGGACAAAGACTGATGGACACTAACGATATAAATAGGACATTGGATAAATTTTATGCTAAATTATATACAGATGGGGGTCAACACACCTACAGGGCGATGGCTAGAAACAGTGAAGCTCCCTAGCTTAACAGAGGAGAAGTTAAAGAGATTACCGTATATACTCACGTATAAGCCGAGTTTTTCAGCCCAAAAATTGGGCTGAAAAGTCCCCCCCTCGGCTTATACGCGAGTCACTGTATACTGTATACACTGTATACAGTATACAGGCCCGCCCCCATCAGTATACAGCCCCCCCCCTTGCTGCACAAACCTGTAAAGGAAGAGATTAGTATACTTATCACTGTCCCGCTGCCGCTGTCCCGCCGCCGTCATCGCGCTCCTCCGTCTTCATCCAAGGGGGGGCTGTATACACCTCTGGGGCTGCTGTATACTACCACTGGGGCTATATATACCTCTGGGGCTGCTGTATACTACCTCTGGGGCTGTATATACCTCTGGGGCTGCTGTATACTACCTCTGGGGCTGCTGTATACTACCTCTGGGGCTGCTGTATACTACCACTGGGGCTGCTGTATACTACCTCTGGGGCTGCTGTATACTACCACTGGGGCTGCTGTATACACTTCTGGGTCTGCTGTATACTACCACTGGGGCTGCTGTATACTACCACTGGGGCTGCTGTATACTACCACTGGGACTGCTGTATATACCTCTGGGGCTGCTGTATACTAACCACTGGGGCTGCTGCTGTATATTCCACTGGGGCTGCTGCTGTATATACCACTGGGGCTGCTGCTGTATACTACCACTGGGGCTGCTGTGTATACCTCTGGGGTTGCTGTATACTACACTGCTGGGGCTGTATACCTGTGCTGGGGTCCACCCTCGGCTTATACACGAGTCAATAGGTTTTCCCAGGTTTTGGGGGCAAAAGTAGGGGGGTCGGCTTATACATGGGTCGGCTTATACACGAGTATATACGGTAAATACACTGGTGACAGAAGATGAGACGTCAATAGCAATTAAAGGGCTGGGATCAAACAAAGCACCAGGGCCGGACGGGTTTAATGGGGCATTTTATAAGAGGGCAATGAGAGACCAGGTATCCTCGCCGCTAGTTGACCTATTTAATAAAATAATGCAAGGTGAACAGTTAACTGATGCAATGAATACAGCATATATAAAGCTTCTCCCAAAAGACGGGAAAAACCCGGAAGACCCTTCAGGATATAGGCCTATTTCCCTAATCAGCCAGGACCTTAAACTCTTATGGAAAATAATATAAAAGGAGAAAGAAAAAAAACGGCTTCATGATCGCGCTGTCCTCAAAGATAATAAATCAACATACCCATGGACTCCGACCAACTCTTTATTCCACTGTAAAGTCTAGGCGTTTCGTGAACACACTGTACACTTCCTCAGGAGTTGAAGTTACACTAATGTCACACATCACACCTGTTATGTACAACCCTCCCCAGGAAATGAGGTAGGCAACACGTCACATGATCACAAACATCACATAAAACTATTACACATTATTTGCAATAAAAACTACTTTAAAAACTTCATTATGAAAATGTCATTCAATTTCATAATAAACATTCACAAAATATTGCACATATCAATAAAAAATCAAGTTGTATCATAGAAATTATTTTGTCTCCAACTGCACTTAAAACATCACTTCTGGGATATTGGAGGACTCAATCCCAGAACTGGTCTCTGGGTCCCACGTTCCTATTCAAATCACACCTATACCCAACCCCATGAGCTATTCCCACTACTCACCCACTCAACAACCAAAAGGATAGACACCTCAGCACATTCCCCACAGAATTACAACAGCAAGTTTCACCACATTATATGAAGTGCCCTAACACACATCACATAAATTATCATAAAAACAATATAAAATCTTTCCTCAATAAATAAGTGTCCCTGTCAGGAGTACCTTCCAGCACATGATCAATTGTGATCACTCCAGTGCATAATTCTTTATTATGTTTAATTAGACAATGTTTAGATAGCCCATGGAACAGAAAACCTTCCCGAATGTTATATCTATGGGAGTTCATGCGGTTATGGAGTTCTTGTGTCGTTTTCCCCACATATTGTAGTCCGCAATGGCAAATGATCAAATAGATCACATAACAGCTTTTACAATTCAATGAGAATTTGATATTGAAAGACATATTGTTTTGTGAAGAACTAAAGGTGGCATTACCATGCATGACATTCAAGGGAGGATTTTTCAGTCGTTAATAGACTTACCTATTTTAAACATTAACCCCACCGTACCTTAAATAACGACACAACTGCTAGTGACTTGGTTAATAATTTGGCCACAGCAGCCTTTATTGCCTATTGTTTTACATACTAATAATAAACCAACGGGTACACCGTCCAACGGGCGTCCCAACATAACAATAGGCACTCCACCTCTCACACCTGGGTAGATCCAGTCCAGAAGTCCTCCCCTTTAACTTTTTCGTCCCTGGCCGCACACACACCGGCCCCAGGAAAAAGGTATTGCTACCGATAAACAATACACCAGCCTGGCAGAACCCCGTGCCTGCCAGGTACTTATAACCGGAGCCACTATATCTTAAAAGTGGCTCACCTCCCGATTAACATCGAAGATTCAATGCCTCTGGACCAGACCTACCCCCGCTGCCGTGACAAATACACATCACCAACCATCCCAAACCAACCTTCAATCCTGATCTACATACTTGCGACTTCCATACAATCAGGGCGGGTGGGCGGGAAACTGCTCTAATCCCCGGAAATGGAGTGAGGGTCACTTCCTCCCTCACTCCTGTAATGTCCCCTAAAGCTCCCCCTCTTCCTGTCTTAAGTACACCCCCCTTTCACCAATAGCCAACTACTGCCTCACACAAATCCCCCAATCCCATAGCTTTCCTATTAACTCCCTACCTCCCAGAAAGTCATGGGGTCTGTACGCCTTATGGGCTCCCAGACCTTTCTTGACATTCAAGGGAGGATTTTTCAGTCGTTAATAGACTTACCTATTTTAAACATTAACCCCACCGTACCTTAAATAACGACACAACTGCTAGTGACTTGGTTAATAATTTGGCCACAGCAGCCTTTATTGCCTATTGTTTTACATACTAATAATAAACCAACGGGTACACCGTCCAACGGGCGTCCCAACATAACAATAGGCACTCCACCTCTCACACCTGGGTAGATCCGGTCCAGAAGTCCTCCCCTTTAACTTTTTCGTCCCTGGCCGCAACACACTGGCCCCAGGAAAAAGGTATTGCTACCGATAAACAATACACCAGCCTGGCAGAACCCCGTGCCTGCCAGGTACTTATAACCGGAGCCACTATATCTTAAAAGTGGCTCACCTCCCGATTAACATCGAAGATTCAATGCCTCTGGACCAGACCTACCCCCGCCACAGAACAGGACAGGTGACCCCTTACCTGGCCTGGACCCGCCAAACACCCAAGGCCTTTTCCACACCTTCTCTCAAATTTAACGCCCATATATCCATCCCAATCTCAGTCAAGTGCACCCGATCTGCCTTCAAGTATTCCCTTGATGACGACTCCAATTCCCTGTGCCGTACTACAATTCCCCCATTTCGTGCCACAAACGCAGCCACCACCTTGTTTACCTTCACTCGAGCCTTATTAAGTTTGTCTATAGACCTCGCGAACTTCCATCTCCCACGCGGAACCATATCAGACCACACCACAATCAACCCAGGATGAGAACACCACAATCGTAACAAGTCACACTTTATGTCTCTGATCAACTCTCGAGACGCCCTCACCCCCAAATCATTCCCCCCAACATGTAGAACTAACACATCCGGTGGTCGATTAACTGAACAAAAATACTCAAATTCTGGCAACACCCTCCCCCAAGTCATACCACGAATACCCAACCACTTCACAGTCGCCGCAGATCTGTCCAAACCCAACTGGCGACCATCCGGGCGAACATCTGCTCGACGGGCCCCCCAAAAAACGTACGAATGTCCCAGGATCCATATCAAGCAGGGGCCTAAATAAGCAGAAATACAAACAAAATCTAAATGTCATAATCACAAACCTTTCTTTTCCTTTTTTCCTGTTTATAGGTCTGTAGAGAGACGCTTATCAGCCTCCCTCTTCTTCAGTTTTTTCTTCATTTATGTCTGTGTATATATTTTCCTTTCATACATTTCTGCACACTGATCTGCAATTGGTGGCTTTGCCACTCCAATATTATCCGTAGTGCCTCCCTGCCCTCTCTTTCCCCTCCTATAGCCACTCCAGTCCAGCAACTAATGTTGCCGTAGCACTTCTATTTGTTTAATAAAGACTCTTTTTGAAGTGCGCATGCGCACCTTTTTCTTGATGACCGGCCGGTCAGCGCTTGCGTCCCGTCGCCTGGCGACGGCATACACAAGGGGGATCCCTTGCTACGTAATGACGCGTTATCTCGCGTCACCACGCCACCTCTAGTCCCGCCTCTACACTTCCGGGTATACGGCTGCAGACCTGGAAGTGACTTGCAGGTGGGCTTATTTGCTATACTATATAAACGTTTCCTTTACAGGTTACTGACAGGTCCTCCCCCATAGGAAGCCGTCTTATAGGCGGCGACACGCGTCGGGTGTCAAGCCTGCTATGTGCCTTGTGTGATGGATGATGATTTTACTGGTAACTATACTTGGACATGGTGGCACTGATTGGTGCACCTGAGGTCCTATTACTTATCTGACATTTATTTCTCCCTTCTTTTCAGGGCTTGCTGGTTAATTCATTACCACATTATTATATGTAGACACTGTCCCTCCCTACTTAGGGGATCTTTCGTCCCATTTACAGCACATTTGACCACACAGTGGTTTTTCAGAATCTACTGGAATTGGTTGATGAACAGAACTCTACAGGTATGATATCTAAAAAGAAACCCTTCACTGGAAGGGCCCCTTTCCAAGCCACACCTCCCTTTTCGCTTTTTCCACAAATACAGCTTTTTTATGACGTAATGTCAAAAGAAATTAGGAACCTAAAAACTAACAACTTTCAAGGCAATAATCTATCATGGGATGAGCGTATTGCGCTTAAAAATCTAAAAGAACATAAAGAATTCCTAATAAAGGAAGCAGATAAGGGTGGTAACATCGTACTGTGGCCCGTCAATTTATATCTAGAAGAGGTAAGAAGACAGCTGAACGATAAAAATTGCTATCTGAAATTGCCGTCAGACCCGACTGACGTTTTTAAACGCAAACTAGAGAACTTAGTCCTTCGTGGTTTTGACATGGGTATTATCAACAAAAGGGAAAAGGAGTTTTTTAGTCAATAAGCATCCTATGGTCCCTACTTTGTACATGTTACCCAAAGTACACAAGTCTCTAACGAATCCGCCGGGAAGACCCATTGTAGCGGGTATTGGTGGCCTTTTTGAGAAGCCTTGTATGTACGTAGATTTTTATCTTCAAACATACGTACTTTCCCTCCAGTCCTATATAAGGGACTCATCACATCTTATCTGCCAGCTGAATGAAGTAAGTTTTCCCCAGAATGCGTTAATGATCACGATGGATGTGGAAAGCTTATACACATCCATTGGACATGATGTAGGGGTTAAAGCTGTCTCTTATTTCCTAGATAAACAGACGACAGGGAACCGTATACATGATTCTTTTCTGTTGATCCTCCTCCGGATGATCTTGGATAACAGCTACTTTACTTTTGACAGAGCCTTTTATAGGCAAGTATCTGGTACCGCGATGGGTGCGAAATGCGCACCATCCTATGCTAATTTGTTTTTGGGATGGTGGGAGGACATCTGCGTTCGCACCCATCCGGACTTTGTCAACTTTGTGCCACACTGGTACAGATTCATAGATGATATTCTATTTTTTTTTTTTTTTTTTATAATTCTTTATTTTTCGTTTTATAGTAACAATAGAAAAAAGAACCAAAACTTACAGATTCAATCATCTTGCAAGTACAAAGAACTGTTCTTAATAAAATGTATTCTCATTAATTGAATCACGAATCAGTTTCTAATAGTCAATAAGCTTGATAAAAGTATTCAATTTACTATAGCAATATTAAAACTAACTCTGGCATGAAAAACAAGCTGTCTAGTATAACACATCGGAGTTGTTTGCCAGTCAGAATTATAAAACAAGCATTACCTACTCCATAGGTACCCGTCTATTACCAATAATAATGACAATGAAAGATAAAAAAAACAAAAAAGAAAGGAAAAGATAGGAAACACATAAAGAAAGAAAAGAGTAGAATAGACCAGAACGGGGGATAGGATGGGTGGGGGGGTATGAAGAGGGGTAGAAGGGAGGGTAAGGTAGGGGTCTCGTGAAGTTACCAAACCTCAATGGAGTAAAAGGAACTCTCAATCGCACCCATTTACTAACCAGTTCTTAAGAGCAAGTTCCTCAGGAGCTTCTGTGAGACTTATACAGGTCAGATTGTTGGAAACTCATCCAATTAAACCACGTGTTTCTGAACTTCTCATATGAATCATGTATAGCTGATGTCAGGTCCTCGAGAAGCATGAGGTCGTTCACCTTCTCTATCCACATAGCCACAGAAGGACACGTCTCCTTTTTCCAGAGCATCGGGATGCAAGATCTCGCAGCCATGACTAAGAACCTCAACAGTGTATGTTTATATTTGTTTGGTGGAATCCTACAGTGGTGCAACATGAAGAGGCCAGGATCTAACTCATCCGTGTATCCCGTAACTTGCCTTGTAATCTTTTTCACCTCCGACCAGAATGGTTGGAGCTTCGCACACTCCCAGAACACGTGTAGTATTGTACCATCCGCCCCACCACACCTCCAGCACTTCGGGTCTATAGAAGGAAAGAGTCTATGCAAATGAGCTGGGACTCTATACCATCTCGTCAATAATTTATAATTTGCCTCCTGCAGTTTTGAGCTTATTGAAGTAGAGTGAGCTAAAGAATAAATTGCAGATCTCTGTTCTGTAGACAGTTTGAGACCAAGATCTGTCTCCCATCGCAGCATGAAATGGGGAGTCGGGAGGTCCGGTGGAGAAATCAAACACGCGTATGTCTGTGATAAAGCATGCCTACAGTCAACTGTGGTAGAGCATAGAGATTCAAACAGTGTCTTAGGATTTAAAAACGTCCTCTTAGAAGGGAGTCTATGAAGATAATGCACAAGTTGTACACATCTCCAGAAACCCAGAGCCGTCGGGTAGGTAATTGAATTAAGTTGTTCAATGGTTGGCCACGCTTCTCCCTCACTCCATTTTTCAATCCTATCCAGACCTGCTTTTATCCAACGTTGGAACACGGGGTCATCAAGACTTGGTCGAAAGTCCGGGTGACTAAGGATCGGACTCAAGACAGAGGCAGATGGTATCATTAAGGATCTAACTAACGTGTGATCACAAATCTTGAGAGTAGACCCAATTGTCGGATGGTCATATAATAACTCTTCTTTTCGAAGTGACACCCAGGGTAATGTCTGAAGTCTGAAAGGAGTAAAATCCTGTTCGATTTGTACCCACAATTTATTTGTACCATGCCTGCACCAATCTATTACCCGCGTGAGGTGGGTGGCTATGTAATACAGTTTGATATTTGGGAGATTCACACCACCATCTTTTTTGCGTCTATACAGGATTGATCTCGCTAGACGTGGTTTCGAGTTACTCCAGATGAATTTTGTCTGCAGTTGTGCAATTGTCTTAAAGAAGGATAATGGAATGGTGATAGGTAATGTCTGTAGGTAATATAATATCCTCGGAAGGATATTCATTTTGAAAAGCTGGCATCTACCAGCCCATGTGAAAGTAGACAATAGCCATCTCTCACAGTCTACTGTAATTGACCGCAGCAGTGAAGGAAAATTTGCACCATACAGATCTCTAACATCTGGAGTAATCTGTACCCCTAAATAGCGAAGAGATTTAGGAGACCAATAAAATGAAAAGGCGTTCTGTATTCTAGTAATTTGACTCAGGGGAAGCGACACATTTAGGGCCTCAGATTTTGATCTATTTATTTTAAAATTGGAGAGAGTGTAATATGTCTCCAATTCTTTCAATAAAATGGGGAGAGAAACCTCTGGATTTGTTAGAAAGAACAGGAGATCGTCTGCATATGCCGCAATTTTATGTACACCTGATTTTACTTGCATGCCTGAAATATCTCCATTCATTCGGACATGACGCAATAACGGTTCGAGAGTCAAAATAAAAATTAATGGGGACAACGGGCATCCCTGACGCGTGCCATTGTTAATATCAAATGACTCCGAAAGGATCCCGTTGACCCGCACTCTTGCCGACGGGACGGAGTACAGAGAGAGCACCCAACCAAGCATCTTAGCTCCCAATCCGATGTGAGACAATGTCTCTTTAATAAAAGTCCAATGTACGCGATCGAACGCTTTTTCTGCGTCTGTAGATAGTAACATCAGCGGGGTTTTAGATGTCTTGGCTGTATAAATTAAGTCTATAGCTTTGGTGGTGTTGTCTCTGGCCTCCCTACCCGTGACAAATCCCGTCTGATCTGGGTGAATCAAGTCCGGTATGAACGGGGAGAGTCTTGCCGCCAAAATTTTTGCAAAAAGCTTAATATCTACGTTCAGCAGGGATATTGGGCGGTAACTGGAGCATAGCAGAGGATCTTTCCCTGGTTTATGAATCACTGTTATATTAGCTCTTAATGCATCTTTGGGTGGTGTAGATATCGCCAAGGCATTAAAAAAGGCTTTTAGGTGTGGCAATAGAGCTTCTTTTAATTTTTTATAATAACCAACCGTAAACCCATCTGGGCCAGGTGCTTTCCCCGATTTAGATGAGGACAACGCATCTTCAATCTCCTGATCTGAGATAGGCATCTCTAAGGATTGCGAAACTGAATCCGCCAATTTCGGCATAGCCGAAGATGTAATATATTTTCTTATGCGTGATGTAAGTGCATTCAATGGTACCGGCGCTTTATTCGTGTCAAGATTATACAAAGCGGTATAGTAATGTTTGAATGCCTCAGCTATGTCGTGGGGAAACTTTGAGCGTTTTGAGGTATCTGGGTGTGATATTTCAGAAACATACGTAGTAGCTCTGCAAATTCTAGAGGCCCTCGCCAAAGCTCTACCGGACTTATTCCCATATTCATAGAAATGTCTACGGCATCTGGTAAGTACCCCTTTTGCCTTATATAGTAAAGTAGTGCGTAGCTTCTCCCTAACATCTAATAGTTCTCTCTTCAGATCAGGGAGAGAGTGACGTTTATGCCTAGTTTCGAGGTCTCTCAGTCTAATCATTAGATCTTGGATTTCTGTATCTCTAATTTTCTTAAGTCGGGCACCATGTTTGATTAAAATGCCTCGAACTACACACTTGTGAGCCTCCCACACTCCCCCAGGTGTCACATCTGTGGAAACATTTAAATCAAAGTAATCCTTCAATGATTTAGAGACATCCGCTAGGACTACTGTGTCTTCTAATAAAGAAGCGTTTAGCCTCCATTGCCACTGTCTTGGGATCGGGGAGTGGAGCATAAGGGAAATCTTAACCAAGGCATGGTCTGAAAAGGAAATCTGCTCAATAGAAGCATCTATTAGTTGTGTCAGATCAGTGTGTCTCAGGAGAAAGAAGTCAAGTCTAGAATATACGTCATGTATTGGGGAGTAAAAGGTATAGTCTTTAGAGGTAGGGAACAAGAGGTGCCAAGCATCTAGTAATTGGTGATCATGGAGCGCTCTGTTCAACCTTCTAATAGCTGCTTTAGACATACTAGACCTGCCTCGAGACGTGTCAAGGTCGGGGTCAAGTGTAACATTGAAATCTCCCCCTAGAACCAGCGTTCCCTCTGCGAAGACCTCAATTTTATCTAAAAACTGCAGGAGCGATGTGATCTGACCAGAGTTAGGGAGGTATAGCGAGGCAAATGTATATGTTCTGGAGGCGATCTTACCTTTTACCATAAGGAGTCTTCCGTTGCCACCACTGCAGGAGTCCACAAATTCCCATGGTATCGACCTCGATATCACGATACTGGAACCAGAGGAGTGTGAATTATTAGATAAGCTGTGGTATAACGTAGGAAACCAATGACTGGAGAGCTTATAAGGCTTGTTCTCGCACATATGAGTCTCCTGAAGAAAAGCAACATGAATTTTGTTAGTTTTCAAATAGTTAAACAAAATAGATCTTTTCCCTGCATCATGTAGACCTTGCACATTCAGCGTGCCAATTTGTATAGCAGATAGGGTGCTATGTGTCATAGTGTTCCCTTCTGCTAACTAGGAACTTCAAGGAAAAAGGGGACCAAGGTACAGGAAAGAGGGGGAGGTAAGAGGGGAGGGAGGTGTAGAGGAGTGTAAAACAAAGAGATTGAGAAAAAAAGATTAAAGGGAAGATAAGACTATTTTAGTCTAAGCCGGTCAAGCCAGCAAATCAACTCTCTCTAAGAAAACAGAAAAGAGAAAGAGAGAGAGTCGTAGGGACCGTAACTGACCAAAAGGCAACGATCCACAGACCCAGGACTCTTGTATATCATCAAGATCATCTCTTTACACCACATTATCAACTTCTTTAAAAGTCAACAAGAAAAAGTTACAATCGATAAAAGGGAAAAAGCAACACAAAACCCTTAATAAATTTGTTATACGTAACGAATGCACTATCTTTTTATATAACAATTGTTACCAGGCAGACCAGTCTAGAGCAATTCTGGGTGAGGTCTGAGGCATCAACCTCATATAGCTCAATCAGTTCCAACAAAGGTGGATCAGGAATCTCATGTTGGTAAGTCCTCTGCAAACGCCTCGTCTCTTCCGCCCCTCGGGCTGCCAGGCTGTGACGAGGGCGTACGTGGAGCATTGCCACTCCGTGTCTTCCTCTTGCGGAGAGCATCTGAAAGGGAACTGCGTTGGCGGCCCATTGTTGCGAACCTCTGAAATCCTTCCAAAGAGAGCCAATCCGGGATCGGGATGGATGGGATATCCAAGAACGAAAATAGTCCACGAAGGTCATCCCTATGCCAAAGATAATATGTCTTGTTGTTTCTTCTCACTATAAGATGGAAGGGATGACCCCAGCGGTACGTGGCTCCCCGCTCTTTAATCTTCACAAGTAAGGGGCGCAGCTGCCGTCGCATATACAAGGTGCGACTAGAAACATCTGAGAAGAGGCGAACATTTACGTTGTCAATCAGAATGTCGCCAAAAGACCAAGCCGCTTGTATCAGAGCATCCTTGTCTGTAAAATTATGAAATCTACACAGAACATCTCTGGGGTTGTCTGGGTCAATTGGGCCAGGGCGAGATACTCTATGTATCCTATCAATTTTATATGATGAGCCTGGTGATCTTTGTGTTACCGTATTAAAGATGTCTAGAGTCCTGTCAAGGAGCATATTAGCTGTAATGGTCTCAGGCAATCCTTTCAGGCGTATGTTGTTGCGCCTTTCCCTATTCTCCTGGTCATCTGCTTGTAGAATCAGGGCAACAATATGTGCATTAGAGCGTGTAGCATGTCTCTCCAAGGCAGTGACTCTCTCTTCAATGGCAGCTATGGTCTCAGACACAGCAGTGGATTGTGACTTTAGAGTCTCTATATCCTCCTTAATGGGGCTCAGGGCTTTGGCTTGGGATGCCTCCATGCGGGCCATTAAACAGTCTAAGTCTTGTCTGGTGGGGAGAGCAGCAATCATGCTCCTAATAGCCCTCAGTTCAGAGTAGGAGCTGCTGGACTGGTCTGAAGCAGGCACCATTATTGCAGCCTGTGTAGGGGAGGGGGGAGTATCCCTCCATGTCTCCTCGGTCTCCTCTCCAGTGTCTGCAATCTCCTCTAATGTTTCCACAACTGCAGACTCCCTTGATCTCTCCTTCCCCTTATCTGAGGAGCTGATAACAGCTGTTACCTGGCTTCCAGTGTTTTGTTTGCGGGGGTTTCTCTGTGGCAGCTGTGAAGGTGACTGTGCCTGCAGCTTCTGAGCATGAGGTCCTCCCTGTGCCATTACAGAGGAGTGTGCTGCCTTTCTTCCTGCTGTCCCAAACAGTTTTGCCATGCCTGCCTCTCTCCCTTGCTTCTCAGGAAGTGTCAGGGCTGTCACAGCATCTTCAGGCTTCTTTCTCCGTGACATTGGAGCAGAGATTGTGAAGTTGAATAGCTCTATAAAGTCCCGGGTCTGCAGAGCTTATGGAGGTGCTTCCTCACACTTCCATGGCCAGGTCACGCCCCTGATATTCTATTTTTTTGGACAGGCACCTTGGATGACTGCCTTCACTTTATTTGGACACTCAACTCTAATAATCTAAACATCAGATTAACGTCACACCATTCATGGACTGAGGTGGTCTTTCTGGATCTTAAAATCCAACAGGAGGAAGGTAAGCTTTTTACTTTCCTGTACAGAAAAGATACAGCAACAAACAGCTTGCTCCATTATCAGAGTTTTCATCCTGAACACATGAGGAATGCGATTCCGAAGGGGAAATTCTTTCGGTTGAAAAGAAATTGTTCCAACGAGGCAACTTTTCAGACAGAGGCTCGAGATCTAACATCAAGATTTAAGAAGAGGGGTTACCCTCAAAAAGTAATATCAGGTGCTTTTCAAACTACTATGGCCACTGACAGATACAGTTTACTCAGGACAAAACAGAGAACGGCTCCAGAATTCCTGAGTATAATTACGACATTTAATAACCATTGGGGGGACGTGTATGGCACACTTGATCGTAACTGGTCAATATTGTGCAGTGATCCCAAGATTGAACAATTTATTGTCCCCAGACCTCGTTTGGTGGCCAACCGAGCCAAAAACCTGAAGGACTCATTGTCATCAAGTCATTTCAGTAGGCCAACCGTACCACTAGGGAGAGGTACCAAATTGATTGGTACCTTTCCTTGTGGTGATTGCTCTATCTGCCAATATATGGTGGCTTCAAATCAACTTGAGCTGACGGTCCACCCTGGACACATCATCACCAAATATTATGCGAACTGTCGCACACGCTACGTCATTTATGTGTTGCGTTGCGGTTGTTCGAAACTCTATGTTGGTGAGACCACCCAAGAACTTAGAAAGAGGGTCCAAAATCACGTTTCTAATATTCTTTGCGTGGAATCACATTTGAAGAGTGGTAAACCCATTTCATCGGTAGCAAAACACTTCCATGCATGCCACCATGGCTCCCCTAAGGGGTTAAAAATCATTGTGGTTGATAGCGCTTACAGCTCTATCCATAAATCACATATGACCAACGAGCTTCTAAGAAAAGAAGCTCGCTGGATTTACAATCTGCGGAGCATGTCACCCAATGGTTTGAATGAGGAAATGCTCTTTAATGGTTTTTATAAGAAATGATATGTGACCCCTCTAAGGTTTCTAACACCCTGTCACTTCACTCTTAGATATTATGAACTTGGACTGGTATCCAGCAGTTTTTTCACATGGTGTTCGGAGCATCTGAATGCCACGAACTGGTGTTATCCACCGTATACGTCTTCTCACGGCTATGGAGTCCCTTCTGGATGAACTCGTCACTTTGGATGTGTTTCGGATTTACATTGAAACCTCATCTTGCCTTGAACTCTGTTACATGTCCATGCATATACTGGTGTTTAGAGTTGATGTCTCCCTTTTTTCATGTTTAACAAAAGAGGTCCTCTTTCCTCTATTCAATCTCTTAGTTATTTTCTAGGTGAAAACAAAATCAGTCCTCACTATTCTTGTGAGTTGTTTTCTCATCTCACACTGATAAATCATCTCTCTCCTATTTAGGTCCTCTCACATCCATGTCTGATAATGTTTAATATTTCTTAATATTTCTTTTTTGCTAGGTCATATGATGACAAGTGGTCCGGTGCCAATGGAGATTTATTAATACCTTTCTTTTCCTTTTTTCCTGTTTATAGGTCTGTAGAGAGACGCTTATCAGCCTCCCTCTTCTTCAGTTTTTTCTTCATTTATGTCTGTGTATATATTTTCCTTTCATACATTTCTGCACACTGATCTGCAATTGGTGGCTTTGCCACTCCAATATTATCCGTAGTGCCTCCCTGCCCTCTCTTTCCCCTCCTATAGCCACTCCAGTCCAGCAACTAATGTTGCCGTAGCACTTCTATTTGTTTAATAAAGACTCTTTTTGAAGTGCGCATGCGCACCTTTTTCTTGATGACTGGCCGGTCTGCGCTTGCGTCCCGTCGCCTGGCGACGGCATACACAAGGGGGATCCCTTGCTACGTAATGACGCGTTATCTCGCGTCACCACGCCACCTCTAGTCCCGCCTCTACACTTCCGGGTATACGGCTGCAGACCTGGAAGTGACTTGCAGGTGGGCTTATTTGCTATACTATATAAACGTTTCCTTTACAGGTTACTGACAGGTCCTCCCCCATAGGAAGCCGTCTTATAGGCGGCGACACGCGTCGGGTGTCAAGCCTGCTATGTGCCTTGTGTGATGGATGATGATTTTACTGGTAACTATACTTGGACATAGTGGCACTGATTGGTGCACCTGAGGTCCTATTACTTATCTGACATTTATTCCTCCCTTCTTTTCAGGGCTTGCTGGTTAATTCATTACCACATTATTATATGTAGACACTGTCCCTCCCTACTTAGGGGATCTTTCGTCCCATTTACAGCACATTTGACCACACAGTGGTTGAGGTCCTCTAGCACAACCTTTTGTAGGAACTTATAAGGTTTGGTTAGTTTGGTTCTCCATTCTATTGCTCCAGCCTACTTATTCAACAGGTGTTCATATCTGATCCTGTTTCATGTGTGACCATTCTCAGTACATCAGTTTACTGTACTGTACGTTTTTTGATAGGATGATTGATTTTGCTGTGACTTTGTCTACTAATTGATTACCAGAATATTCTCATCATCCACATATAAGAAGTGGTTATATACTGCTGTGTTACCATTTGTTGGTTCATTATAATGCATATTACAAGGCCACAGCTTTGTTGGTGGTTTCCACCTTTTAATGGTTTTTAAATTGTCTGTCAGTTCCTGTTTGTATAAGTGTTCAATAAAATGAATTTTTGACTATTTATATTGGTCTTTTTTCTATATTTCCCTGATCCCGGTTATACATACATGCTTCTTTTCCTTCCCTAACATAATCACAAACCAGAACAGAACCAATAAACTATAATATTAGTCACGTGGGTCCCCCCCCCCCCCCCTTTTTTTTTTTTTTTTTTTTTGGAAAGCCAACAGTGCAGGAGGGGGGGGCACGCCAATCACCGCATTATCGGGCCAACAAATGAGGCCGGACATACGAACGAAAACGGGAGGATTCCCACCTCCCGATCCTTCTCACGACATCATCTCCCAACCCCCATCGTGAAGCCTCCGTGGCCGCCCCGATACGAAAAGAGTGCGTGCCGTATTCTTCCGGCCTCTCGCCGATGTTTTGTAAACACTCCTTCAACAGTGCCCCGAACTGAAATTTAGACAAAAAGGAACCATCATGATGTCGCAACAATGGCCCCGGGCAACCACTCCTAAATGCCAAAAAACGCCTTAACACAGTTACGGGACACACATTACTCCCGACAAGGGCATAGACCACTACTAACCAGCCTCGTCCTTCTTGATCCACCTTTGAACATCGCAACGAACACTCGACCCGCTCTTCCACAATCGCCACATCACTCAAAGCCAGACCACCCGCCCTGATCCTGGACGGGCTCACCAGCTCCCCAATACGGAAGGCCCCAAAAAAGGCTAACACAAATGCCGCTGAGAATAAAGCTCCCTCATAGACTGACCGACAAACCGTAAGCACACAAGTCACCAGCCTCTCCAACACTGCCACCGAAATTGGTCTCCGAGCATCCCTCTGACGTACACCCCTCCAAAATCCCTTCAACGCCTGACGTACCCTAAAATCCTTAGTCGCGTCATGTCGACCTAGTAACCGAAACCGAAAAGCCAGTGCTGCCACCCTTTGTGACACCACAGATGCAGACCGCCCTACCACAAAATCGTTACCTATAAACCTAAGCAACGCCTGCACAACATCCATGCCGCCATCCTCCTGCGGCATATCTGTAAACTCCTCCCATTCTTGCCACACTTTACCGTATCGGCACCAAGTGGCCTCGGTCACCGATCTGCGAATCAACTGCCTTACGACGTCACCAGATTCCATAAACCGTCCGGACACTGCAATCCTTCCTCGTCCGCCCACGGCACCAGTTCCCGAAACCTGCAAAACTGAAACCGTGAGAGCGAGTCATCCACCTCATTGTAAACACCCGGAACATGCTTAGCTATCACTTGAATGTTCCATTGCAAACACCGCAATACCAAATGCCGCAGATAGTCCACCACCGGCGGCGACTTGGCTGACAATGAATTAATTGCGTACACCACTGACATATTATCACAATGGAAACACACTTTCCTGTCCGAAAATTCCTGTCCCCATAATTCCACCGCAACCACAATAGGAAACAACTCCAACAGTGCCAAATTACGTGTCAAGCCTTGCTCTTGCCACACCGCGGGCCACGTCCCCGCACACCAATGTCCCTTAAAAAAGGCACCAAAACCAAGAGAACCCGCTGCATCCGTGAACAGCTGCAGCACGCTATTAGGCACTACTCTCTGAGGCCATAACGTGCGGCCATTGTACTCCTGCAAGAAAACATCCCAAACACGCAAGTCCTCCTTAATTCCTCTAGTAATACGCACAAAATGCGACGGGCATGATTTACCTGACATCGCAACTGCTAGCCGCCTAGCAAAAACCCGGCCCATCGGCAAAATTCTGCACGCAAAATTATGCTTCCCCAACAATGACTGGACCTCCTTTAGCCTCACCTTCCTGGCCTTGCACATCTTTGACACTGATTGCCTCAAATCCTCAAGTTTGTTCGTAGGGAGCCGGCATTCCCCCGCTACCGAATCAATTTCAATTCCCAGGAAACATAACACCGTAACCGGTCCTTCCGTTTTGTCTTCTGCCAACGGAATCCCAAACCATCCTGCAACCTTCTGTAACGTGAACAATAAACCAGCACAAACTGAGGAACCCGCCGGTCCCACGCAGAAAAAATCGTCCAAGTAATGGATAATGGAATCCATACCCGACACGTCCCTAACCACCCATTCCACAAACGAACTAAAAGCCTCAAAGTAAGAACAAGAAATCGAACAACCCATCGGCAGACAACGATCAACATAAAAACTCCCCTCCCACATGCAACCCAATAAATGCTGGCTCTCCGGGTGAACCGGCAACAGACGAAAAGCCGATTCCACATCTGACTTTGCCATCAAAGCCCCTGGACCAGCAGACCTCACCAATGCAACCGCTCTGTCAAATGACACATAACAAACTGCCGAAAGCTCCGGATCGATACCATCATTCACTGACGCACCTACCGGGAAAGACAGGTGGTGGATCAACCTGAACTTGTGCGGCTCCTTTTTTGGGACCACCCCCAATGGGGACACCCGCAGGTTCTCACATGGCGGGTCCTGAAATGGACCCGCCATACGACCCAACTCCACCTCCTTACTCAACTTAGCCCCAACCACCTCTGGATGGGCCGCGGCCGATCTCAAGTTTTTAGAACAAAACACCTCCCCCACCGTAACCGACGGAATTCTAAAGCCTGACAAAAAACCGAACCTCAACAACCTGGCGGCTTCGATATCCGGATATCTATTTAGAAACGGCGCCATCGCCTCGACTCTCACCGGACTCCTCCCTTTTTCCAGCCGCATCTCCGCCTTTTCCCCTGCCTTTTTTAAAACATCGCGCCAGACTATGGGTGCCTCCGCACCCTGAACACTCATGCTTAAACCTGCACGACGCTCCAAACTTACACTGCCCCTCGTTGAACTGCCAACAGCAACCTTTACGGAATGTGGCCGGGGAGCCCGCTCCCGATCCCGACGCCCCAGCCCCCCCACGAAAGGGCTGAGCCGGAGCAGTCATGAGCTCCAACCACAAAGAAATATCCTTGTGGTCCCACCTCATAGTCGGACGCAAAGCCTTGCGCTGCCTGAATTGCTCGTCATATCGTAACCATGCCAAGCCCCCGTACACCCTGTAAGCCTCCCCTATAGCGTTCAAATAAGCAAACAGGGCGGAACAATGTACCGGTTCATTTTCACCCACCACGCTCGCTAAAATAGCAAAGGCCTTCAACCAATTTGCAAACGTTCTCGGAATAAGCCGATAACGCCGCTTCTCCTCTTCCTCCTTCTCCTTCTTGGAGTCACTAGGCTTAACCTTATCTAAATTAAATTTTTCCAGAGGGAGCAGCCAAAAATTTCGACATACTCCCCTTTCCAAATTTTTTCTCTTACCTCTTTTTTAAGGTGAGCCCCCAGCGGGCTCTCATAACAAACGTATATCTCACTCTTGGCCTTATCATCCAATCTCACAACTTCATCCTCCTTTTCCTTTTCTCCCCCAGACGCATCAACCGCCGTCTCCGGCACCGGCGATGCTGCAACCGTAACACCGTCACTCGGCTGCTCTGCAGCCACCACCCCACTACTCACCGTGGCCGCGCTCGGACCCACCCAGGCTCCTACTGGAGAACCAGGCAGGCCACCCCCTCCTCCGCCGGACAATATAGTTTGCAACAAACCTAACAACTGACCCACTACATCCCCCCCGACGGACACCCCCGACACCACCGTCCCCGGCAGCCCCCCAACATTCCCCTCTACTCCTGATACACCAGCACTAACAATAGAAACATTCTCACCAGGCTGCCGCGGTGTAGCCGCAACGGAGTCCTCCTGCATCTGACTCAGCGATGACGATGATCCATCCGATAGCGCTCCTTCCTCCTCGCTCTCGTCTTCCGTGCCACCCAGAGGTGCCGACCCCGAGCTTAGCCGACCACTGCTGCCGCCCCTAGCCTCCGTGGCGGCCACGGCCCCCCTGGCTGGCCGCTGTTTCTTGGAGGACCGACCTTGTGTCCTCCGTGTCCTGCTGCTCATTGACTGCCCCCTTGGCCTCTTCTGACCAGAGCCTTCCAATGGGACCCCAGTCTCAAACCCACCCTGCCGACTGCAGGAGGGCTGCACCATAGCCGGGCCGCATTGGGAACCCCTCCCTGATCCTACAGGAGGGTCCGTTGTAGGAGCCCTGGACCATGCACCTGCTGCAGTGCCCCGCTGGGTGCCGCCCCCGTCATACCTGGGAGCCACCGCTGCTGCCGCTGCCGATCGGGTCCTCCTGCCCCCTTGTTCCAGGGGCTCCATGGCCTGTCTCCTCTCCCCGGCCACCGGCCATGACCGCAGACTGCGCCCTGTAGTCTCTTGTCCCCCCGGCGACGTTGGCCCCTCCAATACCGGAGGCGGCTCCTGCCCCCGCCGATTGCGGGGGGTTAACAATGCATCCTGTGGCCGCTCGGCGCTCTCCCCCCTTCTCGCTTGCCCGGGAGACGCCGCCATGTTATTTCTCCCGGACCGCGGACCGGAAGTGAACCGCCGGCTGGCCCCGCCCACTTCCGGAGCATCGCGGCCACGCCGTGGATTCCTCGCGACGGCCAGTGCGGGCCCCTGAGCGGATGGGCACCCACGCTGCCGCGGAGGGTCCCCACCGGGGCTCCCTGAACGGGCCCGCCTCCCCCCCCGTGACTCCGGGGAGTACCGCTCTGGTGGACGCGATCGGCGGCCACGTGCAGAGGGGGTGGAGGGGGCTGGTGCTGATGGGGAAGCGCAGGCAGCCCTCACATACTCCTGCACTGCCTGCGCCCCATGCACCGCTGCAGCACCCTGGATGAGTGCTCTCAAAGCCGCAAGATCTGCCATGGTGGTAAGTCAGATCTTGCACACAGCAATACCCTGAAACTGCTCTGATCCCCGGAAATGGAGTGAGGGTCACTTCCTCCCTCACTCCTGTAATGTCCCCTAAAGCTCCCCCTCTTCCTGTCCTAAGTACACCCCCCTTTCACCAATAGCCAACTACTGCCTCACACAAATCCCCCAATCCCATACCTTTCCTATTAACTCCCTACCTCCCAGAAAGTCATGGGGTCTGTACGCCTTATGGGCTCCCAGACCTTTCTTTACCATAGTTTACAGCATAAACAATGAGCTAAATTGCATCTAAAGGATCCAATCTTCATACTATTCTTTTGACACTTTCTTGTTTCTCAAGTCCTCCAATATCCCAGAAGTGATGTTTTAAGTGTGTGGCGCCCCTGCGTACAGGTGGCCACAGAAGGGTACTGCAGCCAGGCAGTTAGGACAGTAAACACTACACCCTCACAGCCCACATCCCCACGCATAGAGAGGGTTCACATCCAGCTCTGAGGTCGGAGACTATATGAGACCAGAGGAGTGATGGATGAGGAGTGGGTTGGGCACACCAGAAGGTCAGGTGACTGACAGTATATAGAGAGGGGGAGGAGTGAAGGAAGTTAGTAGGCTGAAGTAGCTGAGAAGCAAAGACAAGGAGAAGCTGAGCTGAGCTGAGACAGAAAGACACATGCTGCCTGGAAGTGCCTAAGCTGAGGAGCGCTGACCCGTACTGAGCCAATGCGAGCCAGATGGGGGGGAAAGCCCATCCAAGATGCTGAAACCACCAGGAGTGTGACAGACAGAGAAGGGACGGTGCAACCCGTGCCCTAGACAGCAGCCGAAGCTACTAACAGCAGGTGGAGAAGCCCTCCTAGATATCTGAAGGAAACAGAGGAAGGAGCCTGGTAGTTTAATGCTGTAGACTACTGCAGGCTGGGCTAAGGCAGAGTGTCAGCTCTGAAGGGGACCGACGATTTACCCGGTATCCCCAGATTCACTGACGGGGAGCTTTAGTTTCAAGCTGGAGTTCCTAACCCAAAGAACAGGCAGCTCAGTGACACACTAGGACTCACAGAAGCCCGAGTCACCGCTATACTGTTCAGCGTCCGCATACACCCGTGTAAGACGGAGAAAGAGAATAATAGCCCGGAAAGGCATACTTAAAGACTGTGTGAGGGGTCACAAGGAGAGAGGAGCCTGGCTGCAGGAGAGAAGGGAACCCGGAGAGGGAGAATGCACCCGTGTGTTAAGAGCTGTGTAAAGAATTGCAGATGACCTGTAAACTGCTTGAAAGAACTAAGTAAAGCTTTGGAAACCCTGCATTGTCTCCTGCCTGCTTCTATCTGCAGATCCTCTCTCCCACACAGGCTGCACCAAGAAGACCTCAACCTGCAGAGCCACAGCCTGTCAGCAGCAGTACAGGAGGAGAGATCCCTGCAGCTGCAAAGTAAGTGCACTCACACAGACCAATTGACTTTAACTCCTTACTGCCCCGGGGGATACAGTTCTCCCCACTAGAACTATACCATCCCCGCTGCCATTCCATCACCCCCGGAGGTTCTGCAGCAGCCGCGGCCCCATCACTGGCCGCATCAAGTGGGTGGCGTCACCCGTGACATATCCCTTGTAAATAATTCCCCTTTTATTGTGCTGAGCCAGGGACACGGTCCGGACCAGGCCACCAGTGACATCCCCAGCAGCAGATCGGTTCGGTACCGAGTACCCCACGTCCCTTGGGGCTCCACATCCTGGCGTCACGAACAGGATCTACCCGGTCCAAAAGAATTGGACCTTGTGTGCCCAAATCCTGTGTTCTGGACTTTTCCCGCCAAATCTGACCCTAATGGCGGCCACCAGGGACTAGCGCCATGTGCAGAGGGGGCGTTCCTAAGACCCCCATCGTGGGCCGGTCCGGTCCAAGGCGCGAAAAGAAGGTCCCGCCCTGGCTCTCCTTAACTCCGGGAGAGCCAGCTGTCACTCTAAAAGAAGAGCCGCCGCCCCTAGACCCTCCTACCAAGAAGCTGGCGCGAACGAAGAAGACGGAAATCGTCATCAGGAGGGGGCGGAGCAGGCAACCGGAAGAGAAGCAGTCGCCATTCCAGTACACGAGGACGGAAGCGGAGGACGCACTGAAGAGCGCTGTGTGCGAGAGACCACGAGTGATCCCGGAGGGCCCACAGATTGAACCAGTGGAGGAACCCGGCCGAGGAGAGACCCCGTGTGATCGTGCAGAGATGGCGGAAGGCGGAGAAGAGCGTCCCCGCGTCCCAGACACCCGGAGGGGTGTATTGCGGCTGCTGCCCCTGAGGATGACACGGGTTCAGGAAGCTAATAGAACCCGGATTCAAATCGACATCGACCGCAGCCCGAACTACGAAGTCCGGCTGCAGCGACCCGGCTGGGTCGAGGAGCACGGACGTGCCGCGAGCGACGCCGAAGGCCATACTGCTGTACTTGTGGATGTGAGTACCCCGCCAGCTATCGTGAACCAGGCCTGGAGAGATGTAGACCCGCTCGGAGCTCTACCGGAAGGGTTCCTGAAGCTGCCGGAGCCCCTGATCCCTGCACCAAAGACACTCGAGGTGAGAGGGGAGCAGCTGCGTTGCTGGTGGGAGCGGAAGAAGGGCTGCGAGGATCTGATGGGCTTCCTAGGAGATCCTGGAGGTGAAGTAGGCCCCGCGGAGGTCGTAACCAGAGAGGAATACATCCGGAGATGTGTGCGGAGATGGGAGAAAGAGGAGGTCGAGAGGCTGGCACAGAAGCAGGAGCTGGTAGCCCGCGCCAAAGAGGCCAAAAACGCAGCCCGCCGCGACCGTGAGATCCAGGACTCCCCAAGACACGAGGGCCAGATTGTAAAGATCATCCGAGAGAGAGGTTACGCCTTCGCCCGCGAACCCGGAGGTCGGTATGACATATTTATCAATAAAAGAGAGGTGGAAGAGGAGCTCCCGCCAGACCATCCAGATCGCCAGGTCGAGATCGGCGAGTGGGTATCATACCACATTGCACAAGGCGAGCGCGGCCCGTACGGCCTCCAAGTCAAGAGACTCTGTTTGCAAGCAGAAAAAGATGAAGCCTCGACTGCAGAATATTGTGAAGTGCGAGAGGACTTATATGAGTCAAGCTACATTGATGTGGCGACCAACACGGATCCTGTCGTCATACTTGAGACCCCGGTGCTCACTAAAGATGCCATCACCCAGACGCCAGAGAGCTACATGCTGATCGATGCTCTGCAGCACCTGGAGTTGTTCCCTAAGAGGAAGTCAGCACCGCAGAAGCTGCCGTGGAAGCAACCGGAGAAGAAGGAGTGAACACGGGTCCTTAAAGTACAGAAGAAGAACTGTAAGTGTGAATGTACATTGTTCCTTATTGCTCCCCCAACCTTACCTGAGTGAATGCTAGCATTCCCCTGTCTGTCTTATGTGTTTTACATGAACAATTGACATCATAGACAATGACATGATACGAACTCCCTTTTGTAAATAGTTGAGCACCTTTTGTGTGCTCCCCTTTGGTTTTAAGACCAGCAGTGCACATGCGAAGTAGTGCACGAGACTTTAACTGTTTTGAAGCTGCTTTTTGAGCATTTTTGCACTTTTGAAAAGAAGAATTTTATACTTTTATACGAAGTAATGTCTTATAATGTGTGTTTTACAGCGAAGAGGGTAATGACGAGTATATACCCATGCACTCATGTTTTATAGTTAATGTAACGTTCCAAGAATCGTGCCTCCCGGACGGGAAGAAACCAAGAATTCATAATGTTTACTGTTATATAAGATAAAAATGTTTTCAGGGTAACCAACGTCGAGTCGCGCGCGGACGCGCTGTTTAACTCCGGGAGAATGTGGCGCCCCTGCGTACAGGTGGCCACAGAAGGGTACTGCAGCCAGGCAGTTAGGACAGTAAACACTACACCCTCACAGCCCACATCCCCACGCATAGAGAGGGTTCACATCCAGCTCTGAGGTCGGAGACTATATGAGACCAGAGGAGTGATGGATGAGGAGTGGGTTGGGCACACCAGAAGGTCAGGTGACTGACAGTATATAGAGAGGGGGAGGAGTGAAGGAAGTTAGTAGGCTGAAGTAGCTGAGAAGCAAAGACAAGGAGAAGCTGAGCTGAGCTGAGACAGAAAGACACATGCTGCCTGGAAGTGCCTAAGCTGAGGAGCGCTGACCCGTACTGAGCCAATGCGAGCCAGATGGGGGGGAAAGCCCATCCAAGATGCTGAAACCACCAGGAGTGTGACAGACAGAGAAGGGACGGTGCAACCCGTGCCCTAGACAGCAGCCGAAGCTACTAACAGCAGGTGGAGAAGCCCTCCTAGATATCTGAAGGAAACAGAGGAAGGAGCCTGGTAGTTTAATGCTGTAGACTACTGCAGGCTGGGCTAAGGCAGAGTGTCAGCTCTGAAGGGGACCGACGATTTACCCGGTATCCCCAGATTCACTGACGGGGAGCTTTAGTTTCAAGCTGGAGTTCCTAACCCAAAGAACAGGCAGCTCAGTGACACACTAGGACTCACAGAAGCCCGAGTCACCGCTATACTGTTCAGCGTCCGCATACACCCGTGTAAGACGGAGAAAGAGAATAATAGCCCGGAAAGGCATACTTAAAGACTGTGTGAGGGGTCACAAGGAGAGAGGAGCCTGGCTGCAGGAGAGAAGGGAACCCGGAGAGGGAGAATGCACCCGTGTGTTAAGAGCTGTGTAAAGAATTGCAGATGACCTGTAAACTGCTTGAAAGAACTAAGTAAAGCTTTGGAAACCCTGCATTGTCTCCTGCCTGCTTCTATCTGCAGATCCTCTCTCCCACACAGGCTGCACCAAGAAGACCTCAACCTGCAGAGCCACAGCCTGTCAGCAGCAGTACAGGAGGAGAGATCCCTGCAGCTGCAAAGTAAGTGCACTCACACAGACCAATTGACTTTAACTCCTTACTGCCCCGGGGGATACAGTTCTCCCCACTAGAACTATACCATCCCCGCTGCCATTCCATCACTCCCGGAGGTTCTGCAGCAGCCGCGGCCCCATCACTGGCCGCATCAAGTGGGTGGCGTCACCCGTGACATATCCCTTGTAAATAATTCCCCTTTTATTGTGCTGAGCCAGGGACACGGTCCGGACCAGGCCACCAGTGACATCCCCAGCAGCAGATCGGTTCGGTACCGAGTACCCCACGTCCCTTGGGGCTCCACAAGTGCAGTTGGAGACAAAATAATTTCTATGATACAACTTGATTTTTATTGATATGTGCAATATTTTGTGAATGTTTATTATGAAACTGACTGACATTTTTATAATGAAGTTTTTTAAGTCGTTTTTATTGCAAATAATGTGTAATAGTTTTAAGTGATGTTTGTGATCATGTGACGTGTTGCCTACCTCATTTCCTGGAGAGGATTGTATATAACAAGTGTGATGTATGACATTAGTGTAACTTCAACTCCTGAGGAAGTGTACAGTGTGTTCACGAAACGCGTAGAGGTTACAGAGGAATAAAGAGTTGGTCGGAGATTTATTATCTTTGAGGACAGCACGATCTTGAAGCAGTTTTCTTCCTTCTCCTTTTATATTTGATCTGCGGTACCGGTGGATTGCTGCAGTAGTGTGGATGCTGTGGATTTTACTCGGAGGTGCATATGGTTATGTCACACACAACTAAACCAGGTGAGTGGATCCATATAGAAAATTGACTATATACAATTGAGATAAGACTATAGTGCGCTTTCTTCCCCTCTATTATGGAAAATAATTGCAGACAGATTGGCCACAATACTCCCAGTCTGGATTTGTTAAAGGGAGATCAGCTGTCACCAGACATTAGAAAGGCAGTGATGCTACTAGATGTGATTAGAGAGAGAAAATTAAAGGACTTATCCAGCTTAAATCAATCTTTACAGTATTGGGCTACACAGATACAAGTAGATAGATGGTAATTACCTACCTGATCTGCTGTAAGCCCTTCTTTACTGTCAGCACCTGTCTCAGAGCTGTCATATGACCTCTCCTGCAGTGATTTTGCTGCTTCCTGTGATGTCATGTCCCGACCATGTAAAATCGCTTGATCGTGACATCGCAGATTTGTGAGCCGGAGCTCATATCAAGCGATAAACGCTTGTTCAATCTGCTTCATCGTGGTGTATGACACCACGATGAACGATCTCCCAGCGGCAGAGCCTAAGCTGGGAGATGGTAACTATGGTACACGTCGGGTTACTAAGCGACGCGCGGCGCCTAGTAACCCGATATGTACCATAGTTACCAGCGATCTCGCTGGTCCACATCGCTGGTGAGTCTGTCTGTGTGACATCTCACCAGCGATGTGAGCGATATTGTAAGCGATTGCGCGTGCACGTGATCGCGTACAATATCGCTAGCGATGTCGACATGTGTGACGGCTGCTTATAAGTGCTGTATAGGTCAGCACTCAGATTGACCAGAAAGCAGCAATAGTCAGCCCCATCTGCCAGCAGAAAAGTACTACCTTGGCCTATCTCTAATAGTAGAGAATCTGTGACTGGCAGTCAGGACTCAGTCATGCGGAAGGGATAAGCAGTGATGGACGATGCTCATCCAAAGCTTAAGAAGCTCAGCCTCCTGAATGGTAGTGATAAGCGGCGACACTTATCCAAAGCATTAGACAGCGCTGAGTCCTGACACCTGACTGGCGGCATCAGAACTCAATGCCACCTAGTACAAGGGATAAGCGGCAGCGCACGTCACTTATATCAATACAGGGTTCTTTCCTGCACTCTGGCACTATTTGCCTGTGACGCCAAAATACCTTGTCCTGGCCCTGTGTACAGCACCTCTAATATGCGGCATCATATAGAATCACAGGCCCCTCATAACTACAGAATTTTACATACAATGATTTTTCAGGTTTCCATCACTTTAATGTTACTAAATTATTTCTTCTGCTCACTTGAAAGAAGATTAAAAAAAAAAAACACATCGAACACCTTAAAAGCTCAATTTTATCAGCAGCGATTAACGTGTTCCTGGAACTTTTACTCATCTTTAAAATTATTCAAAGAGGTTTAGTGTCATCATTTTAACTTCTGAATATTGAATTTCAGATGAAACAGGATTAGCTGCTGCCAGATAATAACTTCTAGGAACACGAGAGAAGAGAAGGCGATACAACATGTACTACCGTAAGAACAGTGTCTGTATTCTTTACACTCAGCTCGTCAGTGCTTATACCACCATACAGTGATATAGTTTTCCATCTTTTTGGAGATATCCTCCCCCCTTCAGATTTAGTACACAGACAGCCACATTTCTCATTCAGGAATCTGTAATTACTGGATGAAAAACAGCTGGGTGGAGGTCAATGGTTGAGTCTGATGGTGGGGTTACACGTAGTGATATCGTCCCGATATCGCATACAACGCCGCGGGAGCGCGCATTTTGGGAGCACTTTTCCCGATATCACATCGCTGGTTTACACGCTGCGATATCGGGAAACAACGTCCCTCCGATGTGTACGCCCACCAACCCAGTAACGACCATTTAACATGGGTGTTAATGGGTGAGGTGCGAGTACGCATCGGAGTTGGGCTGTCACACGCAGCGATGCTGGTACAACGGCCTTGCGATATCGGGGAGTTGAATAGCTCTGCTATTCAACTCCGATATCGTTTTGGCATCGTTCCAGCATCGCGTTGGATGCTAAAACAGTACAACGCGCACCGATATCGGCTCCAACTCGCGACCCACGTGACTTTTTGTCGGAGTTGGGTCGGAGTTGGACGCCGATATCGCGGCGTGTAAACCCACCATGATGGTGGGTTTACACACACCAATTTATCTGTTCAATATCTGAACAGATCTCTGGTTGCAGTGAAATCATGGACACATAGTTCCATTTTGTGGCTGTGTACAACAGACTAGCATAACCCGCCATAACCCCGGCCGAACAATAACCACAGACACCAGGTTAACCTTTTATCATTTTATTGAGGGTCTCCAACCACCATCTCAAATTGTAACTCTTAAATGGGAATTTTAATATTTAAATTGGCCGCAGCTTGATGAAGGCTCAAAACCGCCTTGAGAACCAGTGACTGTAAGTGTTCTGTCACTGGCCATCCAGCACAGGTAACTTACACCTCCGTCACTTACTCCGCTGCTGCGACAAACCATTTCCATAACCATAGGGGAGGGAGGGTGGGCACTTGCGCTCCGGGATTCAGATGCAGGAGAGGCAATATGGCCGCCGCTCCCTGCTTTTATAACCAGGGCGGGACCTGGAACCAATGACAGGGGACCGATCTATGATAGGCTCGTTTAACCCTGGTGGTTTAGCAGTCCGGCAACATTAACCCCTTCTAAGGGCCTGCTAGTCAGGGAGCAGCGTTAAAGCCGCAGTGCTCCACATGGAGCAATGTATCCATGATTTCACTGCAACCAGAGATCTGTTCAGATATTGAACAGATAAATTGGTGTGTGTAAACCCACCATTAAGGCCACTTCACACACACAGATATCTGAGGCGGCCGTCACAAGCTGCAATATCGTGAGCGATATTGTAAGCGATCACGTGCACGCGCAATCGCTAACAATATCGCACACATCGCTGGTGAGATGTCACACAGACAGACTCACCAGCGATGTGGAGCAGCGAGATCGCTGGTAACTATGGTACACATCGGGTTACTAGGCACCGCGCGGCGCTTAGTAACCCGACGTTTACCATAGATACCATCTCCCAGCATAGGCTCTGCCGCTGGGAGATCGTTCATCGTGGTGTCACACACCACGATGAAGCAGATTGAACAAGCGATGATCGCTTGATATGAGCTCCGGCTCTCATATCTGCGGTGTCACGATCAAGCGATTTTACATTGTAAAATCGCTTGATTACACGCAGCGATGCACAAACGATATCCCTTAAGCGATCAAAAAGCAGATCGCTTAAACGATATCGTTCAAGAAATTGAACCGTGTGACGGCCGCCTGAGTCCAATATCTGAACAGATCTCTGGTTGCAGTGAAATCATGGATACATTGCTCTATTTTGTGGCTGTGTACAACATGGAGCAATGTATCCATGATTTCACTGCAACCAGAGATCTGTTCAGATATTGGACTCAGATATCTGTGTGTGTGAAGTGGCCTTTACATGTGCTCCAATCTAATGGGGATAAAAATTCCAGATCTGCCAATCAGTGTGGGTCCCAGCAGTGAAACCCTCCACCAATCAATAAGTTATCACTTATCCTGAGGAAAGGCAATTACATGTTTTCATTGGAAAAATCCTGTAAGTACATCTCTGCTGCTGTGTAAAAGCCACAGGACAAGGAGGAATTAAACTTCCAAATATTTATTCTCAAATGGAAATACAAAATCTACTAATTAATATTAGAGAAAACAAATGACCACCATACACAGCACAATTCACTAGACCAAGACCAATAATACTACATACAGGGGACAAATACCGCTACACCATGACCAGACCACATATTACCACTACAGAGTGACTTACTAATACCACATACAAGGGACAAATACCATCACACTGTTACGTGACCGCATATTACCACCACATTGTGAACTAGTAATACCACATACATGGGACAAATACTGCTACATCAAGACCAGACCACATATTACCACCAAATATTACCACCACATAGTTCCCGTATAATACCACATACAAAGGACAAATACCGCAACACCATGACAGAGCACATAATGCCACCACATAGTCAATTCATAAAACCGCAAACAAAGGACAAGTAGCGCATGATGGAACAAGGGGAAGAAGACCTGCAACCAGATGGCTTGATACTATGACAAAAACAGTAGTGACGACCCTGGTGGACCTATATAGGCTTGCACAAAGTCAATATTCCTACAGAACGCTCAAAGACGACATTGCTCGAGATCGAGCTTAAGGTCGTAAAAAAAAGAATAGGGAGACTGTGGGCCCATCATACTTTGTATAGGGTAGCTGTGGGCCCATCATACTGTCCATTACACTGTACTGTATATAGGGGAGCTGTGGACCCACCATACTGTGAATAGAGGAGCTGAAGCTCTATCATACTATGAGGGATCATCTAACTGTGTATAGCAGGGGTGGGCATCTCCAGGCCTCGAGGGCCGTACACAGTGCAGGTTTTCTGTATATCCTTAGCATTTGACAGTTGGTAATTTAATCTCCTGCACAGGTGATGATTCCAACTGTCAAATGCTAAGGATATCCAGAAAACCTGGACTGTGTGCGGCCCTCGAGGCCTGGAGCTGCCCACCCCTGGTGTATAGGATAGCTGTATGTCCATCATGCTTTGTAAAGAGGAGCAGTGGACCCATCATACTGTGTATAGGCACGCTGTGAACCCATCAAACTGTGTATAGGAGAGCTGGGGGTCCATCATACTGTGTATAGGGGAGCTGTGGACCCATCATACCGTGTATAGGGGAGCCGTGAACCCATCAAACTGTGTATAGGAGAGCTGGGGGTCCATCATACTGTGTATAGGGTAGCTGAAAGCCCATTAAAATATGTATAGAGGAGCATGGGGAAGTCAGGGGACATTATTAAATGTTAAAGCATCACTGCAGCATTTTGTTTTTTTCTCTCGCTGGAGTGGTGCTTTAAATGTAGCTGGGACAATCAGACATGTAGAATCCAGTGGACAAGTCTACATATTGGGGTGTGCATAGATCCCACAAATATTGAGGCCATATTTTAAACCTCAGGATATTGATAGGAACATATATTTTTATGATGAAACATATATGATGTTCTCTTTGAGGGCTTCTGCTCAAGCCGAATCGTGCTACTGTGATGCCTTCACATGCATGAGATTGAAAAATAAAGGATTTAACTTAAAAAGGAATACCAGGAGGGCTGGTCTATTTCTTTGTTTGGATTTTGGTTGGTTTTACACATCAGTAAAATTGAGATTGTGTTTGGATTGGAAGACCCAATTCAACCTCTGGGTACCTCGAGTTGAACTAACTGCTTCAATCTAATATATAAAGTTGAGTGTACAGTTGTGGCCAAAAGTATTGACACCCCTGCAATTCTGTCAGATAATACTCAGTTTCTTCCTGATAATGATTGCAATCACAAATTCTTTGGGATTATTATCTTCATTTAATTTGTCTTAAATGAAAAAACACAAAAACAATTGTCCTAAAGCCAAATTGGATATAATTCCACACCAAACATAAAAAAAAGGGGTGGATAAAAGTATTGGTACTGTTAGAAAAATCATGCGATGCTTCCCTAACAACACCTGTAACTTACCTGTGGCACCTAACAGGTGTTGGCAATAACTAAATCACACTTGCAGCCAGTTGACATGGATTAAAGTTGACTCAACATCTGTCCTGTGTCCTTGTGTGTACCACATTGAGCATGGAAAAAAGAAAGAAGACCAAAGAACTGTCTGAGGACTTGAGAAACCAAATTGTGAGGAAGCATGAGCAATCTCAAGGCTACAAGTCCATCTCCAAAGACCTGAATGTTCCTGTGGCTACCGTGCGCAGTGTCGTCCAGAAATTTAAAGCCCATGGCACTGTGACTAACCTCCCTAGATGTGGATGGAAAAAAAAAATTGACGAGAGATTTCAATGCAAGATTGTGCGGATGGTGGATAAAGAACCTCAACTAACATCCAAACAAGTTTAAGCTGCCCTGCAGTCCGAGGGTACAACAGTGTCAGCCTGTACTATCCGTCGGCATCTTAATGAAAAGGGACTGTATGGTAGGATACCCAGGAAGACCCCACTTCTTACCCCGAGACATAAAAAAGCCAGGCTGGAGTTTGCCAAAACTTACCTGAGAAAGCCTAAAACGTTTTGGAAGAATGTTCCCTGGTCAGATGAGACAAAAGTAGAGGTTTTTGGGCAAAGGCATCGACATAGAGTTTACAGGAGAAAAATAGAGGCATTCAAAGGAAAGAACACGGTCCCTACAGTCAAACATGGCGGAGGTTCGCTGATGTTTTGGGGTTGCTTTACTGCTGCTGGCACTGGACTGCTTGACTGTGTGCATGGCATTATGAAGTCTGAAGACTACCAACAAATTTTGCAGCATAAAGTAGGTCCCAGTGTGAGAAAGCTGGGTCTCCCTCAGAGGTCATGGGTCTTCCAGCAGGACAATGACCCAAAACACACTTCAAAAAGCACTAGAAAATGGTTTGAGAGAAAGCACTGGATACTTCTAAGGTGGCCAGCAATGAGTCCAGACCTGAATCCCATAGAACACCTGTGGAGGGATCTAAAAATGGCAGTTTGGAGAAGGCACCCTTCAAATATCAGGGACCTGGAGCAGTTTGCCAAAGAAGAATGGTCTAAAATTCCAGCAGAGCATTGTAAGAAACTCGTTGATGGTTACCGGAAGCGGTTGATCGCATTTATTTTGGCTAAAGGTTGTGCAACCAAGTATTAGGCTGAGGGTGCCAATACTTTTGTCTGGCCCATTTTTGGAGTTTTGTGTGAAATGATCAATGTTTTGCTTTTTGCTTCATTTTCTTTTGTGTTTTTTCATTGAAGACTAATTAAATGAAGATAATAATCCCAAAGAATTTGTGATTGCAATCATTTTCAGGAAGAAACTGAGTATTATCTAACAGAACTGCAGGGGTGTCAATACTTTTGGCCACAACTGTATGTATGTATGTATGTATGTGTGTACGCATCATAGCTCTGCGCCCTCCAGGTAGCCCCGCCCCTTCATAGCTCAGCCTCATTTATGACCCTGTCCCCAAAATGCATCCTCTAAACCCGCCTCCCCTTCAAACCCACACCCACAAAAATCTGCAGACCCCCACAATCCTGCACCCCTATCCCCCAAACCTGCCAACCTAAATCTGCACCCCCCACAAACTCGTATCCCCGCCCCTCAAACTTGCACCCCCACCCCTAACCACCCCAAACTAGCACCCCTGCTCCCCCAAAAAATACCAACCCCTGCTCCCCCAAAACATGCTACCCCCACACCATCGCCCCATGATGTAAGTCACATGTCTTTAGCTGTATAATGAGTGTGTGAGGTTTTCGATACTGCCAATCAGTGGCGTAACTAGAGTCTGGTGGGCCCCGGTGCGAAATACAGACCTGGGCCCCCCTCTTCCCCTCGCGCGAGCACATATTGGTCAGATGTTTGGGCCCCATGTAACGTTCTAAGATCTATAAAGACTCACAAATTGACCCCTGCTATATATGGTCATCCTACTGGAATATGGAGCTTATCCTTTTAAATATGTCTCCCATCCTGCTATATATGGTCCTCCTCCTGGAATATGGCCCATCGCATTATTATAATGCATCCCCATATTCCTCCATATGTTACAATATACCCCATAGTCCTCCATGTATTATAATGCATCCCATAGTCCCCCATTCATAAGGTAGCCCCAATAGTCATCCAATTATTATAATGCACCCCCACTATCCTACATATAGTAGCCTCACAGACCTCCATATAGTATAATACAGCCTCACAGGCCTCTATAGAGTGTAATACATCCTCAGAACCTCTGCATATAGTATAATAAAGTCTCACAGCCCTCCATATAGTATAATATAGCCTCACAGCCCTCCATATAGTATAATGCATCCTCACAGTCCTCCATATAGTATAACTCAGGCTCAGTTCTCCATGTAGTGCAGCCTCTATAGTACAGCCTTATTTATGCAGCCTCATAGCTATCCTTATAGTATAGCCTCATATATTGCATCCTTATATATGCAGCCTCATAGCTCTCCATGTAGTGCAGCCTTATATCTCTCTATATATTGTGTTATATATGCAGCCTAAGGCTATGTGATCATGGTCTGGAGAAGCTGCGTGTTGGACGCAGCTCCTCCGGACCTGAGTGAGGCCGTGGGTGCCCGCAGGGAGACCGCAGCCGCCCTGTACTCACCATGTGTGGCAGGTGCAGGGCGGCTTCTCCCTGCTGTCACCCGATTGGAACCGCTTCCGACTCCGAAGCATGAAATTAACATGCTGCGGAGATGCGGAGGAGCGGACACCCACACCGCAGCTGTCAGAACGCTGTGGTCGGGTTAAGCATATTCAGGATGGGATTTCTACAAATCCCATCCACTATGCTTATACTGTACTACGCAGCGGTTTTGAATGCAGCAACAAGACACTGCGTCCAAACCACTGCGTATCCTTATCATCAGCACACAGCTTTATATATGCAGCCCTATCGGGATCTGAAAAATAGGATTAGTGAGAACTGCACAAAACTGTAGACTCACTCCAAAACCCAGTGTCATCCCACATGTTAGCCTATTCCAGTAGTGGAGTTTTCTGCTCTTCTTCTTTAGTGTTCCCTGCTCTCCTCCTCCTGTGTCCCCAGCTCTCCTCCTGTGTTTACGGTCCTCTGTCCCCAGCTCTCCTCCTTTTCTGTCCCCCATTCTCCTGTATTCCACACTCTTCTCCTACAGTGTCCCCCATTCTCCTGTGTGTCCCCCGCTCTCCTCCTCCTGTGTCCCCAGCTCTCCTCCTCCAGTGTCCCCCATTTTCCTGTGTCCCCAGCTCTCCTCCTTCTCTGACACCCATTCTCCTGTGTCCCCCGCTCTCCTCCTCCAGTGCCCCCCATTCTCCTGTGTCCCCAGCTCTCCTCCTTCTCTGACACCCATTCTCCTGCGTCCCCCGCTCTCCTCCTCCAGTGTCCCCCATTCTCCTGTGTCCCCAGCTCTCCTCCTCCTCTGTCCTCTGTTCTTCTGTCTCCTGCTCTGATCTTCCTGTGTTCCCCGCTCTCCTCCTCCGGTGTCCTCCGTTCTTCTGTCCCCCGCTCTCCTCCTCCTGTGTCCCCCGCTGTCCTCCTCCTGTGTCCCCCGCTCTCCTCTTTCTGTGTCCTCCATTCTTCTGTCCCCTGCTCTCCTCCTCCTGTGTCCCCAGCTCTCCTCCTCCTCTGTCCCCGTTCTCCTGTGTCCCCAGCTCTCCTCTTCCTGTGTCCCAAGTTCTCCTGTGTCCCCAGCTCTCCTCCTCCTCTGTCCCTGTTCTCCTGTGTCCCCAGCTCTCCTCCTCCTGTGTCCCCAGTTCTCCTCTGTCCCCTCCTCTCCTCCTCCTGCATCCCCAGCCCTCCTCCTCCTCTGTCCTCTGTTCTTCTGTCTCCTGCTCTGCTCCTCCTGTGTCCCCCGCTCTCCTTTTCCTGTGTCCTCGGTTGTTCTGTCCCCTGCTCTCCTCCTCCTGTGTCCCCTGCTCTCCTCCTCCTGTGTCCTCCGTCCTTCTTTCCCCTGCTCTCCTCCTCCTGTTTCCCCTGTTCTCCTGTGTCCCCCGCTCTCCTCCTCCTCTGTCCCCCGTTCTCCTGTGTGCCCCATTCCCCTGTGTCCCCAGCTCACCTCCTTCTCCTTTCACCATTGCCCTCCGCTTTCTTCTTCTCTTCAATGAGCGGCCAGGACCAAACACATGGCTACCGGGACACCGGGAAGGAGACTGAGGAGGGGGCGGAGCCACCTCGCAAGTCCCTGGTCACCTGACTGGCGTCAGTCACCTGACCTGCAGGGAATAGGATGTGGCCGGACAGCTTCCAAAGGTACCGCTGTCCTGACTGCGGCGGTGTGTGCTGCGCCTGGCGCCGGGGTCGCCAGGCGCAGAGCGCTGGAATCGCGCGGCGCAGGGGGTGGCTGGCTACACGGGCGCCGGGCCCCCTATAGGTCTGGGCCCCGTCGCAGCCGCGACCCCTGCGACCGTGAATGTTACGCCACTGCTGCCAATTACTGACAATAATGCCCCATAACAAAAGGAATTTGATTGGATGATTGTTGTCAGACACTAAGGGTACCGTTACACGTCGCAACATTGCATGCAATTTCACTTGCAATTTGCTGGTTGCAGTGAAATCATGGACACATTGTTCCATTTTGTTGCCGTGTACAAATGAAACAATGTGTCCATGATTTCACTGCAACCAGCAAATTGCCAGTGAAATTGCATGCAATGTTGCGACGTGTAACGGTACCCTAATAGAAAATCTGTACTACGGCTCAATGACAAATTTGAAGAGATGAAAGCAAGGCTGACAGACATGAGAACAAGAACTGCTTACTCATGGCCACTGAAACATCTCAGCAGAGAGAAGCAAGACTTACAGAAAAGAGAACAAGAGCATTGTCTAAATTATATAAATGTACTACCTGTAGAGCCCGGCGTTGCCCGGGCATAGTAACTGTTTTTAGTTATAAGCTGAGTGTAAGTCTGTGTGTTTATGTATGTCCACTATACGCATTAAACCTGCCTCCCCCCACCAATCACCGAACCCGCCCCACCCACCCCCACTCCACCCAAACCTTAATTATAAGCTGAATGTATGTTTATGTATGTCCAATATACGCATCAAACCTGCCCCCTCACACTAATCCCCCAACCTGCCCCACCCACCCCCACTCCACCCACACCTACTAATCCCCCCCTTCACCCCAAAACTTCCCCTCCCCCAAACCTGTCCCCTAACACAATCTCCAAACTCGTACCCCCCAAAATATGCCACCCACTCACCCTCCTTAACCTGCACCCCTCCAAATCTACCCCCCCCAAAAAAAAGCCTGCCCCCCAAACTTGCACTGCCCCTGCGCAAAAATGACCCATCCCCTCCCAAAAACAACACCCCCAAATGGTCATGACTCACCGTGGCCGGGACTCCGGTTTAGACAGGCGATGCTTCCTTCCTCCTTGTCACGGGTGGGCCGCGCCTGCCGGTAGTGGGGCCCGGTGTAGTGCAGATCAAAAGTTGAAGACGTCTTGTAAGGAACAGATTAAAGGGGTTTAATTTATTCGTGTCGCCACCTATTAGTAGTTTCGGTAATCGTTACCGACGCTGCGGAACCTCCGGGGGATGGACAGCAGCAAGATGGAACGCTCCCCACAGGCTGAGCGGTGATCCCCGGAGGCTGGAGCTGCTTAAGATGTTGTGCGGCAGCTGCGGTTACCTTGCAGTGTAGACGGACAGTTCATAAGGAAACACGGACACAGAAAGTCTCTGCAACGGGTCTTTACTGTAACCAGCAGGCAGTACATGGTATACAGCTTACGGGTAGTAGACCGGGTGGACTCAGCAGTGATAGTGTCCCTCAGAGATCCGTAGTTCAAGTTCTAGACTCCTGTCTTGTCCAGTTCTAGACTCCCTCTCGGTCTGTTCTAGACTAAAAACGTAAGTTCTCCTACACACTTCCCTAGCACTCCGCCCACCAGGACCTAGGATTGGCCCTCTGTTCTAGGTGATGCATGCAGGGTTGGATCTCAAAGTTAACTAAATCACTGCTGTGTCAGAGAATATTGCGGCTGCATTTATGGCTGCAATACCCTCTTGTGGCGCACTCGTTGCGGGGCGCCACAGTCACCACCCCACCCCCTAAACCCACACCACCCTCATCCCCCCAAAAAATGCCCCCTCTGCATGCACACTCCCCAAACCTGTACCCTCAGCACCCAAACATGCCCCCCCCATATCTGCACCCCCTCACAAACCCTAAGTCAATTGGGGTGTGTGCAAAATGTTGTGATTGGCTTTTCCCCCTGGGATGAAGAGGCAGACCTTCTTGGGTTGGAAGCTCAGGGATGATATACGCATGAGATACATCCTACAACATGGGGAGCTTCCCACATTCAACGTATTGTAAAATAATTCCATTGACACAAATCTAAATTGGTGGGAATTCGGTCTTTCCTGCAATCCGTGAGGTTGTCAGGGGGCCCCGGTCTTCAGCTATCACCCATGGAAACAATTTCACTTGTGAGTCCCCACCATCCCGTGGGATATCAGCCCCTTTATCAAATTTTATCAGTGGCAGAGAACAAGGACAAGCATAAATACCAGATAACCTGGGAGAAGGAACTAGGGAGGCCCATTTCCAGCGAAGATTGAGAGACATGCTTCCTAATGGATCATAAGTTGCCTGGCTCATGCGATGCTCAAGAAAAGTGCTATGAACTGAAATTTAGGTGGTATCTTACTCCCGACAGGTTGCACAGGTTTTCTCCAACGGCCTCCAAGTATTGGAAGAGGGTATGCTGCTGCATATTTGGTGGGACTGCTCCCTGATCAGAGAATTTTGGGGAAAGGTATTCCGCAACTACAGGTTGGTAACTGGTAAACATATAGTCGGAAACCCTGAGTTGGCTTTACTCTCTGTGTTGCCGGGTTTGGTGAGGGCCCAAAAGAAAGATATTCTAAGAATCTGCCTTCCTGCGGCAAGAGCGGTGATTCCTTGTTACTGGAAGGATCAGAACCCAACTATATTGGAATGGTATGCAGAGTTGGAGTCCATATTTAGAATGGAAGAGATCTCTGATGGGCTTCTCCAGGCGCTGAATGCCTTCACCATCACTTGGTCTGAATGGATTTTATTTAAAGACACTATAAATTTTAATGAGAAGTTTTCCTAAGCTGAGTAGGGTAATACCTCTATAATGTTCATGTCGGTCCTTACAATCCTCACCTCTTAATTTTTAATTAACAAGTCACTGAGTTCTGTTTTTCACATTCTTGCTCTCCTTTCTCTCTTCCATTACCCTCTTTCCCCATCCCCCTGGGCGGCTACAGGTATAAATAAAGGTCTGAGAAGACCTCCTGAAAGTATACTATGATAAAAAGTTAAAAAATGATTGTATACTATGTTCCTCATTTTGAAGAGGATCTATGTAAATAAGTACACAAACTTTATATTTTTCTTCTTTATTAATTGTCTCGTTTTAAAGACAAAATTCACAAGCGTAGACACTAAGTACTTTATAACAATGGCGAATGTGATATGTATTATGTATAAAAATGTGTAATTAATAAGAAAGCTGATAAATGATTGTATTGTTCAAAAATCTATTGTTTTGTTTAATAAAAACAAATTTAACAACAAAATTTTGTGATTGAAGGTGCCACAGTGCGAATTCCTTTACTGGACATACATACATTGTGAATGGGCGGGGCCATAAGGGTGGTGGAGCTATGAAGGAGAGGGGCCATGTGGAGCAGTCATGGCTATGCGGAGTGGATGGGGCTATGACACAGCTGTGGAGTGGGTAGGGCTTGTTTAGTGGGCGGGGCTTATGCCACATACACTCAGCTTGATTATATATATATATACAACCGAGAAAAACAGGCAGCACTCCCTAATCATAGTTGAACTGTGGATTCTTTAATGATCCATGTGGCAATGTTTCGAAGTTTACACTTCTTTGTGAATCCACAGTTTCAACTATGATTAGGGAGTGCTGCCTATTTTTCTCGGTTGTATTGAAGAAGGATTGCTGGACACTTTCTAATACAGGTTTTTTGCACCCATTGTTACTTGGTAGTGCTGCCCATGTTTTTTGATTTATATATATAGTTTGAAGAGCGAAATAAGTATTTACTCCTTCTGGCAAACAAGACTTAATACTTAATGTCAAACCCTTGTTGGCAAGCCCAGCAGTCAGACGTTTCTTGTAGTTGATGATGAGGTTTGCGCACAGGAGGAATTTTGGTCCATTCCTCATTGCAGATTGTCTCCAAATTATTAAGATTTTGAGGCTGTCGCTTGGCAACTCAAAGCTTCAGCTCCCCTCCATAACTTTTCTATGAGATTAAAGATCTGGAGACTGGCTAGACCACTCTATGACCTTAATGTGCTTCTTTTAAGCCACTCATTTGTTGCCTTGGCTGTATGTTTTGGGTCATTGTTGTGCTGGGAGACCCAGCCACAACCTATTTTTAATGTCCTGGCGGAGGGAAGGAGGTTGTCACTCAGGATTTTATGGTACGTGGCTCCATCCTTTGTCCCATTGATGTGGTGAAATAGTCCTGTGCCCTTAGCAGAGAAACACCCCCAAAATATAATGTTTCCACCACCATGCTTGACTGTGGGGGCGGTGTTCTCTAGGTCATAGGCATTTCTCTTCCTCCAAATACGGCAACTTGAGTTAATGCCAAAGGGCTCAATTGTTGTCTCATCTGACCACATCATATTCTCCGAATCACACTCAGAATCACCAAGGTGTTCACTGGCAAACTTCAGACGGTCCTGCACATGTGCTTTCTTGAGCAGTGGGACATTGTGGGCACAGCAGGTTTTAATCCATTACAGCATAATGTGTTACCAAAGGTTTTCTTGGTGACAGTGATCTCAACTGCCTTGAGTTAGTTAACAAGTTCCCCCATGTGTAGTTTTAGGCTTTTCTCTCACCTTCCTCATGATCCTGGGTACCCCACAACATGAGGTTTTGCATGGAGCCCCAGATCGATGTGGATTGACGCTCATCTTGTATTTCTTCCATTTTCTTACTATTGCACCAACAGTTGTCTCCTTTTCACCCAGCATCTTACTTATGGTTTTGTAGCCCATTCCAGCCTTGTGCAGGTGTAGGATCTTTTCCCTGACATCCTTAGAAAGCTCTTTGGTCTTGCCCATGTTGTAGAGGTTAGAGTCTGACTGAGTGTGTGAACAGGAGACTTTTATACAGGAAATAATTTAAGACAGCTGTCTTAAGCGCTGCGGAATATGTTGGCGCTATATAAATAAAGCTTTATTATTATTATTATTATTATTATTATTTATTGCAGTAACGAGTTGATTAGAAGCATCTAACTAGTCTATAGGAGACAGAACGGCAGATGTTTGGTAGGGGATCAAATACTTATTTCTATCTTCAAAATGCAAATACATTTATATAATTTAGACAATGTGATTTTCTGGATTTTATTTTTGATATTCTACCTCTCACTGTTAAAATTAACCTACCCTTAAAATTAGAAACTGTTTATGTCTTTGTCAGTGGGCAAACTTACAAAATCAGGAAGGGATCAGATATTTATTTACTTCACTGTATAAAGCAATTAGCTCGGGTCAGGAAGCTCGGTGGTCGGGCCAGGTCAACTGATCTCTGTTTGGCGGCCGTCACACGCTGAGATATCGCTAAAGATATCGTAGACGATGTTAAATTTGCATATCGTCCGAACGACGCGCAAAATCGCTCATCACGACGCTACACCCACAGACATCGCTCAGACGATTCCCCGATCCACCCATCCAGCGATCGTCTGAGAGATGCAGTTATCAGCAGTGGACATCGTTCAGCTAAAGTCACACAGAAATCTCCTAAACGATGTGGGAGCAAATGTGGGCGTAATTGGAGCCGATAGGCGTGGTACATGGGCTCCAAGCTGCGCCCCTCACTACACCATTGGTGCTCAGTACTGCGTCCTCATTGGTCAGATGTCCTTTGAAACATGGCGGCCTCATCCCCACAATGTCCTGTGATATTGATCGTAATGTATATGTGTGCTGTAGCACATAACTAAATTGCAATGGGCAAAACGTACAGCCGCGTTATGTGTGCCGCGCCCGCCAACATTGTGTGGGTATATGACAAGGTGGACACTATATAGCAGGGTCGGGGACCACGCAGAATCGATTATCAAGTTGACGCAATTGGGTGCACAGTTCGGAGATATTGTGCAGCCACGCCTATGTGTGGTGCTGAAGACAGCGCTTTCAAAATGGCGCCCTGTGAGGGCAGCCAATGGCAACGCATCATCTTCCACCAATGCGAGCTAGTGGTGAAGCAGCCAATCCGAAACCATTTCGTTGCACGAATCACCACTGAGGAGGTCAGGCAATAGGAAACTCCTGACACGCCTACGTGATGGATTTTGCCATCGCTTAAATCACACGTTTCGTGTGATGTCGGGAATTTACACGTGTCGATTGTGCGTATTTAATTGGCCGATATCGTCAGATCTGAGAACCGAACCTCAGATCACGATTTAGAGATTTGATCAGATATCGCTCGTCGTATCTGGCCGTCACACGCACAGACATCGCTTACGCGATGTTTAATCTGCCGCTTTCAAGCGATATCTTGCACGATATCTCAGCGTGTGACGGCCGCCTTTCACTGATGTGTGAAATGAGTCTTAGTAGGAACACTCAAATATTCTCATGTTTTATAGAGGACTAGTAGAGACGTGCTACCACATGAGCCACTTCCCTCCTGTTCTGGGGATTGGTGGGCTACCAACTGGTCCGATCACAAGTGATCAATTTTTTAATGGCATATCTTTATTAATATTATTAATTACCCTAGCTGTTTTCCGCTGATGATTTTCTGAGAATACGTCATATATATCATTACCTGTCTTTCTAATGTCAGCACTTATACATAGATTAGGCAATGTTATGTGATTGAGTCCTTTGATGCTTTATTGTCTATTCATGTGAGATAAAAGACTTACTGATGGAACATGTAGATTTCCCAGTCTGTGCTGTTATAAATGGGAGAATGGATACAATCCCCTTTTAAAGTGTCACCAAAGCCTTTTTAGTAATTAGTCAGGAAGCTTAAAAAAATGGAATAAATAAGGTTTGGCGTTGGTATTGTCACGTGAAAAGAGAGAACAATGTGTGTGCAAATGAGACAGTCGCTCGGGAACATTTCCTGACATAATGGCTTTAAAAAAAGTGTTATTATATATATTTTTTTTAGCTATAATAGAGAATTAGCTGAAAATGGTGATAATGGTAGCGCACCCCACTATCATATTGTCTCTCGTCTTATTCCTCTGTCTCTATTTCTTTTTCAGTATTTGTAATTTCTATATAACTTTCTATACTTTGAGCATGTCTATCTAATTTTATACTCCTGTCACATTTATTCTGTCGGGAGCTGTGCGTGTGGGACGTGTAACTGACAATGACAACTTCACAGACAGTTCAGAAATAAAAGTCCAAACTTAGCTTCATTGAGTCCCAATGGTAGGCAAAGGCTTTCAGTAAGGCTAAGTTCATGCAACCCTGATTTTCGGCAAATCTGTATGTGGATAAACTCAAATTAAAGTTATTCAATTGGGCCATTCAGATGAGCGATTTTTTTTTTGCTTTTCAGGCTGAATCTGAGCATGAAATAAAAAAAAATGACAGTATGCCCTAGTTTCTTATGGGAACCAGCCAGCAGGTTTAGGGCTACAAGAGTGCCATACAGGCCCTGCATACTGATTGCAATCATACCCTTACTTGAATGATTCCATGTTTGATTGCAGAGAAAAATGTAATAAAACTCCTGGAAAACAGTGCAGTAGATGACTGATGTTTGCAGCACTGCCTTACTATTTGGGGTTGTTGTTTTTTTCCTCCACTGTGGGAATGCCTTTTGGCCGTCAACCAAACCCTCCCCCCTCATTCTTATCTCTACTTTCAGTTTCTGGCACATGCACACAGTCACTGTACTCCAGCCACAGGGTGCATGACAAAACTGAAAGTAGAGATAAGAGGGGGGGGGGGAGAGGGTTTGGCTTATACCTGATAGGCATGCCGACAGAGGAGGAAAGAAAAATCAACCCCAAATAGTGATGCAGTGCAGCACACATCAATGATCTGCTACTCTGTTTGACAGGAGTTATATGACACTTTTCCCTGCAATCAAATATGGAATCAGGTAAAGGTATCATTGCATTCAACTCAAACCAAGTTTTCTTACCATGGGTAGTACATTTCGCTCTAAAATCTATTGATAATTCTCTGATTTCTGTGATATGGTCAAGGCCTCCAGTACTGTTGCAGGAAAGCAACTCCACAGCATTATGAATCCTTCGCCATGCTTACCTGTTGATAGGGGTTTCTTATCCTTATGAGTTTTTTTGCGTCATCTGTAAATAAGTTGTTGCTTTGCATTGCCAAATTGGTCAGTTTTTGTTTTGTCTGTCCACAGAACATTTTCCCAGAAGGATTGTGCTTTGTCAAGGTACTCTTTGGCAAAGATTAGTTGTTCCTTTTTATGTCCTTCCTTCAGCAATGGTTTCTTCCTTGGCCTTGCCCATAAGCTCTGGTTGTTTAGTGCAGGGTCTCAAACTCCAGGCTCGAGGCCGCACACAGCCCAGGTTTTCAGATTTCTTAGAATTTGACAGTGTGTTTGATTACCAACTGTCAAATGCTTGGACATCCTGAAAACCTGCACTGTGTGCGTCCTCGAGGCCTGGAGTTTGAGACCCTGTTTAGTGTGTGCAATATGTGCTTGTTGAAACCATGATCCCAGACTGTTCCAGGTTGGCCTTCAGGTCTTTGAATGTTTGATGTGGGGGTTTTTTTTCATACCAACCTTGAAAGACCTCTCTTGTCAATTTCCCTCTTTCTCTCACATCATCCAGGGAGATACTTGACAGTTCTATACTTGAAAAACTTCTTATTAACATTGTGCACTGTTGAATGTGGGATACCAATGTCTTTGGAAATGGCCTTATACCTTTTGGAAGTATTGTGCTTGTTAATAATAGAGGTTCTGATGTCCACAGACAGCTCCTTTGTCTTCACCATTGTGACAATGGGACAGAGCCTAACATGTGGCTTTTTAAAACATTCATTGGCTAATTCATGTCACATGAGTGCTGACAATTTATCATAGGTAATTCTCATTTGTGATTTACTACAGACGAGTTAAAGTGTGTTTCCATACTTATTGAAGGTAAAATGTGCCAATACCAGTGTCACAGCAGCTTTAGGTTCTTCTATTTTTCCCTCCCTTTGTATTTTGTTTTAAATTGTTGTTTATCATTTGTTCTTTTGTATATAACACTAGTCTCTGTACAAAAAAAGTTGTATCACTTGATCATTTTTTTCAGGAGATATCCAATATTATGTACTTAAACTTCATGGTGCCAATAAGATGAGCAGGACTGTAGATCTCTCCCATGCTGTCAGCATTTTCTACAGATCTTTTACATTAGAGCCAGACAGTGCAATACCCCTAAATACAATGTTGGAACGTCCATGTTTTTAAATTGATTGTTAAAGGGGTGCATGATTTGGGGGATAATAATTTTTCACCGATAAAGCCATTCTTATCAGCTGATATTCTAGGTCAAACAACTGTCTGCCTGCAGGAACGTTTTACCAAATCTTTCATGTTGAACTGGGCACACTATGTAATAGAGGCTGCACATCAGGATAAAACAGTTTTTTTGAAAGTTATTTAATCTTTCTATTGTGAAGATATTAGCAATCAGAATAATTAACACCCAATGAGTTACCTTTGGTTGAATCCAAGTGAGTGTTATCACAGAATTTCACTGGAGGTTTGTACTTCTCCCTGTATGATGCTGACCAATCATAAGCAGAAAGCCATACACTAGAGAAAGAACACACCCCCACCATAGCTTACAGCATGTCTGTCAGTGTGTGAGATGTAATTATACTTATGTCTGCTATATGCAAGCAACTTGTACTGCTCTGTAGTGAGATCAGGACTGTCATTACATCTCACCCAGGACAATCCCTGTGTTAGATATAGTCATTTTACAGTGATATCAGGGCAGGTTCTCATTTCAAGTTTCTCTAAACACAACAGAAATTAGCTAGATTACTGACACATCTCTGGACAGGAGAGGGAGTATAGCAGAGCTGACAGTGCTATAAGTGGTGCAACTGATGTGAGTTTTGTTGTGTCACATTACAAACCCTTCTATGTGCTATTCACTCTTTCCTACAGAGACTTGAGGGCAAATATGCCCTCTCATCCTGTTTCCTGCCGGAATTAGTGGCTGCCACTGTTCAGTGCTCAAGTTTCAGCATTGCGGCTGGATGGGAGCTCTCCAGGTGCTGAAATTCAGCGGTGGCTGCTTTCAGCACCTGGCGTCCGTGAACTGGTTTGATTTATTCGGATATGGCGCCATAGACTCCCATGTTATGGGCGCCGGATCGCGCTGGATCCGATTTTGTCAATTTTTGCAACGGACACAAAAAATAAGCAGACTCCGTTTTGTGTCGAAGCAAAAATCAGACAAACCAGATCCTGGTAGAAAAGCAGCAAACCACATGCCAAAATTGCACAATCGCGCCATAGGGATACATATTATTATTATTATTCATTTATATAGCGCCATTAGTTCCATGGGGCTTTACTTGAGGACAGACAAAAAGGGGAGGGGAGGGAGCGCATGTGAAAAGTTTTTTAAGTGATTAGGCCCAGGGCTGTGTGGCTACTACCAGAGTGATGTGCTACCCTGCACAACTGCGGTCTTACGCCTGTGAATCCACCTCTCTTGGAGGATAGTGGAGGCACGAAATTTGCTCCGGAGCTCCAGCCACGGTCACGTGACCGGATTGATGTCACCACAGGTCCTTCAACGGTGACCATTTGTATTGCTAGGTCATGGAGCTCAGGATCTAGGATTAATGGTATCTCTGTCCAGAGCTGCTCTTGAGGAAAGGGCAGACAAAGAAAGTACGATAAATGTTAACAATCAGATCATACAGGTACAAGAGGGGAGAGAGAATCCTGTCCACGAGGGCTCACAGTCTATGAGATGGGGAGCAAAATAGGATCTGCCCCAGAACCGAGAGACCGTGGTGTGAAACCGGCCTAAGCCATCTGTGTTTTCCAATCATGCAGGAAGTCAGAACAAGAAATTAGAAGCTGTCTGTCACACAACTCACACACTGAGAAACCCGCTTTAAGCAATTATGGGGTGTGTTCTTTGTGTGCTGTGTTGCTGTCTGTTCATGATTGGTGAGCGCCATGCAGAGAAAGCACATGCTTTCAGTGAAAACGATCTGCTAATCCCCAAATGGACTTAAGAAAAGTTAACTTATTATAATGTTTATTCATTTATACAGCGCTAATAATTCCATAGTGCTGTACATACATTTGTAACAATGTCCCCATTAGGGCTAACAATCTAATCATCCTGTCAGTATGTCTTTTTTTAATGTGGGAGGAAACCGGAGTGCCCAGAGGAAACCCACACAAACACGGGGAGAACATACAAACTCCTTGCAGATGTTGTGCTTGGTGGGAATTGAATCCAGGACCTCAGCACTGAAAGGCGGCAGTGCTAACCACTGAGCCACCCCAAATGAGTGCCAAGTATTTTGATTGCTAATGTCTCCACCACAGAGAGCCCAAATGAAAAAGACAATAGAATAACATATATTTTATTCTACTCTTCAATTACAGTAACATAATAAGTTCAGTTCAACATGAACACTTTGGTGTATTTGCACACAACGTATGTTTCAGGTGGAGGAAGCTCACCTAAAAAATTGCTAAAAAAAAAACACCAAAAAGAATACACATAGCAATATAAAAATGATTTTCTGTTGATAATTTTAGTCTTTTTGAGCTTCCTTTATTAGACTCAGGCTTTCAAAAATGCAAAACAGTTAAAAAAAGTGCCCCGACCCTTCTGGTGGCATCTCCTTGGAAGCCGCTCACAACAAAACAAAATAAGACAGCGACAAAACTGTCACAAAAGACATCAGAAAAGATGTAAAAAGAAATGTTTGAGGGAAAACACTTGGCTTTTCCTTGAAGTGTCTTGCGGGCAAAACTCAGCAACTATGCCCGCATCTAAAACACTTCATGTGCATACACTCATACTATCATATAAGGATGACATGATACCATGTGTCGCATGATGGCAGTCCTCAGGTAAATCAAAAATATGTCTGCAGCTTCATCTTGACTTGTGATTGTATAACTATTTTAGAGGTGCAATTTTTCAGATAAAAAAGCCAAATTGCAGACAAGCCACAAATTTGGCAGCATTTGCGCATCCACACTGCAAGTTGCAACATGGCACTGTAGGAAAACACTAGCCAGTTTCTATAAAAATAAGACAGACACCCTCTTATATTACCTTTTGCTCCCAAAGATGCACTATGTCTTATTTTCAGGGTATGTCTTATTTATCCATCATCTCCTTGCAAACCCCAATATTCCCATGCAGCCCCCAATATATCTATCATCTAGAATGTTCCTATGCAATATTCCCTCCCAACCCCATCTTATGTTAGGGGAAACAGGGGTTAGGCTTGATGTGACAATGTGACATTGGGACCTCTATGTCACCATGTATTCCTTTTAAACCAGTGACTAAATGGCGTCATTGTTATTAACCATGTGACAGCTGCTTTATCATATGGTCCATTAGCAAACTCAGTGGCTTTAAAGGGACACTGTCAGCACAAAATGAGCAGTGCATCATGGCGTGACCAAACATTTAAGTGCACCCTCCCATCTACTTGTTTTGCCTCTTTCTTGGTCCTTCTCTTGCTCTATGAAGCTAGAGCTGACAATCAATGAAGAGGGAGGGTGGAGACATAGGGAAAGCATGCAGGTGGAAAGGTGCATTTAAATGTTTGGCTCTGCCATGATGCCACTGAGTGCCTATGCTTGGTTTGAACAGTCATTCTGTGTTGACAGTTTATTTAATTAAATTAACTATGGATCACAGGGAAAATCTGGTGCCACTACCAATCCATTCCCCACTCCATAAAAATCTGGGTCAAAAAAGAACTTGGAAGATTGGACTTTGGTTTTTTAGATAATTCCCTAATTTAAAATTATTTGTTTGGCAATTGACAAAAGATGTCAAAACTATCTGTTACATGAGTGGCAGTACACTAGCACACTGGTACACTTCTGTAGATACTTTTGGAATGTGACTGCGTGGGATGACACAAGACTTGTGACAAGGTTTTTGGTAAATAGTCTGTATTGCAAATAATCACTGGGTGATAATGGGGTTAGGGCCAGCTTTGTATTATCAGCTGGCCCTAAACCTGAAATTAATGGAGTCACACCAATATTAGACATGACCGCCATGAATTTTCTATTAAAATATAAAAAAAAAAAAACACAACACAGAGAAAAAAAATATTTTATTAGAAATAAAACGAAAAAACACTTAGAGACTCCATCTTTATTAAAAAAATGTATCTTCTGTCTGACATAGTCCAAAAGGGAAGCAATCTCAGCACTGCTACATCCCTCTGTATAGACGACACACGTCTATGCAGAGCGAGAACAGGCTGAATCTGACTGTGACAGTCAGGATTCACGCGAGTTCATAGCGCCGGCCGAAAAAGCCGAAGACTTCCGAGTGCTGGCGGAAATTGCCGAAGACCACCGACAGTGCAGTGAATAATACCGGAAGTTAATGAGCTGCCCGGAAGCAGAAGCGGTCATGAGAGGAGACGGGAGGGTGCGTCGCTGGACAGGTAAGTATGATTATGTTTATTATTTTACAGCCCCTGCCCTCGAACTGGCCCGAACTGTAACACGGGTTTCCATGACAAGGTCCCGTGTTCGGGAGCTTATCAGTGAATAGTATGTATTCGGTACGGGTCCCGAATTTTACAGCTCGGGTTCGCTCATCCCAGGGGTGAACTAAAACTCCCCGCCACCTGAGGCAAAGAGCTAGCAGTCCGGCGGCGGGATTGTAGAGCGGGGGAAGGGGGGTGCTAGCAGTCCGGTGGCGGGATTGAAGAATGGAAGGTGGGAAAGGGGAAGGATGGTTGGTGGGGGGCGCTAGCTGTCCGGTGTGTCCACAGGCTTGTGGAGGCTGCGGCGGCAAGCAGGCAGGAAGGAAGCTGCCGCTATGTGCAGGGTGCCGCCCACCTGCAGCGTTGCCGCTCCCCTGCCTCCTTGCCGCCTGAGCAGAAGGCTCAACTTGTCCAATGGATGCTTCGGCCCTGCCCATCCCTACTAAGGAGGAGGAACTCCTGATTAGTTTTTCAGTACAGTTCTGATTATGGGAACATATTTTCCATATTACACAAGTTTGTACCCATGCTCTATCAGGATCAATCTCTGTGCAAAATTCTTGAGGGGGGTTTCAGATGTGTCCCTAGGAAGGGTAGAGATTTGGCCAGCTTTATCTCCGTGAGCTTATTCCAGTGCAATAGGTGCAAAATAAAACCCACTTGGTTACATTACACAGGTAATTATAAATGTGGACAGCGAAGATGTAATTTGTGTAGATATCTCTTGAAGTCTGACACATTGAATAACAGGAACACCAGAAAAACCTATAAGGTAAAGAGTTACATCAATTGTGCCACCACATTTGTAGTGTATATGGCAACCTGTGTCGAGTGTAATTTAGACTATATTGGCTGTACCAGTAGGCCTTTGAAGAAGCGTATTTCAGAGCATATTACGGGGCAGATCCTTCCACTATGTCTAGTAAGCGATCAATTTCAGGTCTTTCTAGACATTTTCTTGAGGTCCATGGAGGCTGCACAAATAGCCTAGTGGTCAAAGGCTTAAAACATGTTCATAAATCTACATGTGGAGACTGAGTTTGAGACTTATTGAACAGAGAAAGTTTTTGGATCCTTTGTTTAAATACCAGGTATCCAATGGGTCTTAAGTTTAAGAGTGACCTTATGTACTTTTATTCATTCTCTGTTTTGTGATTCCTCTTCCTGATGTGACCTCTTTCATCCCTGCTTTCTCCACTTTTCTACTTCTTTCTACCTTTTTTATCCTGTTTTGACAGCATTTTACATCTTGATTTGCCAGCATGTCTGCCAGTATTTTCCTTTTGCGTTTTCTAGGCTTATCACTGGGAACTTTTAAGGCAGCAACATACATGTATGAATTTTGTGGTGCATGATTATAAGCAAATTTTATCCTTCGTATTGTGGGCTACACTTTCTTATATGTAACAATTTGCCATACCTATATGCATCTTATATATACTTATTGGTTTTGTAGTTTCATGCTTTCATGTCAGAAATGTCATTGTTCATATATATGTGATTTTTTCCAAAACCTTGTTTCTGTGTCATTGCTTTGTAGCGACGGTGGTAAGGCCGTGGGTGTGTGTGTATGTCTTGCTTCAACAGAATCTCCATACTCAGATTTAACCGGTCGTAACATCACTTTACTGTAAAACATATCTATAATGGCCCCTTTACACGCAGCTACAGGTAACAGGTTGTCCACAGGTAACTTGCTGGTTGCAGTGAAATCATGGAGACATGGTTCTATCTTGTTGCTGTGTACAAATGGAACTATGTCTCCATGATTTCACTGCAGCCAGTAAGTTACCTGTGGAAAACCTGTTACCTGTAGCTGCGTGTAAAGGGGCCATAACACAGTCAACTGATCTAGCTGCACACATGTATATGGTGGAGTCCCTGGATCTTCACTTTATCCGGGTGCGCAGCAAGAAGAAGACAAAGAGAAAAAAACAAAATGGAGATATCTTTCCCTAACTTTCCCTCAAATCACGTACCAGTCTATCACAGAAGAAGATGTCGCTCCCACGTGGCAGGCCTGGGATCTCACGATGACGGGTCCCGGTGCAGCGCTGAAGGGGGAAACTCCTCAGCCTCTTCTTTGGTCTTCTTCCGCAGGTAACGGATTTTTGTTAGTCTCTCTCTCTGTCCCGGGCACACCGAGCAGCAGAAGGGAGATCACGGTAGCACAGATGGCTCCCTTATGTCGGTCACAGCACCTGCACATGTAATCCGGTGGCAATGTCCTGAATCGGAGGCAATGTCCTGAATTTAAGTTGAACCCTCGTTAAGACAATGTCCTGCAGACCGGGGGTTGCAGTAACGATTCTCACGGGGTATTTCTTCCCAAGAATCCGGTTGCAAAAGAGCCCTATGTCGGGAGACACCACACGCAGGTCTGTCCTGGCTGAGCTCCGGGTCTGCACTGCTCTCCCCCCTTTCTCTTCCTGGGTAAACAAAAGAGAGGGCAGGGGATTTCCAACCTCTGTGATTGTTTCCGCACTTGTCCACCGGGGGGCATTAGTGGACTGTACAAAGTCCAATTCCATGTCCATCTCAATGCGGCAGTCTGAATTGTTCACCTCATTACAGCTTTGTATCGAGGTTGTCCATATACGAACTACATTGATTGTTCACAACTGAAATTAATTAATGGATTTCACATGCGGCGGTCATCAATGTGTATATATATTGTGTGTCACTGATGAAAGTTTTACATTGAAACGCGTCTGACGGGGCCAAGTGCCCACTGAGATGCTTTTAAATTCCATGTGAGTTCTGTAAAATTAACTGAAGTTTGTTGGAAATGGTTCGGGTGCCAGCTTTTCTTCTTGTAAATAATCATTGGATGTTCCTAATTTCTTTACGTCATATGAAGTTTAGCTATTGATATTTATCAGAGTACAGTACCTTGTGAGAATCTATAAAAAATGTAGATAATTTACTCTTTTTTTAAGATTCTATATTCTTTCCTTCGTAGATCTGGGCCCGGCTGACATGTTTGTGAGCAAAGGCAAAGATACAAACATCCTCCTGAAACGAGGCCGCACGCATAGAATTATAGATTATGTGATTTACGGAAGCCTCTGAGGTCTGCACAACTCAATGCTCCACTTATTAAACGTCTGCGCTTTCAAATTACTCTAATTAGCAGCTGCTCGTTTTCTGCCGTCAAAGCAGGAGAGCAGATTTATGACTGTTTGCCAGTGTCTGACAAAGTTCAAGGCTAGGTGATAAAGTCCAACTTTAAAAAGGACCTGTCACAACGAGAAAATCTGTAATATTAAGCGGCAATTAAAAATGCTATATAAAGAAGTAACACTCAATAAATAAGGACAAATTATAGATTCTGCTGTCATCAATTTTATATTTAGCTTAAAAGGTCTGCTGTTTTCTAACTGAAGTAATGGAGAAAAACATGCTGTATAATCACGTAGGTTTCTGATAAATCTCACTAACGACTAACAACAACTGAAACTTTCTACTGAAAATCAGCAACAATGAGATGTTGAACAATGTGTACGTAAGATCTTAAAGCCCTATGCACGCAGGGGTTTTTATCAAAGGTTTTTAATGCGTTTTTTTTAGTGCAGTTTTGTCACAACACTGCATGCAAATCTTTATGCCAGGAAAGTCAATGAAAATTCTGAATGTTGTGCACTTGTTGCTTTCTTTCCCTTGCAGATTTGGTGTTGAAATAAATCTGCAGCATGACGAATCTTTCAGCGGTTTCCACCCCAAGTGCATGAAAATCGCATGCACAAAATGCGTTGTATGTTTCCTGCCAGGACATGCAGATTTGGTGCAGAAATGACCAAATACTCAACGTGCGCACAAAAGCCTTAGGCTCCCATAAACATGCATGATCAACATCTCTCCTGACCACCAGTTTCCAAACTTGCTAGGCTAATGTTGACTGAACTCACCAATATTAAGTCTAATTTGTATGGCTGCGCCAGAAAAATGATGGTCAGGAGAGAGGTCAATTTGTGCATATCCAATTTTATACAGCCAACTGGATTGTTTTCCTTGAGATAAGGCTGCTTGCCACTATGTCAGCTGAAGGTTTTCTAATTGAGAAAACAAGAAAAATCTAAGCACACAGCTAAAATAACAAAGGAGTGGCATCAGAACAACTCTGACCTTCTTGACTGGCCCAGCCAGAGCCCTGACCTAACCTATTGAGCATCTCTGGAGAGACCTGAAAATGGCTTCCACCAATTCACCACCCAACCTGACGGAGCTGGAGAGATCTGCAAGGAAGAATGGCAGAGGATCCCCAAATCCAGGGGTGAAAACTGCATCATTCCCAAGAAAACTCATGGCTGTACTAGCTCAAAAGGTGCAAATACTCAATACTGAGCAAAGGCCTGAATACTTATGACCATGTGATATTTCAGTTTTTCTTTTTAATAAATTTGCAAAAATGTTTACATTTCTGTTTTTTTAGTCAAGATGGGTGCAGAGTGTACATTAATGAGAAAAAAAATGAACTTTTTTGAATTTACCAAATGGCTGCAATGAAGCAAAGAGTGAAAAATGTAAAGGGGTTTGAGAGCTTTCCGAACCCACTGTAAGTCAAAGAAATAAACAGCTCCCAGTAGTACAGCTGTAGTAACAGGAACATCAAGCTGTTTGGAGATCATCTTATAGCCTTTACCTTTTAACATGATTTTGTCTAAAATTTTCATTCTAATCTCCTGAGACAACGCTTTTCTTGGCTAGCTTCACACTACAGTTTTGGTCTATCAGGTTTTGTCCGGTGTTTTTGCTGACAGCCCCGGATAGAACAGAATCGGAGGGCATATTTGCCCTCCGGTCCTGTTTTCTGCCGGAATCGGCAGATCGCATGTTTCCGGAGCTGTCCCTGCTGAAAGCCACGGTCCTGAAATCTCAGTGGGGAGCTCTACACGGTGCTGAAGCTCAGCGCCGGCCGGCCTGATCTTCAGCACCCGGGAGCCAGAACGATGTTCTGTCAGATCCGGCGCAATAGACTCCCTGTTAGGGCGTGCCAGGTCCAGGTTTGTTCAGATTTTTGCTGCGATTTTGTGTCCGGGACAAAATCTGAATTCTCCTGGATCCTCCCGGACAGATGGAAACGGATGGCAATACACTGCCATCCAGCCCCATAGGAATACTATAGGGCCTTATTCGGATCCGGGGCTGTCCGGTTCATACCAGACATCCCCAGATCATAGAAACCATGGTGTGAAGCCGGCCTTAGCCTTTCATGTCCATGTTCAGTGTAGTACATACTATCATACCAAAGAGCACAGTGACTACTTTTTACACTGGAAAATGGCAGAAAACTTACTGATTACAAGTTTGTAGACACCAGTGATGCTAATTACAGGGCACACCTTAGTTTTAAATGTTCCTATGGTAAAATTATTTTTCATCTTAACTAGGGGTACCATCATTTTTGAACAAGCCATTTTCATTATTTTTTATTTTTTTTATTTTTATTGAACCACAAGTCAAAAGCAATCTCTAATTTTCATTAGCTTACATTCAGTAAATTTAAATGAAAAACTACTTGTCACGAAAGTGGAATATCTGGTGAGGGAATGGAAAGCAGGCTGTAAACTGGGTAGCTACTCTGCCACTATAGACTTGGGTCCCTTGCTGACCCTGTACCCAGAAGTTCCTTTGATGGTGAGGAGGTCTGGGCCACCACCCTTTCCCTGCTCCTCAACCAGCCCGATGCTAACACCACCTCACCTTCACCCTCAGATAGGCATACACAACAACTCCCACAAATGAGAAAAATACCAAGGAAGCTTCAGCACTATGTGCACTCACATTTTTCCTGGCTTGCGTCTCGAAGGTACCTTACACACGCACATTGTAGCTTGTCACAGGTAACTTACGGGTTGCAGGAAAATCATGATACATGGTTCTATCTTGTTGCTGTGTACAAATGGAATCATGTATCATGATTTCACTGCAACCAGTAAGTTACCTGGTGACAAGCTACAATGTACCGTGTGTAAAGGGCCGAAGAACTGAAACTCTATCAGTGACACCTAGTGAAAGTAAGTGGAACTTTTTAAAGACTGGGAGTGGACAACTACATCAGCTGACACACCCAGCAACAGCAGCTCACATGCGCCTGGAGAGCTGCCTGACCCATAGACTGCAACACAGCAGTATTTACACATTAACTCCAAATGTGCCAAAGGAAATTTACTTCCATTAAAACTACAGAGAGCTTTACACATAGACTGCAGCAGTCAACACGTGACACTACCTTTGTCAGTTTCAAGTTACAATATTTCAGTGACTAATTTGGGTATTCCTTGCTTCAACAGAAGAGTAACAACAATTTTATTTTGGGTTTTTAATCCTTACTTGTGCTGTATATTGACCTAGGCAGTATGTATTGCTGTTATTGGTTTTTTTTTAAAAAAAGCACACAATTGATCTGTTTGCAACAATTGTGCAAGTTGCTTCTGCATTGTGAACCATACTGACTAGAGGTCACTGGCCTGGAGCATCATATGTTAATATGTGGTGGCGCCATATGGTATAAATGTCTCCTAATGAGATCGCTGAGGTCAATGATTATTACTGGACTAACTGTTCCCAAAGAGATGTATTGATGGCTGTTTTGATGGCCAGTCTTTGTACACAGGTCAATAATAACATTCTGTCCTTATAAATATATTAACCTCTATGTGCAAGGGTTTATTTATCCTCTTTTACTTTTCTTTGCAAGGAAAGTCTTTTCATTACAAGAAGCTTTCAAAAGGGTATTTCTGCCTAAATGAGCTACTCCCTATATACTGAATAGGTGATAAGAAACCGTTGGATTAGTGTGCTCCCACCATTCGCTCTCCTCTAGCCACAGGACCGTGGCCCGAAAAAGTTAAATGAATCGTCAGGCAAAACATGTACCCTGCCTTTCAATCTAAATCTATGCTGCAAAATGACTTGGAAATAGCCCGAACTTACAGGGGTGTTCTGGCATCTAAAACGTCATTTCTAAATATCCATCTTTACACCCTAACCACTTTTGTAATTATCTTCATACTATACTCTACATTTCTCCCTATCTGGCTAACCTCTAACTAAATGTGTGTTGCTTATTGTACTTCCCTTCCTGTGATGTTTTGTTTGAGACGTCTCAAACATGATGTCACAGGAGGCTGGGGCTTCAATCCCTTGTCTGCAGTATGTTTCGCCCCTCCTAAAACAGAACGTCATCTGGCAGTACCACTGCAGTTACTTGTATCATCTGAAATTTTCCTGGATCCATGATGATAGATGCTGTGGGAGAGGTGAGTGCAGCATTGGTACTCTGCCTCTATCTCATCTTGGCTTCAGTAAAAGAAGACACTGACGAGGTGGGGTGGGCGATGAGGGAAGCGGTGTGTGACAACTGAGGTTCAGGACCACTCCTTTATCTCATAGGTGTCACATTCCCAGAGTATGCTCCTGCAACTTCTACATCTGTCACCAGATGCCACTGTGTTAACTCCAAAGGTGGGTCTGGTGATGAAGTTATCAGACTTGTGGATGTGTTGTATGGCTGTCCAGCTGCAGTCATTAACTCTGACTTTAGCCAATTAGGAAGTACTGCAGTCTACTTGAATCCTCTGTGTGCTCCTGCTGGTTGCCAGATATATTCCCTGGTTCCTGCTTTGTGTTATTGATTTTCTGGATAGACCCCTGCATGGTTTTGTACTATTCTCCAGCCTAACTATTTAGTATTTGTCTTACCTCTTGGCTTTGACCCTGCTTGGCAACTTTTCTATTACTGGACTGCAGCCCATCTGTTGGCAGCAACCCCCTGGACCTTGCAGTAAAGCCAGATCTCTCTATAGGGGTTAAAGGGTGTCTGGGCATCTCGGGGCTCTGCCTGGCAGTGAGATTTGCATTTAGTCTGTCCAGGATTCCCCTTTTTACCTGTATTTCGGACGGATGTTACAATAGGCATATATGAGGCTGTTGAGTTCAGGTAAGGAGACGTGGCCACTTTATGTCCATAAATCATATTTAACGGATGTCTGAATTTGACTTTAAACTTCTTTTGATAATGGTCTTGCAGGCATGAAGAACCATGGGGGAATTGCAGAAAACAAGCACCTATCCAGTGGACAAATGAAACTTTGTTAAAGCTAGAATAGGCTTTTGTCTAATTTATCTGCAACATGGCAGCCATGTGACCCTTCGGCAGGCTCCTACTGCCATGATAACCCTTTGCACCATGTGATCAAATCACAGGGTAGGGAGGTGACTGATGGATGTGATCACTGGCAACCCAGTCATTTAAATGTCACTTATATGGTACCTTTACACGCCGCCACAGGATGGTGGCAACAACCGGGTGCTTCACGTGCACGAGCACGCACAAACGGTTGCAAACGGTAATCGCACCACCTTTACACGCCGCAACAAGGTGCGCTACGGTAGGTTACATCTATCTCTGGATACACCGTCGGGTGCCACAAATTACCTTCTGTAGCTTACCCTACCTCATTTACACACCGCTACAACAAGCTAACATGGGCGGACCTGGTGCAGCAGGGACAACACATAGGCGTGCCACAATTGTGAAGTACGAGAATTCCGTACGCTGATAGGACAAAGCAATAACATCATGATTGGGCAGCCAGCGCAGGAGGCTGACTAATACATGACGCTCGAGCAATTGTGTAGTGTGACTGGTCTACTCCTTAAATATGCCGCCCTATGCAGCGACTACCAATCGTAACGCAGCATCTTCCACCAATGATCGCTGATGGGGCACGGTAACCCGGAGCCTGTGTCACGCCCCAGCTACATACCAGGTACATAGCCTGGTGTCGAAACAACCGTTCTGTTCCTTCTTCGCACGCCGATACAGACCGCAACCATCGGCTTTGTAACCACCTGTTTTAGGGCAGTGCTCTGAAACAGGTGCCACCACTGGCAGATGGCAACAACCGTCTTCACACGCCGCTACCTCGGGTTGATTTGGTGGTGCAAGATACATTTCTCTCATGTACCCGGTTGTTGCCACCATCCTGTGGGGGCGTGTAAAGGTACCATTAGTGATTGACAGTAGCATCTAAATGGCTAAATAGCAGCAAATGGAGCTAGCTCCTGTTGCATCTTTCGTCCATGATACAAGCTCAGTTCCGGAGCCTAAACTTCCTACCCTCTGTGCGTGCATGATGTAAATTTATGTTATCTGTTTATGAAGGGGTTAAATACCCTGTTATTAAATATAGAAACATGATATGGGACATGTCTATCACTGTAAAGACAATCTAGTAGAGTGTGTACGTGTGGTCTGATCACACTGTATGTTCTCTTAGAGGGAATGTTTATAAGGCTTTTGCCCTTCAATACTGACCTTTACATTAATCTTGCTGCACAGCCATATGTAATACCATAATGTATATTTATATTAGGCTGCGGTCTGTGTCCCATCACTGGAGAAATGACCTCCCATGTTATCTGTCTGCAGCTTTTAGTTAACACTTTGGGTAAAGATCAGGGATGAAATAGTATGGTACAATGATGAAATTCATAAATGTAATGAACAAAAGGTATTATCCTGGATGTGACACACAATGCTGAGGTTTGACATTAAAAAGAAGATGTGTGACGTAAATAAGAATGCAGCAGAAAAGTTAAAAAGGATTATATAACACAGATCTGTCATTTCCAAATAATAAAATATGTTCTATTTGAATGCATTCATTCAAGAACTGGCTTAATGATGCTTTAAAGGTTTCTTATTGTTTGATAAAGTTCGAAAAGTAACTAAAACGGAAAACACAAAACTCATCTGAAAGTGAGACGTTGTGTTAAAGATGTCGCCCAATGCCCTATTTGGTTAAAGGGAACCTGTCAGCTCGTTTTAGCCCAGGGGTCTCAAACACGCAGGCTGCGGGCCGTATGTGAGCCCTGGGGCTTCGCTGGGCGGCCCGCAAAACCGTGGACAACTTCCACATGCCGCTAGCCAATGAGAGGACCACAGCTGCTGTCGGCGTATGACGTCATCTACAGGTCTCTCATTGGCTGGCGGCTTGCATTTAACTTGCTGAGTGGTAGAGCTTGTCAGTACTGCTGCCGGACGTTCTAACACAGCGGGGACTGCGGCGGCCCCTGAACCATACTGCCAGCATGATTAAGGTTAGAAAAGTGTGTTTATATGTGAGAGAATGTGTGTGTGAGAGTGAGTGTGTGAGAGTGTTTGTGAGTGTTAGAGTGTGTGAGAATGTGTGTGAGTGAGAATGTAACAGTGAGTGTGTGAGAGTGAGTTTGTGAGATTGTGAGTGTGACAGTGAGTGTGTGTAACAGTGAGTGAGTGTGAGAGAATGTGTGTGTGTGTGTGTTGTGAGACAGTGTGTATGTGAGAGTGAGTGTGTGAGAATGCGAGTGTCAGTGTGTGAGAGAATGTGTGTATGTGAGAGTGTGTGTTTGTGAGTGTGAGAGTGTATGTGTGTGACAGTGAGTGAGTGTGTGTTTGTATGAGAGTGAGTGTGAGAGTGTGTGAAAGTGGAGTGTGAGAGTGTGTGTGGGAGAGAATGTGTGTATGTGAGAATGTGTATGTTTGTGTGTGTGAGAGTGAGAGTGAGTGTGTGAGAATGTGAGTGTGTGAATGTGAGAATGTGTGTGAGAATAAGTGTGTATGTGAGATTGAGTGTGTAAGAGTGATTGCATAAGAGTGTGTGAATGTGTGTGTGTGTGAGAGAAGGTGAGTGTGTGTTTGAGTGTGTGAGAGTGGGTGTGAGTGAGTGTGTGAGTGAGTGTAAGTGTGAGTGAGTGTGTGAGAATGTGAATGTATGTGAGTGTGTGAGAGAGTGTGAGTGAGTGTGTGAGAATGTGAGTGTGAGAGAATGTGTGAGAATGTGAGTGTGTCACTGTGAGTGTGCGTGTTAGAATGAGAGTGTGTGTGTTTAAGAGTGTGTGTCTATGTGTGAGAGTGAGTGTGCATGTGTGAGTGAGTGCATGAGAATGTAAGTGTGAGTATGTGAGAGTGAGTGTGAGTAAGAGTGTGTGAGCATGTGTGAGACAATTTGTGTGTGTGAGAGTGTGTATGTAAGAGTGAGTGAGTGAGTGAGAATGTGAGAGAATGGGTGAGAGTGAGTGTGTGAGAGAATGTGTGAGTGTGTGAGAGAGAATGTGTGGAGAGAGAATGTGTGAATGCATGAGAGTGATTGTGTGAGTGTGTTAGGGTGAGAGTGAGTGTGTGTTTGAAAGTGTGTGTCTGTGTATGAGTATGTATGTGAAAGTGAGTGTGTGAGAATGTGTGTGTGGGAATGTGTTTGTGTGTATGTGAGAGTGTGTGTGAGAGTGTGTGAGAGAATGTGTGTGTGTAAGAGTGTGAGTATGTGAGAGTTGAGTGTGTGAGAATGTGAGTGTGAGAGAATGTATGAGAGTGAGTGTGTGAGAGAATGTGTGAGTGTGTGAGTGCATGAGAGTGAGTGTGTTAGGGTGAGAGTGTGTATGTGTGTGAGAATGTGAGTGTGAGAGAATGTGTGAGAGTGAGTGTGTGTGGGAGAATGTGTGAGTGCATGACTGTGTGTGTGTGAGTGTGTTAGAATTAGTGTGTGTCTATGTGTGAGAGTGAATGTGTATGTGAGAGTGTGTGAGAATGTGAGTGTAAAAATGTGTGTATGTGGGAGTGAGTGTGTGTGTGTGTGAGAGAATGTGTGGGTGTGTATGTGAGGGTAAGTGTGTGTGAGTGTGTAAGTATGAAAATGTGTGTTTAGAATGTGTGTGAGTATGTATGTGAGATTAGTGAGTGTGTGAGAGAATGTGTGTGTGAGAGAGTGTATGTGAGAGTGAGTGTGTGTGTGTGAGAGAATGTGTGGGTGTGTATGTGAGGGTAAGTGTGTGTGAGTGTGTAAGTATGAAAATGTGTGTTAGAATGTGTGTGAGTATGTATGTGAGATTATGTGAAATGTGAGTGTGTGAAAGAATGTGTGTGAGTATGTGAGTGTGAGAGAATGTGCATAGGTAAGAGTGAGTGTGTGTGTGTGTAAGAGTGAGTGTGTTTGTGTGTGTGAGAGAATGTGTGTGAGTGTGTATGAGAGAGTGAGTGTGTGAGAGAGAATGTGCGTGTGTAAAAAGAAGGTAGACCAGGTTAAGGACATAAATACAATAGGGGACCAGCTTGGGGGACATTACTACACTATGGGGATGTGGACATTACTACAAAAGGGGTCCAGGATGGGGAGATTACATGATGAGGACCAGGATGGGGACATTACTACATGATGGGGACATTACTACATGATGAGAACCAGGATGGGGACATTACCACATGATGAGGACCAGGATGGGAACATTATTACAAGATGGGGACATTACTACAAGATGGGGCCAGGATAGGGACATTACAACATGATGAGAACCAGGATGGGGACATTACCACATGATGAGGACCAGGATGGGACATACCACATGATGAAGCCCAGATGGAACATTATTACAAGATGGGGACATTACTACAAGATGGGGGCCAGGATAGGGACATTACAACATGATGAGGACCAGGATGAGGACATTGCTACATGATGAGGACCAGGATGAGGACATTACTACATAATTGGGACCAGGATGTGGGACATTACTATAGGATGGGGACCAGTATGGGGACATTACCACAAGAAAGGGACCAGATGGGGACATTACTACAAGAAGATCAGGATTTGGACATTACTACATTCAGCAAATAATGCTGGTATTACAAAAAATGTCACTTAGTCCTACAAGCAACGTGGCCCCAGATATCAATATCAACGTGGCCCACCAATCCAGCCAAGTTTGAGACCCTTGTTTTAGCCCCCTATCCTGCCAGTACCTGTCTTTGTACCTTGCTAACTCATCCCTAGCCATCCCTCTATGACCTAAAACTGCACTATAAAGCTTTAGAAAACGATTTAATAACTTACATATTCCTATGATAATGAGGGCTCCAGTTCACATCCGTAGACTGATATGGGCAGTCTCTATTCTCCCCCCCTCGCAGGCTGTTAGCACGCCCCATTGGGTGTCATCATTCCTTCTCCTGTGCGTCCCCTATGTTGAAATTTCCACCTCCTCCTCATAGTATGACAAGCAGCCGGATGTCAGTTCTGATCCTGCGCAGTGTGCGGGTGTATAGGCTGTGCGGTCTAGCTCCAGCGCATGCGCAGTGCACATATTGAAGCCAGTCCATACACCTGATAACCCCCACAATGCACCAGACCGGAACCGACCTCCAGACGCACATCATACTATGAGGAGGTGGGAATTTCAACATAGGGGACGGAAAGGAGAAGGAAAGATAACGCCCAGTGAGGTGTGCTAAGAGCCTGCGAGGGGGGAGAATGGAGACCGCCCATCTCAGTCTACGGATGCGGACTGGAGCCCTAATTATCATAGGAATATGTAAGTTATTAAATGTTTTTCTAAAGCTTTATAGTGCAGTTTTAGGTCAGGGAGGGATAGTTAGGGATGAGCTAGCAAGGTGCAGGGACAGGTAGTGGTAGGATAGGGGGAAAAACGAGCTGACAGGTTACGTTTAAATACAACCTGACAGCAGGGCTGTAAGTCAGAGTCATGGAGTCGGAGCCCTTTTTTATTAAGTCAGAATCGGAGTCAGTAGAAAAGGAACCGGCTCCGACTCCTAAAATCTTTAATGAATTTGGTACAGTAATTCAATGCACTCTATGCAAAATATTGTTATTATGAATTATTATCATGTTTTATCTAAATATCTTGATTATTGTATGTTAATAATGATTAAAACCTGCTGTTCATATTGTACTACAAAAAATGTATCACTTAAACATGAATCATGTATGATTGAGTTGAAGGGCGAAGAGTCAGAGAAATTGAGGAGTCGGAGTCATGATCGGAGGTTTGGGTTAACGCCTCCACAGCACAACTTTGTAATGGAAAGTAAAGATATGACCGTAAAGCCAAGTTCACACAACCATATTTTCTGCTCCTATTAAGTAAATTAGGTTACTTGTATTTTCATCATGGTCCTGTCTCTTGTTGGTATGTCATGCTTTGAATAAATCTTGTTTTTTATATTTCTTGACATTTGGCCACAGCTCTGTCAGACTTCAATGATGGAGTGTTGCCAGTAGCTATGACGTCTTCTCCGTCTTGCTCTTCTCCGATCTTCTTCACTTGCCACAGCGAAGGAAAATGCCATTTTCAATGACAAATCCAGGTTACGATTGAAGCTCTCCATGTCTAGGTCCATCTTGCAGCTGGATACAGCAGCAAAAGAAGAGGATTTCATCTGTGCAGGGTCTATATATAGTCAAAAATAGAAAATGCTGGGCACTAGTGAAACACGGGGATAAGCCACGTCACTCCTGTGACCTATTCATCACAGATACCCACAGGTGTTGCTAGCCATATACTATCAATAGTCCAGCTCAAATAATGAAGAAAAAATGGCTGCACTCACCAGGGTAGGATCCAGGACCCGTGGAAGTGGTAATTCACCACGAAACGGCAGGCCATCGTCCGTCGTCTCTGCACTCCCCCTCCCCTGTTGTTATGTTCATGATCTGACTTTCTGGACAATGAATAAATACATAAAGACCCTGGTGAGTGCAGCCATTTTTTCTTCATTATTTGAGTGGGTCTATATATAGATTTCCCATAAGAAATGCCCATTGGGCATGGCTTGTGCAAGGAAATTCTCCTGGAAATATGGAACGCATGTGCATAAAAAAGGCATACAAATGCATGCATGCACAATGTTTTTTTTGCATATGTGTAAGCCGATGTTGATAAAAATCACTGTGTAAGCATGCGTTTGCGCATGCAGATGATGCGCTGCGCTCAGAAACGCTAATGTGAATGTAGCCTAAGCAACATAATGAATCTTATTACTACGCAAAATTTCACAGAGTTTTTTGTCTGTGTATAAGAGCGGTGTGTATTTTTCAATCACTCTGGTAATTGCTTTGCATTGAGGTGAGTATTCTGAAGTAAAGCTACTATTGGTGGAATACTTTTCATTCATTGGATGTTTATTATTCCGTTTATGATGCAGTGATAAGTCCTTTCTATCTATTTTCTCCACAATTTTAACTACTCTATCAAGACTCCATTTGGGGTATCCTCGTGATTGTAATCCATTTAATGTTTTTTTTCTCTGTAAGTTTCAGGAGGAGAGCAGTTTCTTTTTATTCTGATCAATTCACCTAAAGGGGCCATCACACACAACGATTTTTTAAACGATATCGTTCATACATCACATTTTTGGTGATGTTGCAACGATGTAGTGAACGACATCGTTGTGTGTGACACCTGTCACGATCAACGATCAGTCGTTGATCGTAGATATGTGAACGTGTTCACAAATCTACCGATGGTCGCCCGCTGGACACGCAGCATCGCTGCGTGTGACAGCGGGAGATGACTGATCAGCGAGCTCCCAGCACTGCACAGCCTATGCTGGGAGCTCGTATCCATGGTAAACATCGGGTTACTAAGCGCCGCGCGGCGCCTAGTAACCCGAAGTGTACTATGGTTACCAGCGACCTCTCTGGTCCACATCGCTGGTGAGTCTGCCTGTGTGACAGGTCACCAACGATGTGAACAATCTTATTAGCGATCGCGCTTGATTGAGATCAACAACAAATCGTTGCGTGTGACGGCCCCTTAAAGGGATATTTTTGGTAAGTGGGTTGGATGGCAAGAAGAAGCCTCCAAAATAGATTTGGAATCTGAGCCTTTTTTGAATGGAACTACCTCTATTTTGTTGTTATTACCACGTAAGGAGGTCGCATCTACAAAAATTTATTTCCGTCTCTTGGTGGCAGAAAGTCAATGAGAGGTTGAAGTGATTTTGGTTCAGATATTGAAACAATTCTGGTGCTTCTGCATCTGTGCCTTTCCAAATCATAATCTAATCATCAATATACAGTGCCTTGTGAACTTTACAACCTTTTCCCACATTTCAGGCTTCAAACATAAAGATATGAATTCTAATTTTTTTTTGAAGAATCAACAACAAGTGGGACACAATCGTGAAGTGGAACGAAATTTATTGGATATTTGAAACTTTTTTAACAAATAAAAAACAGAAAAGTGGTGCGTGCAATATTATTCGCCCCCTCGAGTTAACACTTTGTAGCACCACCTTTTGCTGCGATTACAGCTGCAAGTCTCTTGGGGTATGTCTCTATCAGTTTTGCACATCGAGAGACTGAAATTCTTGCCCATTGTTCCTTTCAAAACAGCTGGAGCTCAGTGAGGTTGGATGGAGAGCGTTTGTGAACAGCAGTTTTCAGCTCTTTCCACAGATTCTCGATTGGATTCAGGTCTGGACTGTGACTTGGCCATTCTAACACCTGGATACGTTTATATTTGAACCATTCTATTGTAGATTTTGCTTTATGTTTGGGATCATTGTCTTGTTGGAAGATACATCTCCGTCCCAGTCTCAGGTCTTTTGCAGACTCCAATTAGTTTTCTTCCAGAATGGTCCTGTATTTGGCTCCATCCATCTTCCCATCAATTTTAACCATCTTCCCTGTCTCTGCTGGAGAAAAAAAGGCCCAAACCATGATGCTGCCACCACCATGTTTGACAGTGGGGATGGTGTTTTGAGGGTGATGAGCTGTGTTGTTTTAGTGCCAAACATATTGTTTTGCATTGTGGTCAAAAAGTTTGATTTTGGTTTCATCTGACCAGAGCACCTTATTCCACAAGTTTGGTGTCTCCCAGGTGGCTTGGGGCAAACTTCAAACGAGACTTTTTATGGATATCTTTGAGAAATGGCTTTCTTCTTGCCACTCTTCCATAAAGGCCAGATTTGTACAGTGTACGACTGATTGTTGTCCTATGGACAGACTCTCCCACCTCAGCTGTAGATCTCTGTAGTTCATCCACTGTGATCATGGGCCTTTTGTCTCCATCTCTGATCAGTCTTCTCCTTGTTCGAGATGAAAGTTTAGAGGGACGGCCGGGTCTTGGTAGATTTGCAGCGGTCTGATATTCCGTCCATTTCAATATGATCGCTTGCACAGTGCTCCTTGAGATGTTTAAAGCTTGGGGAACTCTTTTTGTATCCAAATCCGGCTTTAATCTTTGCTACAACAGTATCTCGGACCTACCTGGTGTGTTCCTTGGTCTTCGTGATGCTCTCTGCACTTGAAACAGACCCCTGAGACTATCACAGAGCAGGTGCATTTATACGGAGACTTGATTACACACAGGTGGATTCTATTTATCATTACCAGTCATTTAGGACAACATTGGATCATTCAGAACTGAACTTCTGGAGTGAGTTTGCTGCAATGAAAGTAAAGGGGCCAAATAATATTGCACGCCCCACTTTTCAGTTTCTTATTTGTTAAAAAAGTTTAAAATATCCAATAAATTTCTTTCCACTTCATGATTGTGTCCCACTTGTTGATTCTTTACAAAAAAAAATAGAATATTATCGTTATGTTTGAAGCCTGAAATGTGGCAAAAGGTTGAAAAGTTCAAGGGGGCCAAATACTTTCACAATGCACTGTATCTTCTGTAAAATTGTATCTTATTGAAAAAGACACAATCCTCACCGAAGATATACTGTTCTTCAAACATTGCAACACCCAGGTTGGCTGAAGATGAAAATGTACCCCCCCATACTTACATCACATCTCTGCAGATAGAACTTGTCATCAAATCTAAAATAGTTATGTGTAAGCAGATAATTTACAGCTGACACAAGAAGAGATCTCACATTGTCTGGATAGGAACTGTATTTCTTCAAGAAATTTTGTAAGGTTTCTAATGCTATGTGGTGAGGAGTAGAGGGATACAGGGAGACTACATCGCAGGTTATTTTGCTCCCATTATTATTATTATTTACTAGCTCTAGTCAGGGGTGCACCAAGCCCCACTGCCGCCTGAGCTGCTGGCTGATGACCGGGGGGTGGGGTTGCTGGTGGAGCCCAGCACCGCCGCCCCTTCAGCAGCAGGACTGAGGACCGGGGGGGAAAGGATGCTGGCCGAGCTCAGCACCGCCGCCCCTTGACTGGGCTCCGGCGGGTCACCGCTCGGCGGCTCTTACCTGCCCTGAGCTGCCGGCGCCATGACAGGGGAACTCTCTGTGCATAAGGACCACCCCTTCTGCACAGCCGCTCCCCCTGCCTCTTGCCGCCTGAATGATAGGGCTTACACTGTCCAATGGACGGTGCGGCCCTGGCTGTAGTACCCGCTACGCCCGGGTTAATAAATAACTGATGTTAGCTATAACCAAATAGAATTTGAATATGTCATATTAATGACCTGTAAGAAAATAGAAGCTGAGCTGTGATTGGTTGCTATAAGCAGCCTAATAAATCTCCAGCCAATAGTAAACCCTCCCCCTGGCCGGGCAGTATATGTTACCCAACACATACACATAATAGACAGCTCATGTGACTGACATCTGCCTTAATTCCCTAAATGGCACATTTGTAGCACATTGGCTGTTTTTTATCAGATGTTTATGTTTGGAATTTAAAGATAGCACACGTATGAGGCGAGTTGTGTGAGGTGATTTGTGCACATCTGTGTCTGTCTGTGTGGTGTGGTGTCCCTGGGGTGTGTGTATGTGTGTGTCCCTGTGGGGTGAGTGCATGTGTCCCTATAGGGTGTGTATGTGTGTGTGTCCCTGTGGGGGGGTCTGTGTGGTGTGTGTATCTGTGTTGTGTGTGCCTCTTTGTGGTGTGTGTGTCCCTGTGGGGTGAGTGCATGTGTCCCTATAGGGTGTGTATGTGTGTATGTCCCTGTGGGGGGGGTCTGTGTGGTGTGTGTGTGTCTCTTTGTGGCGTGTGTGTCCCTATGGGGTGAGTGCATGTGTTCCTATAGGGTGGCTATGTGTGTGTGTCCTTGTGGGGGGGGTTCTGTGTGGTGTGTGTGTCTGTGTTGTGTGTGTCTCTTTGTGGTGTGTGTGTGTGTCCCTGTGGGGTGAGTGCATGTGTCGCTATAGAGTGTGTGTGTCCCCTTGGGGGGTGTGTGTGTGTCTCTGTGTTGTGTGTGTCTCTTGTGGTTGTGTGTGTGTTTGTTCGGGTGCGTGGTGAGTATCCAATGTTGGGGCTGCACCTTAGCGGACTATACACTTGCTGTTACTCTTTGTGTGCGTGTGGTGTGTATACATGTCCCCGTGCGTGGTGAATATCTCATGTTGGGGCCCCACCTTAGTGACTATATGCTGGTATATGCTGTTAGTCTTTGGCGCTATCATTAAGCCCCTCTCATTCACAACTGTCAACTGGTAACTGTCACTTTTTCCTATTATGTAGATAGGGCAAAATTGTTTGTGAATTGGAACGCGCGGGTTAAAATTTCGCCTTACAACATAGCCTATGACGCTCCCGGGGTCCAGATGTGTGACTGTGCAAAGTTTTGTGGCTGTAGTTGCGACGGTGTAGATGCCAATCCCGGATATACATAACATCACATACACATACACACATTCAGCTTTATATATTAGATTTATATAGCGCCATTAGATTCCATGGTGCTTTACATATGAAGAGGGGAGAACATGGACAAATACAGTAAATTTGGACACTCAGCTTTTACAGATACAGGAGGGGAGGGGACCCTGTCAACGGAGGCTCCCATGTTTCCCAATCTTTATCAGGGGGGTCTGCTGTATCATACAGTGCTTTGGTATTGTGATCTGGTGCTGGTAAGGAAGGCTGCCTTTTTTCTGTAATGTTTCGAGTTTGGGTCAAGCTATTTGACCAAGTCTTTCAGAAAAAAATAATTGGGGCTTTTATCTTTTGAGAGATCTGTATGATGATAGTGGGATGGATCTCTCCCTCCAGCCCGAGTCTTGCAATTGGCTTTGACTCCTATAAACAGTAGTCCTGCAGTAAAAATCAGGGTGTGTCTCAGTTGCAAATCAGGTTGCAGAACAGCAGGTACTGTGCAAGCTACTCTGTGTGAGTCTAGCAGACCAGTACTGGAGACTTGGACACTGTAAGCAGACCCTGCACTCGAGAGTCCTAAAGCAGTGCAAGCGCCAAAGGGACTGTTAAATGATGATACGTGTGTGAACCAACTGTGCTCCGGAAATTCAAGTTTGTTCAAATGTGCTGATGTGGAAAATAAAGATTGTGGTTTTGAGCTTTCCACTGGGTCACTTTCTGGCTAATCTAAAGATGCTGCCTCACATAAGCTGTCAGAGCGCAGTTTCCTGTTGTGGTTGGCAGGCGCTGCCAACCACAACAGGTTCGTAATTCTGGGAGATACAGATAAGCTGCAGCTCATCTGTATCTCCCAAAGCGATCGGACTGTGCAGCAAGGTGCCTCTTAAAGAGGCAGTGTAAAAATAAGAATCAATGAAAAAAATAAAGTTTTTAAAGACCTGTAAAAAAAAAAATATATAAAAGTTCAAATCACCCCCTTTCCACCCATTCACAATAAAAGTATTAAAAAAAGAAAAAAAATACATGTCTGGTATCGCCGCGTTCAGAATCGCCCGATCTATCATCATATTAAATCCGTTAATGAGAGCCGTGAACTCCGTAATGGAAAAAATGGTCCAAACGCCAAAATTCAGTTTTTTTGGTTGCTGCAACATTGCTATAAAATTAAATAAGGGGCGATCAAAACTGCGGATCCCCACAAAAATGGTATCATTAGAAACATTAGCTCAAGACGCAAAAAATAAGCCATCACACAGCCCCAGATCCCAAAAAATGAGAATGCTACGGGTCGCAGAACATGGCGCAAAAAGTCTGTTTTTGTTTTTTTTTTCAAACTTCTGAATTTGCTTTCACCACCTAGATACCAGTAAAGGTATACATGTTGGGTGTCTACGAACTCGTACCGATCTGAGACATCACCCCGTCACGTCGGTTTTACCATATAGTGAACATGGCGACTAAAATACCCCCCAAAAAAAGTGTTCTTGCACTTTTTTGCAATTTCACTGCATTTAGAATAGAATTTTTTGCAATTTCCCTGTACACTATATGGTAAAATAAATGATTGTATATGAAAGTACAACTCGCCCGCAAAAAACAAGCCGTCATATGTCTATATTGACAGAAAAATAAAAAAGTTATGGCTCTTGGCAAACAGGGGAGCAAAAAACAAAAATGAAAAATTCCCAGGTCATGAAAGGGTTAACGCATACCCTAAATCCACGTCTATTATCAAGGCGGCAAAGCTGCAGCTCAAGCAAACGGATAAAATGGAGGAACCTGTAAATGAGTTGGTTCTTGCTAATGCCCAACAGTAGCAGGCCAACATCCTGTTGGTCCAACAGATGGCGGCCCTGTCTGTTCCCTAGGCTTTGGATAAAGTCAAGTCAGCACTGAGGAAAATGAATCTGAACAACGACCTGGAGGTATTTCTTGCCATGTTTTAAAGAACAACGGAGCGGAGAATCTGCCACCTGGCTACTGAAAAAGTGGTGGCCCCATTTTTCATGGGAGATGACCATAAAAACCTACTTTAACCTAAGCCATTAGGAAGATTGGACTATTGTAAAATTAAAAGGTGAGGTCCTTGCCCGAATGGGGGTCAATACGTACGTACACACGCAGTGTGTGTACCACTGGTCCTATGTGGAAGTACAACCCGTTCGGCCTCAGGCATTTGTCTTGCTACATCTGGTAAAAAATATGGCTCCAGCCTGAAACGGTGAGCCCAGATGATAGAGTGGGCAACTGGTTTGGGTAAAAATTGTAAAACAGCTGTGAGACACCCCCAGTGAGTCCGTAAAGTCATTACCCTTTATGGAGATCATAAAAACTGACACTAAATAAAAAGTCCTATATCTCTAGTACAGTATAATGGATGAAAAAAAATAATGTAATACTCATTGGAGTAATAAGAACAAAAAGAGAACAAATATTGCACAATTTTGACATGATGACAGGTCCACGGTCCACCTCCAAATAATAACAACCCGAACTGACTGACCCAGTGAGGTAGTAATAAAATGAGTAATGGGTTTCCATTTTCATATTATAGTCAGGAACTATATAGAATGTTATTTGTTACAAGTGACTGGAGGAGTCAGTCATAACCGGTGGGGAGTGAGCCCTTGCTTCACACAGTCAGCGGTACTGTACAGGGAGAGATTCAGCCCAATGAATGCCTCCTGACTGATACAATGTAGGGCTGAACTATAGACTTTTACGTGCTCATTCTGAAGACATGATCAAGCACTGATCCAGCCCTACATACACATGTCTCTATAGCATCGAACAGTCATGTTGCTTCTTGCACCCCAGGAATTTAGCTAACAGCCTACGCAGATACAGATGAAATGTTCAAGTGCTCAACAATTCGCACTTCAGTAAATGGCAGCCCTCCTACCTCCAAAAGTTTGCCTTGTGTGTAACTCTTACCTTCCCTGCAAAATTGTAAAATAATGTCACCTCCGAGTCTAATTCGGTGCTATGTGATAAGCTGCTGCTCCTCCTTGCATTGGGGCATGTGGATTACAGTAGAACCGTTAATGTTTTTCATGAAGCCTTAGAGCAGGGGTCTCAAACTTGGCTGTATACATGGGCGGCACATAGAAAAATAATTGCATTTGATGGGTCGCATTCTTTGCAGGATGAGATGACATTTTCAGTGATACCATATTTTTTCTATACAACCTTTTGATAATTTTTGCAGTTTTTTTATGGCACTAGTTTTATGGGATATGGTACAGTGTTACAGCATGGGTCATGATTATGGAGGAGGGAGTAGTTTAGTATTCAGGTTTGGGTCAGCTACTGCAGTCCACAGACTGTCCTGGAGTGGTACTGGCAGCCAACTCCAACCTCATCATGAGAGGTTCTGGTGAATCCCAGGTGGGCACTTAGTCGCGTATCTCCAGAATAAGCCCGACCCATGCCGCAGTGGGTTGCATGTATGACAGTTCGCTCAAGCCATGGACCTCCAATACGCCTCCATCTTCAGTGTTGTACAAGGGGATCAGCAGGATCAGATTCTGATGTACCTGTGATTGGGGAACACCCACTCTGGCACTGGCTGCTCTAATTCTACCAGTCCAAGCTACAGTCACTACACAGTCTGCTAATAACACATTTGGTAATGGCCTGCATCTGTGTGCTTCACCACAGTTTGACAGAAATTCTAAGCAATGCTGCAGTTTCATCAACCAGTGCACGCTGCACTTTTAACTGCTGTCCTATCAATTTCCCTCTGACCAGGCCAAAGTGACATTCCTGATGTCTCTTTTGGAAGGAGAGGCCCCTTGCAATGCGCAACCCCTTATGGGAGAGAAGGGACCCCATAATCTCGAATCTGCAAGCCTTCCTGAGGGCATTCTGCAAGGTCTTTGATGAGCCAAGCCAAGTCAACTCAGCAGCTTCCTTCCTTCTCAGACTGCATCAGAATAGTCTAACTATAGCCAATACACTGTATGTTTCCGCACCCCATCCTCCAGAACTTGGTTGGAACAACGAGGTGTTGGTAACAACCTTCTGGGAGGGCCTAGCTGGTAGGATTAACTGGCCGGGCATGACATTCCCACCTACCTAGATTACCTTTTTTCCCTGGCAATCCAGATCAATCTCCAGTTTCAAAAATGCACAAGGAAGGTGACGCTTGAGTAAAGATCGATTCAGCTGCATCATCCTTCCAGAGACAGTCATTATACAGTCTATTGTCATTCCTGACCCTATGCAGATGGACCACGTTAAGATGACTGTGCAACATTAGGAACATCGTCGTGCCATGGGACTGCGTTACTACTGTGGTAGACTGGACCATCTCATCCACATTTGTCCCGAGAAGTCGGGAAACTGCTATGCCTATGGTCTGTTGTAGAATCAACCCTAGCGCCCTCTAAAAGGGGGAGGTGTAGGAAATAAGGGATGTATTCAGGCGTATTAATCAAGCCAGAATCTCGATATTCCTATAGCAGCCATTTTGTTTCAGGTTGTCATTCTCATCCCCTTACTCCAAGGAAAAAGTCCCATCCTGTTTCCCTGAGGGCGAATTCATCTCCTGGGTCTGTTAATTAACCTTAGGATATTACCTCCTGGCCATATGGTCCCACACAAAAGAAGCTCTATAGCAAATGGAGCTAGCTCATAGACAGGAACCAGAAGCTATTTACTCAAAAGAAAGATCCCCCTGGAGCTGCAGAGCAAGGTGAGAAATCACTTCTTCTGCCAGGGGACTTCAAAGAATTCTGCCAGACACATAGGAGACAGGCAAGAAGTATTAATATTTCACTACACATAACTCCATAAATATGACAATCATAAATAGGACACCTGGAGAGGTGTAGGGTTGTAATGCCTATTTCTGCTTAACTGTGCGTCATTCTAACTACCCCAAAACTAATATTGGCCAGTGGGACAACTGCAGATATGTCGTGTGTCCTACCATGGACAAGCTAAAATCATAACCAAAAATACGAGAGCATTATCTTCCACCTATGACGCTCCCAGGCATATTTATGGGAAAAGCTTCATTTTCATAGCCATCTTTAAGTATGACAAAATCAGCCCACATGAGGTCACCAGAGAGTTTGGTGGGTGGGGCTGAGGTTGACAAAAGCCCCCTGCCATATTTCATCAGTGTATTACTTTGAGGAGGACCCCATTACATCACATGTCAGAGTATACACAAGGGAACCCGGTGGCCTACACTGCCTCTGTGTGGCCACCAGTAGCAAGGAAACCGGTAACTGAACTACAATTGCCAGTATATATCTGTGTGTATTCCATTTATCTTGTTTGCATAACTGACTGCAACATCTGTAATATCTTTATAACTAACCTGTATATTTATATTATCTAGTGTGCACCTACGGTGATTAAATATATAAATTTAATCTTGGGTTGTTCTTTTATCTTGATCACGAAATTCCCATATCTGTGTGCTCATTTAACATTATACGCTACATGGGTTGGTTTCTGACATACTATACTATAATCCTGTTCACAGACCGGACTTATATCGAACGAGAAACTGGTGGCAGCAATTGGTGCTTGTATTATTCAGGACCTCTGTCAGTATTTCTGCCCCACCTTAACTCACTGTTAAGGGGGGCACCTTAATAAACCAGTACTGACAGGGCAGCTGCAGTCTCTCATTTATGCTCAGTTAGTTCCCTGACTGTCCTGAGTATAAGAGAGGTGCTAGAGAGCTGTCAGGTTCGGTGGAAAATTCGTCACAGATGACTCTTCTTATCTCATGACATTTTTGTTGGCCAGCCATGCAGAAAGATGTTATGGAGTTTGTTTCTGCCTGTCCTTCGTACGCACGAAACAACTAAATCCAGACAACTGTTACCTCTTCTCGTTCTTTCTACTCCCTTACAGCACATCGCACTGGACTTTTCTGTGTCCTCTGGATGCTCCAAAACCGTGGTTTCACAAAAGATGGCTCCATTTACACCTCTGTCTGGTCTCCCATCTGCTCCTTTGCTCACAGAGAAGTTCATTCAGCACATCTTTCATCTTCACAGGTTACCACTCCACATTATATCCAATACGGGCCTTCAGTTCACATCCTGGTTCTGGAGAGCAACCTGTAAGCTTCTAAAGGCCCAGTTACACACACAGATAATTGTGCAGACATTGTTCACAAATCTCTGGTTGCAGTGAAATCATGGACACATTGTTAAATTTTGTGGCCGTGTACAAATGGAACAATGTGTCCATGATTTCACTGCAATCAGAGATCTGTGAACAATCTTTGCACAATTATCTGTGTGTAACTGGGCCTTTATGTAACCCTGGACTTTCCTTCTGCATACCACCCACAGTCTAATGGCCAGGGGCAGCGGGTCAACCATATTTTAACTACTTTCATGTGGCACTTTAGCAATGTACACCACAACAACTGGGGCAAGCTTTTGCCTTGAGCGGAGTTCTCGTAGAACAATTAAGTAAGTGAGGTATTTGCGAGTTCTTGGTTCTTCATTGTGTATAGTCAACAGTCCAATATCCCGCTTCCTGTGACTACCACTTCTGGCATCCCTGCGGACAATGCTCTAAGAAACTGCTCCAGAATCTGGGAGGAAATAAAACCACTCTTGTGAAATCATCCAAATGGATGAAGAGTCACGCGCTGTCTTGTTTTTATCCAGTAGACTATGTGTGGCTTTCCTTGAGGTACATCCATCTCAAGATGCCACTTTAGAAGCTAGGTCCTTGCTTTTTTGATCCTTTTGAGATTTTCAAACAAATTAATGCTGTGTCCTACAAGCTGTTTGTTCGGAGGACATCTTTGAAGTTAATTACTTCCTGGCCATTAAGAAGGTTAGAGGGAAAACCCTATTCCTGACAGACTGGAGGATTTTAGTCCCTAGCAGAGACAGTGGGAGCACAGGAAGAATATCCATGTTCCAATTTTCATGAAGAGATTTTTTGGGAGCTTGAAGAGGAGAGGACGTAAGGGGGGAGTACTGTAATGCGATGTGCCTGCATGTTTTTTCTCCCTCACTCGCCGCAGCCGCCCTTCAGTCACTTCTCAACGTGTGCTGGCTCCCGCCGCAGTCTCCTGCTTTCAGGGCTAGGCAACGATATTAGGGTGCGTGTATGCACCCAAAGTGGCAATAGCTATTGCTTGAAGGTGCTTGAGCAACATTATTGCTAGTTAGTCCTGTTCCTACTAGTTCATGTCAGGTTCCTGCACCTGTATTCTGATCTCTACCTGCAGCCAATAACTATCCTGCTTGCACCCAAACTTGTCCGTTCTTATAACCCGATCCTGCCCGTGTACATATTACCTTAAGACCCCTATTAATCTGACCTGTACCTGAGTCCTTCTCTGAAGCAGCTGTCCCATCTGAACCAGTACCTGTGTCCACCCTGCCTGTTACCCTGAGCCTCATACCTGCACCCTGACCACTGGGGACAGCTGCTGCTGTCCAGGTACTGCTCTGGATTGGTATCTGGTATCTATTGGCAGCCAAGTCCAACTCCTTACCATCAGAGGTTTCGGTGAACAGGTACTTAGTCACGTTCTTCCAAGTTAATCCCGGCCCGTGATGCAGTGGGTCCACATCCATGTGCGTGTCAATATATTTTAGTAATGTCTCCATTCTTGTTCCAACTTGCAGAAATGTCCTCTATCCTGGTCGCCTACTTGCAATAATGTCCTGGCTCTCATCTTGTAGTAAGGTGCCCATCCAAGTTGACATTTTTGTAGTAATGCCCCATCCTGGTTGCCATCTTGTAGTAATGTCAGTGATCAGCACGGGAGCTCGGTACCTGTGGGCTATATAATGCTGCCTAGGTGTTGAATGCAAATGCAGGCTATGTGTTTGGGACCCCTGCCTGGAGCATGTTAATATAGGGCATAGTCGCCTCAGAACGTCTGCAGCGATTCATCCACATCATCTGCAGCAGCACATCCACACCAAATTGTGCAGCTTTGGGTACAAATTTGTCTGTAGATTTGACAAAGAGGATGTGTTTATGCAGGAGATGCGCGCTAAAACTGCATATGCCATTTTCACTTGTGCATTTTCCACATCTAATGTTATTCTATGGCAAAATTAGCAAATAAATCTCTGTGTACCCACAAGAGAAACTGACATGTTCTGGAACGCAATATGCAATTTAGGTCAGTATATACAACATGAAAAAAGAAAACACAGAGTGGGCAGAAGATTTCTATGAATTCCATCCACTTTGCTGGAACTGTAAGATGCTGCATATTTTTAGTGCAGTGAAAATATGCCGGGACTGACTGAAAGCCGACACTGTACTAATGCAATTATGAGTCAGCTGTCAGTCAGTGTCGGGGTGTGGTATACTGAGTGGTCATTCACACGGTTTTCTGGCTATGCCTCTATGACTGAAAGACCAAGATTGTCAGGAGGAATAAAGTTACATTTCCACCCAGTAGTGAGGCAGCTTTAGAACACTATTAACCTGCAGAGTAACCCCAAAACTCCAGATTTATAGCGCTTTTTTGACATGACAAATTCGCTTTAAAGCGTTTCAACAACATTATAGAAGTTTTAAATAGGCCTAGGCTGTTCAACAAAACCTACACTCACCTCCCGGACCACAGCTCTCCTTTGTGTTTCCCATAGGTCTCATGACATCAACATCTGACAGGAAGCATCATGTGACCACTGATCAGTGGCAGCCTTTATATTCTTTCTGACCCAGTTTCCTCCAATCATTTGTAATGTGAAGGCTGCAGACAATCACTATAGTTTTTTTTACACCATCCAGATGGGCAATGAACCACATTTGATCCACAGAGGTATGAATAAAATTAGGACTCCTGCATACGACCACGTGTATCCAATATCACACACCTGCCAATACAGTGTTATAAGGATACAAGATTTTTTTTATTGAGGAATCTTTATAAGAAACTTGCAGCATTCTCTTAGATATGGTATGGGGCAGAATCCTAACCTAAAACCACTGTTGGGAACAGGACTGTGGAGTCGGTAAGCCAAACCTCCGGCTCCAATCCCGACTCCTCAATTTCCCTAAATTTGACACCAGCAAAATGGACATAGACTTTGACTCCACAGTCCTGGTGTGTGCAGTCTCCAACTCCTCATAGTAACATAGTATTTAAGGTTGAAGGAAGACCTTACGTCCATCTAGTTCAACCCATAGCCTAACATGTTGATCCAGAGGAAGGCAAAAAAAAACCCATGTGGCAACACTAAGCTCCACATTGGGGGAAAAATTCCTTCCTGACTCCACATACGGCAATCAGACTAGTTCCCTGGATCAACGCCCTATCATTAATCTAGTATATATAAGTGGTAATATTATAGATGCCAAGAAGGGAATCTAGGCCATTCTTAAATGTTAGTAGTGAGTCACTCATTACAACATCATGTGGCAGAGAGTTCCATAGTCTCACTGCTCTTACAGTAAAGAATCCATGTCTGTGATTATGATTAAACCTTCTTTCCTCCAGACGTAGAGGATGCCCCCTTGTCCCCGTCTCAGGCCTAAGAGTAAAGAGATCATTAAAAAGGTTTCTGTACTATCTCCTCATATATTTATACACTAGATGGTGGCCCGATTCTAACGCATGGGTATTCTAGAATATGTATGTAGTTGACATACTGTGACTGGCAGAACTTGTTCAGTCAAGTGAGTGAACTACACCGCTCCTCCATCTGTGCTCCTGTCCCCACTCCCCCTGTCCCCGCTCCTCCTGTCCCCGTTCTCCATCTGTCCTCCTGTCCCCGCTCCTCCGTCTCTCCTCCTGTGACCGCTCCTCCTGTCCCTGCTCCTTCTGTCACCGCTCCTCCTGTCCCACTCCTCCTGTCCAGCTCCTCCGTCTCTCCTCCTGTTACCGCTCCTCTGTTTCTCCTCCTGTCACCGCTCCTCCTGTCCCTCCATCTCTCCTCCTGTCCCCGCTCCTCCGTCTCTCCTCCTGCTCCTCCATCTCTCCTCCTGTCCCTGCTCCTCCTGTTCCCGCTCCTCCATCTCTCCTCCTATCACCGCTCCTGCTGTCACCGCTCCTCCTGTCCCTGCTCTTTCTGTCACGCTCTCCATCTCTCCTCCTGTCCCGCGCCTCCATCTCTCCTCCTGCTCCTCCATCTCTCCTCCTGTCCCTGCTCCTCCTGTTCCCGCTCCTCCATCTCTCCTCCTATCACCGCTCCTGCTGTCACCGCTCCTCCTGCCGTCTCTCCTCCTGTCACCGCTCCTCCATCTTTCCCCTGTCATCGCCCTCCTGTCCCGCTTCATTATCTCTCCTCCTGTCACCGCTTCTCCGTGTCTCCTTCTGTCACCGCTCCTCCGTGTCTCCTCCTGTCATCGCTTTTCCTGTCACCGCTCCTCGTGTCCCTGCTCCTCCGTCTCTCCTCCTGTCACCGCTATTCCTGTTCCCGCTCCTACGCCTCTCCTCTTGTCCCACTCCTGTTTCTCCTCCTGTCTTTGCTCTTCCTGTCACCGCTCCTCGTGTCCCCGTTCCTCCATCTCTCCTCCTGTCCCCACTATTCCTGTTCCCGCTCCTCCATCCCTCTTCCTGTCACCACTCCTCATGTCACCCCTCTTGGCCCCCCGCTCCTCATGTCACCCTCCTGGCCCCCATTCCTGTTCCTCCTCCTGGCCCCCCGCTCCTCCTGGCCCCTTCCTCCTGTCACCGCTCCTCCTATCGTCTCTCCTCCTGTCACCGCTCCTCCTGCCGTCTCTCCTCCTGTCACCGCTCCTCCATCTCTCCTCCTGTCACCGCTCCTCCTGTCCCCGCTCCTCCATCTCTCCTCCTGTCACCGCTTCTCCATGTCTCCTCCTGTCACCACTCCTCCGTGTCTCCTCCTGTCATTGCTCTTCCTGTCACCGCTCCTCGTGTCCCCGCTCCTCCGTCTCTCTTCCTGTCACCGCTCCTACGCCTCTCCTATTGTCCCCACTCCTGTTTCTCCTCCTGTCATCGCTTTGCCTGTCACCGTGCCTTGTGTCCCCGCTCCTCCATCTCTCCTCCTATCCCCGCTATTGCCCCCGCTATCGCATCGAGAGGTGGTGTGTTTGTGCTGTCTTTCGCCTCTGTGCCTGTCTCCCTCGTCTGCGCGGTCTCCCCCGTCTGCGCCCCCTGCCTCTAAGCCTGTCTCCCTGCACCCAACTGTCTCTATGCCAGCCTCTATGCTTGTCCCCCTGCGCCCCCCTGCCTCTATGCTGTCCCCCTGCCCCTCTCTGGCTATCCCCTTGCGCCTCTGTGCCTGTCTCCCTATGCCTCCTGCCTATGTGCTTGTCCCCCTGCCTCTATACCTGTCCCCTGTGCCTCTCTGCCTATCCCCTTGCGCCTCTGTGCCTGTCTCCCTGCTCCCCCCTGCCTCTGTGCCTGTCCCCCTGCGTCTCATGCCTCTGTGCCTGTCCCCCTGCCTCTGTGCCTGTCCCCCTGCCTCTCTCCCTGTGCCCCCTTGCCTTTGTGACTGTCCCCCTGCACCCCCCCTTCCTCTGTGCCTGTCCCCTTGTGCCCCCCTGCCTCTGTGCCTGTGCCCCCTGCCTGTCACCCTGCCACTCAGCGTGTCCCCTTGCGCCCCCCTGCCTCTATGCCTGTCCCCCTGCACATCCCTGTCTCTGTGCCTTTCCCCCTGCGCCCCCCTGCCTGTCCCTTTGCGCCTCTCTGCCTGTCCCCCTGTGCCCCCTTGATTCTGTGCTTGTCCCCTTGCGCCCCCATACCTGTCCCCCTGCACATCCCTGTCTCTGTGACTGTCCCCCTGCCTCTCTGCCTGTCCCCTTGTGCCCCCATGCCTGTCCCCCTGCCTCGGTGCCTGTCCCCCTGCGACCCCTGCCTCTCAGACTGTCCCCTTGCGCCCCATCTCTGTGCCTGTCCCCCTGCCTCTCTCACTACGCCCCCTTGCCTCTGTGGCTGTCCCTCTGTGCCCCCCCTTCCTCTGTGCCTGCCTGTCCACCTGCCTTGTTCCTGTGCCCCCCTGCCTGTCCCGCTGCCACTCAGCCTGTCCCCTTGTGCCCCCTGCCTCTGTGGCTGTCCCTGTACCCCTGTCTCTGTGCCTGTTCCCTGCCTTTCTGCCTGTCCCCCTGCACCTCTCTACATCTCCCCATTGTGCTGCGTCCTCCCCCCTCGCCCCCCATCCGGTGTCACCCCCACCTGGCATTACTGATGGCAGTTGCGGAAGGCTCCAGGAACACACTCTCTCTCTCTGTGGAGCCAGTCATGTGACACGGTGTGTGTGAAGTCACATCAGCCCACCCTGTCACATGACCCGCTCCACACAGTCTTTTCCTGAAGCCTTCAGCAATGCATCCTGGTAATGCTAGGCGGGGGTGACACTGGATGGGGGAGAGGGGGAGGACAGAAGATTTGGAGGTGCCGCAGGGAGTGCAGGCAGGAGGAGCGGGAAGGGGGGGGGCCGCAGGGAGCGGGGGGGCTTTGAGGAGAGGCGTGCGGCGCGCAAATTTTGAATTTGCATGCCGCGGCTCTTTTGCATACTGGCCACTTCCGTCTGCGGTGCGCGATTTCGGCTTCAGACGGAAGTGCCCATTAGACAATTATATAGTAGATTATTTATAAAAGATCTCCCCAAAGCCTTCATTTTTCCAAACTAAATAACCCCAAGTTTAATAACCTGTCTTGGTATTGCAGACCCCTCAGTCCTATAATAACCTTGGTCGCTCTTTTCTGCACCCGCTCTAGTTCAGCTCTGCACCTCTAGTTCAGCTTGTCTTTCTATATACTGGAGACCAGAATTGTACACAGTATTCTAAGTTGGTTACACTAGTGACTTGTATAGAGGTAAAATTGTTCTCCTCATGAGCATCTATACCTCTTTTAATGCATCCCATTTTTTATATGCTTTGCAGCAGCTACCTGACACTGGGCACTAAATGTGAGTTTGTCATCACCATACACCCAGGTCTTTTTCAGTGACAGTTTTGCCCAGTGTTTTACAATTAAGCACATAATTATACATCTTATTTCATCTGCCCATGTGCATGACCTTACATTTATCCCCATTAAAGCTCATTTGCCATTTATCCAAGCCCAAGCTTCTAGTAATAAAAAATTGTCCTCCTCTGTATTGATTATCCTGCAGAGTTTAGTGTCATCTGCAAATATTGAGATTCTACTCTGTATGCCCCCTACAAGGTCATTAATAAATATGTTAAAAAGAAGCGGGTCCAACACTGACCCCTGTGGTACCCACTGTTAACCGTGACCCATTCTGAGTGTGTTCCATTAATAACCACGCTTTGTTTCCTATCACTGAGCCAGTTCTTAACCCACTTACTCCTCAATTTCCCTGAATCTGACTCCAACACTGACTCCACCAAAATGGATACCGATCTGACTCCACGACTTGACTCCACGAAGTGGTGTGCTTTTGGTAAGCGAAATCTCCATCTTCAACTCCTCCATTTCCCTGAATCCGATTCTGACACCACCAAAATAGACTCTAATTCCCACTCCACGACTCCGAATCCACAACCATGGTGTGTGCAGTCAGTAAGCCATATTTCCAACTCCAACTCTTCAATTTCCCTAATCTGACTCCAATTCTAACTTCACCAAAATGGACACTGATCTCACTCCACAGTCTTGGTTCGTGCAGTCAGTAAGCCAGACTTCTCAATTTCCCTGAATCTGACTCCACAAGATGGACACAGACTCTAACTTCACAGACCTGGTTGAAAAGCAGTCAGTGAAAACCGAACATCACAAGGAGTTCACGAGATGTCGTGCACCACACACACACCCTTGTGGTTGAAGTGTGAACCATTCAATCTTTAAAGACATTTCTAAACACGGGATTCCTTTAATAAATGTATTCTCCAAACTGAAGAATGAGGACACAAATATATTCCCCCCTGACGTAGATGCTGGGACAAAACCATAGAAGGGTCTCTTAAAATGGCATCTGAAGGCGGTAATGTTGTGTGTCACGCCAGATTTTACCTAATTAGAGATATAAAGGAGAAATGAGCGCTTTAGTTTAACCCTGTGAATGACGTGGACACAGACCTCACAGAGGCTAATAAGTCATTAGGGAGCAGGTCGATGCTTTGATGTGACAGCTGAAGGGATAAACACATTATTGCTGCTAGGAAGTGGAACAGACACCGCCGGTTACATCACCGCGCTGCACGCTTTGCACCAGCTCCAGGTTTTAGGGCAGTGTCACCAAGTTTTTGTAATATTTTACATTTCTATAGTTAGATTGAGTATATTCAAATGTCGTAATAGCCAATGAAAAGTTCTGCACACTATCCGCTTCCACTATGTTTAAAACAGCATACGTGGCCTAGACACGGCCCATGCGGCTACTATGCGACCCTATGAGAAGTGGCTATACACTAGTCTGCACATTTTGGTCAGGTCCCTGCACTATAAAGACACTATGCGGACATCCTCCTATGTCTCCACACAGCAAATATTTGCCTGCTTGCCACCTTGCTCAGAATTTCCAGGGTGTCCTCGGAGAAGAAGAGACCCCCTAAACTGCACAAAGACTTGGCAAATCTCCTAGTTTCTGCAACAGGCATTTAAAGTGGTTTTCCCAAAACTGCAAAGCCATCCCCCCAAGAATGAAGCTTGAATAATGTGTAGATGTAGAGCCACAGTCATAGCTCACGGCTACATGCACACCCCGGCATATTGAATAACACAGGTGTACTGTAGAGCTGGCTGTCAAAGTGCAGGAGTGTGCTCACTATGCCTGAGAAGTGACTGTAGCACTTTGGGCACACCCCTATAACTTAAAGAAAACAGCTCCTGGGAGGAATAAAGTTTATTTTCTCTCAGTATCTTCACTTTCAGTTAGGCAGCTGGACAGCGTTATAGTGCTATTAACCCCATAAGTGCAGGTTAATAGCATATGGGGACATGACAGGTTCACTTTAAAATTTACAAGAGCAAATAGTTTCCCCTGTTAAAGGGGATGTTCAATAAGCGGACAACCCCTTCTCAATCTGTATGTTTGCCCCTAGTAAAATAACACCACTTGTTCTCACCTATGGTGCTGGCGTCATTCCAGCGGTGTTGGCACGTGCCGCAGTTCTGATTTCCTCTTGATGTTTGATTCATCCAAAGGTGAGTAGAGAGAAGCCAGGGCTGATTGGGTGCAGGGCTTGTGTGACATAACCAGGGCTGTGGAATCTGTGTCCACTTTGGACTGGTTGCAGTGAAATCATGGACACATGGTTCCATTTTGTGGCTGTGTACAAATGGAGCAATCTGTCCATGATTTCACTGCAACCAGAGATCTGTGAACAATATCTGCCCAGATATCTGTGTGTGTGACCCCATCCTAAGTTGCTGGTTCAGGGTTTAACCTATAGAGTCTGTTCTTGCACACACCTAGGACTAGGCCACTAGAGTAGGGGGGGGGACCGGTAATTTAGTAGGTCCCAAAAGGGGGTGGAGCCTAGGGTAGAGTTAGTGAGAGACTGACAGTTTAGATCAGACAGTGCTGAGAAGGCAGTCAGGAAGGACAGGCCTGACAGTACGGCCTACAGGAGGGAGCCCCATCTTTAAGTGGGACCCCAGGACAGAAGGCATCGGGCCAGAACTGGTTGGAGCCAGCTGGCCACTGTAACCACTCGGGGGTCTGCCGCAGGGCTCCAGCGCCCTCTGCTTGAATAGCGCCGCTCATCTCCTCACTCCCGGGGCTACTGCTTGAGCGCATGAAACTCCATCTCCAAATCAGTGAATGCTGGAGAAGCTGCAGGGATCATGCTCCTCCCCTCAGCCAATCACCAAGCCTCTGTGTCCTACCAATCATGAGTGCCCTGCTGTAATATAAACTTCCTGTTTCCTGTCAGTCTTTGCCAGGGCAACTTCTACCTAGTGGAGTTGCTATTCCTGGTCTGGTCAGGTTGTTCCTTATTTTGCTTGTTATCTGATTTCTGTGTGTTACTTCCTGCAGATCTCCGCCCTGCCGGCTCCTTGCTGACTCCCGTGTTCTGGGCCTTCCACCTGGATCTCTTCCAAGTTGAAATTGCTGATTCAGGTCCTGCTCCGGATTCTCCGTGTTTCCGGTTCTCCGTGTCCTATCTTATACCTGGTTGCTGTGTTGTTTCCACATTGCCTTGGGTCGGTTTAACAACCGTGTCCGCTTCATTGGTCCTTCTGAGGTTGGTACCGGCGGTATCCCTGTATAGGGATCAAGCGCTCCGGGGTCTCCTTCGGTGGTGTTCCGGTGCTGTGGCCGTGTGGCCCTCCCCTGGGGCGAGGGTTCTTGTGTTGTTCAATAAACCTGTTGACTCTACTGTACTGGTCCGTCTCTCTATCATCCCGGTATCAGCATCCGCACTACGCGGTCCAGTGGGTCCACGTGTGGGGTCCGTCAGTAGGACGTGACAGTCACGCTGAGGGAAACACCGGCAACGCGGAAAGCCGAGGCGGTCAGAAGTTCACCTCTGACCGCAGACCGACAAGCTGCAGGCCCCTAGAAGCCAGGTTGCTGACAGCGCCACAAGGTACCTCACCCCTCAGGTCTAAGAACCGGTTCATCACACTAGAGGAGAAGGGCCAAAAATACCGGTGGTGGGAGGCTTTGCTTACTTGGGCTTCCCGTCCGGACTGGTAAGACACAGACCTTGCCTACTAGCTACAGACCGTAGGACTGGTGGGAGAGCTCTGCGAGGGTGGTAGAAACTGGGAAGAGTGAAGTCAACCCTGGAAGACAAAGAGAGCAAACATCTGGAGACTCTATAAGGGGGACCCTGAGCCGGCAACATCCACCTGGTAAACCAAACTGTACTGTGTTCCGTTTTACCATCTGCCAGTACCTAGTAAAGTGGAGTAAAACTTGAACTAGTGTCTGTTGTTCTTCCCGCCGGTGCCCGGAGGGCTTCTGCATCATCACCAGCAGCTCACCAGAGGGGTAAGGACCATCACTACAACTCCCCTCATCCATCACCGCTGCCCTGAGGTAATAGCTCCACCTGTAGGGAGCTGGACTACTCTCTGCTGCACCCACCATCACCTCAGTGGCCGGCTGGCAGCGCCGGTACCATATTACCGGGAACTACAGGTGGCGTCACGATCACCTGTAAATACTTCCTTCTCCCCACCATCTACTGAAATGATAACCAGGGCACGGAACCGGGTTCCCAGCCACCCGTGACTCCCCATTCAAGCAGCCATCAGTCCCGGTGTCCGAGTACCCCTAGCCCTGGCCATATCATTTTGACTTACTGACTGCACACCAGGGTGGTGGAGTTGGTGTCCATTTTGTGGAGTCAGAGTCGGAGTTGGAGTCGGTTTCAGGAAAATTAAAAAGTCGGATTTGGTGTTGGAGGCTGGCCTTACCGACTCCACAGCCCTGGACGTAACAATGTAATGTGAGTCCTGGGAGAGTGATAGCGGAATCCTGTAGAATGGTACCCGGCACTGGAGGTAAGTATAAGGCTATGTTCACACAGGACGTTTTTTGATCTGTTTTTGGCGCTGTATTTTGTTTTAAACTGCACCAAAAATGGATGAGTCATTGCGTCTGCCAGTAAAGTGAATGGAGTTTTATATTTGTTGCACAAGACGTCAGCATTTTTACTGCTGCGTAGTGGTGCAGAAAGCGCATCCAGAAAATGATGAGCGTCAATTAGTGCTTCGTTTTTCTTCTGCACTTTCCACACCACAAACGTTCAATTAATTACCTCCTCAGTGATCTCCGGTGATATCTTCCTTTTGGGCATCGGCAGGTGGGTACGGTACTGACAGGACCTGCCCATGTGACTCAGAGTGTCACATGGTTAAAGTCCTATAAGTAGTCGCACTACCAGCAGGTCCTGCCTGTGCCCGTAAGGAAGACATCACCGGAGCTCGCCGTGGGATCCCTGGGGAGTGTAAGAACATGCGTCTGTCTGTCTGTGTCCCCTGAAAAGGGAGCAAAAAAGCAAAAACAATTGGATGATACATTTGTGATGTTTTTTTGCAAAAAGAGGATCTGTTTTTAGTGCAGAATCTGCACCAAAACTGTATCAAAGTGAACAGCTCTGTGTGAGTGAGGCCTAAGCGTTGTTATTTTACCGGGGAGGCAAATATGACGATTGAGAAGGGGTTATCCTAGTAGTGGAAGAATTACAAAGTATCCATACAAAACAGATGCTATACGGTTGATCTGAACGGTATCCAATTTTTTTTTGCACACCCATAGACTTGAATTGGCGAGTCTCATCTGACACAATGAAAAATGTCGTGCATGCTGCGATTACTTTCAAGTTTACAATTAATCCGTGAAAAAATAAACGCTCATCTGAATAGTATAATTAACCCCTTCCCATCATGGCTATTTTCCGTTTTTGCATTTTACTTTTTTCCCCTTTCTTCTTCCAGGGGCCATGCTATTTTATATTTCTGTCCACAGTCATCTGAGGGCTTTTTTGAGGTGGAGAGTTGCACTTTTGAATGACACCTTCCATTTTATTCATGTCATATACTGGAAAGTGTGAAAAAAATTCTAAATGAGGTGAAATAATGAAAAAAGTGCAGTTACACTATTGTTTTTTTTTATTTTCAGCGCTCACAATATGGTAAAAATGACTCCGCATTATGATTGTTTAAGTTAGTGCGAATATGGCAATACCAAAACGTAATGTTTTTATTGGTAAAAATAGTTTAGGGCTTAAAGGGAACCTGTCACCTGATTTTAAGTGCCTACATTAACTCTAGCTGTCCCTACAGCTTCCTAGCAGCTCCCTATCTATCCCTTTCTTATCTAAAGTGTCCCTATTAAACATGTGTAAAATAAGTATAAACTTACTGCAGTCCCCGTGGTTGGGGGACTGGGTAGGCGTGGCCACGATGCCTTCATCACTCCTCTGTGTTGTAATGCACGCCCCGCTGGGCGGCATTATTCTGTGTCCTCTCTGCCCCCATTCTTTGGGATCTCACGCCCTCTGTGTAGTTCTATGCACGGCCGGACGTCACATCGGCGCGGTGCATTATGGGGCCGATCACGTGATCGGCCCGGCTTCAATAAGCGCATTGCGCATGCGCGGAGCCGGGCCGATCATGTGTAGGGACAGCTAGAGATACTGTAGGCACTTAAAATCAGGTGACAGGTTCCCTTTAAAAAAGAAAACATTTACTTGTGTCCTCATTCTCCAAGACCCATAACATTTTAAATGTTCGCTCCATGGCATTGTGTGAGGGATTCTTTTATGCTCCATGAGCGTATATTTTATTGATACAATTTTGGAGCAGATTTGCCATTGTGATCGCCTCTTACTGCATTTTTTTGCAGAATTGCGTAGACTAAAAGACAACGTAATTTTGGCACTTACATTTTTTTCTCATTATACTGTTAACAATCGGGATAATTCATTTACCTTTTTGATCAATTGGACTATTTTTTTGAACTTAGTGATACCAAATGTGTATTTTTGGTATTTCTTTTTTTTAATGGGTCAAAAAGGGGTGATTTAAACTTATATTTTTAAAAACATTTTTTTCTCTATTTGTCAGTCTCCTTACAGTACTTGAACCTGCAATCTAATTACTTGTGCTATATACAGCAAAGCAACTGTATTGCTGTATATAGCAAAAAACAATGGTCTCCAAGAATGCCAAACACAGGCTGGCCTTTACAGGAGTATGTCATGAAAGGAAGACCCCCAGTCATCATGGTAATCTATCAGCGTCCTGGGATGTCAAAGGGGTGCTGATGGCCGCATAGATTGTTGTCATCCTCCCTCCTATTGAGCTGTTAATGCTGCTGTTATAGACTTACAGCGGCAATACAGGTTAATGAAAATAGACTTAGACCGGGGTCTACACGGCAACGTGTCATGTGGCGCCCCCGCAATCCAGTCGCCACTTTTGGTATTGCATGCATTTTACATGTATGCTATCATGCCCAGAAGTAAGAGGGGAAAGCTTTGCCGAGACCCCATTTGCACCCACACAATCCAAAGTCCAGGTCAGGGAGGCACTAGGTGGAAGAAACCCACATTCAAGACAGCCCTCACCCACTGGATAGAGGGAGGAGTTAGGTTAGGGGTGGGAGGCAGAAGAAGACAGCTCTAGTGAGATCCATTCGGGCAGCTAGGAAGCTAGGACTACACATGGAGTTAGGTGCTAGTTCCAGGGTCTGAAGACATGAATCAGCTGCCAGCTGTTCAAGCCAGACTGAGGAGCTAGATGCAGAAAGGGTACCAGTCCCAATTCGGTTTGGATTCTTCAAGACCAGCCATGAAACTGGAGGTCACTGGACTTCAGGTACAGTGGCGACCATAGTGCACCCTCCCCTAGGCTCAATGAACTATATAGGTTAAGAGGACCAGTAAGTCTGTGACTCACAGAACCCGCAATCACCTGCCTGCTAGGACTTGCAACTACAGGACACTTAGGAGGGAACAGGAGTAACAAGTGTCAGAAGGAGAAGCAGCAAGGAGCCAATATACCCTGTGTCCAGCAAGATGGACCCTAAGTACTTCTGGGCTGGCCAGGCTGTAAGCTTGTTGGACTATGTACCCCAGCTGGGTCGTAATTTGCTTCAACACCAAGAAAATGGTAAGAACCACAAGAACCCTGTGCGCCGTCTGGTCCTTCCTGCGCATCCCTACACCCACCTGCTGAGCCATCACCTTACACTACAACAACCCTCATTCTCCTCCTCATCCCAAATAATTCTACACCTACCAAGGGACTCCAGCTCTAACTGGAAAGGGCCCAGATTGGCTGCCACACCATTGTGAGTACCTCAAAGCAGCCCCTGCCACCTAAAGGCCAGAACTCCAGTTGGCGTCATGACAACTAATTTCCTCTGTAATTATTCCCTTAGCAATGTCCGGCAAGGCCATGGCTTCTGGGGTCGCCACCGTGATAAAGAGACTGTTTGCCCCAGAGTGTCCGAGTACCCTGGCCCCATGACCGCTGTAGTTATGTGACAGCAATTCTCAGACAAGCTGCTTTTAGAGCTATGATTTTGCTGAATATAAAAAATAAATAGCCAAATCACAGATAAGTCGACGTGATTTGCATTGAAGTTTATAGCATCACTGCAGTGTTTGTTTTTTTAGCGCTGGGGTTGTGCTTTAAATCTAAGCCCCCTGTTTTTATACTCACTGTCCGGAGTATTTATCCTTCTTTTCGATGCCACGCCAATCCTGCAGCACTATTTTGTGGCTGTAACTTCTGACTGGCCGGAAGTGAGAAGTTACGTCACAGCACTCAGTGCAAGTCTATGAAGTCCGAACAACGCCAGAAAGAGGCTCTTATAGAGATTTATTGAGTTTTGACCTCCAGCAAACACTTTATTTGCAGCCATGTCACAAGTCACAAGAGATCAACTGGAGCGGACGTAGAAGGAGATGAAGCTGCCGGAAGCTGACTATAAGACCAGGGGCAGATGACTTACATTTAAATCAGCAGTACAGTGGTAAAATTCTAAAAAAAAAAGCTAGAATGGTGCTTTAAAAGGGGTTGTCCAGGCTTTTTGTATAATTTATATGTGTATCTAGACTGCAAAATGTTGACAGTTTGTAATTTACACCCTGTCAGCATTTTGCAGGGTTATCGAGATATCACTATATTTCGTCTGCAGGAGACTGACCAGGGGGCGTGTTTTTTTTGGAGCCTGAGTGCAAACCTCATAACTATTCGTTTATACCCAGGCTCCTACAAACACGCCTCTGACTCCTACAGGCGCGTCCCCCTTCCCAAGTCTCAGCATACCTGGCCACCCCAGACTCCTATAGATCCACCTCCCCTAGTCTCTGTATGCTCGGCCACCCCCAGACTCCTATAGGCCCGACCCCCCAGGCTCAGCATATCCGGCCACCCCCAGACTCTTATAGCCATCCCCCACTGAGCATACCGCCACCCCCAGACCCTACATGGCCACCCCCGTCCCCAATATGCCACCCCTCATCACAGCTGTTGAAGGAGATGACCACTGAGTGCACGGAGCTGCAGATTCGGCACACTATGTCTGTGAAGATGAGCCCCCTGTGGCTGCGCTGTCAGTGGAGTGTCCTCCTCTCTCCTGCAGCCGCCAGCTCTGTGTCCCACTCTGTGCCAGTGGAGCCAATGCTCCTCCTCTCTTTATCTCCTGCAGCACAGAGCGGGACATAGAGCAGACATGTGGCGCCCCTGCAGTCCGGTCACCACTATTAGTTTGCGGCAACTGGGATTGGTAAGTCCAGTCATCCACAAATACACCCCGTCCCAGAGTAAGCGGGTGAACCCAGGTGGTGGGATGTCTCAGCAGATGTGGGACAGCGGGGGAAAACAGGTGGTGGTGGGAAGTAAGAAGGAAGTGGTTAAGGAAAGGAAAAGAACAAAGGGAAGACACCACGGGAAGTAGTTAGTCGGAGGAGGGCATGAGACAGAGAGATCGAATAGAGAGAGCACAGACCCAGAGGCCTGAATCACGATGGGGCCTGTCTTAGGGCTACAGACCGCAGAAAGAGGAGGGATTCCTAGGGGCACGGGCACTGATTGATCCACCTGTGCACCCGAATCTGCAGAGAAGTAGAAGGACAGGGCTAGAACCAGGGACCCGGCCCTGAATGTGGCAGGAAGGATCCAAGTTCCAACCACAGAGCTGGGGGCCACAGGTCTCCAAAAGCTGTGGCCAACTCCCGACATAGCACAGGCAGCCGTACTAGGGCCAGAGGACCCAGTCATTCGCCCAAGAAGGCCTGTGGCTGCTGGACTTGGGCTCTGTGTGAGGAGGCGCGTGCAGGAAGGAGAACAGGCAGGCTGAAAAAAAGAAAAGCCCAAGAGGAAAGGAACACAAGGGGGTGTGCTGGACAAGTCATCCTGGTTGCCAAGGACTACCTGGGCCACCACTGTACCGGTGCTGTAGCTTGAAGTGCCTGACGAAAGAAGTCAAGTAAACCGGGTTGGAATTGTGTCAGACTGTTCATTTCGCGCCTGAGGAGCGGTAGACTGAAACGTCGCGCAGGCAACAGGAGCCTGCCTGAGAGTATTCCTGATCCTGCCCCACAGCTAGCTCAGCCCCGCTAGCTCTCCATCACCCCAAATCACCTTGAATCCAGATGCCCTGGGGACCCACTCTTTCCGTGGGAGCTAGACCATCACAGCTGCAACTCCATCAACCCCAGAGGTCCCAGACCGCAGCTGCGGCCCCTACCGGAAGCCTTTCACGGGTGGTGTCACGATAAACTCTTTAACTTTTTTTTTTTTTTGTCATTTTTATTTTTACCCCTTTTCAACCCCTTTTTACTGACCACCCAATAGGGGACTACGGACCAGGTCACGCCACTGTGACAGCCCACAGCTCCGATGACGTCCAGAGGGCCCGGTTTCGAGTATCCCACGCCCCCGCTGGGGCAAGTCAGGTTTTGGCATCATGAACATTATCTACCGACCCGGTACCACCAGGTCTTGTGCGCCGTACGGATTACAACAAAGAAACTGTGTTTTTGGGCCCAACAATGGTGGCTCTAAGAAACTGAAAGCATGTGCGCTGGGGGTCGTGCCACGGTCGCCCATCGTGGGCCAGGCCAGCACGCAGAGCGAAAGATGGCTTACACCCCCTTCACCCTTCAAGAGTTGGGAGGGCAGACCCATGAACTGTGTCACTCAACCCAGGGGTGTGATCGACAGCCAGAGAGCAGAGGCACGCCCACAAAAGGAGGGGGTGGAGGCAGACTCTGGCGCAAACTGGAAACGGAGCGGCAGCATCTTCAGCGCCCTCATGGTGAACAAGATGGCGAGCAAGGCCAAGGCAACCGAAGCGTGGGGTGGCAGCGGAGGACTCCCCCAGCTCACCGGAGGAAGACATGGCAAGACCCGCGGATGCCCCTCATGGGTCGTCGGCTCCTGCAGGTGGAGAACTGTAGCTGCGCCACGGCGACGGTGCTTGGAGGGCCCCGGTGCATGGGATCAAGGAGGCGGACCCCCTGATGGCCAGGAGAGGACCCAGAAACTGATGAGGTCAGCGACTCGCAGCCTCGCGGAGGGTACCACATCGGGCTTGAGGAGGTTGCGAGGCGTCCCAGTGTGCCGCATAACCCCGATGCGCAACCAACCCGCACACTCGGAGGCGAGAACCTCCCATGACTGATGGCCAGAACACCAGCCACTAGCATTCTATGCGGTGGGGACTCCTGACTTCCTGATGACGCCAGAGGTCGCCGAGATGGAGAGGTGGCTTGCCAGAGCTCAGGTGAACGCGCTTGTCAGGTGGAGTTGGAGAGGTAGAGAGAGACGGCTCCGCTCTGGGGGAATGCCACCCGCAGGGGGCCCCGGAGGACCGTTGGGAGTAGTGGAATGCCAGGACCAAGTAGCTGTTGTTTATTGCTGGACATTTTATCATGAATGGTTAGAATTTAATGTACATAGTTAGCACACTTCGGGGTGCTCCTTGTTTTTTTTTTTTAATCATGCTGCTAAAGTGTGTTACATTTTAAAAACTATTTTACCGAAGACTGCGAAGAAAAACCCACTGGCTTGGCCGAAAAATCGGTCCATCTAGCCCTGTCACCACGCCCAGGGTGTTTGCTGGTGGTGGGTCCCCCCGAAGACAAGGACTCACACGTAAAAGGCAATGTGTCCATGATTTCACTGCAACCAGCAAATTGCCAGTGAAATTGCAAGCAAAATTGCCGCTTGTGACGGTACCTTAACAATCACGAACTACCCGATGAGGGATACTTATAGGGCCAATGTGTATGACCTGCATGTTTGCTTTTGTTTGCCTTTCATTTGTTTTTCTGCATCCACAATTGTTTTCTATTTTTATAACTATAGCCTTTATTTTTATAGTACTAGCCTTTTTTACTCAGTGTGGTTTTTGTTACGTAACCTTAAGCTTAGCACCTCCAGTAAGGAAGAAACACCTTCGTTTGTTTCCTTTTATTGTTATTTATGTGTGTGTTATAAAAAGTTTTACGTTTCACTTGCACAAACCAACCTTGTCTTAGCACGAGGACGTGCTAATTTTTGCTGAGGGGGAGTGTGGTGCCCCTGCGGTCCGGTTGCCACTAGTCGCCACATTAGTTTGCGTAACTGGGATTGGTAAATCCAGTCACCCACAAACACATCCAACACAACCTGGTCCCAGAGGAGCGGGTGAACCCAGGTAGTGGGATGGCTCAGGCAGCTGTAGGACAGTGGGGAAGACAGGTGGTGGGTGGGAAGTAAGCAGGAAGCGGTTAGGGAAAGGAAGAGAACAAAGGGAAAACACAATGGGAAGTAGTCAGTCGGAGGAGGGCACGAGACAGAGAGGATGAAATGAAAGAGCACGACCCGGAAACCTGAATCACGATGGTGCCTGTCCCGGGTCCACAGACCACAGAAAGACCGAGGGAGTCCTAGGGGTGCGTGCTGTGAGCGATCCACCCGTGCATCCGAATCTGCAGTGAAGGAGAAGGACAGGGTGAGAACCAGGGACCCGGCCTTGAAGGTGGCAGGAAGGCTCCACACTCCTACCACAGAACCGGGGGCCATGATATCTCCAAGAGCTGTGGCCAACTTCCGACACAGCGCAGGGAAGGCAGCCATACTAGGGCCAGGGGACCCAGTCGGTCGCCAAGAAGGCCCGTGGCGCTGGACTGGGACTCTGTGTGGGATCACGTGCAGGAAGAAGGAGGACAGGCAGCACGAGAGAGAGAAAAGCCCAAGAGGAAAGGAACACAAAGGGGGTGTACTGGACAAGCCATCTTGGTTGCCAAGGACTACCCGGGCCACCACTGTACTGATGCTGTAGCTTGAAGTGCCTGATGAAAGAAGCCAAGTAAACCGGGTTGGAACTCAGACTGTGTGTGAGACTTTATTTCCGCTTGCGCCTGGGGAGCGGTAGACTGCTAGACCGCACAGATTGAAGGACCCTGTCCTGACCTTGCCAATCGCCAGCTCTGCCCCGCTGGCCTTCCATCACCCCCAATCTCCTCAACTCTGGATGCCTATGGGATCTGCTCCTTCCGTGGGGAGCTAAACCATCACAGATGCAACTCCATCATCCCCAGAGGTCCCTGACCGCAGCAGCGGCCCGTACCAGCAGCATTCCAAGGGCGGCATCACAAGAAACTCTTTTAATTTAACTTTTTTTTTACTCCTTTTAAATCCCCTTTTTAGTGACCGCCTAATAGGGGACCATGGACCGGGTCACGCCACCGTGACATCCCAGAGACCCTGAGGATGACATCCAGAGGGCCTGACTCAGAGTACAACACAGCCCCCACTGGGGCGAGTCAGACACAGAGCTGGCAACTGCAGAAAGAGGACGCTCCACGGACAGCGTAGCCAGAGGTGAGATGGTGAGCACACACCGCACTGCATACAGTGTTCATCTCCTCCACTGACACAGTGTGCCAAATCTGTAGCTCAGTGCACTCAGCGGTCATCTACTTCACACAGCTGCGGAACCGACACCCTGTGTCAGGGGAGGAGGTGACCACTGTGTGCGATGGGGTTCGGTGGTCATATTGGGGACTGGTGTGGCCGGACATGTTGAGATTGGGTGGGGGCTTATAGAAGTCTGGGGGTGGCTGAGCATGCTGAAACTGAGGGGGCGGGCCTATAGGAGTCTGGGGGTGGCTGAGTATGCATGCTGAGACTGCGGAGTGGGCCTATAGGAGTCTGGAGGTGGCCAGGCATGCTGAAGTCTGGGGGACGGGCCTGTAGGAGTCAAGGCATGTTTGTACACTGTGTTCCAAATTATTATGCAAAAGTTCTTTTTCACTGATTTTCCTAAATGGTCGGTGCAAATGACAGTCAGTGTAATAAAAGTATTCACCCATTCGAGTATACATCAAATTTTATTGAAGAAACCTCACAATGATAACAGTATAATCTTCAAAATAAAAAAAACTCTAAATGCACTGTTCAAATTATTAGGCACAGTAGATTTTCTAAACATTTGATATGTTTAAAAGAACTGAAAATGCTCATTTGTTGAATTTGCAGCATTAGGAGGTCAAATTCACTGAAATAAAAAGCTATTTAATTCCAAAACATCCTAACAGGCCAAGTTACATGTAACATAGGAACCCTTCTTTGATATCACCTTCACAATTCTTGCATCCATTGAACTTGAGAGTTTCTGGAGAGTTTCTGCTTGTATTTCTTTGCATGATGTCAGAATAGCCTCCCAGAGCTGCTGTTTTGATGTGAACTGCTTCCCACTCTGATAGTTCTTTTGCTTGATTATACTCCAAAGCTTCTCTATAGGGTTGAGGTCAGGGAAGAGTGGTGGCTACACCATGGGTTTATCTCCTTTTATGCCTATAGCAGCCAATGACACAGAGGTAGCATGGGTGCTTTGCAGCTCATGCTTTCCAGCATGAGATGGTGCATTGTCATGCATGAAGATGATTTTGCTCTTGAAGGCACGTTTCTGCTTTTTGTACCATGGAAGAAGTTCTCAGTCAGAAACTCTATATACTTTGCAGAGGTCATTTTCACCCCTTCAAAAACCTTGAAGGGGCCTACCAGCTGTTTCCTCACGATTCCAGCCCAAAACATAACTCCTCTACCACCTTGCTGATGTTGCAGCTTTGTTGGGACATGGTGGCCATCCACCAACCATCCACTACTCCATCAATCTGGACCATCCAGGGTTGCTCGGCACTCATCAGTAAACAAGACTGTTTGAAAATTAGTCTTCATGTATGTCTGTGCCCACTGCAACCGTTTCTGCTTGTGAGCACTGCTTAGGGGTGGCCAAATAGCAGGTTTATGCACCACAGCAAGCCTTTGAAGGATACTACACCTTGAGGTTCGAGGTACTCCAGAGGCATCAGCAGCTTTATATATCTATTTGCTGGTTTGTAATGGCTTTTTAGCAGCTGCTCTCTTAATCCGATGAACTTGCCTGGCAGAAACCTTCCTCATTCTGCCTTTATCTGCATGAACATGTATGTGCTCACAATCAGCCACAAATATCTTCACAGTCACGCTTATGTTTTCATTAAATATCTAATGTTTTCATCCATTGTCTAAGGCCTTGCACTATTTGTTGCCTCTCGGCAGCAGAGACATCCTTTTTCTTTCCCATGTTACTTGAAAACTGTGACCTGCATAATATTGTGGAACACCCAGTTTTCCTTTTATTGGTCTCACTTGTCAAACCAATTATTACAGGTATATGAAATTGATTTCAGTGATCCAAAGAACCCTGAGACACAATACCATCAATGGGTTTCATTGAAAAAAAACAAAAAAAAAAAACCTATGACACTTTAAACCAATTTGCATAATAATTCGGAACACAGTGTATATACGGCCATTAATTGTGCAGCACTTTATGATTCACCCAAGGGCCTATGGGGACTCGGTACCCGGGTGTGGAGTTGCAGGGATGTCACCGGTGTCCTGCCCGGACCCGTAGCCCTAGCGGTCAGCCTAAAAATTGGGGGAGTTGTGGAAAAGGGAATAAAGTTTAAGGTTTGTCGTGACAGAGATGTTTCATTGCTGGTTGCATATCTCTACTGTCAAGAATACAAAATACGACTCATTATGACCTTACTGTGTATATTTCATGACAGTCATGTACCATGTATGACTTAAATCCTTCTTTGTTTTCAATAAACTTTAATTAAACATAAAGTTTGTCGTGACGTCAACTGCAGATTCTGGTGATGGTCACCAGTGCCGCTTCAGACCTCCGGAGACAATGGTATTGCAGCTTGGATGTTGCAGCTCCCTGCAGGTGGAGCTGAGTCCCCGGGGCAGGTCAGCACTTGTGGTGGTGGTGCTGGATATGGTATATGGAGTAGTGCAGCGGTTCGGATGAAATGAGACACTGAGGCGGTATGACTCTGTACGGGTACTTTTACTGGAACTGGTGCTGATGGCAGTTTAGGTTACAACTTTTACAGTCTTTAGACGGGTAGCTGGCCGGGTAGTCGCAGAAGAGGGTAAAGTCTTTTTGAGGTTCCCGTAGTATACCTTCTTGTGTTTCTCTTATGTCCCGCTGTTATAACTTTCTTACTATCCTTGCGCTGCCCTGTACAGAAAGCTTGTCTGCCAGTTCCATTGGGTGATATGAGGTACCCTTCTTTCTCTCTCTAAGTGGCTCAACACGGTCTAGTGCTTCTGGCGGGGCTGCACGTTCTGTACGGGGGGCGGGGCTGATAATTCAACCTCTCGACTGGCCGGTGTAGACGACTCATGGATAAACTCTTCTGTACCGTTACTCGGAACTGGCACTCCGTTGGTGGACTAGGATTGCCCCAGACCTTTCCGGTGGACTGGCACTGAGTCTCCTCTTTCTCTCAGGCCCCCTCCTTGGGAGACCCCTCTTGGGGCTCCCTCCTTGCTTCGCTCCTCAGGCTAAACTAGAACTGTCTGTGTGACTTTCCACCTCACCTAACTCCGCCCCTCTGGGACTCGGTCTCTGTCCTAAGATTTAACCCCATAATCCCTGGCTAGTGTGCGTGAGTGCTAGGTTGGGAACCTCATGTTGACTTTACACTCCTCTGCGACAGGAATACTGCACGCTCTATTGTGGGTGCAGTACCTCAACTGTGGCGCACTGACCAGTGAGGCACCATATTTACATACATCATCACCACTGTCCCCATTGGGGCTCACAATCTACATTCCTTATCAGTATGTCTTTGGAGTGTAGGAGGAAACTGTGCAGAAACATGGGTAGAACATACAAACTCCTTGCAGATGTTGTCCTTGGTGGGATTTGAACCCAGGACTCCAGTGCTCATTGTTTCCATGTGACTGCAAGTAGTAAGGACAAGGGGCACAACAAGTGTCCCCTCCACACCCCAGCCACTTTTTCTTGATTAGGTTAAACTTATTTAACCCCTTCCTGACGTGTGATGTATATGTAAGTCACAAGCTGGGTGCAGGCACTGAGCCGACTCCACATGCAGATGTACAAGGGTGCTTTCACACTGCTACATTTTAAAATTCATGTGGATCCTTGAATTTCAAGGAACTACACGGACAGGCATAGATCTAGGGGTGTGAGGAGCTGTACTTTGCTTCTGAGCATGCTCAGTACAGCAAAACAGATCCGTTTCACAAATCTGCTTTTTTCATGCATCTGTACGTATCCGTCCTCCATAGAGCTTCATGTTATTTGACGAGGGCAGCTACAGATACGTGTCTGTCCATTGATGTCAGCGTTTTGCAAGCAGCCCTCAATTGGAACAGTCTCCGATTCTGGGTGCATGAAAAAAACTGTCACGGATCAGAAATTTGTTAGGCGACTTTCACATCAGTGATATTTGCAATTCGCGACTGAGCCGGCAGTTTTGCCGCATCTGCTGTGTAAAGGCTCACTTGCAGAGAACCCAATTCATTCCTTATGGGCTTGTGGTCATGTGTGGCACTTGAGGCTTTGCTGGATGCAGCAAATCCGGCACTTGCGGCAACAGAAAAAAACTCTGCTAGCAGTGGTTTTTTTACTTCCTGCAAGTGCCAGATCCAGCAAAACCGCAAGTGCCGCACATGACTGCAAGACCCATAGAAAATGAATTGGGCTTGCCGCAAGTGAGCCATTACACGGCAGATGTGGCAAAACTGCCGGCTCAGACGCAAATAGCAAATATCGCTGATGTGAAACTAGCCTACGGCCACGTGCACATGTTGAGTATTTGGTGAGTTTTTTTTACTTCAGTATTTGGAACAATCAGAGGAAAAGTATAAAGCCTTGTGCCCACGCTGCGTGATTGGTGAATTTTTGGTGCAGAAAAATCTGCATCAAATCTGCATCCGTTTTGCAGGAAAAAATGCATCAGAAACGCATCACGTGTTTTTGGTGCATTTTTGACAGTCGCATGTTTTATGAAGAAGTTAATGACTGAAAGGCTGAAAAATGCAGTAAAAACGGATCACTCATTGACATGCGCATTCTTTTTCTGGATGTGTTTTCTGCACCAAAAATGGACCAGTCAAAAATGCAGATATTGGCACAGCATTTATGAAAACTCATAGACTTTGCTGGCATCTTAAAGGGAACCAACCACCTCAGATGACGTGTATAAGCTGTTAATACATGTCCCTGGACCCTATGTACACCATTGCAGCTATGTTTTTGCTAAGAATATTGATAACAGCAAACCGAAATAAACAGTTTATAAACTTACATGATTTAGTACTTGAGGGCGTCTCCCTCGGGCTTTAGTACGAGAGGGCTGTGTCTTATGCAGCCTGAGTGGCTTTCCTCCCCCTCCCTCTCTGTTTGCAGGACGTCACATTAGGGCGTGATATTATCTTGGTGTGGGCGGGCACCCAAGGCAGCTCCCGTCCGTGCACGTCTTCTCAGTGACGTCCTGCAAACAGAGAGGGAGGGGGAGGAAAGCCACTCAGGCTGCATAACACACAGCCCTCTCGTACTAAAGCCCGAGGGAGACGCCCTCAAGTACTAAATCATGTAAGTTTATAAACTGTTTATTTCGGTTTGCTGTTATCAATATTCTTAGCAAAAACATAGCTGCAATGGTGTACATAGGGTCCAGGGACATGTATTAACAGCTTATACACGTCATCTGAGGTGGTTGGTTCCCCTAAAGAAATTTCCGTCCCATACCTGACATTCCCCCATCCTACTGTATCCCAACCCGCCCTCGTAGACTGTGAGCCCTCTTGGACAGGGTCCCTGCCCCTCCTGTACCAGTACGTCCCGATCGCCTAGACTTAGTGTACTTGTTCTTGTCTCCCTCATCCTCATGTAAAGCGCCATGGAACCTAATGGCGCTATATAAATAAATAATAATAATAATATTAATAATATTGGTACTTTTGGCTGGGCTTTGTGGGAGACCATAATTTAAGCTATGTATTACAATACTTTGGTATCGCGGGATATCAGACAAGTGTTTGCAGGCTCAAGTAAAAAATAAAAGTTTTAAAAAATAGGTAAAAAATTAGAATCGCCCCATTTTCTCAGCTTGGAAAATAAAATAAAAATGTATTTGGTGTTCATGTCACCCAAAAAAGTCCTAAAAAACTAAAACTTTACTTAACCTGTACAATAACTGCCATAAATCAAAGAAAAATATTTTTTTAATTCGCCATCCATCCCACAAAAAGATGCAATAATAAGCAATCAAAACCTGATAACCCCAGAATGAGAATGCATCGGCTCACAATACAAAATGTCCTCACACAGCTCCGTACGCGAGAAAAATTAAAATGGGCCACAGAATAGGGCGACAAACTGATTTTTTTTTACTAATGAGTTTTATTTATTTTTACCACTTAATTTGATTGGCTTTGCTGCAACTCACTAACTGTAATGGGGCCGTCACACACGTGAATGTCGTCAGCGATCTGATCGCTGGCGACATTGACGGCTGATCGCTGGTGAGCTGTCACACAGGCAGACTCACCAGCGATGAGTGGAACAGCGACATCGTGGAAATGATTTAAATATCGTTTCCACGATGTCTTGCTCCTGCTGCCAGGCTGCGGTAAGCAGGAGCAGGCTGGTCTCCAAGGTAAACTGCGGGTATCAAGGTAGCGCGCGCTGCCTAGATACCCGTTGTATACCTTGGTTACCAGCCTTCTCTGCTCACCGGCTGGTATCCAAGGTACACAGCGGGTAACTAGGGTCCCTAGTTACCCGCTGTGTACATTGGATACCAGCCGGTGAGCGGAGAATGCTGGTAACCAAGGTATACATCGGGTATCTAGGCAGCGCACGCTGCCTTGATACCCGTAGTTTACCCTTGATACCAGCTCCCAGCGCTTCCTGAGAGGCGCTTAGAGCTGACTTATCGCTTGTCTCCCGGTGTCACACGCAGCGATGCTGTGTGTCCACCCGGCGACCATCGTCAGATTTTAGAACAGGTTTTAAAACCTGACGACCATCAATTTTTTGGGTAAAAAAGGTGATCCAGAAAAAGAATGAGCTGTCAATGTGAGATTGCTGATCGTTATGGAATGGCCTGGACCATTTTTTCGTCATCGGTCACCCGCTGGTCATGCTGCATCGGTGTGTGTGACAGGGGAAAACAACCAACGATCTCTATGCTACACCCGTGACAGTGACAGATCTCAACGACTGTCAGGGGTTGCCACATCGGTGAGTAGATCTGCCTGTGTGGCATCTCACCAGCGACCATTAAAGGTACCGTCAGACGGCACAATGTTGAAACGATGTCGACAACGATCTCGGGGGCGCGCGGTCGTTATTACATCATTTCAACATCGCTGGCGAGATGTCACATGTCTAGATATCCTGGACAACTCACCAACTATGTTGTGAGCAAGTATCGTTCGCAAACCCCGCAAACGATCCCTGCTCATTACTGTGAACGGGTGAAGTCGTCCACGACATCGTTATCGCGATATCACACAGAATGATGCAGCAGGTTGATGGAGTTGAGATTGTCAGGTTTTACAACATGGTGGTAAACCTGTCAACACCGATCCAACGATTTATCGTAGCAACTTGCCACAGTCACACGCAACAAGATCGCAACGATGTCGCTGGTACGCCTCCAAACCCGTGACGTATCAGCAATGTCGTTGACGATGTCGTGCCGTGTACGGGGCCTTTAAAGTTACACAATCTTCATGTCTATCCTGGGCCAAGGAAAGTCTATGACTGGCCTGCAGGGCTGGCACACAGCTTTTACCTGCGATGTTCAGATTTGTTTGCAGCAAAGCAGGGCAAAAATCGGCAGCCCCACTCATAGACTTCCTGGCCAGGATAACATGAAATTGTGAGCAGATCTCAAAAAATGTGTAAGAAAAATATAGCATAATGCAGCTGGTCACAGGAGATATGAGCTCCATCCGTCTACACAATGTCTGAAACAAGAAATATGAAAAGAGGAACAAAAAACCAACAGCGGCTATTCACATTCAGCCTGGATATTTTCCAGGAATTATACTAAGCGAATGTGGCCAAATACAAGAAGCCCTCACACAGCTGTACATGGAAAATATATATAACAGTGGCCATATACAAAGCCCTCACACAGCTGTACATGGAAATAATATATATAACATGGCCAAATACAAGAAGCCCCACACAGCTGTACATGGAAATATATAACAGTGGCCATATACAAGAAGCCCCCACACAGCTGTACATGGAAATATATAACAGTGGCCATATACAAGAAGCCCCACACAGCTGTACATGGAAATATATATAACAGTGGCCAAATACAAGAAGCCCCCACACAGCTGTACATGGAAATATATATAACAGTGGCCATATACAAGAAGCCCCCACACAGCTGTACATGGAAATATATATAACAGTGGCCATATACAAGAAGCCCCACACAGCTGTACATGGAAATATATATAACAGTGGCCAAATACAAGAAGCCCCCACACAGCTGTACATGGAAATATATAACAGTGGCCACATACAAGAAGCCCCCACACAGCTGTACATGGAAATATATAACAGTGGCCATATACAAGAAGCCCCCACACAGCTGTACATGGAAATATATATATAACAGTGGCCATATACAAGAAGCCCCACACAGCTGTACATGGAAATATTAAACAGTGGCCAATACAAGAAGCCCTCACACAGCTGTACATGGAAATATATAACAGTGGCCATATACAAGAAGCCCCCACACAGCTGTACATGGAAATATATATAACAGTGGCCAATACAAGAAGCCCCCACACAGCTGTACATGGAAATATATATATAACAGTGGCCATATACAAGAAGCCCTCACACAGCTGTACATGGAAATATAATATAACAGTGGCCAATACAAGAAGCCCCCACACAGCTGTACATGGAAAATATTAACAGTGGCCAAACAAGAAGCCCCCACACAGCTGTACATGGAAATATGTAAACAGTGGCCATATACAAGAAGCCCCCACACAGCTGTACATGGAAATATATATAACAGTGGCCAATACAAGAAGCCCTCACACAGCTGTACATGGAAATATATATAACAGTGGCCATATACAAGAAGCCCCACACAGCTTACATGGAAATAATTAACAGTGGCCACATACAAGAAGCCCACACAGCTGTACATGGAAAATATAACATGGCCATATACAAGAAGCCCCACACAGCTGTACATGGAAATATATATTAACAGTGGCACATCAAGAAGCCCCACACAGCTGTACATGGAAAATATAAACATGGCCATACAAGCCCTCACACAGCTGTAATGGAAATATATATATAACAGTGGCCAATCAAGAAGCCCCAACAGTGTACTGGAATATAAACAGTGGCCTATACAAGACCTCACACGCTGTACATGGAAATATATATAACAGTGGCCAAATACAAGAAGCCCCCACACAGCTGTACATGGAAATATTAACAGTGCCATATACAGAAGCCCACACAGCTGTACATGGAAATATATAAACAGTGGCAATACAAGAAGCCCCCACACACTGTACATGGAAATATTAACAGTGGCCATATACAAGACCCCACACGCTGTACATGGAAATATATATAACGTGGCCATACAAGAACCCCACACAGCTGTACATGGAAATAATAAATGGCCATATACAAGAGCCCCACACAGCTGTACATGGAAATTATATAACAGTGGCCAATACAAGAAGCCCTCACCAGCTGACAGGAAATATTAACATGGCCTATACAGAAGCCCCACACAGCTGTACATGGAAATATATAAACATGGCAATACAAAAGCCCACACAGCTGTACATGGAATATATAACATGGCCATTACAAGAACCCACAAGCTGTACATGGAAATATAATATAACATGGCCAATACAAGAAGCCCACACAGCTGTACTGGAAATAATAAACAGTGGCCATATACAAGCCCTCACACAGCTGTACATGGAAATATATAAACATGGCCAAATACAAGAAGCCCCACACAGCTGTACATGGAAATATATATAACAGTGGCCATATACAAGCCCTCACACAGCTGTACATGGAAATATATAACAGTGGCCATATAAAGAAGCCCCCACACAGCTGTACATGGAAATATATAACAGTGGCCAATAAAGAAGCCCCACAGCTGTACATGGAAATATTAACAGTGGCCATATACAAGAAGCCCCCACACAGCTGTACATGGAAATATATATAACAGTGGCCAATACAAGAAGCCCCACACAGCTGTACATGGAAATATATAACAGTGGCCATATACAAAGCCCCACACAGCTGTACATGGAAAATTAAAACAGTGGCCAATAAAAAGCCCACACAGCTGTACATGGAAATATTAACAGTGGCCATATACAAGAACCCCCACACAGCTGTACATGGAAATATATATAACAGTGGCCAAATACAAGAAGCCCCACACAGCTGTACATGGAAATATTAACAGTGGCCATATACAAGAAGCCCCACACAGCTGTACATGGAAATTATATAACAGTGGCCATATACAAGAAGCCCCACACAGCTGTACATGGAATATATATATAACAGTGGCCATATACAAGAAGCCCCCACACAGCTGTACATGGAAATATATATAACAGTGGCCAATACAAGAGCCTCACACAGCTGTACATGGAAATATATAACAGTGGCCATATACAAGAAGCCCCACACAGCTGTACATGGAAATATATAACAGTGGCCAATACAAGAAGCCCCCACACAGCTGTACATGGAAATAATATAACAGTGGCCATATACAAGCCCTCACACAGCTGTACATGGAAAATATAATAACAGTGGCCAATACAAGAAGCCCCACAAGCTGTACATGGAATATTAACAGTGGCCAAACAAGAACCCCACACAGCTGTACATGGAAATATAACAGTGGCCATACAGAAGCCCCCACACAGCTGTACATGGAAATATTAACAGTGGCCAATACAAGAAGCCCACCAGCTGTACATGGAAATATATATAACAGTGGCATATACAGAAGCCCCACACAGCTGTACATGAAATATATTAACAGTGGCCATTACAAGAAGCCCCACACAGTGTACATGGAAATATATATAACAGTGGCCAATCAAGAAGCCCCACACAGCTGTACATGGAATATATAAACGTGGCAATACAAGAAGCCCACACAGCTGTACATGGAAATATAATAACAGTGGCCATATACAAGAAGCCCCACACAGCTGTACATGGAAATATATAACATGGCCATATACAAGAAGCCCACACACTGTACATGGAAATATATATAACAGTGGCCAATACAAGCCCCACACAGCTGACAGGAAATATATAAACAGTGCCAATACAGCCCCCACACAGCTGTACATGGAAATTATTAACATGGCCAATACAAGAAGCCCCACACAGCTGTACAGGAAATATATTAACAGTGGCCAATACAAGAACCCCCACAGCTGTACATGGAATATGTAACAGTGGCCATATACAAGAAGCCCCCACACAGCTGTAATGGAAATAATATAACAGTGGCCAATACAAGACCCCACACAGCTGTACATGGAAATTAAAAACAGTGGCCAATAAAGAAGCCCCACACAGTGTACATGGAATATATAACAGTGGCCAATACAAGGCCCTCACACAGTGTACATGGAAATATATAACATGGCCATATACAAAAGCCCCACACAGCTGTACATGGAAATATAACAGTGGCACATACAAGAAGCCCTCACACAGCTGTACATGGAAATATATAAACAGTGGCATATACAGAAGCCCTCACACAGCTGTACATGGAAATATTATATAACAGTGGCCAATAAAGAAGCCCCCACACAGCTGTACATGGAAAATATAACAGTGGCCATATACAAGCCCACACAGCTGTACATGGAAATATATATTAACGTGGCCAATACAAGAAGCCCCCACACAGTGTACATGGAAATATATAACAGTGGCCAATACAAGCCCCACACAGCTGTACATGGAATATATAACAGTGGCCATATACAAGAAGCCCCACACAGCTGTACATGGAAATATATAAACAGTGGCCAATACAAGAAGCCCCCCACAGCTGTACATGGAATATATAACAGTGGCCAATACAAGCCCTCACACAGCTGTACATGGAAATATATAACAGTGGCCAATACAAGAAGCCCCACACAGCTGTACATGGAAATATTAACAGTGGCCATATACAAAGCCTCACACAGCTGTACATGGAAATATATATAACAGTGGCAATACAAGCCCACACGCTGTACATGGAAATTTAAACAGTGGCCAATACAAGAAGCCCCCACACAGCTGTACTGGAATATATAACAGTGGCCAAATACAAGAAGCCCCACACAGCTGTACATGGAAATATAACAGTGGCCAATACAAGAAGCCCCACACAGCTGTACATGGAAATATTAACAGTGGCCATATACAAGAAGCCCCACACAGCTGTACATGGAAATATATATAACAGTGGCCAATACAAGAAGCCCACACAGCTGTACATGGAAATATTAACAGTGGCCAATACAAGAAGCCCCACACAGCTGTACATGGAAATATATAACAGTGGCCAATACAAGAAGCCCCCACACAGCTGTACATGGAAATAAATATAACAGTGGCCAATACAAGCCCCACACAGCTGTACATGGAAATATATAAACAGTGGCCATATACAAAGCCCTCACACAGCTGTACATGGAAATATATATAACAGTGGCCAATACAAGAAGCCCCACACAGCTGTACATGGAAATATAATAACAGTGGCCATATACAAGCCCCACACAGCTGTACATGAAAATATAAACAGTGGCAATACAAGAAGCCCCCACACAGCTGTACATGGAAATATATTAACAGTGCCATATACAAGAAGCCCCACACAGCTGTACATGGAATATATATAACAGTGGCATATACAGAACCCCACACAGCTGTACATGGAAATATATAACAGTGGCCATATACAAGAAGCCCCACACAGCTGTACATGGAAATATATATAACAGTGGCCAATACAAAAGCCCCACACAGCTGTACATGGAAATATATATAACAGTGGCCATATACAAGAAGCCCCCACACAGCTGTACATGGAAATATATATAACAGTGGCCAAATACAAGAAGCCCTCACACAGCTGTACATGGAAATATATATAACAGTGGCCATATACAAGCCCTCACACAGCTGTACATGGAAATATATATAACAGTGGCCAATACAAGAAGCCCCACACAGCTGTACATGGAAATATTAACAGTGGCCATATACAAGAAGCCCTCACACAGCTGTACATGGAAATATATATAACAGTGGCCAATACAAAGCCTCACACAGCTGTACATGGAAATATATATAACAGTGGCCACATACAAGAAGCCCCCACACAGCTGTACATGGAAATATATAAACAGTGGCCAATACAAGAAGCCCCCACACAGCTGTACATGGAAAATATATATAACAGTGGCCAAATACAAGAAGCCCCACACAGCTGTACATGGAAATATATATAACAGTGGCCATATACAAAGCCCTCACACAGCTGTACATGGAAATATATAACAGTGGCCATATACAAGAAGCCCCACACAGCTGTACATGGAAATATATATAACAGTGGCCATATACAAGAAGCCCTCACACAGCTGTACATGGAAATATATATATAACAGTGGCCACATACAAGAAGCCCCCACACAGCTGTACATGGAAATATATATAACAGTGGCCAATACAAGCCCTCACACAGCTGTACATGGAAATATATATATAACAGTGGCCAATACAAGAAGCCCCCACACAGCTGTACATGGAAATATAGTAACAGTGGCCACACACAAGAAGCCCCCACACAGCTGTACATGGAAATATATATAACAGTGGCCATATACAAGAAGCCCTCACACAGCTGTACATGGAAATATATATAACAGTGGCCACATACAAGAAGCCCTCACACAGCTGTACATGGAAATATATATAACAGTGGCCATATACAAAGCCCTCACACAGCTGTACATGGAAATATTATAAACAGTGGCCACATACAAGAAGCCCCCACACAGCTGTACATGGAAATATGATAACAGTGGCCATATACAAGAAGCCCTCACACAGCTGTACATGGAAATATATATAACAGTGGCCATAATACAAGAGCCCTCACACAGCTGTACATGGAAATATATATAAGGGTATGTGCACAATCAGTCAGTTTTGTGGGCTGCTTTGGCGTTATCATCAGGCGTTACTGGCTCCGATTTTAGTGTCCAATTATGTTAAATCCTCCGTTGGATAACAGCTGTCATGGATTTAGAAAACTCTGGTCTCACTATACAAGGTTCTTCTGTCGTTCAGTCAAAACGAGTTTACCAGTCAAAACTGAGTTTTCCACCGTGTTCCAAATATAGAGCAATGACTTCTTCCTCCGTTTATCCAGCTGTTCAGCTGATCAATCACAAAAAACATGCATTTATCAAAAGCCCGAGAAACGCGTACATGGAAAAGTGTAAAACCGCTGGAACGAGCAAAAACGAGGAGCCTGCGAGCACAGAACTAGTTTCATGCTAAAAAAACAGGTTTTTGGACAGGAATCAGAGATGCACCTCACATCGCTGTCACATGGAAACTATAAACAGTGGCCATATACAAGAAGCCCTCACACAGCTGTACATGGAAATATATATAACAGTGGCCATATACAAGAAGCCCCACACAGCTGTACATGGAAATATACATAACAGTGGCCACATACAACAAGCCCCACACAGTTGTACATGGAAATATAACAGGGTGCGACTATGGGAAAAACAACACTGCAAATATGAAAAATCGCCTGAAGGGAAGGGGTTAAACATCCAGTGACGGTGTGAGGGAGACACCGCCACTGCCAGCAGTGCAGCAGACAATGTGTGGAGTGCTGCAGGACTACACGTCCCGGCATGCCCTGCGCTCACACCTCACTCACCTCTAGGAGCAGGCCAGGCAGGGAGCACGAGGCCAGCGGTGACGTCATGAGGCTCCTCCTGGGAGCGGCCCGGCGATCACTGCGCATGCGTCCTGCTCACTCCTGCTGTGTGTGAGAGTGGCCGGCGGTGAGTACGGGAGCGGACGGCACTATGGCCGCTCACATGGTGACGGGCCTGTCGGTTTATGACTCGCTAGGACTTTCAGTTCGTCTGTTCATGGCTGAGTGCGGGTATCTGACCACATACAGGGAGGCTCAGCTCTGTGTCTGTGCGCATACAGGGCGGTTTTATGCGCATGTTGTCGCTGACTCTCATGTCTCATCTGTTCACCTGTGTCCTCCCTCAGTGAGGAGGCGCCGGACTACATGAGGGGCGTCACACAGAAAAGGCCCCAAACATGGAGCAGACCACCATAAGAAGGTGCAGGGGCGGCCTCATTAACCCATTAGTGACTGGGCCACCGCTCACCACATTTGGGCCTTTTAACCTAAAACCCCTCACCTTCAGCAGCCCCTCTGCTGCATAATTCCTGATGCCCTGACACTGTCGTTAAACCCCTCCTGTTTGATACCTTCATCGATGCTATGTACTGGTCCTGTCCCTCCCTCCCTGCTCACCGCCGTCCTGTCCCTCCTGTCCTCGCTGTCCGTTCGTCCCTCCTGTCTCCTCGCCGTCCGTCCCGTCCTTCCTCGTCCTCGCTCGTCCCTCCGTCCTCGCCATCCGTCCTCGCCTCCCTCCTGTCCTCGCCTCGTCCGTCCTTCCCTGTCCTCGTCCTCGTCCGTCCCGTCCCTCCTGTCCCTCCTCGTCCGTCCGTCCTTCCTGTCCTCGCCGTCCTCCCTCCTGTCCTCGCCGTCCGTCCCTCCTGTCCTCGCGTCCGTCCCTCCTGTCCTCGCCGTCCGTCCCTCCTGTCCCTTCGCCGTCCGTCCCTCCTGTCCTCGCCGTCCGTCCCTCCTGTCCTCGCCGTCCGTCCTCCTGTCCTCGCCGTCCGTCCCTCCGTCCTCCGTCCGTCCGCTCCTCCTCGCGTCGTCCGTCCCTCCCTGTCCTCGCTCGTCCGTCCGCTCCCGTCCGTCCTCCGTCTCCGCCGTCCGTCCCCCTGTCCTCGCGTCCTCGTCCCTCCGTCCTCGCCGTCCGTCCCTCTGTCCTCCGCTCCGTCCCGTCCGTCCTCCGTCCTCCCTCCTGTCCTCGTCCGTCCCTCCTGTCCTCGTCGTCCCTCCTCCTGTCCGTCCGTCCCTCCACCTCCTCCTCGTCCGTCGTCCCTCCTGTCCTCGCGCCGTCCGTCCGTCCCTCCCTCCTCCGCCGTCCGTCCGTCCCTCCTTCCTCGCGTCCGTTCCGTCCCTCCTGTCCTCGCCGTCCGTCGTCCCTCCTGTCCTCGCCGTCCTCCCTCCTCTCCTCCGTCCTCCCGTCCTCCTGTCCTCGCCGTCCGTCCGTCCCTCCTCGTCCTCGTCCTCCCTCGTTCGTCCCTCCTGTCCTCGCCGTCCGTCCCTCCTGTCCTCGCCGTCCATCCCTCCTGTCCTCGCAGTCCGTCCCTCCTGTCCTCGCCGTCCGTCCGTCCCTCCTGTCCTCGCCGTCCGTCCGTCCTTCCTGTCCTCCGCCGTCCGTCCGTCCCTCCTGTCCTCCCGCCGTCCGTCCCTCCTGTCCTCCGCCGTCCGTCCCCTCCTGTCCTCGTCCGTCCCTCCTGTCCTCGTCCGTCCCTCCTGTCCTCGCCGTCCGTCCGTCCCTCCACTCCTCGCCGTCCGTCCGTCCCTCCACTCCTCGCCGTCCGTCCCTCCACTCCTCGCCGTCCGTCCGTCCCTCCACTCCTCGACGTCCGTCCGTCCCTCCACTCCTCGACGTCCGTCCCTCCACTCCTCGACGTCCGTCCGTCCCTCCACTCCTCGACGTCCGTCCGTCCCTCCACTCCTCGACGTCCGTCCCTCCACTCCTCGACGTCCGGCCGTCCGTCCGTCCGTCTTTCCACTCCTCGCCCTCCGGCCGTCCCTCCACTCCTTACCATCCCTCCATTCCTCGCCATCCAACCCTCCTCTCCTCGTCGTTCGTCCCTCCCCGCTGTCCGTCTGTCCCTCCTCTCCTCGCTGTCCGACTGCCTAATCTTAATGACATCCATATCGCACACCTGCGCAGACGCTTCTCGAGATTGCTACTGCGTACTGTGCTCTGCCCCACTGTGTACAGAGACTAAAACTGTTCTGCACATGCATGAACTGCTAAGGTCTCTGAACAAGCCCAAGATTCGGATGTCATTAAGGCTGTGTACACACACGGCGTTTATGTGCAGTAGCGATCTTTACACACGTTTTGCGCAAAAAAGCGTGACTGCATTTACATGCCACGCTTTTTTCGGCACGCTTTTTTCCTGAGCCCATTTGAAATGTGGCCTATGGGAAAAGTGCGCCAAAAAAGGTGCAAAGAATTGACATGTCATTTCTTTTTGTGCGCATGCTTTTGCAGTGAAAGCAAAAATATGCGCAGAAGCGTAATGTGGTAACGCATTTCAGCAAAAGCCATAGCTTTTGCTGAAATGCGTTTTCATAATTGCGTTTCACTGCATTTACGCGAGTGCTCAGAAGTGCCACGTAAATGCAGGAATATGCGGGAAATATGCAGTGTGTGAACGCAGCCTAAGAAAAAAGAGGCTGTCAGACGGCAAGGAGAGGTGGGACGGACCGAGCTACAATCAAGCCCATTGATCTGGAAACCGTTAATTATAATGCAGTGCGCAAAGTTTTTAAAACTTAATTATTAGGTGCAGGGTTGTAGAGTTGTCCATTTTGGTGGAGTCGGGGATCGGATTTGGACCACATGCACTCGAGTATTTGGTGAGTTTTCGACCTCAGGATTTGTAAAGGCCCAGTTACACACACAGATAATTGTACAGAGATTGTTCGCAGATCTCTGGTTGCACGGTCCATGATTTCACTGCAACCAGAGATCTGCGAACAATCTCTGCACAATTATCTGTGTGTGTAACTGGGCCTTAAAGGGGTTGTCCGGGCTTTTGCAATAATTAATACCGTATATGCTCGTGTATAAGCCGACCCGTGTATAAGCCGACCCCCCTACTTTTGCCCCCAAAAACTGGGAAAACTTATTGACTCGCGTATAAGCCGAGGGTGGACTCCAGCACAGGTATACAGCAGGCCCCAGCAGTGGGGTATACAGCAGGCCCCAGCAGTGGGGTATACAGCAGGCCCCAGCAGTGGGGTATACAGCAGGCCCCAGCAGTGGGGTATACAGCAGGCCCCAGCAGTGGGGTATACAGAAGGCCCCAGCAGTGGGGTATACAGCAGGCCCCAGCAGTGGGGTATACAGCAGGCCCCCAGGGTGTTAGCAGGCCCCCAGGGGTATATACAGCAGGCCCCCAGGATACAGCAGGCCCCCGGGGGTATATACAGCAGGCCCCCAGTGTATACAGAAGCCCCAGTGGCACTCGCCCCCCCATATTGAGAAGAGCCCCCACACTTTGCAGAGCCCCCCAGTGTATACAGAAGCCCCAGTGGCACTCGCCCCCCCCATATTGAGAAGAGCCCCCACACTTTGCAGAGCCCCCCAGTGTATACAGAAGCCCCAGTGGCACTCGCCCCCCCCATATTGAGAAGAGCCCCCACACTTTGCAGAGCCCCCCAGTGTATACAGAAGCCCCAGTGGCACTCGCCCCCCCCCCCATATTGAGAAGAGCCCCCACACTTTGCAGAGCCCCCCAGTGTATACAGAAGCCCCAGTGGCACTCGCCCCCCCATATTGAGAAGAGCCCCCACACTTTGCAGAGCCCCCCAGTGTATACAGAAGCCCCAGTGGCACTCGCCCCCCCCATATTGAGAAGAGCCCCCACACTTTGCAGAGCCCCCCAGTGTATACAGAAGCCCCAGTGGCACTCGCCCCCCCCATATTGAGAAGAGCCCCCACACTTTGCAGAGCCCCCCCGCTGCATAATCTTACCATCCAGGGTCTTCTTCACCGGAGGTCCTGCAGTCCATCCTCGCGCGCTGTGTTCCCGGTCTCTTGTGACCCGGCGGTCGCAGTCGAATGACGTCATCGCGCCGGGTCATGTGAGACCGGAACACAGCCCGATGATGACAGGACCCGCGGTGAAGACCCTGGATGGTAAGATTATGCAGCGGGGGGGCTCTGCAAAGTGTGGGGGTCTTCTCAATATGGGGGGGGGCGAGTGCCACTGGGGGGCTCTTCAAAGCGTGGGGGCTCTTCTCAATATGGGGGGGGGGCGAGTGCCACTGGGGCTTCTGTATACACTGCGGGGCTCTGAAAAGTGTGGGGGCTCCTCTCAATATGGGGGGGGCGAGTGCCACTGGGGCTTCTGTATACACTGGGGGGCTGCTGTATACACTGGGAGCTGTGATGGGCGGGGGGAGCCGTGCATATCTAATGAGCAGCCCGGTCTCTGTGCCTGGAGCCCGGGACTCTGGGCTGCAGCCCGGTCTCTGTGCCTGGAGCCCGGGACTCTGGGCTGCAGCCCGGTCTCTGTGCCTGGAGCCCGGGACTCTGGGCTGCAGCCCGGTCTCTGTGCCTGGAGCCCGGGACTCTGGGCTGCAGCCCGGTCTCTGTGCCTGGAGCCCGGGACTCTGGGCTGCAGCCCGGTCTCTGTGCCTGGAGCCCGGGACTCTGGGCTGCAGCCCGGTCTCTGTGCCTGGAGCCCGGGACTCTGGGCTGCAGCCCGGTCTCTGTGCCTGGAGCCCGGGACTCTGGGCTGCAGCCCGGTCTCTGTGCCTGGAGCCCGGGACTCTGGGCTGCAGCCCGGTCTCTGTGCCTGGAGCCGGGGTCTCTGGGCTGTAGCCCGGTATCTGTGCCTGTAGCCCGGTGCTAGGTCTGCTCTCCAGTCCTCCCGGTACAATAAAGGCGGCAGCGGTATAGTGAGGACCGCTCCACCGGCTCCTGTACCATAGAGTGCGCAGGAACAGAGTCGGTGGAGCGGTCCTCACTATACCGCTGCCGCCTTTATTGTACCGGGAGGACTGGAGAGCAGACCTAGCACCGGGCTGCAGGCACAGACACCGGAACTGCAGAGTGCGGACCCGGCTCCAGGCACAGAGCCTACAGACAGGGTGAGCAGCATACTCTGGCAGAGGTCCCTCACGCACTGTTACACTGTACCGAATCTCCTTCACAGCTGACGATTCGGTACAGTGTGTGAGTGCAGTGGGGACAATGGGGGTGGGTGGTGACATTAGGGGCTGGGATGGCCGGGCATAATGAGAGTGGGGAGGGGGCGGGCCTGTAATGTCCTGGGGGTGGCTGGCCATACTGGGAATAGGGGAGGGGGTGTGATTGTAGGAGACTAAGAGGAAACGACCAGTTCTCCATTTACATGCACAATCACACCCCCTAGGCCAGGGGTCTCAAACTCGCGGCCCGAGGGCCGCATGCGGCCCCTGGGGCTTCACTATGCGGCCCGCGGCACCTTGGACTACATAATGATGCATCGCCCCAGTGCAGGGGGCCGCTGTAGTCCCCGCTGTGTGATGACTTCTGTCCGCAGCACTAACAAGCTCTGCCACTCAGCAAGATAAATGCAAGCTGCCAGCCAATGAGAGGCCCGCAGCTAATGAGAGGCCCGCAGCTAACGGCAAAATATTACGTCACCTGCGGGCCTCTGGCTGGCAGATTGCATTGATCTTGATGAGCAACAGAGCTTGTCTGAGCGGCGGCTGGATGAAGTCATAGCACAGTGGAGGCCGGAAGTCAGTACAGCGGGGACCGCGGCGGTCCCCTGCACTGGAGCGATACATCATTAAAGTGAGAAAAGTGTGAGTGTGTGCGAGAAGGTGTGTGTGTGAGGGTGAGTGTGTGAGTGATGATGTGTGTGTATAAGAAAGTGTGTGCGAGTTTCAGTGTGTGTATGAGGATGTGTGAGAGTGTGTGTGTGTGTGTGGGGGGGGGTTTGTGTGTGAGTATTATAGAGTGTGTATTTGAGTGTGTAAAAAGAAGGTAAAACAGGACAGGGGGCATCACTATAAAAGTAGATCAGGATGGGGGACATCACTATAAAAAGGGATCAGGATGGGGGACATCAATATAAAAGGGGATCGGGATGGGGGACATCATCACTAAAGGGGATCAAGATGGGGGACATCACTACTAAAAGGGAATGGGGTGGGGGGATATCACTAGAAAAGGAGATCAGGAAGGGGGACATCACTAGAAAAGGGGATCAGGATGGGGGACATCACTACAAAAGGGGACCATGATCGATGAGGGACATCACTAGAAAAAGGAATCAGGATGGTGGACATCACTAGAAACAGGGATCAGGATAGGGATCATCACTAGAAAAAGGGATCAGGATGGGGACATCACTAGAAAAGGGGATCAGAATGGGGGACTTCAGTAGGAAAGGACATTACTACAGGATGGGGACATTACTACAAGAAAGGGATCAGAATTTGTACTTTACTACATTGAGCAAAAAATTCTGGTATTACTAAAAATATCACTTCATCCTACAAGGGATGCGGCCCCCCGCTGTAAATGTTTTTCTATGTGCGGCCCACCAACCCAGCCGAGTTTGAGACCCCTGCCCTAGACGTTCCCTGCCAGCCACAAATATGTGTTATCTAGACAACCCTGCAAAATGTTAACAGCAAGTATATTGCAAACTGTCAACAATTTGCAGCCTAGATACACATATTAATTATTGCAAAAGCCCGGACAACCCCTTTAAGACAAAACCCAGAGTGGGTGATAAATACAGAAGTGGTGACATGTTTCTATTATACCTTTCCTCTGATTGTTCCACTCCTGGTTTTAATTACAAATACTGAGGTAAAAACCTCACCAAATACTCAATGTGTGCATGTGGACTTAGGGTACCGTCACACCTGGACTTTTCGCTGGCGATTCCACAGGCGACGCTGAGGCGTGGCCTGTCGCCGGCGACATCGCCAATGCGTCGCCTAATGTAAATGGGCGAGGGCGACACGTCTGAGTGGTCACCTGGTTTCACATCAGAGCTCTGAAACCAGGCGACCATTCTTGGGCGATGTGTGCTGATCGCCCTGTGTAACATCTCATGAGCGATGTCAAAGGCGACAACACACATCGCCTATACCATTCCGGTAGGCGTTTCAGGGCGTATTTACTAGCTCTGGCGGTCTGCGTGGATTGGTGGCAGCTCGAGCGTTCCGATTGGTTGTCTTGTTCCTCGGTGCCATATTTGATGATGTGTGCGTCCAAAGGTGTATTACCCAGGAGCGTACATACTGTACAGTAGAGCATTGATGTCGCCTCTGTGTTTGCGGCTGTGTACAAAAGTGCAGAGATGTGCCACAAATGTGTTAACAGAAACGCAATTGTCATTACATCCCAACTAATGTCTGCATGAGCGCTGTAGTGGCAGCCTTCCTGTAGTACATGACGCAAAAGCATGCAGTGAATCCTGTGGCTTTTGCGGCGCCTCTGGGCCCCCATCAACATGTGACATCTCTCCCATGCGTTCATTCGCCCGAACGTTGTCAATCTTTTGGCGCCGCCTTTCTGGTGCTTTCCCTTCCCTGCAGAATAGTAAAAATGGCGGCACCCAGGCGAGCTGCAGTGTGGGGAGAGCCTGAGCTCCTTATTTTAATTGCTGTATATGACACCAGGGATTACTGGTGTCATGAGCAGCATACCCATCCACGCCCCCACAAGCAGGCTGTCCTGCGGAGGGTGCAGAGGCGGCTGGAGAGGAGGTTGGGGGTTGTGCGCACCCCAAAACAGATCTGCATGAAGATCGCAGATCTTAAATTCAAGACGCCCGGACGCATCAACAGACTGCATGCCAGGATTGCCCAGATGAGAGGTGAGTAGCATGACAACATACACATAACCCTTCTGTGTAAAGAAAGACATGAAGGCCAGCACATGCCACTGTACACCCAAACATATATAGTGGCAATGTATGTGAGAGCGTCATCATGACTCTGCAGTTGCAGGATCATCTTTCTGCTTCATCCACATACACCTTATATTCCCCTGTAACCTATATGTCTACTTTACCTAGCCACATATTGTCATATGTTTACCCTACCCACATATGACATAATGTTCGCCTATCCTGCCCTTCTTTCAATCGCACTCAACCTCACCTAATGCTCTTCAAACAGCACTGTGTAATAAGTCCCCACATATCTGGCCATGTTGTTATTGAGATTATGTTGTTGCCTCAACAGGTGGGGACAGAAGCCCTGAGAATCCCCCATCCCCTGCGGGAGGAGCACCACCCAGCTAAGCAGGGTCACCAGGGCAACCGCCGGCAGGAACGCCACCACAGCTCGAAGGGCCCTCATCACCCCACAGCCCTCGGCCATCAGGCTCAGAAGGGACCCAAGGCCTGCACCCACCCCACCCTTGGAAGGAGAGATATGAAGTGGTGGAAGTACAGCACAGTGGTCCCCTGACGAGCCCACAAACGGCCAAGAAGGTGTGTGTAATGTCAATATTACTCTTATATACTGTGCACTATATCTGTATTTCAGGTTTTTTAGCAAATAATTTGAATGTCGGGACCTTTGTTATGGGCCAATACCAATACACATATGCTGATCTCATTACAGATGACCCAAGCTGTGGACAGGGCAATAAGCCCCTCACCATCCCCACCGCCCCAAATAGTGGGTCCACAGCCCCCTGGTAAGTGCAAACACTTCTATGAAAACACACCTGCTATGTGTCCTAAACATGTTGCTGATGTAGATGTTCTGTATCCTCTGTAGGTGGCCCATCCCTGCAGGACCTGGAGGCGGCCCATGAGGAAGCAGCTTTAAAACTCGCCCAATTACACCACCTTATTGATGAATATAAATGGGCCCATCCCACCTCTGGCCCTCAAGAAGCCCAGCCTCTTCCTCATGTTTGATGGTTTTATTAAAAATTTTACCCACGTTTCTGGGATTTTTGATACAGACGTTTGGATGTTATGCACCATCTTGGTCTAGTGTTTTATTAAAAAAAAAAAGTGTTTTAAACCATGGCCCCTTGTTACGTGTTTTTGTGAATGAATGTATATGTTTAATATTTGTTACCCCTGTAACGGGGTTTTACCCATTCCATTATTACATAAGAAAGATTGACACGATACCACAAGTACGTATTGGTGTCCTCAAAAGTGTTTATTTGTCCTAGGAAAGAGAAGCATGTCCCAGTATATGGTGTACCACAAACGTATGGTGATATAATGTCAGATTTATAGGGGTACATAAGCATTGGGGACATATGTACGGGATCCCGGGACAGGCCTTTGTAGTGACACTGTATGGTGCATGTGTGCATTTGTCTCCATGTACATGTATTTCATTACACATATTCTGTACACACACATGGTCAAGGAAATGTTAGCTAAACAATACATATGTCACACATAACTGCAAACACACAAATAAATGTGCACACACATACTTGGTCAAGCCTCCAATATTCTGCCCAACAAAGCAAGAGTGATTTTGTTAGCCAACGCAGTAGCACAACACATAACATAAAAGTGCTATACAAATTCACTGTACAATCAATCGTCACGCGAGCGTCGTGTTTTGCCTTGTTGCCCACGCCAATGCGTCTAGCAATAATCCGCGACACATCACACGAGAGTTGACTAAAGCACCGAGCCAATACGCACATGCATGATTACATGTAACGATGTGGCGCGGCGAACAAGGACACATTAATAATAATTGGTGTTTGTTTACAACCAATCACACGTCTTCAAGGCGTCACACAACATAATGTTAACGCCTATCTCCGAGATGCGGCTCAAAATTACGCCCACATCGCTAATGTGGTGGCTCTGTGTGACGCGGAAGCGGCGACCAGCGACTTCATCGCCCCTGGGCCATGGGCGACGCTCAGGCAATTTCCGGTCAGGTCGTCGCCCGAGCGTCGCCTAAGTTGTCGCCCCGTGTAAATGGGCGTCGGTGACCTTGGGCGACACGCAAATACGTGCGCACGTGCGTCGCCTGTAGAATCGCTGGCGATATGTCCAGGTGTGACGGTACCCTTAGGGAAATTGATGAGTTGGAGTCAGATGATTTGCTTACAGACTCCACAGCCCTGGTTGTGGAGTCGGAGTTGTGGAGTCTGAGTTGGTGTCTGTTTTGGTGGAGTTGGAGTCAGGGAAATTGAAGAATCGGATCTTTGGCTTACCGACTCCACAGCTCTGATTAAAGGGAACCTGTCAGCAAGTTTTATCCCCCTAACCTACGAACATCTATTGCTAAGGCACGGATCCTGAACACGGACTTCCCTGAGATGTCTGTTTTACTGTTTGGATTTAGGGGCTGATGGGCTGTAAAAAGAAACAATATAGTGATTAAACATCCGCTCATACTAAGTCTACATTCAGACGTACCGTTTTCTTTTTCGCTCCATTGGGAGACCCAGACATTGGGTGTATAGCTTCCGCCTCCGGAGGACACAAAGTATTACATTTAAAACAAGAAGTGTAACTCCTCCCATTCTGCCTATACACCCCCTCTAGGAGGAATCCCATCAGTTCTTAGCTTTGTGTTGAAGGAGGCACACTCTGCACTCATGCACTCACTTAGTCTTTCTCACTCTCCCTGGAGATTGTCAGATGGAAGCAAAGAGGATCCTTATGGATCCCCAGCATGTCTCCTTCCTCACCTTTTGGCAGAGGCGGTTGAGGTACCCTTGGGGTGCAACGGGCTGGAGCCCTCATGCTGTTTTCCTTCTCCATCCCCTCGGGGCTCTGGAGAAGTGGGATCGTTACGGGCTCCCAGAACTTCTGGAGCTCTGACTCCATCCACAGCCCCTTTGGATCCTGTCGGCTGGAGTTATGGACCACAGGGCCCGGCCCCCTGCGCCTACATAAGGTACTCTGGAGGTTATGCTACGGGTGCAGCCCGGTCCAACCACCTGGGTGGTCTGTGTGCCCTGCTCATACAGGGAATTTACATGTCTATACTGTGTGTGCAGTCTCCTGGCCCTTCTGCTCCTATTAGGCTTTGGGCTCTATACTGTGTGTGCAGCCCGGCCCATACACTAGGGGGGTCCCTGGTGGGCCTCCCCGGTCCCTGGCGGCCTGTCACTGCAGCGCCGCGGGTTACCCGGGGGCGCAGAGTACTACCGCGCTCGGGTGCTCCCGAGCGTCGGCCGGCGGTCTAAATTTAGGCCCCGGCTTCATTGCGGCCTTGTTTTTCTCCACAAGCTCGGGCTCCACCGGAGGCGGGCCCGACCGCCTTGGTGGGCGGGCTCGGCCGCTCCCAGCCATAGGCTCGCATCAGAGCCTGACTGGGAAGGGGAGTAGCCCTCCAGATTCCCGCACCGCTAGGCCACGCCCCCTCACTAGGCTCCGGCGGCCATCTTATGTAGGGGATTCAGACTTCTGGAGACATCTCCCAGCGTCTCTCCCTGCACTCTGCGGCTGTTAGCTGGAAGCGGGACATCCGGAGGGCACACACACACTCCTTTTCAGCCGGGTAAGTCACCACAGGTCTCCTGTTGGTGCCTTCCTACCCCTATTACCCCCTCTAGTGTTTCCCTCTTGGAGGATTACTACTAAGGGCGACATGTCTTCCACTAGGAGCAAAGCCCCTAAGGTGCATACATTTTATTCTTCTTGCACTGCTTGCAAGATTGCGCTGCCTGCTGGGTCCATATACCCTCATTGCTCTGCCTGCACTTCACATGAGTCTGAAGAGGCTCATGGGGCTCACCCCAGCTCTGCTACATCAGAGCCTTCCCCTAGTCAGGGGGACCAGGCTGTTCCTCTTTGGACTGTAGCTTTCACTAGGTCCTTTTCGGAATCTTTTGCCCAGTCCATGACGGCTCTAACCAGAGTTTTGCAGGAGTCTTTACAGGCTTGTCAACGGGAAAGTGCCCCCAGTCTCTCTGCCTCACGCCGCAGGCGCCACAGCGAGTCGTCCCCTACTGGGGGTTTTGACTCTCGAGACAATACAGGGGTCTCAGACATAGCCCCCTCTCCTAGACCTCCTAAACGGCAACATAGAGCACTCTCTCCGGCCTCCTCTCATCACACGGAGTCTCATGCTGAGGGTTCTCAGATTGATGGAGCTGATGGTCAGGATTCTGTGAGGCCTTCGGACGAGACCTCAGAGGAAGATTCCTTGGTGGATGACTTGGTGTCCTCCATTAATACGGTATTGGACCTAACTGCTCCCCCTCCCACGGTGGACACTTCGCTCTCAGAGGAACTGTATCAGTTCCTCCCTCCTTCCAGACCCCGGGGTTCTTTCTTTGATCATTCGAACTTTAGATCAACGGTACAGACCCCCAGGGCTTGTCCTGACAAACGCTTTTCCAGGAAACAGAAGGATACTCGATATCCTTTTCCCCCTGATGTTGTAAAGAGTTGGTCGGCTACCCCAGTCTCCAGATTGTCAGCCAATACCGTCATGTTGGTTGCAGATGGCTCCTCTCTTAAGGACCCCACCGACCGTCAGATTGACTTCAGCAGCAGTTCAATCTATGAGGCTACTGGAGCCTCGTTTGCCCCGGCTTTCGCTGCAGTTTGGGCCCTGCAGGCTGTTTCTGCCTGCTTGGCAGAACTAAATGTTGTAGCTCAGGATATTCCCGAGGTGTCTACTCTCACATCTCAAGCTTCTGCATTTAATGACTACGCTAGATCAGCGATCATGGAATCCGCCAGCCGTACTGCAGTGGATTCGGCTAACTCTCTTGCAGCCCGCAGAATGCTATGGCTGCGTGACTGGAAGGCTGATGCCACGTCCAAGAAGTTTCTCCAAGGTCTCCCATTCGCGGGAAACAGACTATTTGGCGAACAATTGGACGATATCATCAAAGAATCCACAGGTGGAAAGTCAACTTCTTTGCCTCAAACTAAGGTGCAAAAGTCTGGTCAGCGTCAGATGCACGCCAAGTTTCGGGCCTTTCGTCCCTCCTCAAAGATGTCCTCCTCCTCCTTCTCCCGTACAGACAGGGATCAGAAGTCAGGGCGGCCGTGGAGGTCCAAAAATCAGCAAGAGAAGCCAGCCAGCGCCACAGCCGCCAAGGCTGCCTTTTCATGACTCACCGCCTTCCCAGCAGCATCCTCGGTCGGTGGGAGGCTCTCCCAATTTGGAAACATCTGGCGCCGCCAGTTCCAAGACCAATGGGTAGTGGATGTCATCTCTCACGGCTACAGAATAGAGCTGACCTCGCGTCCTCCGGCTCGTTTCTGTCTCTCTTCGCCCTCGCCGGCAAGAGCCTCGGCCTTTCGTCAGGCGCTGGACGCCTTGAGACGGGACGGAGTGGTGACCCAGGTTCCCTCCGGGGAACGCTTCCAGGGGTTCTACTCGAATCTCTTCACGGTTCCCAAGAAGGACGGTTCGGTAAGACCGGTTTTGGACCTCAAGCTTCTCAACCGGCACGTGAAGGTCAGGTCATTCCGCATGGAATCTCTGCGATCTGTGATAGCGTCTCTAAGGGGGACTTCCTAGCCTCAGTGGATGTCAAGGATGCCTATCTACATGTCCCCATTGCTCCTGCACATCAGCGCTGGCTGAGGTTCGCAGTAGGAGAGGAGCACTTTCAGTTCGTGGCTCTTCCCTTCGGCCTTGCCTCCGCCCCGAGGGTCTTCACCAAGGTGATGGCGGCAATGGTAGCGGTTCTGCATTCACAGGGCCATGCAGTGACTCCGTACTTGGACGACCTTTTGGTCAGAGCCCCCTCTGCGGAGCAGTGTCAGCTGAGTCTCTCAGTTACTCTAGACACTTCGGGTGGTTGATCAACGTACCCAAGTCTGTTCTCCTTCCGGCTCAGTCAATAACTTATCTGGGCATGGAGTTTCATACTGCTCCGGCTCTGATCGTCCTGCCTGTCGACAAACAGATCTCGATTCAGGAGGAGGTGCAGTCTCTCATGCAGTCAGACTCCGTATCCCTCAGGCGTCTGATGCACGTTCTGGGAAAGATGGTGGCGACCATAGAAGCAGTACCATTTGCGCAATTCCATCTCCGTCCGCTGCAATTGCAGATCTTGCGCGGATGGAACAAGAGGTCCTCCCTCGACTAGCATATCCCTCTGTTATCGGACACGAAGGAGTCTCTTCGTTGGTGGCTGCTTCCCACCTCCCTCTCTCGGGGCAGATGCTTTCTGCTCCCCTCTTGGTTGGTAGTGACCACGGACGCCAGTCTCCTAGGCTGGGGCGCCGTTTTTCTTCACCACCGGGCGCAAGGCACCTGGACGTAGCAGGAATCCTCCCTTCAGATCAACGTTCTGGAGATTCGGGCCATTTATTTGGCTCTTCTGGCATTTCAGAGATTCCTGGCGGGGAATCAGATTCGGATTCAATCTGACAACGCCACTGCGGTCGCTTACATCAACCACCAGGGAGGCACTCGCAGTCCTCAGGCCCTAGCGGAGGTCCACCGTATCCTACAGTGGGTCGAGGACAACGACTCGTCCATCTCGGCAGTGCATATTCCCGGAGTGGACAATTGGGAGGCCGACTATCTGAGTCGGCAAGGTATGGACGCAGAAGAATGGGCTCTCCACCCAGATGTCTTTCTACTCATCTGCGACAGATGGGGCACACCAGACGTGGACCATATGGCCTCTCGGTTGAACCACCGGGTTCTGGTTTTCATGCCTTGCTCTCGGGACAGCAAGACTGTGGCGGCGGATGCTCTGGTCCAGGATTGGTCCAGGTTTCGCCTTCCCTACGTGTTTCCGCCATTTTCTCTATTACCCAGGGTTTTACGGAAACTCAGGATGGAATGTCGTCAAGCCCTGCTCATCGCCCCAGACTGGCCCAGGAGGGCCTGGTATCCGGACCTGTTACAGCTCTCGACGGGGAATCCGTGGAGGCTCCCACTCCGGCCAGACCTTCTGTCTCAAGGGCCGTTCTTCCACCACAATTCAGCAGCCCTCATCCTGACTTTGTGGCACTTTAAGACTGGTTGCTGACATCTTGTGGCTTTTCTTCTGAAGTCGCCGCAACCATGAGACAAGCCAGGAAACCCGCATCGGCAAAGATTTACCGTAGGGTCTGGAAGATCATCTTTTCTTGGTGTCGTCTCAACAAAAAGTCTCCCTGGCCTTTCTCTCTTCCAACCCTTCTTGCCTTCCTTCAATCTGGGTTGAATAAGGGTTTGGCTCTCAGTTCCCTAAAGGGTCAGATCTCCGCTCTGTCTGTGCTTTTCAACAAACGTCTGGCTAACCTGCCTCAGGTCAAAACGTTTGTACAAGGGGCAAATCACATTGTTCCCCCCTACAGATGTCCCTTGGACCCATGGGACCTTAATATGGTTCTCGCGGCCTTACAGAAGCCGCCTTTCGAACCCTTGAGAGAGGTGTCCCTCTCTAGACTTTCTCAGAGAGTTGCCTTTCTTGTGGCCATCACGTCTTTGCAAAGACTTTCGGAGCTGGCAGCTCTGTCTTGCAAATCCCCTTTCCTGGTGGTTCACCAGGATAAAGTAGTGCTCCGACCTGTGGCGGAGTTCTTACCGAAGGTGCTTTCCCCGTTTCACCTGAATCAAGACATTGTCTTTTTGTCCTAATACCGTTCACCAGTATGAGAAGTCTCTGCATACTTTTGATCTGGTCAGGGCTGTCAGGATTTATGTCTCCCGCACGGCTGTTTTTCGCCGCTCGGATGCCCTGTTCGTTCTCACGACAGGCGAGAAAAAAGGAACGCAGGCCACCAAGTCCTCCTTGGCTCGGTGGATCAAGGCTCCTATTCAGGAAGCCTAACTGCTCTCTGGTACACCTTTACCTGCTGGGATTAAGGCGCATTCCACAAGAGCTGTGGGTGCCTCGTGGGCCTTACGTCATCAGGACACTGCACAACAAGTGTGTCAGGCGGCCACTTGGTCTAGCCTACACACCTTTACAAAACACTATCAGATTCATGCGTATGCTTCAGCTGACGCTAATGTGGGCAGACGGATCCTTCAGGCGGCGGTCGCTCACATTTGAAGTTACTGTCTTGCTTGGGTCTCTTCCCACCCAGGGATAGCTTTTGGACATCCCAATGTCTGGGTCTCCCAATGGAGCGAAAAAGAAAAAAAGAATTTTGTTTACTTACCGTAAATTCTTTTTCTTCTATCTCCTAATTGGGAGACCCAGCACCCACCCTGTTGGCCCTTTGGGCGTTGTTATTTTATTTGAGTGACTGGTGTTGTTCATGTCGCTCTATCGGCCCTGTTGGCCGACAATGTTTAGCCGGACCTTTTGGTCTTGGTGTGGGTTTTATCCTCCTTCCTGCTTGTGCACCGAACTGATGGGATTCCTCCTAGAGGGGGTGTATAGGCAGTAGGGGAGGAGTTATACTTCTTGTTTTTTTTTTTTTTTTTTTTTTTTTTTTAACAAATATTTTATTTGGTTTATATTTTCCATAGAAATATGCGTATACATAGTATTTGACTCCATCAAAATTATAACCAACATTCAAGGAAATTTCCCCACCTCCCCCCATTCCTCCCCCATCCCGGCAGTGCTAAATACATAAGAATAGATGTAAAAAGAATTCAATCAACAGTACAGTGCTCCCAATCCCATATATTCTATATAATTCAAGAAATCGCCAATCTTCCCAAACTACCCTGTAGCTGCTCTAACAAATACCAATTGGAGTCCCGAAATGGTGACACCACGGATATGATTTCCTCATCCGACAGGTAATGTAATATAAATTTTCTCCATTTCTTAAAAAATTTCTCTGTTAGTTCGTCTTTGTTTGACTCAGTATCTATACTTTCACTTCTCATAGCTCTTTTAATGTCAGAGACAATCAAATCCCTCGACGGCGGTTTGGCGTCCAGCCAGTGCCGTAGTATTGCCTTTTTGGCTAATATTGCCACGGTGTGTAATATACTTTGTTCATGTTTTGTACCATGTGATTCAGCGATGTAGTGGAATATCAATCCGTCTCTGCCAAGGTCATTTGAACCCACAGTGAGCTCCCCTGCCATGGTATTCACAAAGGACCATAAAGGGCGTAATGCTTTGCATTCCCAGATCCCATGTAGGAGATCGGTATTCCGTGTCTGACATTTCGGGCAGGCCTGCAGCCTATCTTCAGTGGGTGTGTTGGAATAAAATCTAAAACCATAAATAGCCCTGTGTATCAATCGGTACTGGGAGTCACGCCACCGTTCATTGATGATATTTTTTCTGAAGGTCCTCCACCCCACCAAAATCCGATCTCCCAGGGTTGCATCTCCCAGCCTCAATTCCCATCCCTTGAAGATCCGCTGCTGTGAGCGCGGTAAAAGTTGGGGACCCAGCTCTTTGTATAAATTAGAAACACTTGTGTTAATTATGCCTCTAGAAAGCAGATCGTCCCACATATTCACAATACATTCTGACTGAACATTCACCAGTTTTTTCATGATATAATGTTCAAGTTGTTTGAACTGCAACATGTGGTGATCTGGCAGAGCCAGGGTAGTCAGCAATTCACTGCCACTCAACCATCTAGATTCCGAGTGGCATAAGAGATCTCCCGCTGTCTCAATCCCCCTTTCTCTCCAATGTTGAAAAAATCTATTTTCCCTCCCCAGCGGGAACTCCGGATGGGACCAAAGTGAGACAAACTTGGACATACGCCACGAGAGACCCATTTTTCTCCGGATCAACTTCCAGACAGCGATAGTGTCTCTGGCGACTATGGAATGTTTCACCATTTGGGGGAGATTAGATCTCGACGTATGTAATATCGATGCTAAGCTCCAAGGCTTGCAAAGTTCCGACTCTAATTCAAAATCGGAAAATTTGCTCGAGCCCCCCAGCCAGTCCAAGACGTGTCTCACCAGGCACACCAGGTTGTATCCCCTGACATCAGGGATGGCCAGGCCTCTCTCTTCCTTAGGCAGCATCATGGTTTTGAGTCGAATTCTCGGGCGTTTGTTTTGCCATAGAAATCTAGTAAAAGCCCTGTTTATTCTGGTGACATCTTTGCTACGGAGCAACAGAGGCAATACCTGGAGTGGATACAGCAATTTAGAAAAGCTCATCATCCTTACTAAGTGACTGCGGCCCAGCAGAGGAAGCGGCAAACTCTCCCATCTACGAAGATCTTTTTCCAGTTTGTCCAGAATCGGCTCATAATTCAGCCGGTATATCAGATCAGCTGAACGGGCCAGTTGTATTCCCAAATATTTTATCGATTTTTTTTTTGCTACCGGAATGTCTAAGATCTGAGTGGGTCTCCCTTCCACCCCCCCCCGGGGATCTATGTCGGGTGGTCAAATAGAGCAGCTCGCACTTACTTTTATTTAACTTGAAGCCTGAAAAGGAGCCAAATTTTTCTATGTGGGGTATTATCTGTGGTAGATCCTTCACTGGATCTCCCAGATACAGTATCACATCGTCTTCAAAGAAGTTTGAGCGTATACTACGCTTACCCACCGAGATCCCCGAGAAACTAGCGCCACTAATTAAATATTTGGCAAGGGGCTCAATCGCCAGGTCAAATAGAAGTGGCGATAATGGGCATCCCTGACGGGTTCCCCTGTGTAATGTGAACGTATTGGATAGAAATCCGGCGTTCGAACCCTCGCCCTTGGGTTCGCATAAAGGGAATTCAGGTAGGATCGAAATGGTCCCGTCAAACCTACAGCGTCCAGCACCTTTTCCAGCCATGGCCACCTGACATTGTCGAACGCTTTTTCTGCGTCTAGGGTGACCATGGCTAGATCTCTCTCAGTGCTTTGCTTTCCGCCCCATGTGACCGAGTCAATCGTCAACAGAGCCCTCCGCACATTTCCTGTCGCCGAACGCCCCTTGACGAACCCTGCCTGATGATTGCCTATCAAGTTCGGAAGATATGTTGCCAGTCTGTTTGACATCAATTTAGATAAGATCTTCAGATCTACATTGATTAGTGAAATCGGCCTGTAGTTGGCCGGATCTTCCCTATTTGTATCTCCTTTGGGGATTAGTGTTATATGCGCTGTATTCATCTGGTCAGATATCGGTCCCCCCTGCAAGATCTTGTTATAGAGAGCTGTCAGTGTAGGGGCTATTAACGGACATATCGCCTTGTAAAATCCCCCTCCAAAGCCGTCTGGTCCCGGTGCTTTGTGGGAGCCCAGGCTCTTTATCGTCTCTGTGACTTCTGTTACTGTCACTGGTCTGTTAAGTTCCCCAAGTTCCAGGTCACCCAAACGTGTCATAGGGTAAGACGTCAGCCATTCGTCTCCCTACTCCCCCTCTGATGTTGGTTTACTATATATTTTCGCGTAATAACGTCCCAATTCGTCTACTATTTGTTTTGGGTCCCTCGTGATTGTTCCTCCTTTCTTCCTAATGGCCGCTATCATGGTGTATTGCCGCTTTCCCCTCGCTAGGCCCGCCAGTAATTTGCCCGCCTTGTTGCAATAACGATGTAGTTTTGCCTCCCAGTACTGCCTGCGTACGCCCTCTTTCTGTTGCATCCATTCATTAAAGGTTTCCCTCTTCTGCTGCCACGCTGATTTGTTGTCGACTGTCGGATTCTCAATGAATTCTCTGTAAGCGATTCTCACCTCTTCACTACTGCTCAAAAAGATTGTTCTATCAAGCGCCTTTTGGCTCTGGTGAAGGCTATGATCCTGCCCCTTAGTACTGCTTTGGCGGTTTCCCAAAACAAAGTGCTATCTTCTGCATGCTGCTCATTATCTAACGAGTATGTGGACCACCACTCTCCCAATAGTTTTTTAAAATCAGGACTATCTTGCAGTGTCGTGGGAAAGCGCCAAATGATATCTGTTCCCCTTGGATATACTTCTGCCAAAGATAAACTTACTGGGCTGTGGTCCGAGATTACTAAATTTTCGATCTGCATATCCATTATTTTAGGTAGTAAGTGTTCCCCTACCAACAACACATCTAGCCTGGACAGGAGTCATGGCGGTGTGAAAAGTGAGAGAACTCTCTCCTGAGGATTTCTCATCCACCATGCATCCCAGAGGCGCAGGCCAGATGCGAATTTCGCTAAAACAGACGTGTTTTGTCCCCCTCTAATATTTTTAGTGCCCGAGTCTGACTTGCCCATATCTATATTACTTTTCCTATCTTCCATAATGTTCATAACTAAATTAAAGTCCCCACCCACCACTATGTTTTGTTCAGTATCTTGTAAAATATGTGGCTGGAGGCTCTCCAAAAACACATCTTGTCCCGCATTAGGGGCGTAAATATTATGTATACTCAAAGTGACCCCCGAGCATTCAATCAGTAATTGTATGTGACGTCCTGCCACTAAACTCTTATGGGAGATTACTTTATATGCTAGTGACTTATTGATCAGGATGATTACTCCGGCTTTGCGTCCCAACGCTCCGATCCAATTACCTCCCCTACCCAGAGTTTCTTTAGTCTAAAGAAGTCCTCCTCACCCAGGTGTGTTTCCTGTAATAACACAATGTCACCTCGCAGCTTCTTCAGGTGTCTGAGAATGATTGAGCGTTTACCTGGCGATCGGAGCCCCTTTACATTCCATGATAGTATCCGTACCATGGAGATTTTTACATAGTGTAGTATGACATAGTGGGGAATGGGAAGCATCCCTAATCGCTGATGTCCAGCACTGCTATTAAACATTTCAAAATGCCCCAACTTAAAAACAATTTCGAATAATTCCCAACCCCCAACATGGGAAAAAGTTAACAGAAATCTCCCCATCCCCCTCCCACAACCCCATTCAACTTCCGCACAATGTTTTATTACTTCCGCTATCCTGTGTGATTAATTTCTCCCACTTCGCTCCCACCCTCCTGCCTCTAAAACATTAGGACAAGAAAAAAGAAGAATGCCCATGTAGGCTGTCACTCCGTGTCTAAAAGGCAAAACCATCCTTGTCCTACCGGAATCCACCCTTCAATATGGGAAACAAGCTCTGTCTCCTTTTTTTTTTTTCTTTCTTTTTCCCCCCTTTTTCACTTAGGTTTGGGTCTCTTATCGTCCATCTCTGGGTTTGTGAATAAAAACAACATATACAGTCATGTGGACTCAACAGATTCTCTGCATCATTATCTTGTGGAGTGTTGTCTTTTTGGTTGTTGTTTTGCGCCGCTGGGGTCTTCCAGCTCTGGATTTGCCCGTTCAGAAGACCTATTTCTTGGTGATCTGGAGCTGGAGTTTCTCCCGTGTGGCCTCTGATGTTGTGGGTCTTCTTCCTCTCTCATTGTCAACTTGCGTCGCGCCTCCTTCGCGTCTGTATAGAATCTCGGTCTGCCATCACGCCCCGTTACTTTAAGCATGGCGGGGTTAAAGTAACTGGAAGGGAGTGCCCCTCTTGAATAGCATGGAGCAGATATCATTAAATAGCTTCCTTTTTCTAACCACTTCTGCAGAGTTATCGCCAAACACGAGCACCCTGTGTCCTCTTAACAGCAGGGGTTTTGACGCATCTTTTTAAAAGCCATTAGTAATTTGTCCTTATCTTTGAAATCCAAATATTTCATTATGACCTGTCTGGATTTAGGTGTGCCTTGACTTTTGTCTCCTTCCCTGTTTCCCCCATTTCGGGGGGGTGGGTTGCGGGCCTAGGCGGTGCGCCCTTTCCACTTTGCAGCGGGTATCAAAACCCAGGGCTCGAGGGAGCTCCATTTCACATATTTCGTCAAGGTGTTTATATGGGATAGTCTCAGGTAGCCCAACAATCCTTAGATTATTGCGCCGTAGTCTGTTTTCCATGTCATCTAATTTGGATTTCATCCATATTGTGTCTTTGCACACCGCATCTAGTTCTGTTCAAGAGCTAGCACTCTATCTTCATATTCTGCAATGCGCTGCTCTGCCTCAGAAATCCTAGTTTCATGTTGTTGTGTTGTGGTGTGTAACTCTGTTAAGGTACCTTTTACACGCCGCCACTGCAGGATGGATACAACCCGCTACAGGCTACAAATGTAGCTTGTCGCGCCAATATCGCCCGAAGTAGCGGCGTCTGAAGACGGGACGACACAGCGGCTACAGATACATCTGTATCCGTGCACTGCCCATAAACAGATGGCTACATCGCCGATTGTAGCGAGCTGTAATCGGCGTGTAAAGAAAACCCCCAGAAGGGAACTGGGACACCCTGTGATGTAGCTGCAATGTAGCTAAGGCGTCACCAGGCTCCGTGTTACCGCGCCCCATCTGCGATCATTGGGTGGAAGCTCCTGCATGACGATTGGTAGTCGCTGCATAGGGAGGCATATTTAAGGAGCTGACCAGTCACACTACACAATTGCTCGAGCGTCAAGTATTAATCAGCCTCCTGCGATGCCTGCCCAATCATGGTATTATTGCTTTGTCCTATCAGCGTACGGACGTCTCGTAATCCACATTGTAGCACGCCTATGTGCTGTCCCTGCTGCACCAGGTCCGCCCATATTAGCTTGTTGTAGCGTTGTGTAAATGAGGTACGCTGAGCTACAGATGGCTACTTGAGACACCCGGCGATGTAGCTAGCTGTAAATGTAGCGTAGCGTAGCGCACCTTGTGGCGGCGTGGTAAAGAGGGTGCGTTTCCCGTTGGTAACCGTTTGGGCGGTGCTCGTGCACGTGAAGTAGCCGTTGGTATCCAATCCTGCAGTGGCGGCGTGTAAAGGTTACCTTCAGTGCTGATTGTACAGTGTCCTTAATCGTTTTGCTCAGCTCTGCAGTTAGATGTGCTTTTAACTCCTCGCTGCACCGAGAGTGTTGGGGGGAGGAGGGCTGTATCATTTACCTCCATGTGCTGCCCGTTATTTGCAGCCGTTTTCTGTCTCCCCTGGTGGGCTTTCCGGGAGCCTCCTCCTCTGTCTGCTGCCTTCCATCTGTGTGGCAGCCTGTCCTCCGCCTCCCCTCGCCGCCATCTTGCCCCCACCTTCTGAAGCTGTGTTGTTGCGCCCTGCGGTGCCGGTGTTTCGCACCCACCCCTCCCTGTGCCTCCGGAGTGTGCCGCGGATTCTCCCCTCACAACCACCGGTAAATTTGGGGTTGCCTGCGGGGCTGTATTCGGGTTTACGGGAGTGGGTGTCCGGAGTCTGTGCGACCTCGTGCGTTCACATCAGGGCCGGAACCGGAAGTATACTTCTTGTTTTAAGTGTAATACTTTGTGTGTCCTCCGGAGCCGGAAGCTATACCCAATGCCTGGGTCTCCCAATTAGGAGCTAGAAGAAAAATAATTTACGGTAAGTAAACAAATTCTCTTTTTTAGTCCCGCGTTTTTGGCTGTGAAAGAGCTTCCTCAAAAAAAAACAAAATTACTTTTTTTTTATCCATTTTTTGCTTCTTTTTTTTTTTTTTTCCATTTTCAAAGGTTCCTAGGGGAAAGCAGGAGAAAAACGCCCACCCCAACACGTCATTCATAAAACGAAAAAACTTTAAAAGAAAAAACGGGGTACTAACATTCCCTGTCTGGGAAAAAATGAAAACCCCTTGACTTGGCTGGGTTTCTTTGAGTGATCCCTGTTGTGCGTGCACAAAACAATGCAAAAAAAAAAAACAACAAAAAAGTCAGTTGAAGAAACCTTCGGGGTCCGCAGTTGTACTTCTGGGGCTGCTTCTTAAATTTTCCGATTATTTCACTGCACGGTAGAAAAGCTAAATCTAAGACGTTCTTTTTTTTTACTGCGCTGGCAGAGCCAGGGTAGTCAGCAATTCACTGCCACTCAACCATCTAGATTCCGAGTGGCATAAGAGATCTCCCGCTGTCTCAATCCCCCTTTCTCTCCAATGTTGAAAAAATCTATTTTCCCTCCCCAGCGGGAACTCCGGATGGGACCAAAGTGAGACAAACTTGGACATACGCCACGAGAGACCCATTTTTCTCCGGATCAACTTCCAGACAGCGATAGTGTCTCTGGCGACTATGGAATGTTTCACCATTTGGGGGAGATTAGATCTCGACGTATGTAATATCGATGCTAAGCTCCAAGGCTTGCAAAGTTCCGACTCTAATTCAAAATCGGAAAATTTGCTCGAGCCCCCCAGCCAGTCCAAGACGTGTCTCACCAGGCACACCAGGTTGTATCCCCTGACATCAGGGATGGCCAGGCCTCTCTCTTCCTTAGGCAGCATCATGGTTTTGAGTCGAATTCTCGGGCGTTTGTTTTGCCATAGAAATCTAGTAAAAGCCCTGTTTATTCTGGTGACATCTTTGCTACGGAGCAACAGAGGCAATACCTGGAGTGGATACAGCAATTTAGAAAAGCTCATCATCCTTACTAAGTGACTGCGGCCCAGCAGAGGAAGCGGCAAACTCTCCCATCTACGAAGATCTTTTTCCAGTTTGTCCAGAATCGGCTCATAATTCAGCCGGTATATCAGATCAGCTGAACGGGCCAGTTGTATTCCCAAATATTTTATCGATTTTTTTTTGCTACCGGAATGTCTAAGATCTGAGTGGGTCTCCCTTCCACCCCCCCCGGGGATCTATGTCGGGTGGTCAAATAGAGCAGCTCGCACTTACTTTTATTTAACTTGAAGCCTGAAAAGGAGCCAAATTTTTCTATGTGGGGTATTATCTGTGGTAGATCCTTCACTGGATCTCCCAGATACAGTATCACATCGTCTTCAAAGAAGTTTGAGCGTATACTACGCTTACCCACCGAGATCCCCGAGAAACTAGCGCCACTAATTAAATATTTGGCAAGGGGCTCAATCGCCAGGTCAAATAGAAGTGGCGATAATGGGCATCCCTGACGGGTTCCCCTGTGTAATGTGAACGTATTGGATAGAAATCCCGGCGTTCGAACCCTCGCCCTTGGGTTCGCATAAAGGGAATTCAGGTAGGATCGAAATGGTCCCGTCAAACCTACAGCGTCCAGCACCTTTTCCAGCCATGGCCACCTGACATTGTCGAACGCTTTTTCTGCGTCTAGGGTGACCATGGCTAGATCTCTCTCAGTGCTTTGCTTTCCGCCCCATGTGACCGAGTCAATCGTCAACAGAGCCCTCCGCACATTTCCTGTCGCCGAACGCCCCTTGACGAACCCTGCCTGATGATTGCCTATCAAGTTCGGAAGATATGTTGCCAGTCTGTTTGACATCAATTTAGATAAGATCTTCAGATCTACATTGATTAGTGAAATCGGCCTGTAGTTGGCCGGATCTTCCCTATTTGTATCTCCTTTGGGGATTAGTGTTATATGCGCTGTATTCATCTGGTCAGATATCGGTCCCCCTGCAAGATCTTGTTATAGAGAGCTGTCAGTGTAGGGGCTATTAACGGACATATCGCCTTGTAAAATCCCCCTCCAAAGCCGTCTGGTCCCGGTGCTTTGTGGGAGCCCAGGCTCTTTATCGTCTCTGTGACTTCTGTTACTGTCACTGGTCTGTTAAGTTCCCCAAGTTCCAGGTCACCCAAACGTGTCATAGGGTAAGACGTCAGCCATTCGTCTCCCTACTCCCCCTCTGATGTTGGTTTACTATATATTTTCGCGTAATAACGTCCCAATTCGTCTACTATTTGTTTTGGGTCCCTCGTGATTGTTCCTCCTTTCTTCCTAATGGCCGCTATCATGGTGTATTGCCGCTTTCCCCTCGCTAGGCCCGCCAGTAATTTGCCCGCCTTGTTGCAATAACGATGTAGTTTTGCCTCCCAGTACTGCCTGCGTACGCCCTCTTTCTGTTGCATCCATTCATTAAAGGTTTCCCTCTTCTGCTGCCACGCTGATTTGTTGTCGACTGTCGGATTCTCAATGAATTCTCTGTAAGCGATTCTCACCTCTTCACTACTGCTCAAAAAAGATTGTTCTATCAAGCGCCTTTTGGCTCTGGTGAAGGCTATGATCCTGCCCCTTAGTACTGCTTTGGCGGTTTCCCAAAACAAAGTGCTATCTTCTGCATGCTGCTCATTATCTAACGAGTATGTGGACCACCACTCTCCCAATAGTTTTTTAAAATCAGGACTATCTTGCAGTGTCGTGGGAAAGCGCCAAATGATATCTGTTCCCCTTGGATATACTTCTGCCAAAGATAAACTTACTGGGCTGTGGTCCGAGATTACTAAATTTTCGATCTGCATATCCATTATTTTAGGTAGTAAGTGTTCCCCTACCAACAACACATCTAGCCTGGACCAGGAGTCATGGCGGTGTGAAAAGTGAGAGAACTCTCTCCTGAGGATTTCTCATCCACCATGCATCCCAGAGGCGCAGGCCAGATGCGAATTTCGCTAAAACAGACGTGTTTTGTCCCCCTCTAATATTTTTAGTGCCCGAGTCTGACTTGCCCATATCTATATTACTTTTCCTATCTTCCATAATGTTCATAACTAAATTAAAGTCCCCACCCACCACTATGTTTTGTTCAGTATCTTGTAAAATATGTGGCTGGAGGCTCTCCAAAAACACATCTTGTCCCGCATTAGGGGCGTAAATATTATGTATACTCAAAGTGACCCCCGAGCATTCAATCAGTAATTGTATGTGACGTCCTGCCACTAAACTCTTATGGGAGATTACTTTATATGCTAGTGACTTATTGATCAGGATGATTACTCCGGCTTTGCGTCCCAACGCTCCCGATCCAATTACCTCCCCTACCCAGAGTTTCTTTAGTCTAAAGAAGTCCTCCTCACCCAGGTGTGTTTCCTGTAATAACACAATGTCACCTCGCAGCTTCTTCAGGTGTCTGAGAATGATTGAGCGTTTACCTGGCGATCGGAGCCCCTTTACATTCCATGATAGTATCCGTACCATGGAGATTTTTTACATAGTGTAGTATGACATAGTGGGGAATGGGAAGCATCCCTAATCGCTGATGTCCAGCACTGCTATTAAACATTTCAAAATGCCCCAACTTAAAAACAATTTCGAATAATTCCCAACCCCCAACATGGGAAAAAGTTAACAGAAATCTCCCCATCCCCCTCCCACAACCCCATTCAACTTCCGCACAATGTTTTATTACTTCCGCTATCCTGTGTGATTAATTTCTCCCACTTCGCTCCCACCCTCCTGCCTCTAAAACATTAGGACAAGAAAAAGAAGAATGCCCATGTAGGCTGTCACTCCGTGTCTAAAAGGCAAAACCATCCTTGTCCTACCGGAATCCACCCTTCAATATGGGCACAAGCTCTGTCTCCTTTTTTTTTTTTCTTTCTTTTTCCCCCTTTTTCACTTAGGTTTGGGTCTCTTATCGTCCCATCTCTAGGTTTGTGAATAAAAACAACATATACAGTCATGTGGACTCCAACAGATTCTCTGCATCATTATCTTGTGGAGTGTGTCTTTTTGGTGTCTGTTTTGCGCCGCTGGGGTCTTCCAGCTCTGGATTTGCCCGTTCAGAAGACCTATTTCTTGGTGATCTGGAGCTGGAGTTTCTCCCCTGTGGCCTCTGATGTTGTGGGTCTTCTTCCTCTCTCATTGTCAACTTGCGTCGCGCCTCCTTCGCGTCTGTATAGAATCTCGGTCTGCCATCACGTCCCGTTACTTTAAGCATGGCGGGGTAAAGTAACTGGAAGGGAGTGCCCCTCTTGAATAGCATGGAGCAGATATCATTAAATAGCTTCCTTTTTCTAACCACTTCTGCAGAGTTATCGCCAAACACGAGCACCCTGTGTCCTCTTAACAGCAGAGGTTGACGCATCTTTTTAAAAGCCATTAGTAATTTGTCCTTATCTTTGAAATCCAAATATTTCATTATGACCTGTCTGGATTTAGGTGTGCCTTGACTTTTGTCTCCTTCCCTGTTTCCCCCATTTCGGGGGGGTGGTTGCGGGCCTAGGCGGTGCGCCCTTTCCACTTTGCAGCGGGTATCAAAACCCAGGGCTCGAGGGAGCTCCATTTCACATATTTCGTCAAGGTGTTTATATGGGATAGTCTCAGGTAGCCCAACAATCCTTAGATTATTGCGCCGTAGTCTGTTTTCCATGTCATCTAATTTGGATTTCATCCATATTGTGTCTTTGCACACCGCATCTAGTTCCTGTTCAAGAGCTAGCACTCTATCTTCATATTCTGCAATGCGCTGCTCTGCCTCAGAAATCCTAGTTTCATGTTGTTGTGTTGTGGTGTGTAACTCTGTTAAGGTACCTTTTACACGCCGCCACTGCAGGATGGATACAACCCGCTACAGGCTACAAATGTAGCTTGTCGCGCCAATATCGCCCGTAGTAGCGGCGTCTGAAGACGGGACGACACAGCCGGCTACAGATACATCTGTATCCGTGCACTGCCCATAAACAGATGGCTACATCGCCGATTGTAGCGAGCTGTATCGGCGTGTAAAGAACCCACAGAAGGGAACTGTGGACACCCTGTGATGTAGCTGCAATGTAGCTAAGGCGTCACCCAGGCTCCGTGTTACCGCGCCCCATCTGCGATCATTGGTGGAAGCTCCTGCATGACGATTGGTAGTCGCTGCATAGGGAGGCATATTTAAGGAGCTGACCAGTCACACTACACAATTGCTCGAGCGTCAAGTATTAATCAGCCTCCTGCGATGCCTGCCCAATCATGGTATTATTGCTTTGTCCTATCAGCGTACGGACGTCTCGTAATCCACAATTGTAGCACGCCTATGTGCTGTCCCTGCTGCACCAGGTCCGCCCATATTAGCTTGTTGTAGCGTTGTGTAAATGAGGTACGCTGAGCTACAGATGGCTACTTGAGACACCCGGCGATGTAGCTAGCTGTAAATGTAGCGTAGCGTAGCGCACCTTGTGGCGGCGTGTAAAGAGGGTGCGTTTCCCGTTGGTAACCGTTTGGGCGTGCTCGTGCACGTGAAGTAGCCGTTGGTATCCATCCTGCAGTGGCGGCGTGTAAAGGTACCTTCAGTGCTGATTGTACAGTGTCCTTAATCGTTTTGCTCAGCTCTGCAGTTAGATGTGCTTTTAACTCCTCAGCTAGCACCGAGAGTGTTGGGGGGAGGAGGGCTGTATCATTTACCTCCATGTGCTGCCCGTTATTTGCAGCCGTTTTCTGTCTCACTGGTGGGCTTTCCGGGCAGCTCTCCTCTGTCTGCTGCCTTCCATCTGTGTGCAGCCTGTCCCTCCGCCTCCCGCTCGCCGCCATCTTGCCCCCACCTTCTGAAGCTGTGTTGTTGCGCCCTGCGGTGCCGGTGTTTCGCACCCACCTCTCCATGTGCCTCCGGAGTGTGCCGCGGATTCTCCCCTCACAACCACCGGTAAATTTGGGGTTGCCTGCGGGGCTGTATGCGGGTTTACGGCAGTGGGTGTCCGGAGCTGTGCGACCTCCGTGCGTTCACATCAGGAGCCGGAACCGGAAGTATACTTCTTGTTTTAAGTGTAATACTTTGTGTGTCCTCCGGAGCCGGAAGCTATACACCCAATGCCTGGGTCTCCCAATTAGGAGCTAGAAGAAAAATAATTTACGGTAAGTAAACAAAATTCTCTTTTTTAGTCTGCGTTTTTGGCTGTGAAAGAGCTGTCCTCAAAAAAAAACAGATTATCTGTTTTTGATCCATTTTTTGCTGTCTTTTTTTTTTTTCTCCATTAACAATGGTTCCTATGGGGAAACGCAGGAGAAAAACGCCACACCCTAACACGCTCATTCATAAAACGAAGTACTCTTAAAATGAAAAAACGGATAACTATACATTCCCTGTCTGGCAAAAAATGAAAACCCATTGACTTGGCTGGGATTTCATTTGAGTGATCCATGTTGTGCAGTGCACAAAACAGATGCAAAAAAAAAGCAACAAAAATGTCACGTCTGAATGAAGCCTTACGGTGTCCGCGAGCTTGTACTTCTGGGGCTGCTTCTTAAGTTCCTGATTATTCACTGCACGGTAGATGCTAGAATCTATGAGCTGTTCTGAGTTACTGCGCTGGGTCCAATAACTAATCACAGACACCAAGTCTCTGACAGCATCTGTGATTGGCTGTTGTGCCCCTCAACCATTGCGCCGGTGTCTGGTTTCCATAGGCAATGAACCCGACGTCATAGTACTGTAAAAATAAATAATTTTAAAAAATGATGTAGAGCTTTGCTGTATTTTTTTATTCTTAGCGCAGCTAAAGTGGACAGCTACGGGCTGCCATTCCCAGCTCTCTTTATTTGCGCCAGTGCGGTATCCTGGAAACAGCCCACACATTTTACCATCTACTGTGTTAGATGCTAGAATGTATGGGCTGTTTCCAGGTTACTGCAAGGAATAATCAGGAAGTTGATGAGTGGCCCCGGAAGTACAAGCACGTGGACATCGGTAAGTATGAGCTAATGTTAATCGCTGTTTTGTTTCTTTTTACAGCCCTCCTAGCCACCGTTTGATAACTTTAAAGTCTGGGTCCGGACCAGTTCCGAACACGGACTTGAAAACAAGTCTGGCCTGATCCACAGAACCCGAACATCGGCTGGTTAACACATCACTAATGACACTCTCATTAACTTGTTCTTGCAAAGTTTGTAAATGTAATACTAATTGGCAATGGGGGTTTATTAATTTTCATTGGAACTATATATGTGGATCTGCAGTTTTCAACCCAAGTAAGCCGACAGGAGAAAAAATCATATTTTTACTTTTTATTTTATTCCACTACCCAAATAAAGTTGAAACCAGTATCTATCCTAAAACAGTGACAGCATTTAATTGCATTTACCTAATAGATCTTACATCTTCTGCATTTGTGTTTGTCATTTGTCTTCTAGGATTTTGATTTAGGTGCACTTCCATAAACTGTCCTAATCGTAAGATGACTTCAGAAGTATCGACCCAGCCCGCTAATAGAAAAACCATTGTGAGTGTCAAAGATTTGCTTTTTAGACATTGATATAGGTCACATTATATGTTCAAGTAATGTTAATATTCAGCATTCTGATGCCTAACTGATAGTCCAGGGAGAACTTATAACCGTGATATGATTTTACTCTGAGACCGGAAAAAACTGCCTATTTCAATTGATTAACCAAGCTATGCTGTTCAGTAGCCTCTGGGACTGGAAGAATAAAAGTATAGATGGAGCCCTCCAGAAAAAATCTTGAAGAAATGCCATTTGGATTACAAGCAGAGATTACACATACTTGCACTACAACAGCAACAAATGTGAAGAGCTCTGCAAAGGAGACGCAGCACAGAGTGTTTTAAAAGTTATTTAACAGCATTATTTTAAGCAAGTGACCTGTTCTTTTTAAGAAATCTTTACATATGTTAACAAGTACTGATTTAATCTTAAAGTAAAGCTATCAAAAGGTTTTTGTTTCCTAGTCTGAGAGCATTATGTAAAGTAAGGGTGAACAACCTTTTTGGGCCACATTGCCATACTGAACCATTTCCAAGAGGTACTTACCTGAACACCTCATGAGAATCAGTATCAGTACATTAATATACAGTTAGGGCCAGAAATATTTGGACAGTGACACAATTTTCGCGAGTTGGGCTCTGCATGCCACCACATTGGATTTGAAATGAAACCTCTACAACAGAATTCAAATTGTAATGTTTAATTTGAAGGGTTGAACAAAAATATCTGATAGAAAATGTAGGAATTGTACACATTTCTTTACAAACACTCCACATTTTAGGAGGTCAAAAGTAATTGGACAAATAAACATAACCCAAACAAAATATTTTTATTTTCAATATTTTGTTGTGAATCCTTTGGAGGCAATCACTGCCTTAAAGGGATCCTGTCACCCCCAAAACACCTGTAAACCTATTAAAAGCTGTCCCTACAGCATAGTAACACTTTCCCTACACTCCTTTTACCTCCTAAATGCAGCAAGTGACATTGAAGAAAAACGTTATAATAGTACCTCATTAGTGATGATAATGAGTGACTATGCTATTCATAGTCACTCATCCAGGCTGCCCCTCTTCCTCATGGATTCAAATTGCCGCCTCCCTGCGCATTTTGAAGCTGACAGCGCGGCGCCGGTGTAAATACGTCACCCGGCGCCGGGTATGACGCGGATCGCGTCATAGAGCCCCACACTGAAGCCCGCACGCAATGGGAGAGATCGGAGGCGCGCAGGGAGGCGGCAATTTGAATCCATGAGGAAGATCACGCCTATTCAGGCGTGATATGAAGAAGAGGGGCAGCCTGGATGAGTGACTATGAATAGCATAGTCACTCATTATCATCACTAATGAGGTACTATTATAACGTTTTTCTTCAATGTCACTTGCTGCATTTAGGAGGTAAAAGGAGTGTAGGAAAAGTGTTACTATGCTGTAGGGACAGCTTTTAATAGGTTTACAGGTGTTTTGGGGGTGACAGGATCCCTTTAAGTCTGGAACCCATGGACATCACCAAACGCTGGGTTTCCTCCTTCTTAATGCTTTGCCAGGCCTTTACAGCCGCAGCCTTCAGGTCTTGCTTGTTTGTGGGTCTTTCCGTCTTAAGTCTGGATTTGAGCAAGTGAAATGCATGCTCAATTGGGTTAAGATCTGGTGATTGACTTGGCCATTGCAGAATGTTCCACTTTTTTGCACTCATGAACTCCTGGGTAGCTTTGGCTGTATGCTTGGGGTCATTGTCCATCTGTACTATGAAGCGCCGTCCAATCAACTTTGCAGCATTTGGCTGAATCTGGGCTGAAAGTATATCCCGGTACACTTCAGAATTCATCCGGCTACTCTTGTCTGCTGTTATGTCATCAATAAACACAAGTGACCCAGTGCCATTGAAAGCCATGCATGCCCATGCCATCACGTTGCCTCCACCATGTTTTACAGAGGATGTGGTGTGCCTTGGATCATGTGCCGTTCCCTTTCTTCTCCAAACTTTTTTCTTCCCATCATTCTGGTACAGGTTGATCTTTGTCTCATCTGTCCATAGAATACTTTTCCAGAACTGAGCTGGCTTCTTGAGGTGTTTTTCAGCAAATTTAACTCTGGCCTGTCTATTTTTGGAATTGATGAATGGTTTGCATTTAGATGTGAACCCTTTGTATTTACTGTCATGGAGTCTTCTCTTTACTGTTGACTTAGAGACAGATACACCTACTTCACTGAGAGTGTTCTGGACTTCAGTTGATGTTGTGAACGGGTTCTTCTTCACCAAATAAAGTATGCGGCGATCATCCACCACTGTTGTCATCCGTGGACGCCCAGGCCTTTTAGAGTTCCAAGCTCACCAGTCAATTCCTTTTTTCTCAGATTGTACCCAACTGCTGATTTTGCTACTCCAAGCATGTCTGCTATCTCTCTGATGGATTTTTTCTTTTTTTTCAGCCTCAGGATGTTCTGCTTCACCTCAATTGAGAGTTCCTTTGACCGCATGTTGTCTGGTCACAGCAACAGCTTCCAAATGCAGAACCACACACCTGGAATCCACCCTGACTTTTTAACTACTTCATTGATTAAAGGTTAACGAGGGAGACGCCTTCAGAGTTAATTGCAGCCCTTAGAGTCCATTGTCCAATTAGTTTTGGTCCCTTGAAAAAGAGGAGGCTATGAATTACAGAGCTATAATTCCTAAACCCTTTCTCCAATTTGGATTTGGAAACTCTCATATTGCAGCTGGGAGTGTGCACTTTCAGCCCATATTATATATATATAATTGTATTTCTGAACATGTTTTTGTAAACAGCTAAAATAACAAAACTTGTGTCACTGTCCAAATATTTCTGGCCCTAACTGTATCTTGAGCACCAAGTTTTGAGTATTTGAGGATGTTTTGGAAAGTTCCTGCCCCAAACATTCAATGTGAACATACCAAATGTATACTAAGTTTTTGGAGAAGAAATTTAGCAGAAACACGCCAAATCGTATTCATATTCTCAAATATTTGTTTTTTGGGGATTTTTAAGTTTTAACATGGCCATGAAGTACGTTATGGATTACTACATGTGCACAACATCAGAACCACTGTCAGCACATGAATATGTCATCAGAAAATCCGTCAGGACATGAATAATAGAACAAACATCTGTACATGAATGCTCCACCAGAAATATAAATTCAGCAGTAGAACCATCGTCGGTACATGAATACAGCACCAGAATCGCTGTCGGTACATGAATGCAGTGCCAGAACCACCATTGGTACAAGAATATAGTGTCAGAACCACGATCAGTACATGAATGCAGCACCTAAGCCACGATCAGTACATGAATGCAGCACCTTAACCAATATCTGTACATGAATACCACACCAAGCTTAGTATAGCGATTAATTGTAATTTGAATAAGGATCTCCGCCCCCTTCATCAGTGATGGTCAACCTTTTGAGCTCAAGACAATGATGGGAGTGCTGGTGTGTCACGGTCCGCGCTGCTGTGGTATGAATAAACTCACCAAAGAGTCAGAAGTTATTCCATCCTTTATTTCCTCCTCTCTCCAGAGAGGAGGAAATAAAGGATGGAATAACTTCTGACTCTTTGGTGAGTTTATTCATACCACAGCAGCGCGGACCGTGACACACCAGCACTCCCATCATTGTCTTGGATTCAAACCACTATCTAGTGGTCGGTGGAGGTCCTGCGGCAGCTGGAACACTGATTCCAAAACGCCTTCAAACCAGTTGTGGGGATCACAACTGGACCAGGTGAGCAGCTTCATAGCACCACCAGCTTACACAAGTGTCACTAGTGATAGGGCACTATTGTGCCTCTTGTCCCCCTCCCTATTTTTCTCTTTAACCTTTTGAGCTCGGTGTGTCAAAATTTGCCAAAAAACCCGAGCATAACTCGCATGTTGTGTCGTTTTGAGAAAAAAACATAATTTTCTGATGTTTGTAGCTGTAATAACAAAAAGGTTTCCTAGATATGGGCCCCCATTCTGGTATACAGCCCTTATGCTGGATATGACCCCTGGGTCCGTTGTGGTTTATAGCCCCTTGTCCTTGATATAGCCCCCACCCATCCTGGTACATTACCCCTCATTCTGGTATATAGCCCTTTATGCTTGATATAGCTCCCATACTGATATATACTGGGATATAGCACCTCCCATCCTGGATATGGCCCCCATTCTGGTATATAGCCCCTTATGCTCAATATAGCCCCCATAGTGATATATGCTGGGATATTGCACCCCTTCATCCTGGTACATTACTCCCCCATCCTGGTCATGGCCCCCATTCTGGTATATAGCCCTTATCCTGGATATAGCCCTCACACTGGGATATAGCACCCCACCCCCCCCAACTCTCGTACATTACCCCCATCCTGGATATGGCCCCCATTCTGGTATATAGCCCCTTATCCTGGATATTGCACCTATTGTGGTATATAACCCCTTATCCTGGACATAGCCGATATGCTGGGATATGGCCTCCATCCTGGTATATAGCCCCTTGTCATGGATATAGCCCCCCCATACTGGGATATAGCGCCCCTTATCCTGCATATAGCCTTCCCATACTGGGATATAGCACTCCCCCCATCCTGGATATATAGCCCCCTCATACTGGGACATGGCAACCCCCCCCCCCATTCCTGGATATGGCCCCCATCCTAGTGCACCCACAAAAATAATAAACAATGTAACTCGCCCGTCCCTCGCTCCTCTTCATTGCTCAAAGAGTCAGCAGCCCGCCGCTGGCAACATAATTAGCTCAGCTACATTACCGTGCCGCCTTTGTCCCACCTTCAGGTGCTGAACTGACACTGTGATTGCATGCAGTCAGGAGGCAGGATGTTGATACTTTGTCAGCTTCATTAAGGTGCCACCTTGTCCTGCCTCCGGATGCTGATGCTTTGACACTGATAGCTTGCAATCACATTTCAGCTCAGCATCCAAAGGCAGGACAAGTTAGCGGAGCTAATTCTGTTATCAGTTGTGGGCAGAGGGGGAAACTGCGCCATGACACATGCGTGTCAGCAAAAGCACCTCGACATGTCACTGCTGACATGCTTGTCATAGGTTAGCCATCTCTGCCCTACATCATTCTTTTTTCAGGTTATATAGCAAAAACCTTGTGAAAGATTCCCTTTATAATGCTTCCTTTATCCACAACCTTGTCTGTGCAGCAGCTTTCTAGTGGTCGTCCTGCTTTGTCAGTGAACACTGGCTGGTAGAAATGTTATACAGACTGTAAGATAATATCATTTTAGGATGTCCCCAATAACATACTTCACATTGGCTCCCCAGATAGAGTTGTATGTTATATGTGAACCTTGCTATACTGCCATAAGAAATGTAGTGGGGTTTTCCAGGCTTGCTATATTGATGACCTGCCTGAACCTCTCGGCTCAGTTCACTGTGCAGTGGCCTTTCTCACGTTCTACAGCTCCGCTCCTATTGTAGTGAGCAGGATCCGAGCATAGTTCTGACATTGATCACTGGTCCTTGGGATGGGCCGTCAACAAAGTAAGTCTGGAAACATACTTATAACTCATTTGTGTTCCATGTACGTGTTTTGTTTTTTTCTCAGATACAATTTGAACCTATTGTAATTTATAGTGATTTTTACACGTTCATGTTTCATTGACCATGTGTCCATGCAAAAATCCATTTTTTTCCGTCAGCATTGATGACAAGGGCCAATATAAATCTGAGTCCATGAAAAGAATGTATAGCACACGTATGGCATCAGCGCACAGTCTGTGCTATCTGTGTTTAACATTACGAAGGATAGAAGAAGCTTTGTAATTTATGTTTCCATCCCTGCAAAATACTGTTGGTAAAAGTGACACATGGACCTACACTGATGACAAACTCATCCAAAATACTGATGACACTGGTACTATTTTGTCACATATTAGTTTAAAAGGAATCTGTCAGGCCGTTTATGCCCCCAAACCTATCACTACCTGTCCCTGCAGCTTCCTATTACATCCCTAATCATCCCTGTCTGAGATATGTGTCCTGTAATCGCTGAGAAAAATGATTTTATTACTTCATTACGTTCATTTCCCCCTCTCCTCCGTACAGCACATGCCGATGGGTGTGATAAGCTAATTCGGATGCGCGATCCCGGTGTCTGAAATCATTCTTCTTCTTCCTGGTATGACTCACGGATGCACATCATTTCCGGTCCTGCGCAGTGTGGGGGATTATTGGATGTACGTCGGGCTTCAGAATGCGCACTGTGCAAGCTCAGAAACCGGCCAGTCCACCAATAATTCCCCACACTGGGCAGGACCAGAAATGACAATCATCCACACATCATACCAGGAAGGGGAAGATTAATTTCAGATGCCGGGATCACACATTTGAATTAGCTTATCACGCCCATCGGCATGTGATGTACGGAGCAGAGGGGGACATGAACGTGTGAAGTGTCTACACTAACAAAGACACCACCCTTAGTAACATAGGAACATGTAAGTAATAAAATAATTTTTCTCCTTCGCCTCATTGGGGGACACAGGACCGTGGGTGTTATGCTGCTGTCCACTAGGAGGCGACACTAAGTAGAATCTGAAAAACATAAAGTGGCTCCTCCTCTGCAGTATACACGCCTCTGGCTCGCACCAGCCTTAACCAGTTTTTGCTTAGTGTCATTCGGAGGTAGACATCCATTACAATTCTCTTTTGTTTAGAATTTTCTTCTAGATTTTATTTTTTTTCTTGTTTTTCTACGGAAGAAAAGATTATTTTGACACAGGGCGAGATATCTTCAGCACTCACCCAACGGATAGATGATTATCCACTCATCCTCCCCAGACCCCACAGTTTGGTATCTGGGTTGAAGTCAATGACAATATTGAGGCTAAAACACCTGTGGAGAGATCTAAAAATGGCAGTTTGGAGAAGGCACCCTTCAAATATCAGGGACCTGGAGCAGTTTGCCAAAGAAGAATGGACTAAAATTCCAGGAGAGCATTGTAAGAAACTCATTGATGGTTACCGAAAGCGGTTGATCGCAGTTATTTTGGCTAAAGGTTGTGCAACCAAGTACTAGGCTGAGGGTGCCAATACTTTTGTCTGGCCCATTTTGGAGTTTTGTGTGAAATTATCAATGTTTTGCTTTCTGCTTCATTCTCTTTTGTGTTTTTTCATTGAAGACAAATAAAATGAAGATAATAATACCAAAGAATTTGTGATTGCAATCATTTTCAGGAAGAAACTGAGTATTATCTGACAGAATTGCAGGGGTGTCAATACTTTTGGCCTTGACTGTAGATCATACCTGGACAAGAAGTTCGGAAACCGAGAGGCGATAGAAACAAAATCGATAGAGGTCTGTGTTGACCCAGGGCTGGTCAGATTCCCTACAGGCGGTTTTCCTCCTAGCCTCAAGGACTTTCCTCTCTCTCCCCGATGGCTTCATTAAAGACACAACAGACCGTTAGGTGGAGCAAATGGCACGTTCTGCCTTTTCGAGGCAACCAGATCACATTATCTCCCTCCTTTGTTTCTTTTTAGGTAGCTAAGGCAATAATGACCTGGCCAGGTAATCTACACTCCGCCCCGTGCAATCGAAATCCTGACCCTGAGCTGCTGGATCAAGCTGCGATAATCTTCGTAGCAGGGGAGTATCTTGTTCATGCAGCTCTAGATACAGCCAATAGAATGGCTGTGACGGCATCAAACGCCTTCACAATTAGAAGAGCACTCTGGCTATGCGAGTAGAGGGCAAATTCTGCTTCTAAGAAATCTCTCACGAGCTTTCCTTATCTAAGTGGCTGTCTGTTTGATGGAAAGCGGATAAACTACTTTCTAATAGTCGGCCTCCTGCCCAACGCAAACTAATAGTCACTTCCCACGCAGGAATAGGAACTCCCAGGCCCTCCAGAAATCAAATGCGACCTGGCAATCCTGTTCCCGCCAATCTGACCCTAAGGGATCCACATCCCATAGGTTCTCTTCCTCATGACTCGCCACTTCCGGTTACAATATTGAGTTCCTCTGCCGCCCACCCAATTAGTTCTTCCTTTCCGTTCCACCACGCCCCTATCGAAGGCTTGTGCCTTTTTACCAGGCTGTCGACTCGCTACAGCAGATGGGATTCATTATGCCCGTCCCACAGGACGAACGATTCCAGGAGTCCTACTCAAACCTTTTTTATGGCCCCTAAAAAGGGAGGGTCAGTCCGACCTATCTTGGACTTTAAACATCTCAACAAATTCAAGGATCATTTTCAGCTTGTCGCCCTGCCTCTTGGTCTCGACACAGCCCCCAGGGTCTTCACCAAGGTCATGGCAGTGCTCATGACCATCCTCCACTCACGAGCAGTGGTCGTTCTTCCATACCTGGAAGACTTGCTCATCGAAGCTCCTTCTTTTAGGGACTCCGAACAGAGCGTTCACATTATAGTGGACACCCTTGTTCGCCTAGGATGGTTGGTCAGTCTGCCCAAATCCTCTCCAGTCCCAAGCTAAACGCTCACCTTCCTGGGAATGCTTTTCAACACTCACCACGTGTTGGTGCTTCTACCTCAGGACAGGTCTCGCGCCCTACGTCAAGTAGTCCGGGCCTTTCTTCGTCCCTCCGGGTCGCAATAAGAGTCCTAGGCAGGATAATCGCGGCCATGGAGGTGGTTCCTTTCGCCCAACTACGCCTCAGGCCTCTCCAGCTGGCTCTTCTCACAGCCGGGGACAGGAGCCCTTTCACTCTGAACAGGACATTCCATCTGACAGCTACCACCAAACGCTCTCTTCGCTGGTGGCTGCGCCCGTCCTCCCTTTCACAGGGGAGATCCTTCCTTCTGGCTCTCTGGGAAGCCCTTATCACCGATGCAAGCCTAACAGGCTGGCGAGCGATGTACCATCATCACATGGCTCAGGGCAGGGGGTTTCTCCAGAATCCTTTTGCCCATCAATCTCATGAAGATTTGCATCATATTTCTAGCACTACAATCATTTCAATGGGTCCTGGCGGGTCGCCACATCCGTATCCAGCTGGACAATGCCACAGCAGTAGCGAATGTTAATCTCAACGGAGGGACTGCAGCAAACGGGCGATGTGTGAAGTGGAACCCATTCTCCGATGGGCCGAATCCACCAGGTCTGTTCTCTCAACTGTGCTCATCCTGGGTGTCGACAACTGAGCAGCGGAATTCCTCAGCCGTCAGTACATTGCAACAGGAGTGAGCCCTACATCCGGATTGGTGCCAACAGATATGCCACCGGTGGGGAACCCCGGACGTGGATCTCGTGGCGTCATGGCTCAATGACCCGCAATTCTGGTGGCGGATGCCCTGGTCCAATCCTGGACTCAGTTTCTTCTCCCTTACATCTTTCTCCCTCTGCTTCTCATACCCAGAGTGGTGTAGGAAATTAAATCAGGGGGCGTTCCAGTTATCCTCGTGGCCCCGGATTGCCCCTGACGCGACTGGTATGCCGACCTGGTTCAACTCGCCGCCAACGTCCTCTGACGTCTTCCAGGCCTTCCAGACCTTCTCTCTCGGGGTCCAACTTACCCACAATTCAGAGGCCCTGAATTTGACGGTTTGGCCTTTGAGACCTGGGTTTTGACTCAGGTTGTTTTTTCTCGGATGTGATTAAGACCATGATCAGTGTGAGAAGGCCTGCTTCCGCTCGCATTTATTTTCGTACATGAAAGATTTTCTTTGCCTGCGGCAGTTCTCGAAATCAGCCACCTCTACTTTATTTTCCCTTCTGGCCATTTTAGGTCTCATCCAATCTGGCCTGGACGCTGGTCTCTCTCTCTCGGTCCCCTCCTTAGTGCGGAGATTTGGTCCATCTGTACTGTTTCAACGCTGCCTTGCGACTAAGCCTCAGATTAAGACATTTATACAGGGTGTCTCACGCCTAGTCCCCTCTTACAGAAGACCGGTAAAGGCATGGGACATCAACCTGGTCTTGGATGCGCCCGCAGAAACTAACCTTTGAGCCCCTCAAAGATACCTCTCCACCTTCTTTCCCAGAAGGTAGTGTTTCTAGTGGCAATTACCTCTATCCTTCGAGTCTCTGAGTTTGCAGCGCTCTCATGCACGCCACCTTTCCTGGTCTTTCACCAGGATAAGGTGGTGCTTCGACAGGTGCTGTTGTTTCTTCCAAAGATGGTCTCATCCTTCCACCTAAACGAAGAGATCTCTCTACCATCCCGTTGTCCAAGGCCTATGCGTCGTGTCGAGAAGGCTCTGCACACGCTGGATCTAGTTCATGCCCTTCGGCTCTACGTGTCTAGAACGGCACACTTCAGGAAGTCTGACTCTCTTTTCATCCTTCCCGAAGGCCACTGAAAGGGTATGGCAGCATGCAAGGCCACTCGGGCCAGAAGGATATCACTGTTCAGGAAACTTATCAGTTACCAAAAAAAAAAAAAAGATGCATACCATCAGGTATAGAGACGCACTCCGCTTGTGTGGTGGGGACATCCTGGGCCATTCGTCACCAGGCACCCACACAACAGGTGTGCAAGGCGGCCACCTGGTGTAGTCTTCACACATTTGTGACGCACTACAGTATTCATACTCAGTCTTCAGCAGCCGCAAGTCTGGGTAGACACATCCTCCAGGTGGCAGTAGCCCGCCTGTAAGGTGTATGTTTTTCTAAGAGCCTATGCCATTATTCTGTTCCCACCCAGGGACTGCATTAGGACGTCCCACGGTCCTGTGTCCCCCAATGAGGCGAAGGAAAAAAAGGAGATTTTTGTGTACTCACCGTAAAATCCTTTTCTCTTAGCCTCTAATTGGGGACACAGCACCCTCCCTATTGGCCGTATAGGTTGTTTTAATGTTCCTTCTAGTTCAGTGAGTTCATATGTTTGCCTTCTTGCAGGCTTTTGTTTCTTGGTTACTTCTCCTACTGCTTTAAGCACAAAACTGGTTAAGGCTGGTGCCAGCCAGAGGGGTGTATACTGCAGAGGAGGAGCTATTCTGTGTTTTTTATATTCTACTTCGTGTCGCCTTGTAGTGGACAGCAGCATAACACCCACGGTCCTGTGTCCCCCAATTAGAGGCTAAGAGAAAAGGATTTTATGGTGAGTACACAAAAATCTCCTTTTCTCAGCGATTACAGGACATATATCTCAGATAGGGATGTACTAGGAAACTGTAGGGACAGGTAGTGATAGGTTTGGGGGCATAAACAACCTGACAGGTTCCCTTTAAATATGGACTTGTTGATGAGGCCTTAACTTTCTCTGAATTCCTTTAGAGTCAATTCTGTTCCTTTGGATCGGGGATGAAGATAGAAACAATAAATCCTTTCCTAGGAAAATATAGACCATTTGTGGGGAAACCCTGCCAGTCCTGTAATCCAAAAAGTATGGTAGGTGCTGAATCATTACTTTAATATTGTATTTTTCCTTCTAAATATTTTACAATGTCCGTTTACTTTTCTCTGCAGGAGAACTTCTTCTATAAGAGTCACACCCGGATGGGATTTTGTAACTCCATCAGTATAACGGAGGACAACAGCCGGTGCGGTTTATGCTACTACTTAGTTTGTGGGGAATAGATGTACATCAAGAACTGTTTATAATGGATTTTTATGTATTGGCTTCAATAGTCTATTCTAAGCATAGGTGTTCTACGTAAAAAATATTTTGGCTATCAAAAGAGTAAACTGTTACTGTATCCCCCCAACTTCTTCCGTGTATTACCCAGCATAATCCGTTGATGTGCTTGTGTGTGATTCTATGAAGACACTAAGGCCCTTATTTGTAAATTCACACAAATCCTTAAGGATTTATAGGAACAATCCAGGATTAGAAACTAATGGTCTGATTCACTTTTGGCATTTTTACATCATTTTCTGCTAGTTCTGCCAAGGTGGATAGAGGCAAGACAGGGGTGTGGCAAAAACCACCCTCATAAATTCATCATAGGTTGTGGCATAACCTACACCAAAAGTGTTACTCTAGTCTGTAACTGCAGTACCATTTCTGGCAGAGGGGCATGCCAATTGTAAGATATGCTCCTTAATGATCTAGGTGCACCTTACCTAAGCACACGTGTCAATAACGGGAACCTGACCCCTAAAAATCACCCCCTACCCTTTTAATACCTGTCCCTGTACCTTAATTATCCTATTCTACTTATCCCTTTTTGTCAAAATTATGTTTTTAGAAACTTTAAAAAAGTACTTTTGTTACCTCCTCATTTGCGGCTTCTGTGCTCTTGAGAAGTCACACAGGGCGTTCCCTGTGGCTTCTTTCCGCCGCCCTTTTTGCAATTATTTACGCCCTGATGGGCGTGGTAATCCTTTGGGATGTTCCTCACCCTCCCCCATGGGCGGATTAGCCGTTATGACGCTAATCACGTCATATTCGGCTATCATGACGTCGGTACACCCATTGGGTGTATCGAGGACCTCACGATGCGCATTGCGCATGCGCGAGGTTCCTTTTCGGCAGCTTACCTGTGATGAGCTGCCGTAAAGTAACCTTGCGCGTGTGCAATGCGCATCACTAGGTCCTCGATACACCCAGTGGGTGTACCGACGTCATGATAGCCGGATATGACGCGATTAGCATCATACCGGCTAATCCGCCCATGGAGGCGGGTGAGGAACATCCCAAAGGATTATCACGCCCATTGGGGCGTAAATAATTGCACTAAAGGCGGCGGAAAGAAGCCACAGGGAACGCCCTGTGACTTCTCAAGAGCACAGAAGCCACAAATGAGGAGGTAACAATAGTACTTTTTTAAAGTTTCTAAAAACAACATAATTTTGACAAAAAGGATAGGTAGAATAGGATAATTAAGGTGCAGGGACAGGTATTGAAAGGCTAGGGGGTGATTTTTAGGGGTCAGGTTCCCTTTAAGGTTGGCATGCACAACATCTGTGTTAATAAATCGGGCCCAAAGGATTTGAGTTTTTAATAGGAGCAGTACTGACCATAGCTGATCATGTCTGACCATGGCTGTTTGTGGCATTTCACTTAAATCCCATTCACTTGGATTGTTATAAATCAAAATATTAGACGCAGAATATAAACAGACATGTAGAGGGGAAAAAAACATTTTTGGACTCGCTATAAAGTCCTTTCTCGTAACCTTCATTGGGAGACACAGAAACCATGAGTGAACATGGTGCCACTAGGTGTATGGGTTGAAGGGAAGCTGATAGGACAAGTCTGTGCTCTCACTGGATTGCCCTATCAGGAAAGCAGATCTAGCTGCAGAGACCTTGTATTAAACTGAGCAAATTACATTGCCTCAATGGCCGCCACCATCTTGCCTAGAATATTAAAGCAGAAGCACAGATGAAGAGGTTAAGGGCTACTCAATGATTGGATGCTAATTTGCGAAATTGACATCTTGTCCTCTCGAAGAAAATGTGGTAGGATCAAAGATGACTGACTGATTCACGATTCATCTGAAGTGAGCAGCATGTCTAGCGTGATCTGCAAACTCTGTAGGTTCTCAGAGCAACAGAGAGCCTTGACAAGAATGTCGTCAAGATACAGAATGACCACTATCCACCTGACACACAGAGAAGTCTTGACCTTTATGAACGTCTGGAGAGTTTTGGCCACCCCCAAGGGGAAGGCCACAAATTGAAAGTGGGACTGATTGACAGAAAATTGGAAAAACATCTGGTGTGCTAGAAAAATGTGAATATTGAGATAGGTTTCCTTAACGTCCACTGAAGAAAGAAATTCTTCGGGTTTCATTGACACAACAATCAAGCGAAGAGCCTTCATCCTGAATCAGCGAAGCTGGACAAGCTTGTTGAGCAGCTTTAAATCCAGAATAGGATGGACTGAACCATACTTTTTGGGGGATGGCAAAAAAAGGTTTATATAAAAACCGTTGAACCTTCCCTGGTGGGAAACTGTTTTGAACAAAGACGCTTTACTGGAGAAGGGAGGAAATGGCTTGGAGAAAAATGGCCACCAATAAGGCTGCTGTTGGAGGTTGAGATAAAAATTCTCCACTCCTTCACGAGATTGATTTTTTTTTCCTATCTTGTAACTGCAGGAGCTGATTTCTGAGACCACTAGGGGGGTTCAACATGTCCCGGAAAAGGAGTAGGCTGTTGTCCACTGGAAAGAGCATTCCAGGTAAGGGAGCCCCATTATGCAGTGAAAAATCTGTTGCTTCTAGTCCGTGAACACTTAGTGGGCTAGTTGCGTGTATGTCGGTAAGGAGTCTGCTTGAAGGATGGTAGGTCTTCCCTGGCGATTAGATGGGAATTGACGAAACAAGTAAAACTGATGAGGCTTTCGGTTAGACAAAGACCAAGTAGGCCACTCGGGAGCACCCTGCTTTCACCAACCTGAGGCATCTGAAACGATCTTGACCAGGTTCTACCTGAAAAGACTAGAGCCGCAAAAGGGAAGGTTCATGAGAGACCATGTGTTGTCCACATTGCACCCCTTGAGCCAGAAGATACAGTGGATAGTCATCATATTACTTGAGAGAGGCAGAACAGAGGTACTTGCCCGCGTGAACTATCTGTTCTGTGAGGAATGTGAGCTCCGATGAAGGGTACCTGGATATGATTCTTTCCTTATACCTTGGTGACCCAGGTACCACACAGGATGAATACAATGCCTAACCTGCAGCTTCAAATGTGGAATTGGCCATGGATTACACTCATCAGTCTGTGAGGTCCTTTAGAAGCGATGCATCATGGTCGGATCATGGTCCTTGTTCATATTGGACACCAGTGGATCCGCCGAGGAAGAGAAGGAGAAGCAACGAGATCTCGAGGAAAAGAAAACAAAATCTCCATACATTTGTGTGTGAAAACCTTTTTCAGGTTGAGCCCACTCCTCATCCAGTAAGTTACTAAATTCTAAGTGGTTAGATAAACATTTGGCAGTATGTCTGACTCTTCTGAAGGTTACAGAGTTTGCAGGGGGTGAGGGATTCGCTTCCTTCTTGAGGTTTTTATATACAGAGCTGGCTAGACTGTTTATCTGATTCCTGAGATGACCAATCCTCTGGGGTAGAAGAGCATGATGGAAGAATGTGGTCCCGGAGTTGTTAAGAGAGAGACCCGGATAAAGAACTTGCTTTAGGCCACTGATGAGCTCTACCATGCTGGTATGGAGTAGTAGGTGGGTCTGACTTGCTCTGGGCAGTTGTCATGGTACTTGGTGCAGTGCTCAACATGGATAGCTGCTCCATGATAATGACCACGGTCTGTGATACCTTGGTCAAATCTGCAACTGACACTGAGAGAGGTTAATGGCACAGGGTGTAATGGCATGTTCTGGTTGCTGACCGCATGAGGGTCTTAAGGTGGGGGCGATGGGTTGACTCAAATGGAATTTGCACTTTAGAGGACACGCATGCAAAATGGGTAGGCTGGCATGTTTGCTTTTCTAATGGAACAGTCATATAAAAAATGAGTCAGGTAGAGGTTAATGAGACCCAAACGTGAAGAGCCATGCTGGGGGCCGTTGTGTAGGATCCCAAGGTTGAAAACCTACCAGTCCTTGAGTCTGTGGAGCTGAGGAGTGCTGTTGGAGAGGTCCTGCTGACAGGTGCTGTGGAAAGCCTTATGGCACCCCGCTGGATACTGCTAACAGGAGTGGTGGAAAGCCTTATGGTACCCTGCCATGGCTGTTGGACAGTGCAGAGTAAAGAAATAGCGTTGTCGGGAAGGAGGAGGTCGAAACTGAAGCTGGGGACTAAATTTGAGTCCCTGCACCAGGAGGATGTGGGACGAGACCTGAAGGACGGTGGAACCTAGAGGAATCCCCAGAAGGAAGAAAGAGGGCTAAAGAAAGGGGAAAAAAAACCCCAAAAAGGTAAGAAAAAAAGACACTGCGAGTATCATGGGGATGAGCTGGAAGTTGGTGCAACACAGTGGGATGCGGGAGAAGATCCACCTCACCTGCCTTTCCTGAAGATTGTCTCATTTGTATCCAGAGGGGATCATTTTTAGCTCAGTCTTTGCTCTATGCTCGCATCTGGCTCTGGGGGGCAAAGTAGGCAGGAGAAAAAATGAAAGACAATTCACACCAGTGCCAAAATGCCAAGTGTTCGCAGAAGAAGAGGTCCTGCTGTGTAGATGAGGATACGGCTGACGCCAGCACAAATTTGCTCCCTGTTTTATGGGTAGGGGAAGCAGAGGGAAACATTCCCCTCTGTTTCCCTATCTGTGGAGACGAGAAGACGATAAACTAAAAATAGACCATTGCCAGATGCGGTCTGGAGCTCCACACCAGTGTCTGCCCCTTAAATGTCAATATGATACACCAGATACTTTGGTTGCCACTCAGAGGGTATAGTCTGCTGCGTAGGAAATTACTTTTTTTCTAATTAGGTTGTTACTTTTAATGTTGGCTCCCTGGTGGCAGCAGCGTGCACCCGTGATCCCTGTGTCCCCCAAATAAAGCGTCCAGGAAAAGGATCCTTATTTTTTCTTAATTTTTTAATTTTTTCTCTTTACCTTTTTCTATCCTGGACAACCTTTCTAGATTGGGTGCACTCTTAAGTGATGTTCCCTCCTGGATGCTATGTGCATATGGCAAATTAACACTGCAGGAGTTTCAGACCTAGTGGAGCTGAGCAGCTATTTCTTCATTTTAATGTTGCTGGAAGTTCAGCAAAGCCATAATATCAGCCATTGCTTGTGTTGGTGACCGGCATGTGATCCATTGCTCTGGAGAGAAAGATCATTTAGGCTCTGTTAGGATGTTTGTAACAAGCACCTACATGAAATACTACTATTTTGTTTTCTTTATTTCCAATTCCTTTCGTATTGTGAAGGTATCGTGGATGGTTGGTCAGAAGATTATGCCATGTGGTCTTTATATGGGAGCGGCCAGAAGATCAGGACTCGTCTTCAGAGTGGTCAGATAAGATTTGGAAACATCCCAGGTAGTGTCATAATACTTTGCTTTTTTAATGTTATTTCTGAGCAAGAAAGAATGGTTGCTTTGTTGTCACCATTGTCATTTCTTTTGGGGGGGAGGGGAGGGAGGCAGGAGCTCAGCCATTTTTATTTCACTGTTAGTGATTGCTAGCAGCATTGTCTTTGATTAAATATCACCAACTAGCTGGGTGCCCGATGCAGATGCATCGGGATTCTAGCAGAGTGAGTCTCTGACTCGCAATGGCCGCTTCGCGGCCAATGCTTCGCTCTGCTAAGGCGACTCGCCATGCCCGCTGCGCGGGCATAGCGAGTCGCCTTAGAACTGCTCGCAATGGCCGCTGCGCGGCCAATGCTTCGGACGTATCCACATGACGACATTGACTCGCAGCGTGAGCGGACTCAAAAGGGGCAAAAATCCCATTTGTGATTATATAATAGAATATGAACTAGTTGGAGTCACTGATGTTACATAGATGGCTGCTATTTAGTCAGTATATGGTGCAGGCTCAACACCCGAGAGTGCGCTGTACGTTCGCACCCCAAGAACTATTATTACGACCTACACCAGAAAGGGGTTAAAGCCTGCATTAAGCATACAGTTCAAATACAATAATTCCATATGGCAATTTCAGTAGAGCTATAAGGCTAGATAGCCTATTCAGCTCAGCGGCTCAAACACAAAAAACGACATTTGTATAAGGAGAGCAAAAAGTGGAGCCAAAACATGCTTTATCGATGCATGCAAAAATTTCTTTATAGAGAGGTGAGACATATAGTATAAACGCTCAAGTGTGCGGAAAGGGCAGCTGACATACAGTTGTGGCCAAAAGTATTGACACCCCTGCAATTCTGTCAGATAGTACTCAGTTTCTTCCTGAAAATGATTGCAATCACAAATTCTTTGGTATTATTATCTTCATTTAATTTGACTTCAATGAAAAAACATAGAAGAAAATGAAGCAAAAAGCAAAACATTGATCATTTCACACAAAACTCCAAAAATGGGCCAGACAAAAGTATTGGCACCCTCAGCCTAATACTTGGTTGCACAAGCTTTAGCCAAAATAACTGCGATCAACCGCTTCTGGTAACCATCAATGAGTTTCTTACAATGCTCTGCTGGAATTTTAGACCAGTAAAGGTCAAAACCCAATTCCCAATCAAGGAATTATACCAAAAAGTGCTGTGTGCAAAGAAAGGAAAGGGGGGACCCCCCTCTGGACCAGACTTCTAACGTAGGTTTCGTGTTATTTAGGACAAGTGCTTAATCAATTATCATCACGTGGGCTTTAGTCTGTACTGACCGGATTACTTATGCTATATGTACTACCCCCCTTTTTAGGGAATGCCTTATATGTATGTTTATCACCCAAAGGGCAAGTGATTATCACTGTTACCTGCAGGTTTATGTCATTGTGTCAGACCCTAGGGTTCCCCTTGTGTTATTGTGCTTTAAATCAAGTCAGCCGCCCTTTCTGCACACATTTGTGTTTATACTGTGTTTCGCCTCTCTATAAAGAAGTTTTTGTATGCATCGATAAAGCATGTTTTGGCTCCACTTTTTGCTCTCCTTATACAAATTACAATTGTATAGGATCCAATATATCCTGTATATATTTATATCTTCGTAATATATACTGTTATATACATTTTTAAAATGGTGCACTGATGTACAGTATTTCTTATTCGCTCCATTGGGAGACCCAGACAATGGGGTGTATAGCTTCTGCCTCCAGAGGACACACAAAGTACTACACTTTATAAAAAAGTGTAGCCCCTCCCCTACTGCCTATACACCCCTCCTGGGAAAGTCCCATCAGTTCTCAGCTTTGTGTGGAAGGAGGCACACATACACTCATCCACTCTCATTTTTAGTCATACTTACTCTCCTTGGAGGGTGACGGATGGAAGAAAAGTGGGTCCCTAGGGACCCCGGCATGTCTCCTTCCCCACCCTCGGGCAGGGGCGGTTGAGGTACCTATTGTTGGTACAACGGGCTGGAGCCCTCATGCCGTACTCCTTCGCGACCCCTTAGGGGCTCTGGGGAAGTGGGAGTCATCACGGGCTACCACGAATCTCTGGAGCCCCCACTCCGTCCACAGCCCCTGGCGGACCTGCTGGCGGAGTTTCATTACCCCAGGGACCGGGCCCTGCACCAAATGAGGTACTCTGTATCTGTGCATTGCTGCTGCTGCTGCAGCCTGGGCTCCGGATCCATCCACATACTGATAAAAACACAGGCAGCACTCCAATAGGATCTCAATGTGGATTTATTCCAGCCTCATGTGCGACGTTTCAGAGTTGATCCTCCTTCCTCAAGCATAGTGCACCAAATGAGTGAAAAGTCTTATATACAAGTCATTTGACTTGTATATAAGACTTTTCACTCATTTGGTGCACTATGCTTGAGGAAGGAGGATCAACTCCGAAACGTCGCACATGAGGCTGGAATAAATCCACATTGAGATCCTATTGGAGTGCTGCCTGTGTTTTTTTCTGGATCCATTGAAGGACGGTTAAGGCACCGTTTTGCAGGAAGTATTGCACCCACTGCTTTGATAAGGTTGTGCTGATTCTATTTTTCATATTTTCACATACTGATAAGGTACACTAGGGTTGATTACATTGTGGGGCATACCGGCACACTGCTGCTCAGTGAGTCCGGTCCCTGCCGTGCTGCGGGCATATCGGTTCTGCGGCTCCCCGCGCCATCTCCTTCGCCATCCCTTAGGGGCTCGGGAGAAGTGGGAGTCATCACGGGCATCCATACTTCGCTGGAGCCCCTGCTCCGTCCACAGCCCCTGGCGGACCTGCTGGCCGGAGCACTGTTATCCCCAGGGACCAGGCCCTGCACCTAATCGAGGCACTCTGTATCATTGTGCATATGGCTGCAGCTGCAGTCCGGGGCTCCAGATCCGACCCAGTTATCTAGGAGGTACTCTGGGGGTATTATGTTGTTGACCGGCACATCTCCCTTCGGGGCTGGCTGCCGGGATCACAGCAGGTAACCCGGTTTTCACCGGACCTCCGCGACTCCAGGGACCTGGACCTGCACCAAACACAGGTACTCTTTTTCCCCTTATGTGCTGCTGCAGCTGCTACAGCCCGGGCCTTCGGATCCCTGTGGGTATATATCTTATCACTGTACTCTGTCGTTTACTGTGAATGGAGGGCCTGACCCTGGGGCTGGTCTCCGACACCCCCTCTGAGGGTGTCAGTGCTGTCGGCTGGTGATCGCGCCGGACCTCCGCGCCTATCGTGCCTGCACGTCGGGCATGGTCTCAAATTTAGGCCCCTGCTTCGCCTGCGGCCTAGTTTTGTAATGCCCGCACCCGGCTGCCGTTCAGGCAGAGGGGCGGGTTTTGGGCTGTCCCTGCGGCCATACTGATGCATGGAGGGCCTCTCCCCAGCTGCCTAGGTGACGCCCATTCCTCTCAGTTTCTATGGGGCCCCAGATTCCCGCACTTTGTGCCGGTCCGCCCATTTTTCACTCCCCCTCTGCTGGCTTCGGCGGCCATCTTGGCCTTCTACCGGTATGTGCTCAGCAGCTGCAGTTCCCTGAGAGGTTCTGCAGTATCTGGGGGACCAGGGACCGTGGGATCTGATGATACACCGCTATCCAGCGGTCGGGCCACACCAGTTACACCGGCTGTGAGCCCCCTTGCGTGGGCATCCCCTGCTGGGGATTCCCACAGTTATACAGCTCTGTGGGCCATTTGGAGTATAATCCCCAACGGCCACACGCATGTCACAGCCTGCACTTAATATAAGGCTTAGCTGCCTGCTGGATGCACTCCTCTGCCTGCGCGCAGCCAGAGACAAGCCCAGAGCCACAGGCTCACTCCAGCACCTCGACCCAGGTGGATTCCCCTGCTGCCCCCCCCCCGGCTCCCGCAGGGCCTTCTATGACGCAGACTGGACAGAGGTTCCAGGAACCCTTGTCCAAGCCTTACTTAAGGCTATATTAGGCTATCCCTTACAGGATCCCACACGGGACCTCTCTCAAGAGTCTAGGCCGGGTCCTTCACAGGATCCCCCTATGCCTGACCTTCCCCGGGGGGTTCCGTAAGTCCAGGGCTGCGCGCCCACTAGTTGGACTGCCCCGGAAAACAGCCGAGGACTCTTCCTCAGGCCACTGTCCGCGGCCAGCTACGCGGATCCGCGGGGCTACCTCCCCCTCCTCCTCGCATTACTCTCAGGATGTCGAGAATGAGCAGGGGGTCAGGGTTCAGAGTCCGAGCTCATGCTGACTCTGAATACCCCTGAGGGGGGACGCACTGGTGGATGACCTTGTCCTCCTTCAACATGGTTGTTCCACCTGCTCCCCCTTCTCCGGTGGAGCCGGCTTCCTTTTCAGGAAACACACCAATTTAGGTTCCCTAAAAGTGCTCACAGGGTGTTGCTTCCACCACCCTAATTTGCCGATGCTGTCCAAAGCCCAGGGCTGGCCCGGACTAGCACTATCCTAAGAGAACCAGCAGTTCTGTTACTATCTCCTTCCACGGAAGTGGTCAATGGTTGGTCTCATTCCCACAAGGTGGACCCTCCGGGTCCAGACTTGCAGCCCGGACCTTGTGCCCGTGGCTAAAGGCTCTTCCCTGAAAGAGCTACGGACCGCCAGATTGATTTATTTATTAACTCGCTCTATGAAACTACTGTCCTCAGCTTTCGTAGCTGTAGGAGCAGGGCAGCCATGTCTGCGTGCTCGGCAAGGATCGGCTCCCTTACGGGGGTTATCTTGCCTGAGGTCATTACATAACGTCTCTGACGATCTTGGTCATCCAAAAAGGTACCTTACGGGGTTGTCTTTTTGCTGGTAACAGGCTGTTTTGGGAACAGCTGGAAGGACTCCACTGGCGGGTAAGCTCTTCCGTGCCGCACGCTACGGTGGGAAACCTGTGCACCAAAGGATTCAGTCCACTGGCTTGGACTAAAGCTAAGGGTATGACTCTGCATAGCGTTCCAAGATCGCCTGCACTCAGCGGCAGGAGGCTCAGCCTCTGTGACGGCCTCCTCATGCCTATCTGCCTCTCCAAGCCGCATCCTCGGTCGAGGACAGGCTCTCCGGTTACATGGCATGGCTACTACTTACAGCTGAACTCCCTTCCTCGCTTCCTCCAGCAAAAGCGCAGGCCTTTAACCAGGCTCTGGATGCCTTGAGGCGAGACGGAGTAGTTGTTTCTGTTCCTCTCGAGGAACGCTTGCATAGCATCGATCGCCATCATGGAGGCATACCGGCTCATCCCCATGGCGCCCGCTAATCAACGTTGGCTGAGGTTTGCAGTGGGGGACGACCATTTTGGTGGTTCTGTCCTCGCGGCCCTGCACTCCCAGCGCCATGCAGTAATATCGTACTTGAACGACCTCCTGGTCAAGGCATCTTCTCTGGAACAATGCCAATGCAGTCTCTCACGACCCTCTGCACTCCTGCTCAGACTCTGACATGCCAGTGCATGGAGTCTCACGACTATTCAGCTTTAGTCAAGCTGCCTCTGGACAAACAACTGACACTTCAGTCAGAAGTCCACTCACACCTTTGGTCACACTCAGTCTCCCTCGGGCGGCTGATGTACATCTTGGGGAAAATGGTAGCGGCCATGGAGCAGTATGCTTCGTACAGTTTCACCTGCGGCCACTGCGATTGCAGATCCTCCGCAGTGGGGACAAGCACATCTTCCCGCAACAGGAAGGTCTCCCTGTCTGCATTGACGAAGGTCTCCTTCATTGGTGACTGCTACCCCTGTCAAACATAAGTCTACTATTCGTTGCAATAATACACTTTTGCCGATTCCCTTTCATTTTTCGAATCATGGTCACAACGTATCTCAATTACGGTTCCAAATTATAGAACATATCCCTCCACAAAGAAGGGGTGGGGATCGTATACGGAGGCTCAAATTGCGGGAAGCCTTCTGGATCCATACACTCCAGACCCTAGAACCCTTAGGGCTCAACCGTGAATACGAACAATTTTGATGCAACACCTTGAAGGATTAGTATCCAATGATCCTAATCATTAGTTCTATGTGGCAATAATAATTCATAGAGAATAAGCGTCAACTATGTTTTCAGATTTGAGTACGCACCCATCAATTGCATGTCAATATAAGTTTGAATATATATTTCCTTCATTTTTCCTTGATTCTTCCTCCATTCCCATTATTATTGACCATAAAAGACTATATGAATTTTTCTCCTAAAACTTCCCAATATCTAGGATTTTGCACAGATATATGTTGCTTTTCTATTACTTACCCAGGCTTTTTAGTATATCTCTTATAAGAATACTTAGATATGTAATACTGAATATCCTGTACTTTATACTCTAAGTCCTGTATTGTATGCCAATTGTTACTATTTAACACTGCTATTTCTCTACTAACTTCAATCTTCTTATACCTTAGATGCACTATTGAATCGCATCCTACAATATGGCACAAGCTGCACCAACGGTTGAAACGCACCCTAGCAGTAGAAAATCTGCAAAATCGTCACAACAAGCACCATGACCACCGATGTCTCTCTTCTCTCTAGTGCGCATGCACAACACGCTGACACTTAACACAGACGCGGCTTGCGTTCCGCCGCTCTGTCTCCCCGCACTTCCGTGCGGCTCAAACAAGGATATGACGTCACTTCGTCCCGCCCCTTTCTCCTTATAACGCGGCCACATTCTATCACTCGCCGCACATCTCCTCGCACCCAGCAGGGACTCGCACAAGGTAACTGAGCTGCGGATCTACACTCTATGACCGCAGTTCCTATCTATGATTTCCTCTCATGACTGTTATCCTGTTCTCTTATAGGTTCCATATACCTCTGAGCTTTGACTCAGCCTCCATAGGTCTGTATTTCTACTACACATTCTGATGATTGTTTTTTCAACTTTGCTCCACTCATCTTAGCTAATCCCTTTCTATCTATAGATGTGCCCAAGCCCCTTGTTTGGCTTTTCAAGGTAACTCACATTGTTTTAATTATAGGCATCCACTTTTCACTCAAAGATCCCCTTATATGTTTAATCTTATAGAGGATTTTCTTATGTTTTACCCTTTAATAGCACTAATACCTGTCAACATTGTTTGACTGGTCTGGTGACCGACCTTGATTGTCCCCAGATCTTACTACCCCAAGGTACCTTTACACCACGATTGACTTTCTCAGAACTCCTTTTCCCCTTTTTCGGACTGTTTTAACTACAAACTATGAAGTTTTTCTCTTCTATCACACTTGTTGGTTGCTCACACTACGCAGCATATTTTCTCACATGGGACGTTGGAGTTTGTACCCCTCTCTCTCTCTCTCCTTTTTTCTCCCTTTGTACATTTTTAGCCTTTATACAATAGTCATCACTTCTAAGACCATTCTTCCTGGAATATTTTCAAGTATCACCACACAATCCTAACATTACTCACCCTTGAGCCTGAATTTATTTTTCCAGTTTTTTCTATATTTTGCTGCTGTTGTTTAACTTACTTGTCATTTCTAGTACTTGGGAACATTGTTTGATCCCCGACAGATCTATTTGGCTCTATCTTTAATCCATCACCAGTACTATGGGTAATTATACTATCCCATTTGTCTTATCTTGATTCTCATTACTCTTTCCCCCCCCCTTTTTGCCTTTTTTTCTTTTTATGGCTGCCATCTTTCTAACAGAATTCCTACACTATACCTCACTGCCTCCCCTTTTCTTTTTGCATTACTGGCAATAAGAGATTAGTTCTGGTATTCTACACCTGTTCGGATCCACGTTTCACAATTTTCTATTGGAATACACAATGAGTTTCTTTTAATTGAGTCACCACATATCACGAATCACTCGGGATCACCTCACACACTCTAACCCTTGCCCCATCTTGTTGTGTTACTAACACATTGCATTTTTTTTCTGTACTGTTATCTTTGTCTAATTAGTACCCTGATGAAGGCCTGCTGGCCGAAACGTTGGTCTGTGTACTGTGTGACCTAATAAAGAAACATTGCAATTTTTGACACCTTGATCTACTTGTGGACGTGCATTAATCATTTTTTGGTGTGCCCAATCTACACTTTTACTGCTACCCCTGTCTGTCACGGGGGAGGTCCTTCCTGTCCCCCTCATGGGCAGTTGGGACCACGGCCGCCAGCCTCTCGGGCTGGGGCGCAGTATTCCTCCACCACGGGGCTCAAGGCACCTAGACGGAGTCAGAATCCATTCTCCGGATCAATGTCCTGCAGATTAGGGCCATTTGCTTAGCGCTTTTGACTTTCCAAGCACTGCTCGAGGTTCAACGTATCCTTCAAGGGGTAGAGGACAACGACTCCTCCATCTTGGCAGTCCACATCCCCGGAGGGGACAACTAGGAAGCCGACGACCGAAGTCGCCAGGGCATGGACTCGGGCGAGTGGTTCCTTCATCCAGACGTCTTTCAGACCATCTGCAACTGATGAGGAATGCCGGACGTGGACCTGATGGTCTCAGGTTCCAGTTTTCATGGCCCGGCTTCAGGATCACCAGACCCTGGCTGCGGACACACTGGTCCAGAACTGGTCTCAGGTCCGTCCCCCGTACGTGTTTTCCCCGTTGGTAATGTTGCCCAGAGTCTTGCGCAAGATCAGAGCAGAATGCAGGCGCGCTCTACTGATCGCCCCGGACTGGCCCAGGCGTGCCTGGTACCCAGACCTGTGGCAGCTCACGGCAGGGGAACCGTGGAAGCTTCCAGATCGTCCGGACCTGTTGTCGAATGGTCCGTTCTTTCACCAGAATTCTGTGGCCCTCAGCTTAACTTTGTGGCTCTTAAATCCTGTCAGCAAAGATCTACCGCAGGACTTGGAAAATTTTCTTTTCCTGGTGCCACTCGAATGGGCACTTCCCTTTGCCAACCCTGCTTTCCTTTCTATATTCAGGATTGGGTTTAGGGTTATCTCTTAGTTCCCTTCAGGGACAGATTTCTGCACTATTCGTGCTATTCAACAAACGTCTGGCTAATCTCTCTCAAGTTAGGATGTTTGTGCAATGGGCATGTCACATTGTTTCGCCCTACAGGTGTCCGCTGCAGAAGCCGCCCTTTGAACCACTAAGAGAGGTGCCCCTCTCTAGGCTTTCACAGAAAGTAGCCTTCCTTGTGCCTATCACCTCTCTCCGGAGAGTCTCTGAATGGCAGCCCTGTCTTGTAAGTCAACCTTTCTGGTGGTTCACCAGGGCAAGGTGGTGATTAGACCGGTGGCTGAGTTTCTTACCGAAAGTGCTTTCTCCCTTTCATCTTTTTGTCCAAATCCTGTCCACCAGTCCGAGAAGGCTCCGCATTCCTTGGATCTGGTCAGGGCTTTCAGGATTTATGTCTCCTGTACGGCCCCTCTACGCCGCACGGATTCCCTGTTTGTGCTTACAACAGGTCAACAAAAGGGTACACCGGATTCCAAGTTAACCTTGGCACGGTGGTTCAAGGCGCCTATCCAGGGGGCCTACCTTTCCTCTGGAACGCCTCTCCCTTTGGGAAGCAATGCGCACTCTACTAGAGACGGCTCAGCAAGTGTGTCAGACAGCTACTTGGTCCAGTCTGCACACCTTTACGAAGCATTACCAAGTGCATGTATATGCTTCAGCAGACGCAAGTCTGAGCAGGCGGGTCCTTCAGGGGGCCGTTGCCCACCTCTGAATGGAGCTGCCACCTTGCCATTATGGGTTGTTTGCCCACCCAGGGATTGCTTTTGGACATCCCCATTGTCTGGGTCTTCCAATGGAGCGAATAAGAAAAAGAGAATTTTGTTTACTTACTGTAAATTCTTTTTCTTTTAGCTCCTAATTTGGAGACCCAGCATCCACCCTGTTGCCCTTCGGGCTATTCTGTTAAGTTTCTTGTGTTAACACAGGTTGCTTACGTTAATCAGTTGGCTGCCGTTATACGGCCGGACCTGATTTTTCTGGTGTGGGTTATCCTCCTTCCTGCTTGTGCAGCGAACTGATGGGACTTTCCCAGGAGGGGGTGTATAGGCAGTAGGGGAGGGGCTACACTTTTTTATAAAGTGTAGTACTTTGTGTGTCCTCCGGAGGCCGAAGCTATACACCCCATTGTCTGGGTCTTCCAATTAAGAGCTATAAGAAAAACAATTTACAGTAAGTAAACAAAATTCTCTTTATTGGCTTGATGCAAGCCATAAGCGCAGACTATTGCCTCCAATGAGTAAATGGAGCTTTTTAGATGTGTCGGGTATGTATGCCAGGAGCTCCTAAAATAGGGAGTAACATAACGTGAGAGCTTTATGTTTGTGTAAATGTTATACGAAAAAACTAATTCATACATGTGCAATTCTCCAAATGTCATTCTCGTCATAGGATCCAATCTGCCCTAAAAGAAAAAGAAAGCAGCAATAAGCCTTCCGATTCAGCAAGTGCGCCAACAAGTGACGGCCACAAGGAGGTGCTAATGATTTTGGGGCACATTCAGAAGTCTCTCTCATCGAGTCTCATAAGGTAGTGGAAAGGTTATTAATACATATATTTAGTAATGCGTTTAAATGGAATCTGTCATCACGTTTTTGTCATCCCATCTGATGGCAGCATAATGTACAGATAGACCCTGATTCCAGCGATGTGTCACTTACTGAGCTGCATTTTGATAAAATTACTGTATTCTCTGCTGCAGATTTAGCAGTTCATGAATATGCTGGACTACCTGGCAACTGGCCAAGTAGTCCTCTAATAATAATCTCCAGCTGATTAACAAGTGATTTACACTCTCCAGTTGATTAACAGTGAGCAGATCAGGAAGTGACACAATGCTGGAATCAGGATCTCTGGCCCTACATTACGCTACTCTCAAATTAGGTGTCAAAAACCTGGTGACTGATTCCCTTTAAAATAAAACGCCAGACGGGCAGTTGTGATCCGGCAGTGTCTGGACCTCTCCAAACACATATGAATATCTGTCTATCGGCCTCCACAACCCTGACTATTGCCTATTTATCTGTTTGTGGGTTGTGGAGCTTTGATGTATATGGGATGCTGACTTTTGTTTTAGTTTTCATTGTATCTTCTAATGATTTCAGAGAACAAATATACAGCACATTGATATTTATCAAGGTCAGAAAACTGCATAATGTTTATAAATTCTGATTTTCCAGAATGTTATTTTCCGGTGCAGTTGGGTGGACTTTTCCAGCGTACCACTATCTTGGTGCCTAAAGTGTGATCTATACAAGATGAAGAAAACAATGATTGAACTGCACATACACCTGACCTCAGCTCCTCCTATGTAGTTAACCTTCAAGGCAGAGCTTACAGACCAGATCTCTGCAATTGAGAAATAGTAAATAGAACATAAAAGGACAAGTTCATCAATTCAAGTCCTTTTTTAAAATAATCTTTAATGAATAGAATTAAAATCAACTACACTACAAAAAGTGATCAACTCTGTGCGCCAAATCTGCACCTCCTGGCAGAAAAAACGCATTAAAAAAACGCAATGCATCTTTAATCGCCTACCATATGTTTCGTTTTTGGTGCGTTTTAGGATGCGTAAACGGAGCATTGTCTTCAATGAATTTTTTTAGTCAAATCAATGCCTGGGTAAAAGAGGAGAGAGAGAATATATTTCTGGTGCCCAGAAACAATTTCAGAGCATTTAATAAAGTTTAGTTTTTTTCTTTCAGACAAACGCACTAAATCTGCACCAATAGCCAACAAATGCGTTTTTGTAGAGTTTTTTTTTTTTTCATGATTACTGGCAGATAAACGCTGCAAAAAAATGCCCCAACAATTGACATGCTTCAGATTTTTTTCTGCATCAAATCTGCAAGAAAAAATAAGCACCATGTGCACAACACTTCACATTTCTCATTTACTCTGCTGATTTCAGGATAGGCACGCAGATTTCTGACAACTTGAAAATGCATAAAAATGCACTGTGTGCATATAGCTGTAGCATACTTGTGCTCCCTCTCTCACCTTCAGTATCCTGAGGGAAAAAAAGGAGGGAGTATGAACTAGAGCAGAGGTTGGGAACTCCAGGCCTCAGGAGCCACCAAATGCAGGTTTTCAGGATTTCCTTAGCATTGCATAGGTGATAATGCAACCTCTGGCAAAAAGTTTGGAATCACCTGGCTCGGAGGATGTCCATTCAGTTGTTTAATTTTGTGGAAAAAAAGCAGATCACAGACATGGCACAAAACTAAAGTCATTTCAAATGGCAACTCTCTGCCTTGAAGGAACACTAAAAGAAATCTTGAAAATAAAATGTGCTAGCCAGTAACGGTTACTTTTGTAGACCAAGCAGGGGGAAAAATTATGGAATCACTCAATTCTGTGGAATTATGGAATCATGACAAACAAACAAAACAGCACTCAAATACATTACTAGTATTTTGTTGCACCACCTCTGACTTCTATAACAGCTTGCAGTCCCTGAGGCATGGACTTAATGAGTCCGACTTACTCATGGCCAAAGCTAATCAGACAGTTCTCCGTCCTCCTCCTTTTAGACCTGTCCTCTGCATTCAACACAGTTGACCACTGCCTCTTATTACAGGTCCTCTCTTCCATTGGTATCACTGACCTTGCCCTCTCCTGGATCTCCTCCTACCTTTCCAACTGCACATTTAGTGTCTCCCACTCCCACACAAATTCCTTGCCCCATCCTCTCTCTGTTGGGGTCCCTCAAAGCTCTGCCCTCGGGCCCCTCCTTTTTTCAATCTATACTCTTGGTCTGGGACAACTCATAAAGTCCCATGGCTTCCAGTATCACCTGTACGCTGATGACACTCAGGTCTACCTCTCTGGCCCAGATGTCACCTCTCTGCTGTCCAGAATTCCAGAGTGTCTATCAGCCATACCCTCCTTCTTCTCCTCCTGCTTCCTAAAATTCAATGTAGACAAAACCGAACTCATATTTTCTCCATCTCGCACACCTTCCTTGCCAGACTTATCTATCACAATAAATGACATCACACTTTGCCCTGTACCTGAAGTCCGCTGCCTCGGAGTAACACTTGACTCTGCCTTGTCCATCAAACCACACATCCAAGCCCTTGCCACCTCCTGCCACCTCCAACTCAAAAATATTTCCAGAATCCGTACCTTCCTCAATCCCCAATCTGCTAAACTATTAATGCATGCTCTCATAATCTCCCATCTCGACTACTGCAACCTCCTACTCTGTGTCCACCCTGCTAACATTCTTGCACCATTTCAATCTGTCCTTAAAGGGAACCAACCACCTCAGATGACGTGTATAAGCTGTTAATACATGTCCCTGGACCCTATGTACACCATTGCAGCTATGTTTTTGCTAAGAATATTGATAACAGCAAACCGAAATAAACAGTTTATAAACTTACATGATTTAGTACTTGAGGGCGTCTCCCTCGGGCTTTAGTACGAGAGGGCTGTGTGTTATGCAGCCTGAGTGGCTTTCCTCCCCCTCCCTCTCTGTTTGCAGGACGTCACTGAGAAGACGTGCACGGACGGGAGCTGCCTTGGGTGCCCGCCCACACCAAGATAATATCACGCCCTAATGTGACGTCCTGCAAACAGAGAGGGAGGGGGAGGAAAGCCACTCAGGCTGCATAACACACAGCCCTCTCGTACTAAAGCCCGAGGGAGACGCCCTCAAGTACTAAATCATGTAAGTTTATAAACTGTTTATTTCGGTTTGCTGTTATCAATATTCTTAGCAAAAACATAGCTGCAATGGTGTACATAGGGTCCAGGGACATGTATTAACAGCTTATACACGTCATCTGAGGTGGTTGGTTCCCTTTAACTCTGCTGCCTGAGTAATCCACCTCTCTCCTCGCTATTCCTCTTCTCCACTCTGCAAATCTTTCCACTGGCTCTCAATTCACCAGCGTATCCAATTCAAACTACTAACATTAACTTACAAAGCCATCAACAATCGGTTCCCCCCATATATCTCTGAACTAATCTCCCGATATCATCCAACTTGTAATCTTCGATCCTCCCAAGACTTCCTTCTTTCCTCCACACTTGTACGTTCCTCACCTAAGTGCCTGCAAGACTTCGCCCAAGCATCCCCCATTCTCTGGAACTCTGTACCCCATCACGTCCGACTGTCCCCTACACTCAGAACCTTCAAGCGGAACCTGAAAACCCATCTCTTCAGAACAGCCTACATCCTGCAATGACCACACTGCTGCCTCAACATCACTGGACCCGGCGCTCCACCACCATCGGACCTGGCACTCCAGCACCACCCGAGCAGACCCAACCTACTGTCTCTCTCCCCATTGCCCTGTAGAATGTAAGCCCGCAAGGGCAGGGTCCTTTCTTTCCCCTGTATCAGTCTGTCACTTTGTTCATTGTATCTTTAACTTGTCTATATGTAACCCTTTCTCATGTACAGTACCATGGAATGAATGGTGCTCTATAAATAAATAATAATAATAATAATGAGTGACAAACAGTACTTGCCATCAATCTGGCTCCAACTTTCTCTGATTGATGTTGCCAGATCATCTTTGCAGGTTGGAGCCTTGTCATGGACCATTTTCTTCAACTTCCACCAAAGATTTTCAATTGGATTGAGATCCAGACTATTGGCAGGCCATGACATTGACCTTATGTGTCTTCTTTCAAGGAATGTTTTCACAGTTTTTGCTCTATGGCAGGATGCATTATCATCTTGATAAATGATTTAATCATCCCCAAACATCCTTTCAATTGATGGGATAAGAAAACTGTCCAAAACATCAATGTAAACTTGGTCTGGGAACTTGCTATCAACCTTATGGAGACAGCGAAGTAGGTGAGGAGATTGTAAGCCACTTCCCTCCTCTCAGATATATGCATATATGCAAATTTGCACTTCACTAAGGAGGTTGAGAAACTCCCGTGCCACATTTAAGCAGCTTCCTCAAAGTCATAATCGCTTTCCTACAAACTTTTAATATAACTAAGGGATTTGGGCCAGATCAGAACCCCACACTACAGACGCTGCGTTTCGGAGTACCTGCCCCTCATGCATATATCTGAGAGGAGGGAAGTGGCTTACAATCTCCTCACCTACTTCGCTGTCTCCATAAGGTTGATAGCAAGTTCCCAGACCTTGTCTTAGCCCACTCACTCAGCCAGATCAGAATATCCCACACACTACACTGATGAGGGGCAGGTACCCCGAAACGCAGCGTCTGTAGTTTGGGGTTCTGATCTGGCACAAATCCCTTAGTTATATTAAAAGCTTGTAGGAAAGCGATTATGACTTTGAGGAAGCTGCGTAAATGTGGCACGGGAGTTTCTCAACTTCCTTAGTTAAGTGCAAATTTGCATAAATGTAAACTTGGGCATTTATTGAAGATGTAATGCAGGGGTCTCAAACTCGGCTGGGTTGGTGGGCCGCACATAGAAAATTTTTTTTATCGGGGGCCGCATTGCTTGTAGGACTAAGGGTACCGTCATACTAGGTGACATCGCCGGAGATATCGCAGGCGACACACGTCGTGTGTTTAGACGCGGCGATACCTTCGGTGATGCTTTGGCGATGTTTCAGGCAATGTCGCTGTTGGGGTGTCTAGAAACTCCAGCAGGGATCCTGTAACATGGGAGCCTTTGGCTCCCATTGCCTGTAACATCGCTATTCGCGATGTTACACAGGGCGATGCTTACACATCGCCTGAGAGTGGTCGCCTGGTTTCACAGCAGTGCTGTGAAACCAGGCGACCATTCTGAGCCGATTTTTCGGTGCAAAATCGCCACTTCACACGGGTCCCCATCCTGGTCGCCCTCTTGTACTAATATCCCCAACCTGATCCCCTTCTGTAGTAATGTCCCCCGTGCTGGTACCTTTTTGTAATGATGACCCCCTTACTGGTCCCCTTTTGTAGTTATGTCACCATCCAGTCCCCCATACTGGTCCCCTTTTGTAGTGATGTCCCCATCCTGGCCCCCATAGTGTAGTAATGTCCCCCATGCTGGACCTCTTTTTTAGTGATATCCCCAACCTGGTCTGCCTTCTTTTTACACACTCAGACATATTCACTCACAATCACACCCACACTCACGTGGAACAAAAGCGGGGGAAGCACAACCCATGAGCGGTACCTGGTGGTCTAGTGGGGGCGTCAATAACAGATGTGGGGGGTTTGCATCTCACCTTTGGAGGTTCTGCAACCCTGCACAACCACGGCGTATCGCAGTGGATGGCTCCGGACTCCAGCGGTCGGGGTTTCCTCCACAAGCAGCTCCTTATTCCGGTCAGGTGACTCGAGCAGCCGATCACCTACCCCTGTGACATTCTCAGCTACGTCACCGCAGGTCCTTTGGATTCTGTTAGCGGTGACTTTGGCTCACAGCTGCTCCTGCTGCAAACCTAGGATGGGGATATGATATTTGTACAGAAGTGTGTGATTATAGTAGAAATGCTAGAGCACAGGAGGCACACGGTTAATTACCTTTAATAAACCACAACGTGTTTCCACGGCGGCCCGCCGTCTTCATCAGGTAAATCCACCTGATAAAGAATGCGGACCACCAAGGACTTTTGTTATAATCACACACTTCTGTACAAAATCGCGCACTCTGACACCCTCACGCATTCACACTCACAGGCACCCCACAGGCTCTCTGACACCCACAGGCACTCAAGAGGCACTCTCAAGACAGGCACTCACACACACAGGCACTCACACACACAGGCACTCACGAACACAGGCAGTCACGAACACAGACACTCATGCTCACAGACACTCACAGGCGCTCACAGGCACTCACGCTCACAGGCACTCACGCTCACAGACACTCACAGGCGCTCACAGGCACTCACACTCACAGGCACTCATGCTCACAGGCACTCACGCTCACAGGCACTCACGCTCACAGGCACTCACGCTCACAGGCAGTCACAGGCGCTCACAGGCACTCACAGGCACTCACACTCACAAGCACTCACACTCACAGGCACTCGCACTCACAGGCATAGGCGCTCACAGGCACTCACGCTCACAGGCACTCAGGCACTCACACTCACAGGCACAGGCACTCACAGGCACAGGCACTCACAGGCACTCACGCTCACAGGCACTCACGCTCACAGGCACTCACGAACACAGGCAGTCACGAACACAGGCAGTCACGAACACAGGCAGTCACGAACACAGGCAGTCACGAACACAGACACTCATGCTCACAGGCACTCACACTCACAGGCACAGGTACTCACACACACGGGCACTCACGCTCACGGGCACTCACGCTCACGGGCACTCACAGGCGCTCACAGGCACTCACACTCACAGGCACAGACACTCACAGGCACTCACACTCACAGGCACTCACACACACAGGCACTCACACTCACAGGCACTCACGCTCACAGGCACTCACGCTCACAGGCACTCACGCTCACAGGCACTCACGCTCACAGGCACTCGCACTCACAGGCACTCGCACTCACAGGCACTCGCGCTCACAGGCATAGGTGCTCACAGGCACTCATGCTCACAGGCACTCAGGCACTCACACTCACAGGCACTCACAGGCACAGGCACAGGCACTCACAGGCACAGGCACTCACAGGCACTCACGCTCACAGGCACTCACGCTCACAGGCACTCACGCTCACAGGCACTCACACTCACAGGCACTCACACTCACAGGCACTCACGCTCACAGGCACTCACAGGCACGCACAGGCACTCAGGCACAGGCACTCACACGCACAGGCACTCACAGGCACAGGCACTCACACTTACAGGCACTCACACTCACAGGCACTCACACGCACAGGCACGCACACGCACACTCACAGGCACTCACACTAGCACACACTTTTATTGCACTAACCATGCTGGTCCAGTGCATGGGGACCCTGGGGCTTCCCTGTGCGGCCCCCAGCACTTTGGACCAAGAACCATGCTGGCGGCCGTCCAGTGCATGGTGCCGCCGCTTTCCCCGCTATAACATTACTTGCGGCCGCTTCACTGTCTCTGCCGCTCGCTCTGCAAGTTCAATGCGAGTCACCGTCAGCCAATGAGAGGCCCGCAGGTGACGTCAGCGGCCTCTCATTGGCTGAGGGGCTTGTATTGAGCTTACAGAGCGGCAGAGCGAGCGGCAGAGACAGTGAAGCGGCCGCAAGTAATGTTATAGCGGGGAAAGCGGCGGCACCAGGCACTGGACCGCCGCCAGCATGGTTCTTGGTCCAAAGTGCTGGGGGCCGCACAGGGAAGCTCTGCGGGCCGCGAGTTTGAGACCCCTGATGTAATGACAGCCATCTCCCAGTGCCTTGGCCTGACCTGCAGTCCCATATCATCAATGACTCTGGAAATTTGCATGTTCTCTTCATGCAGTCATCTTTATAAATCTCATTGGAACGACACCAAACAAGTTCCAGCATCATCACCTTGCCCAATGCAGATTTGCGATTCGTCACTGAATATGACTTTCATCCAGTCATCCACAGTCCATGATTGCTTTTCCATAGCCCATTGTATCGTTGTTTTTTTCTGTTAAGGTGTTAATGATGGCTTTTGTTTAGCTTTCTCCTTCGCCTCATTGGGGGGGGACAGACCGTGGGTGTTATGCTGCTGTCCACTAGGAGGCGACACTTGGCAGAATCTACAAGAGAGTTAAGTGGCTCCTCCTCTGCAGTATACACCCCTGGAGCAGGAAGTGCTTCTCCAGTTTTTGCTTAGTGTCTAGGAGGCACACACAGATTTTTTTAGTGCTCCTAAAAAAACTTCCTTTTTGAATTTTTTTCTTCAAGAAGAAGAAAAGTGGGTCTCTGACGAGACTCCCGGCATGGTCCCTCCTCAGCCCCCCACTGTTGGGGGCGCCTGGTTGAGGTCAACTGTTCCCCCTAACATGCCGCTCCTTCCTCGGCCCCCCAATGTTGTGGACGCCGGGTTGAGGTTGAGACAACGATCCTCCCTCCCCATTTCCCCACTGTTGGGGTTACTGGGTTGAGGTCGAGGCGAAGGACAAGGCACCTGACGGTGGAGCAGCATCCCTCCCTAAATACCCCTTTGGGGTTCATTTAGGTCGAGACACCACAGGTAGAGCCTCTGGTGCAGCAGCTCGGACCTGCTCTAGGCACTCAGGAGTCCCCAGCTCTGCTCAAGACTCCTTACCCCTCAGCGGCAGCCTGCTTGCCGCAGTACCAGGGCACACAGCTTTGCTTTGTACCTCTGAAGGGGCCGGGGGACCAATAATGGGGAAACCAGCACTAGCAGGGACACAGCTTGCCTGTGTCCCTGCAGCAGCCAGCACTAAGGGCTGCATTCTGGTGGTTACAGAGAACCCAGTACTCTGGGTCCTCTGCGGGGGCTATTACACTAGAGGGAGCTCTTTCCCTAGCAGGGACGCAGCTTGCCTGTGTCCCTGCAGCAGCCAGCAGGGCTGCACCTTGATGATCACAGAGGACCCAGCACGCTGGGACCTCTGTGGGGGCCCACATCCCGCCACCGCTGTCTGCCCGCGGGGTCCGGTTTAGTACCGGACCTCCCCCCCCCCGCACCTCCGCGCTGTCCTGGCGCCATTTGCGGCCGCAGGTCTCATTTAGGCCGCTGCATCGGCCTACACCGAAGCCGCCGCCTTCTCCACGCCCCCCGGATGACGAGGATGACGCTGCCGGCGTCATAGTAGGATTACGGGCCAGAGCAGAGAGGGCGCGTTTTTTACAAGGAACGCTCTTTTTCTCAGCGCCCCACCCCCCTCCCTCCTCAATCACACATCTCGGCGGCCATTATCAGCCAGCCAGTCTCCGGGGGGGCACAGGATGAGGATGACCCCTCTCCTATAAGCAGCGGTGGCCATTAAAGAATACAGGCACTGCTCCTGTCACCGCAGCTGCCAGTCTTGAGCCCCGCACACAGCAGCCACATATACGGGCTAACCTGTGTGCGGACACTGTGCACACTACACATGTAACAGCTGACACATGTAATGAACCACACATGTAGGTCAGCTGTCCTGTGTGCGGACAGTCATGTGCCCACAACCTTGCTGGCATGGCGACACATATGCACAGCCAGCAGGGGGTACAACGAGCACTAGGCCCCTCACAAACTATGGGAGCCCAACAGTGCTTCCTCCCTGCCGTGCCCTTCAAGGCACACCAGTGCAGCCAGGGCCTTGGTTTTAGGAGTCCTACAGTGCCTGCAACAAAGGGAAGAGGGACATACGGCAGAGTCTGCCATGCCACATAGGTACGGCCGGTCTGCAATGCCCCCCATCATTCTCTGGCTTCTCCAAAAGCCATGGCTCAGCATCCGCTATACGGGGGTACAGCGAGCACAGCACTGCGGGGGGGGGGGCACACGCACAGCGACTCTGGAGAGTTCAATGCGCAGCTTCGCTGTGCGGCAGTTTCCAAACGAAAACGGCAGGACAATCAGCAGCGATATGTCCTGCTCCAGCTTGTCCCCCCTCAGGTGTAAAGAGCAATACCATACTACGAGGAGCAGTGTAACTTCCTCTACAGTAGTAATCAGCGCACGGGCCACCGCACGTATTGTTTTTTCCTAACACAGTGCCAGATGCAGGTACCTGTTGGTACACTTGTCCAACCTTATGGCTTTGCCCTGGGGAAGCTGGGTTGAAGCGAGACACCGAAATGCCTATTCCTTGGTCCTCCAACGTTGACGGAGCCCAGTTACTATTCCAACGGCTCAAAATACTCGTCCATCAGACCCCTCCCTAGGCCCCCACACAGTTGAGAGAACTAGGTTGTGGTGGAATTACTAAGAGTTTAACTCACAGGTTTCTTCCTTGGCCCTCCATTGTTGGAGAGCCCAGTTGAAGTTGATGTAATCTACAATTACCTGACAACTGCAAGGGTCCCAGGACCGTTTGCCAATTCTCTCCAAATCCCACAGCTGGAGTTCTGGTTGGCGGTGATGACAGTCAAGTCTCACAAGGCGCAGGCTGAAACACCGTAACCCGCAACTGCACGAGTAATTTAGCTACGGGTCTCTGGAACCTAAGACCCATAGCACACTCCCTCCTCAGCTCCCCACCGTTGGAGGCGCTGGGTCGTAGCCGAGATTGCTATATACCCATACTCCTTCCTCGACTCCCCACTGTTGGGGACTCGGGTTGAAGCTGTGACGGCCCAAGGCCTGGCCGGCCTCCGTCCCCAAACTACAACAACAAAACTCTGGGTCGCAGAACGTGGAATACGAGCCCTGTTGCCATTCACCTCCCTATACCTATATTAGGTACTTGGGTTGAGTTGACATGTGCGAGCACTCTGCACAGCTGCTTCAAAGCTGGACTTCACAGACCCCCGACCGCATTAACCAATGGAGGGCCCTTCTGGACCCCGTATGACCGTGGCCCGAACATTCTTCCACGCAATCTTTCCCTTCTCGACTCAGGAGTCAAAAAGAGAATATTCACGGTGGGATAGCGCTCGCTGTGTGCAGCGCAGGACACCGGCGGCTGAACTATCGTGGGCGCAGCCTCCGGTTTCGGCCAGCGCTGCTCATGACTTCCGGCTCCCTCCGAACCTCCGCGCCGGGCCTCTGCCGTTCCCGGGTCCCGCGATTTACGCGAGGCCCCGGCTTCAGCCTAGCTGTGACATCACTGGCTCACCCACCCGCCCTCTGCCCGCCCTTCGCCCGCCACGCCCGCCCTCCTCCCGACGTCGGAGCCTCCGAAGCGTCAGCACAGGGAGTGGGGCGAGGCTAAAAAGGACTGAAGCGCAAAGAATACAAAGCTTTTTCCCAGCCTGAAGTTGGCAATGTCTATACTACAATTCAGCAGTCTCCCATATCTGGATGACTCTTTTATCAATGCATGACTTTCAAGGGCTGCGAACACAGTGGCGCTTACACCGTGCTCTTTAAGAAGACTTGGTAGGATTGACCTCCACAGGTCTACCGCAATTCCAGGGCACATGCTGCAGCACAGCACATGCATTCCAGGAGTCCCAGCTCAGCTGCATACTCCTGACGGCCACATGCTACAGCATCATGTATGGAGTCTCAGCCATATTGGATGCACAGCGTCGCATGAACACGGCGGCCTTTGGTTGCACATCCACAGCTCTAGTCAAATATCCCCAGACAGGACACGGATTTTTCGTCTGGGAATCCGCAGCCTCAGTCAGAGGTCTCCAATCCTTCACAACTGCTATAAGAGTCCTAGACCGCATAGTAGCAGCTTGGAAGTCCGTTCCATTGGCTCACCTGAATCGCCGGCCTTTGCAATTATCCATGCTTAGGTGTTGCACGAGAACAGGATGGGGGGCGATGTACCCCCATCACAATGCACATGGCAGTAGCCTTGCCCTGTCTCGAAGATGCCCCTCAATCTACGAACATTCGTGCAGTATCTCTAGTACTGAAATCTTTCATTCACCTTCTGGTATTCGAACATGTCAGAATATAGTCAGACATTGCCACAACTGTGGCATATGTCAACCACCAGGGTGGAACCTGCGGTCTCTAAGCGATGACAAGTTCACCACATCCTTTACTAGGTGGAATCCTTGGAACACTGTACTGCCAGTTCTTCTCATACCAGGTGTACACGTCTGGGAGGCTGATTTCCTAATCCACCAAGGGATGGACCCAGGGGATTGGCACCTTTATCTAGAAGTCCTCTGTCGAAATGCCAACGCCAGGACACAACAGATATGGACCTGACGGAGTGACGCCTCAATGCCACGGTCCCGGCCTTCCTGGCCTGATCTCAGGTTCCACAGGCAGTGGGACAGACGCACTAGTCCAAGCCTGGACCGGTATCCGTCTCTCCTATATTTCTTTCCCCACTAACAGTCTGGAATATCAAACGGGAATGTCGCGGGATCGTCTTCGCGGTCTCGGATTGACCCACACGCGCTTGCTGCGCAGACTCGTCCAATTTATAGCAGCAGTACCAGGACGTCTCACAGACAGTCCAGACCTGTTCGATCACAGCCAGTTCTCCCTCAGAATTCCTCACATCCGAGGTTAATGGCATAGCCTTTGAGACCTAGAATTTAACCCAAGAGGTTTTTTCCCAGGATATTGTAATGACCGTAGTCACAGAGAGGACACCAGCTTTATCAGCGATATCCCATCACACGCGTAATCGTTGTGGTTTGTTGCTTGGGGCACCTCTAGAGATCATTCCCCTTGGCCCTACTTCATGCCAGGGACTCTCCGTTTCTTCCACTCAGACCTAGTCTCAGGTCTGTCCTTAGGGTCTCTTACACAGCAGGTTTTCAGCTGTTTTTCACTCTCTTACAAACTTGTCTTGCCACCAGACTTCTATGAACTCCTTCCTTTGAAGGGTCTGCTATTTAAGATCTCCATACAACAAGACTACACCCGTGGGGACCTGAACTTGGTCCTCATGGCACTACAAGAACCACCTTTTCAGCCTCGATGGGATATTACCTTTAGCATCCTCATCCAAATAGTAGTATGGTTCAGTGGCATTTATTTGTCTCTGCGGAAGTATCGGTACTTGCAGCGGTCTCATGTAATCCTCCTTTTCTAGTCTTCCATCTGGACAAGCTTGTCCTATGGCTGGTTCCATTCTTCTTTCTAGGGTAGGCTTACTCCTTCCACCTACATAAAGACATCTCTCTGCCATCGCCGCGCCCGACTCCAGTCTGTCCGGTCGCAAAGGACCTACATATGCGGGACCTTGTCAGGGCCCTACGCGTCTAGGTATCCAAGACAGCGCACTTCTAAGAAGTCGGATTCTCCTTTATCATTCTTCCAATGGGCCGACATAAAGGCACGTCCGCCTCTAAGGCTCCCCTAACCAGGTGGATTTCTGTAACCATCCAAGACGCTTATACCTTCGAAAACTCATCCCTTCCGGCAGGTCACGGCACATTCTACTACGGTCGTGGAAGCCTCCTGGACAGTTCGGTAAGAGGTATCAGCGAAACTGGTGTTTAGGCAGCCAAAAGGTCAGCCTACACCCATACCCAAGCCACTATAGTGCTTGCACTCAGTCCTCGACAAATGCAGGTCTGGGTACACGTGCCCTCCAGGCTGCAGCAGCCCGCCTGTCGGTGCATAGTTCTTCACTGACCATGCTCAGTGTCTCTAGTTCCATTGTTCTTTCCCACCAAGGGACTGCTTTGGGACGTCCCACGGTCTGTGTCCCCCAATGAGGTGAAGGAGAAAAGGAGATTTTTGTGTACTCACCGTAAAATCCTTTTCTCTTAGCCTCTAATTGGGGGACACAGCACCCACCCTATTGCCCTTGTGGGCCTTTTCTACAGTTCTCGCATAGCTTCTCAGCTGTTACATGGTTAACATGTTTACACATGTTTGCCTATTATCACTCTGTTAGCTGTTGACTGTTTAGTTACAGGCCTTGTTATACAATTATTGCTTCGTTAACCTCCCTGTTTTCCACATGCGCCTGCTTAGTTACAGGACTTGTGGTACTAGTATTACTATGCTAACTCTTGACTGTTTACACACGTGCCTGTTTGGCTCAGGCCTTGTTACACTGTTATTACCTTGTTAACTATATTTGTTTACACAGGTTGCCTGCGTAGACTCCTGTGTCACTGTTATTATCTGTTAGCTCTCCTACTCCAAAACTGGAGAAGCACTTCCTGCTCCAGGGGTGTATACTGCAGAGGAGGAGCCACTTAACTCTTTTGCAGATTCTGCCTAGTGTCGCCTCCTAGTGGACAGCAGCATAACACCCACGGTCTGTGTCCCCCAATTAGAGGCTAAGAGAAAAGGATTTTACGGTGAGTACACAAAAATCTCCTTTTTCTGCATGTAAATCCCATTTCCTTTAGGCGGTTTCTTACAGTTCGGTCACAGACATTGACTCCAGTTTCCTCCCATTCGTTCCTCATTTGTTTTGTTGTGCATTTCCTGTTTTGGAGACATATTGCTTTAGGTTTCTGGTCTTGATGCTTTGATGTCTTCCTTGGTCTACCAGTATGTTTCCCTTTAACAACCTTCCCATGTTGTTTGTATTTGGACCAGATTTTAAACACATCTGACTCTGAACAACCAACATCTTTTGCAACATTGCGTGATGATTTACCCTCTTTTAAAAGTTTGATAATCCTCTCCTTTGTTTCAATTGACATCTCTCATGTTAGAGCCATGATTCATGTCAGTCCACTTGGTGCAACAGCTCTCCAAGGTGTGATCACTCCTGTTTAGATGCAGACTAACGAGCAGATCTAATTTGATGCAGGTGTTAGTTTTGGGACTGAAAATTAATAGGGTGTTTCCATAATTTTTACCTCAGAATTGAGTGATTCCATAATTTTTCCCCCTGCTTGGTCTACAAAAGTAACCGTTACTGACTACCACATTTTCTCAAGATTTCTTTTAGTGTTTCTTAAAGCCATAAAGTTGCCATTTGAAATTACTTTAGTTTTGTGCCATGTCTGTGATCGCTTTTTTTCTACAAAATTAAACAACTGAATGGACATGCTTGAGCTGATCCATAATTTTTGCCAGGGGTTGTTAATCACCTGCACTGGTGATGATTCCAACCCTCGCGAAGTCTAAGGTAATCCTGAAAACTTGCCTGTTGGTGGCTCTCGAGGCTCTAGGTGTTTCCTACCCCTGAGCTAGAGGAAAACCTCCGGGAGGTATAGAAATAGCTATGGCTACTCTAAGCAGTATAGACATCCAATGCTTTGCCAAACAATAAAAAATATTCTCATTAAAGGAAAACTGTCTGGTCAAAAATCCACATGTAACTGCTATCATTTTCTATTTCCTCCATTTAAACCAGGGGTTGGGTACTCCTGGCCTTAAGATCTGTACACAGTCCAGGATTTCCTTAGTATTTGACAGGTGGACTCATCACCTGTGCAGGAGATTAAATTACCAACTGTCAAACAATAAGGAAATCCTGAAAACCTGGACTGTGTACAGGCTCTTGAGGCCTGGGCTTCCTTACCCCTGCTCTAAACTCTCTCTCTCGATGTATCTATATTACGTATATTCCCCTATCTTCTGTAAACTTCAAATAGATTCATTTCATCTGTCACTCACAGTGATCCACTTAGTTCTCTGCTGTCCACTCACCATAGGATGTATATGCATGTCACATCACAGCACAGGACATCAGTGGGGGAGGGCTGTATTCTCCTCTCTGCTCTCTGTGTGCATCATCAGAAGAGGTGAACTACAACACAGAAACTGTCACAGCACAGCAGGGTGTCTGCTTTACAAAAACAAATGGAGTCTAGATCAGGCAGACCTGCAGTAGCTCTCTCCTTCCGTGGTGATATCAACTGAACAGACCTGTAAGTGAAACCTGACATTACACTGTTAGCAAAGGATCTGCAGAGAAGGCGTGCATAATTACATGACAGTTTTTACAGCACAGGACTAATTGTCTGTGCTTATAATGGGACAGGACGAATGCAGCAGCTCTCTGCAGGGTCTGACAGTGCTGATAACATGAAAAATACAAACGGTACAACAATGATTTTAAATGTTTTTAAAAGGTCTGCCAAGGCACTATTCAAGAGTAATATTAGTATCATACTGAAAAATGACCTGACAGTATCTCTTTAACGGCAGACCAGATCTGCACCTCACCATTTTCAGAGTTCTCTGGCTGGAGAGATATGGAGCAGGTTACCTTGGAAAAGTGACTTGTATAGGCCTAACACTCATTGGTCGTGTTAGGCCCCTTTCACATCAGCGTTGTCGCTGATTTGCGGCAGATCCGGCAGATTTACCGTATCAGCCGCATAACGGCCGACTTGCGGCAAGGCCCAATTCATTCTCTATGGCAGGGGTCCCCAACCACCGGTCCGCGAACCGGGACCGGGCCGTCTGGGTCTTTGCGCCAGTTCGCGGCGAGCTGCCGGCTTCCCCGCCCCCTGTGTGTCCGCGCCCACCGTACCCTCACCTCCTGAACGTATGCCGCTCTGAGCCGCAGCCTCTGCCTCAGCTGCTGCTGTATGAGGGGAGCTGTCGGCCAATCAGCAGCAGCCATGCCCTGCTACACTGTTATTGGCCGACGGCTTCTCTCATACAGCAGCAGCTGAGGCAGAGACGTGGCTGAAGTTGTTTTCATATCTCGCGCTATTTCCAAGCTCATCAGTGACGTGTGCTTCACGTGCTGCGCTTGGAAATAGCGCGAGATATGAAAAAACTGCAGCCATGTCTCTTCCTCAGCTGCTGCTGTAGGAGAGAAGCCTGCAGGAGCGGTGAGCAGAAGTGAGTGTGAGTGTGTTTCAGGGGCAATGCCTGTGTGTGGGGGGTGGATTGTACTGGGGGCAGCATGTCTGTGTGTGGGGCATTCAGGGTCAGTGTGTGTGAGGTATATACAAGGGGCAATGTGTGTGTGAGGGGTATATACAAGGGGCAATGTGTGTGTGAGGGGTATATACAAGGGGCAATGTGTGTGTGGGTTACACAAGGGGCAGTGTGTGTGGTGGGGGGTTACACAAGGGGCAATGTGTGTGTGTGTGTGTGTGGGGGTTATACGGGGGCAATGTGTGTGTGGTATGCGGGGGTTATACGGGGGCAATGTGTGTGTGTGCGCGGGGGTTATACAAGGGGCAATGTGTGTGTGTGGGGCGTTATACAAAGGGCAATGTCTGTGTGTGGGGGTTATACAGGGGGCAATGTGTGTGTGTGTGTGTGTGTGTGTGTGCGGGGGTTATACGGGGACAATGTGTGTGTGGGGGGAGAATTTATGCTTTATGGAGGGATGCGACGCTGCATTATATCATATGGAAAGATATGAGGTTGCATTATACTTTATGGAGGGATGTGACGCTGCATTGTGCTATATGGAGAGCTGTGAGGCTGCATTATATGATGTGGAGGGCTGTGACGCTGCATTATACTACCGTATATGAAAATAAGATGTAGAGCATCTTTTGAGGAAACAGGGCAGTAAACTCCACCCCTTCTCCATAGCCCTGCCCCATAAGTTCAAAGCCCCGCCCCGCCGGGCCCCGGAAGGACAGTCTTGCGTGAAGCCGGTCCCTGGTGCAAAAAAGGTTGGGGACCCCTGCTCTATGGGAATTGCGGCAGGTGCGACAACTGTGCTTTTTGGCGCTATCTGGCAAATACGGCACTTCTGGCAAGTCAAAAAAAGCTGTTTTTTTTACTTGCCGCAAGTGTAGGATTTGCAGGATCGCACCAAAAACCGCAGTTGTCGCACCTGCCGCAAGTCCCATAGAGAATGAATGGGGGCTTGCCGCAAGTCTGCTTTTACACAGCAGATGCGGTAAATCTGCTGTGAATTAGCAAAAAACGCTGATATGAAAGATTCGTAAATGGCGCTTTCTCTGGCACCTGTAACTCCTTGTCTCTCTGTTACTGATATCAACTATACATCACTGCAAGGAAATTGGCGTCAATGATTGTATTGCAGTGACACTTTGGCATTGCATTTCACCCAGTTTGTAAATATTCGCTTCACTGTAATATGTCTCCATATTTATTCTGCCATTTCTCCCAGAATAACGCGTTGGATACTCGTCAAGTTACTTAATCGCTTATACTTGAATCTTCAACTCCAATATGGACATGTGGCCACGCTTCAAGAAGTATCTGCTGCGGTGAGACACTTCTCTACTAAATTTTATATGTCCAATTAATGATAGTTTTTCAGCAGATTTTGAGAATAACCTGGTAAAGCAGTTTCTCTGTCGAATCATTGGTGGACACAGGACCATAGCCGAAGCCGGGGCCTCAATTTCCTTGGCTCTGGTCTGCCCCGGCATTAGCTTCTTCTTCCGTACGCATACCTGTGGGTATGGGGGTCGCATCGGCCGGTCTGAGACCCTAAATGACGCTAGGAACTCCGCCCTGTACTGCATGGTCCTATGTCCCCCAACAAAGGATCCGTGAAAGAGATTTTACTGTGAGTACACAAAAATCTCACACAGCTCCTGCATACAGAATGTGACCCCTATATACAATATGAGCTCCCACACAGACCCCTATATGAAGACACACACACATAATAATAATAATTATGGCCACCTGGATGTGGACCTTTTGGTGTTTAGAGATAACCAAATACTGCCCGCCTTTGTATCCCAGACTTGAAGAGGTTTTCCCACTAACATTGTTAATTTTAAAGCTCATTTTAGTCAATCGATCTTGGAAAAATAATTATTTCCACAACTGCATGTGTTTAAAAATTTTTCCTGTGCTGAGATGATCTTATATATGTGTCCTTGCTATGTACTGTGTAATGGATGTGTTTGACTCTACAGGGACATGGTCTGATCCTACCACATCTCCTGTGCTGGGGAGGTTGAAATGGAGTATACCGACATTACAGTACAAGATCACGGCTGATTCTTTATGTGAGATAAAACATTTCCCTGCCTGTTTGTAAAAAATGTTTTACCTCAAATAATCATGTATAATCCCATGCTGCAATGCCTGTATACTCCAGCCATTTCAGTTTCGTTCCTTTCAATCTTTTAGCGGATGGAACACCCCGCAGACAGCTCGCAGGTCAGAAAGGTCTCCTCCCAAAGGACAGACGGAACCAGGCGTCTTACAAGACAAATCCTTCCTGGTGCTATCGTCCCAAACAGTCCAGAAACCAGGGATCACAGTCCCTACGGTTTCAAGCGTCATGACTCGTGGCCCCTCCCGGAGAGCCACACTAGAGTACAGTAGGTGGCCGTCTACTCTTCAGCCAAGTCTGGCTCTTCATAGTAGAGGACAAGTGGGTCAGGGACCTTGTATCCTCCAGATACAGGATAGAGTTTGCAGTTTCACCTCCAAACAGATTCTGAAAATCCCATCCCCAAACTCCACTGCGCGGGTTCACGCTTTCCATCGGGCAATCGACTCTTTTGCCAAGCCGGTGTGATCAAACCCGTCCCAGACATGTGATCGCTTCAAGGGTTTCTACTCCAACCTCTTCGTAGTTCCAAAAAAGGATGGCTCCATCCTATTTTAGATTTAAAGTTCCTCAACCAGTACCTCAAAGTCCGGTCCTTCCGAATGGAGTCTGTGCGGTCAGTGATAGCCTTCATGGAGAGCGGAGAATTCCTGGCGTCCCTCAACATCCAGGATGCCTATCTCCATATTCCTATCTTTCCTGGCCACCAAAGGTTCCTGCGTTTCGCAGTACAGTCGGATCATTTCCAGTTCACAGCCCTCCCATTCGCCCTGGCCACGGCGCCCAGAGTATTCACCAAAGTCATGGCCGCCGTAATGACCATTTTACACTCCCACGGTGTCATAGTCATTCCTTATCTGGACGACCTTCTGATAAAGGCCCCATCCTTCCAGGTTTGTGCAGATTATCATCGACACTCTTTCTCGCCTGGGATGGATCATTAATCTGGACAAATCCTCTCCAACTCTGACACAGCGCCTCACCTTCCTGGAAATGGTTTTCGACACCTCCCAGGGACTGGTTTTCCTCCCACCAGACAAATCGGCAGCTCTCCGTCAGGGAGCCCCTCGCCCTCAGACGCACGACACCGCACTCCATCCAATTCGGGATGAAGGTCCTGGGAATGATGGTGGCGGCGATGGAGGCAGTTCTGTTCGCCCAACACCACCTCTGACCCCTTCAGCTGCTACTTCTAGCCACCTGGAATTGGAGTTCCTTCTCCCTGGACCGGAAGTGTCACTTGAGCCTTCTGGTCAGAAGCTCACTTGTGGTGGACCCTTCCATCCTCCCTGGAGCAGGGAAGATCCTTTCTCCCGATACACTGGAGAGTGATCTCCACCGATGCCAGTCTCCTGGGCTGGTGTGCGGTATACCTTCATCACACTGCCCAGGAGAGGTGGACCCCTTCCAAGACCTCGCTCCCGATCAAGAGATAAGGGCCATTCTCCTAGCACTGCACAGCTTCCATCACCTCCTAACAGGTCGATCCATTTGAGTATAATCCGACAATGCCACAGCCGTGGCATACATAAACCACCAGGGGGGAACCCGCAGCAAGGCAGCCGTGTGCGAGGTACAGAAGGTCCTCCGCTGGTCAGAGACTCACCAATCGGTAATATCAGCAGTGCACATTCCCGGCGTCGAGAATTGGGATAATGGTCTCGCATCAGGATAATGGTTCATTCATCCATAGGTCTTCCTTCAGATCTGCGATCAGTGGGGGACTCTGGATGTGGACCTTATGGCGTCTCAGCTGAACACCAAGGTTTCAGCATTCGTAGAGCGGTCTTGCGACCCACTAGGCATAGGGGTGGACGCACTCGTGCTTCCGTGGGAAGGTTTCGACCTTCCGTACATCTTTCCACCCTTTCCACTAATAACAAGGGTGGTGAGAAAGATAAAAACAGAACAGGTCACGGTCATTCTTGCCCCGGACTGGTCCCACCGTCCGTGGTACCCTGAGCTAGTCCAGCTCCTTGTGGACACCAGGCTGCCATATCGACTGGACTTACTGTCTCAGAGCCCCCTCTACCACCAGAACTCGGGCCCTGAGTTTGGTGGCTGAGTGTGACGGTTTGACTGGCTATTGAGACCTGTCCCGGTTTCTCACTCGGAGTGATCAACACTATGATCAGAGCCCAAAAACCATCTTCATACGAATTTACCACCGCACTTGGAAAACCTTTTTTCCTGGTGCCATGATCATTGTCATTCTCCGATAGCCTTCTCCATTCCGGTAGTTTTGTCTTTCCTCCAATCTGGTCTGGACGCAGGTTTGGACTTGAGTTCCTTGAAAGGACAGGTCTCCGCTCTGTCTATTCTTTTTTAGAAGCGATTTTCCTCACGTCCCCAGGTTAAGACTTTCATTCAAGGAGTTTCCCATCCATCACCTCCTTATCGGCCTCCCCTTGAGCCCTGGGACCTTAATCTGGTATTGAATGTTATACAGGGACCTCCCTTCGAACCTTTGAGAGAGATTTCACTTTTACATCTTTCCTGGAAGGTAGCCTTCCTAATAGCAATTACTTCTATCAGGAGAATTTCGGAGCTGGCAGCACTTTCATGTCGAAGGGCTTAGGAAAGGAATCCTGGCATCCTAAGTCCACGATTGCTCGTTGGATAAGATCCTCGATCCAAGAATCCTACAAACTCAAGGGAAGAGCAACCCCACGGGATGTCAAGGTACACCCCACAAGGGCGGTAGGTGCTTCCTGGGCCATCAAGCATCAGGTGTCAGCACTTCAGGTTTGTAAGGCAGCAACCTAGTCCAGCTTACACACTTTCTCTAAGCATTACAGGGTCCATACCCAGGCTTCAGCGGATGCAGTCCTGGGATGGAAGATCCTACAGGCAGCAGTAGTTCACCACCTCTGAGGGAGGTGACTGCGGTCTCTTGTACTTGGTTAGTATTTGCATTTAATAGTTCTGACTTTTGTTCAGTATGGATTTCTTGTTTCCCACCCAGGGACTCCTTTTGGACGTCCCATGAACTGTGTCCCTCAATGAAGGCGAGAGAGAAAGAAGGATTTTTGTGTACTCACCGCAAAATCTTTTTCTCTGAGACTTCATTGGGGGAGACAGCACCCATCCCTAGAGCATACATTGAGTTCATCTCCGTTCATTGACTTGTCTGTACATGCTATTATGTGATGTGTTTTTCTGTTTACCTCCTGCTTGGTCACCAAACTGGCTTCAGCTTGAGTCAGCATGAGAGTGTATGCTGCAGAGGAGGGGCTAAGCTTTTTTGTCTACTTAGTGTCAGCCTCCTAAAGACAGCAAGCGTAACACCCATGGTCTGTGTCCCCCAATGAAGTCTCAGAGAAAAAGATTTTTCGGTGAGTACACAACAATCCAGCACAGGAGATGTGGTATGATCAGACCATGTCCCTGTATGGCCAGACACATCAGTTACATAGGACATAGCAGGGACACATATATACACCATTATCTCAGCACAGGAAATGTTGTATGATCAGAGTATGTTCCTGTAGGTCAGACACATTACAACACAGTACATAGCAGGGACACACATATATAAGATTATCTCAGCACAGGAACACTTTTTTTCTCCTTCGCCTCATTGGGGGACACAGAACCGTGGGTGTTATGCTGCTGTCCACTTAGGAGGCGACACTAAGCAGAAACTGCAAAAGAGTTAAATGGCTCCTCCTCTGCAGTATACACCCCTGGAGCAGACACTGCCTCACCAGTTTTTTGCTTAGTGTCATAGGAGGCACACACAAATTTCTCTCTTCGTTCGTTCTTTTGGATTTGAAGAAAAGTGGGCCCTGAGCAGCCCCCGGAATACACCCTCCTCTCACCACTTTGTGGGCTGCAGAGCTGAGGTTGAGATTTCTGTTTTTTACCTTTTATATGCCATTCTCCCTTCCCCATTACCCTTGAGGTCTGGGCCGAAGTGGAGACACTCACGGACCTCAATGAAATCCTCATGTGTCCGTCCTCCTTCCCCAGCCCCTGTGGGTACCTGGGCAGAAGTTGCGATACCCCATCCGTCCTGATGTCGAGAATAGACACGGACCTCCATCAGGACAGGGGCTACAGATCCATCCAGGATGTCGAGAACAGCACTCCGCTGCCCAGGACCTCCATCTGGATGTTGAGAGCTGGATTCCTCCCTAATGGCATTGGGTAGAGGCAGCACCAGGTACAGCCCCCTCTGGGCTCCATTCCCTGCACCTACAGAGCGACAGCTAGAACTGTGGACTCTGGGACTTCTGAGGCAGAGTGGGGCGAATATGGCTTCCCCCCATCTCCCCTTGCATTATGGCGCCAAAGGTAGCACCAGCAGAATGCCATGCAGCAGTACCAACGGACTCCCAAGCCGGCCCGCAACTATACTTCCCCACTGAATATCATGGCCAAAACATGGAAGCCCCCTGCGTTACATGACCCCCAGGAGGCAGCCATGGCCACTGCACAAAGACACCAGCCACGGAAGCACCCATGGCCCCTGTGCACGACAGCCATAGCATGATATGTAGCATGTTCGCATCTACATACATGCTGGAGCAATATTATACCAGGAACCCTGGGCTCCATGGGGTAGCAAGCTCCTGCATGCAACACAACACAGAGGATCCAGCTTCTGGATCTTCTGCGGGGGGAGATATCGCTATGCTGGCGCGTCAGGGCCCAGGAGTCACGGCGGGGTCCGGGTCATTTTCGACCCTTTCCCGCACTTCCGCGCCCGCCCCTAGCCATTGTCGGCATAGGGCCTCTAATTTAGGCGGCGGCTTTTGACCGCCCCCGGCCCTCCCCTCGGATGACGACGAATGACGCGGACAGCGTCATAACGGGCGGACCGGACTGCAGCCGCATCACAAGGGGGGTGGGACACATGTTCCTGGCGCCTCTCGCTTGTCGCAAGAGCCCCTGGGCGCCTTGTGGATGGTCGTACCGCCTCCTTCTCTAACAGCGGCGGCCATTATTATAAGGGTACAAATGTATAAGGCAGATCTGCGGCCATACACTGTGCCCACTCCTCAATAGCAGCGGTGGCGCCTGCTACAATCAAAGAGCAGCACAGACTAAGAGAGATTGAGCAGCTCCCTCTTAGTCACCAGCTGCATGATAGCAAACATCAGCTAGTGCATTACTGTTTAGGGCTCAGCAGGGTTTAATGCCTTGCATCAGCCCTCTGGGCACACTCCACACGACTGGTACCAGGTGTCAGGGGGTTCAGCAATGCTTCCCCCTACTACAGCTCTCAGGATGTGCAGCTGGAGCCTGGAGTCAAGTATCCCAGCAATACTCCCGGAAGTTCTCCCTTGCAGCCTCTCACCTAAGAGAGTAAGGCTGCCTCCACGGCTCTGGAAGATGCAATCAGCACAACCCTGCTGTGTCCTAGTCGCCAATAGCAACTGCAGGACACCCAGCAGTACTATCTCCTGCCGCACCTTATCCGCCTATATCCGCCAGGCATGGAGCAATCTCATACTACAAGGGGCGGTGCAATAAAGACGTTATTCAGCACGGAAGCGGGGCCTGTCAGATGCAGGTTCCTGTCGGTCCACCTAATACTACGCTTAATGACCAGCCATTACGTATGCATATCCATTCTGCCTTTACCCACAGCACATGTGTATCTTACAGATCATTCCCGGCTGCTGATTTTACTCTGGTGAATCAGACACCCCGAGTCGTTGCATCGGGACTAACTACGTCAGTTCTGGTCACTGCCAATTGCTCTGCAATAACAGCGTCCACTGCCATCGCCAGTAGACGTGACATCTGGTTATGTGGATGGAGGCGGAAGTGCTCGTAAGGAAGCCATCACAGGTCTCCCTTGCCTCAGTAGACGCCGGTGCAGAGAGTCACTGAATAGGCTAACCTCAGGCGCTAAGGAGGTAAAAGCAATTCCGATCACCAGAACACATCAGGACGGCCTTTATCCGCTGTCGGCATAACAGATTCCGGTCCTTTGGAACCATTCGGCCTGGACAGAACTTAGGTTAGGGGTGACAAAGGTTCGGTTGCCACGCAGGGACCTCTTTTAGTGGTAGACTTACTACAGGTTTAACTGACAGGTCCTTCCTCGGGCCCCCACTGTTGGAGAGCCCAGTTGAAGCTGACATAACCTACGAGTACCTGACAACTGTAAGGCGTCCCAGGACTGTTCGCCAATCCTCGCCAGATGCCACAACTGGAACTCTGGTGGGCGGTGACGACAGCCAAGTCTCACAAGACACAGGCTGAGACACTGTGATCTTAAGCAGCACGGGTAATTCAGCTAAGGGCCTCTGGAACCTACGACACCTAGCATTCGTCTTTCTCTGCTGTCTGGAACTCGGATCGAAGTTGCGACCGCACAGTGTCTGCCCGGACTCCATGGTTGCAGTACGTGGAACACAAGCATACCTGTCAATCTCCTCGCTACACCTGTATTAGGTACTTGGGTGGAGATAGCACGCGCACGATCTCTGCTCAGCTCGCCCCGAACAGGATCTCACAGACTCGCGACTACATTAACCCAATGGATGGGCGATCCGGCCCACCGTGTGGCTGTGGTCCGAACCGTCTGCCACGCAGTCAGTCCTTTCTCAACTAAGGAGTCTAAAGTCATTACCGTGAGACCTGAAGCTCATGAATACAGCCTGAAGTTGGACAGGTCTATACATCAATCCATGATTTTAGGAGTCTTGAGAACACCGTCACTTTCACTGGGCACGTTAAGACGACTCGGTTGGCGGATTACCCTCAATGAGTCTACCTCAATTCCAAGTCACATGCTGCAGCACAGCACACAGATTCCAGGAGTCCCAACTCCACTTCATATTCCTAATGGCCACATACTGCAGCATCACATATGGGATTTTCACAGACAAGGCACAGATTCTTAGTCGGGGAATTTGTAGCCTTCTTCAGCGGTCTCCTCAATCCTTTACAACAGCTATAAGAGTCCTAAACAGGATAGTGGCAGCATAGGGGGCAGTTCCATAGTCTCCGCTGCACCTACGGCTTTTTCAAGTGTCCATGCTTAGACATGGCCCAGGAACAGGATGTGGTACGACGTACTCCCATCAGAATGTATATGGCAGTAGGCCCGCTCATACCCGAAGTTGCCCCTCAATCTATGAGTATTCTAGTTCTGACATCATTCAGTCATCTTCTGGTAGTCGAACTTGTCAGGATACAGTCAGACAATGCCACAGCCGTGACATAGGTCAACCACCAGGGTAGAAACCATAGTCTCCAAGTGATCACAGATGTTCGCCACATCCTTATTGCGTGGAATCCTTGAACACTGTACTGTCAGCTGTTCCAATACCAAGCTAACCCGTCAAGGGACTGATTCAGGGAAGCGGTTCCTTCATCCAGATGCCTTCCGTCAAGGCTGTCAGCGTCAGGGACCTACCCATGTGGACCTGATGCCTCACGTCTCCATGTTACGATTCCATCCATTCTGGCCAGGTCCTAGGACCTGCAGTCAATAGGACAGAGGCACTAGTCCAAGACTGGACTTGGCCGCGTCTCCCTTATATTCTTCCCACTGCCAGGATAGTGTGGAAGGTCAAACAAGAATGTCACCGGATCATCTTTGTGTTTTCAGTCTAGCCCAGATGCGCTTGGATGCAAATGTTATCCAACTCATACCAGCAGTACCTGGACGACTAACAGACAGTCCAGACCTGCTCTCTCAGGGCCAGTTCTCCCTCAGAATTCCTCATTTCTGAAGTTGGTTGCATAGCCTTGAGACCTGGAACTTAAGCCAGGGGTGTTTTCCCCTGGATATTGTAGCGACCATAGTCACGGCAAGTAAACCAGTCTTCTCGACGATCTACACGAGTGTAACCGCCTTGTTTTCCTTTAGCTCCAAGCAACTATACGGGTCATTTCCCTTAGCCCTATTTCATACCAAGAGCTTTTGGTTTTCTTACACTCAGACCTAGACTCAGGTCTGTTCTTGAGGTCTCTTACAAAGCAGGTTTTCAGCCTGTTTCACTTTCTTCCAAAAACGTTTTGCCACCAGGCCTCTATGAAAGCCCTGCTTTCAAAGGGCCTCCCATTTGAGGTATCCATACAACAGTACTACTCCTATTCTTCGCCTTCACGGCTCTACAGAGCCGCCTTTTGAGCCTCTATGGGATATCACCCTTAGCATTTTCATCCGGACAATATTTTTTGGTGACAAATTATTTTTTTCTCTACTGGGGTATCGGTACTCTCCGCGTTCTCATACAAACCATCTTCTCTGGTCCTCTCCCTGATCAAGACGGTCCTACGGCTGGTCCCATTTTTCTTATTTAGTGGTATACTCCTTCCATCTCAATGAAGACGTCTCTGTCATCGCTACGTCCGACTCCAGTATGTCTGGTCGTGAAGGACTTCCATATGCAAGACCTTGTCAGGTCCCTACGCATCTAAGTATCCAAGATCACTACTTCTCGAAGAGGTCGGATTCTCTTTCTACCTTCTTCCAGAGGGCAGGAATAATGACATCTCAGCCTCTAAGGCTTCTCTAACCTGGTGGTTTCATCTAACAATCCAAAACGCTTCTACCATCGAAGCTCATCCCTTCCAGCAGTGTCACGGCACATTCTACAATGGCCAGGTGTCAGCGCAACAAGTGTGTAGACAGCCAAGGTGGTTAGCCTGCATACATACTCAAGCCTCTACAGGGCTTGCACTCAGTCTTCGGCAATCACAGGTCTGGGTAGACGTGCCCTCTGGGGCACAACAGCCCGCCTGTCGGTGCATGGTTCCTCACTGATCATGCTCAGTGTGATTAGCTCCATTGTTTTTTCCCACCCAGGGACTGCTTTGGGACGTCCCACGGTTCTGTGTCCCCAATGAGGCGAAGGAGAAAAGGAGATTTTTGTGTACTCACTGTAAAATCCTTTTCTCTTAGCCTCTAATTGAGGGACACAGCACCCACCCTGGTGCCCTTTTGGGCCTTTCTTCTACAGTTATTATATAGCTTCTCAACTGTTACAGGGTTGATATGTCTACACATGTTTGCCTATTATCAATCTATTAACTATTGAATGTTTAAACGTGTGCCTGTTTAGCTACAGGCCTTGTAGTACTGTGAGCCTGTTTAGTTACAGGCCTTGTTATATAATTATTGCTACGTTGACTCTTCATGGTATACGCAGGTGCCTGCTTAGTTACGGGCCTAGTTGTTATACTAATATTACTTTGCTAACTTTTGCCTCTTTACACATGTGCCTGTTTAAATTCAGGCCCCGTTACACTTTTATTAACTTGTTAGCTATATTGGCCACTTTATATGCGGCAAGATTTCTAGCTTATCCACAGGTAACTTACTGGCTGCAGTAAAATCACGGAGACATGGTTCTATCTTGTTGCTGTGTACAAATGGAATAATGTCTCCATGATTTCACTGCAGCCAGTAAGTTACCTGTGGATAAGCTAGAAATGTTGGCGCGTGTAAAGTGGCCATATCTGTTTACACAGGTTGCCTGTGTGGTTACAGGCCCTGTTTTACTGTTATTATATGTTAACTCTCCTACTGCTTTAGCACAAAACTGGTGAGACAGTGCCTACTCCAGGGGTGTATACTGCAGAGGAAGAGCCACTTAACTCTTTTGCAGTTTCTGCTTAGTGTCGCCTCCTAGTGGACAGCAGCATAACACCTACGGTTCTGTGTCCCCCAATAAGAGGCTAAGAGAAAAGGATTTTACGGTGAGTACACAAAAATCTCCTTTTTAATCACATCCAATTGCAGAAATTATTATTATCGCAAGATCTATTGATTAAAATCAACTTTGTTCATGGGAAAACCCGTTTAACACTGTCACGAGATCTGCTGGTCATTCTGTGGAACCAGTTCATATTTCAACTTTCCCTCCCCCTCTTCTCTTTCACCGGGTTGTTAAAAAGTCAAATTAAAAGAGATCTTAGTGATTTCTTCAGATTGGCTCTTTAGAGCCAGGTAAACCTACATAGTCCATCTACTCACTCTGTTTATCTGAGCAGGTTAACCAGACTATGCTTAAAGTGAACCTTTCACCAGGTTTTTCACCTATAAGCTACGGCCACTCCAGTAAGGCTACATTCACACAAAGCATTATTTCTCCATTTTGTGATGATCAGTTTTTGGTGCAGAAATTGCGCAGCCTTTTGTGGGTCAAGGCTGCTGCGTTTTCTCACCTCGCTGCGCTCCCCTGGTGATCTCCAGCGATGTCCTATTATCTCCAGAAATGTAAAAGAAAAGAGAAGGAGCGCAAATGTGAAGCACCTCAGGGTAAACCGTATTGCAGGGAAAGCGGGGTTTCCACTCACCTTGTGGAGTTGTACTGGCTGGGTACAACTCCAGTGATAGCCTCCTGTGGAGCAATACCAAACAGGGCGTCCCCGAGAAAATCCTCGTGCCAGGGAGAGAGCAGCGTCACTTCCACCGGTCACGTGATCCAAGGCGGTGACGTCAGAAAAGTCCTAGTAGTCCTCCAGACTTGGATAAACAGGTTCTTTTTATAAACGATGCCTCTCTTCCAAAGCTGCTGAACCGCACGGTCCCTCAGAAGGGAGAGAAGTGCACAGGAAAAAAAATAGTTGCGGTTCTGATAGCGCTAAGGAAGGAGGGCAAGGGGAAATTGTTATGATGAACAGACCTTTATTAAAAACACGGTCCCTCAAACTCCGCTATTATCTCCAGAGGCTGCAGTGTCAGTGCCTCTAGGACTCTGCGGCCTGCTCATGTGACTGGGTGATGTCACACGGTACAGTGTCAGGTCCTCCTGCTGGTCCTACATCCTTGATATGAAGGGAGATCACTGGGGAAGCGTGGTGAGGTGAGTAAATAGTGCAGGCAAAAAACACCAGACAATGGACATGTCACTTTTTTACGGATCCACTTTTGAGCCTAAAAGCGGATCCTTAAAAAACGCAGTGTATGAATGCCAAATAGTGAAATGCATTGACTAGGCTGGGACAGCGAAACTCACTGCATTTCACTGCAATTAGTAGCTCCGTACACAGCGCTAAATTAACGGTGCAATAACACACTGAGTGAATGTAGCCTAAGACCTTATATATAGAGCATTCTAGAATACTTTATATAAGTCCCCAGGCCAATCTGTATCACCTAAAAATACCTTTCTCTATCGCCTCATTGGGGGACACAGGACCATGGGTGTTATGCTGCTGATCCATAGGAGGCTGACACGCGTAAATGTGAAACAGTTAACTCCTCCTCTGCAGTATACACCCCCTGGCTGGGCCAGACCACACCAGTTTTAGCTTAGTGTCTGTAGGAGGCACATTTATCCTTCTTGCTTAACCTACAACAGGTGGGAATGCGGAGTGTCACCTCCATGTACCCCCTCCTGCGATGATGGATCACCGGGACTACCCTTCTTTCCACTTATGGGCGATGGTTCCTTTGGGTTCCGATGTCCCGCAACCAACAACGGACGGGCACGCGGAGTGTCACCTCCCCGTATCCCCTTCCGCACCGAGTGTAGATCCCTGCACTGCAGCGATTTCTCTTGAAACCGGCTACCCCCAGTCTTCCCCCACAGGGAAGGAACCAGGGTTGAAATCTGCACAGTCTGCATCTGCCTGCACCGCTACACTCTCCAGCCTTCCTCTGGCAGCCTGGGTTGAGGACCTGCACCTGCCTGCATCACTGCACTCCCCAGCCTCCCTCTGGCAGCCTGGGTTGAGGATGTGAAGACAACAGGGCCATCATTCAGGTGAGCCCGTTCGTGTCTCTGCCCCCTCTGTGGCTCACACACCGGCCAGCGCAGGCTTACCGGCGGAGGGCTCCCTCCTTCTCTCCTGTCATCCACGGTGGCGTGGCCCATCGCTAGGGGACACAGAACCTACGCTACTCTGGGTAAGGCACAAACACATTTACTGTGCACTCTTTCTCAGTCCTGCCTTAGCTGCTTCTCTGCTTTCCCATTCAGTTTCTTGCGTTTCTCACTGCATTGCCAACATACAATCTTCAAAAGCATCTAAGAAAACAAAAGCCCACACGGTTTATTATTCTCCTGTATTACCTGCCACTCTGAGCTTCTGCGAAAGCATACTGTTCTCTACTGCCAGGCCTGTACCATGCCAGCAGAAACCCAGGAGCCCTACGCCACTGCTGCCAATGCCCCCGCCATCAGCACGGAGACTAGCGCCCCAAGCCTGCCGGAATGGGCACTATTCTAGACCCAATCCATGGAAAAGCTATCCCAAAACCTGGCCCAGGCCATGCAGTACTGTCCCCCCCAGCAACACTTGTCCCAAGGACGGAGTACACGCAGATGATGCTTCTCTAGAGGGTCCATCACAGGCGTACGGGGCGCCTACCACGTCTGCAGTCGTGGCCAGGAAAAGGTCCCATAAGAACGTGTCCCCTGTCTCCTCTCACAGATCTCATTGCCCCCCTCCCAGGATCAGGGGCCATACGCTACCTCTTCTGATGAACCAGAAGATGGTGAATACTGTCTAGACCTAGACGATTCCCGTAACACAGCCCCCTCTAATGATGAGGCGTCTATTGACGTGCTCATAGCAGCGGTTTACCTTACCTTAAATGTGGACACTGTTCCCTCCTCAACTCCGGACCACGCAGTGTCCTTTAAGAGAGCAAAGAGACTACAAAAAATCTTTGTTGACCATCCAGAATTTCAGACTATTCTGACTAAACAGGGGGATAAGCCTGACATGCACTTAGGTAACCGCATTACCATGGAAGCCCGATACCCCTTCGCTTTGGCCCTTCCCAAAGCCTGGGCGAACTCGCCATCTGTCGTCCCACCCATATTTCGCCTTGTGGCCAAAACACTACTATCCCTACCAGACGGATCCTCCATCAAGGATCCAACTGACAGATAGGTGGAGCAGCTCGCACGTTCTGCCTTTGAGACGGCAGGATCCTCCCTCTCGCCCTCCTTCGCATCTGTGTAGGTTGCCAAGGCAAATATGGTCTGAGCTGAGACCCTGCAAAAATCCTCACAAGACTCTCCACTTCCTCAACAATTCACTGACATAACCACTCAGATCTCTGCCGCGGCGGACTACCTCATACAGAGCTCTTTAGACTCAGCCACCTGCGCAGCCTTCGTTCCCTCCAATAGCATTGCCATCCGTAGGGCCCTTTGGCTGAAACAGTGGCGAGCTGACTCAGCTTCAAAGAAATCACTCACCGGTCTCCCCTATCTTCCCGATTGTCTGTTTGGCGAACGTCTTTACAAGCTCATCTCGGACGCCACGGGTGGAAAGAGCACCTCCCTTCCACAACATAAGCAAAACGCTCCTTTTTCAGACGACCTCAGTCTACATTTCGATTCTTTCGCAACTCCTTCGGATGGGCGGTCTGCCGACCGCCCCCCTCCTCTACCAGACCCCCCCCTCCTCTACCAGACCTCCCCGTAGGGACAGATCTGCCTAGTCATCATTCAAAACAAATTTTCCTGGTAGCCGAGACAGACAATCTAAACCTAGAGAGTCCCGATCCCATCGGTTCTCCTCTTTCTGACTCTCATTGCTCGCTAGAAGACACCCCCAATGTCGGCAGCTGCTTACGGCTGTTTAGTCAAGTTTGGCTATCGGCCACAGATGACAGATGGGTTCAAGATCTCGTGTCTTCCGAGTACCACATAGTTTATTTCACGCACACCATACCGCTTCTGCCCCTGAAGCCACCAAAGCACCGTCGCGCCTTCTTCAAAGCAATCCACTCGTTCCAACAGGCAGGCATAATCGTCCCCATACCGGAACCCAAGCACTTCAGAGGTTTCTACTCCAACCTCTTTGTGGTTCCCAAAAAAGATAGGTCCGTACGTCCCATTTTGGACCTCAAACATCTGATCAAATATGTTTGCATCCGGTGGTTCAGAATGGAGTCTCAGTGCTCCATCATCGCATCTATGGAGGAAGAAGAATTCCTCGCCTCCATAGACATAAGAGACGCATATCTGCATGTCCCCATTGCTCAGGCTCACCAACAATTCCTCTGCCTTGCGGGACAGGACCTTCACTTCCAATTTGTGGCCCTTCCTTTTGGCCTCGTTACTGCCCCAAGGGTCTTCATGAAAGTCATGGTGGCTGGCATGAGTGTCCTGCATTTCAGAGGAGTAGTCGTCTTGCCATACCTCGTTGATCTCCTAATCAAAGCGCCTTCATTCCAGGAGTGCACAGACTGTGTCCAGATCACAGTGGACACGTTTTCTCGCCTAGGTTGGCTAGTAAATCTGCAAAAGTCGTCTCCATTCCCGGCACAGTCAATCACATTCCTCGATATGACCTTAGACACCTACCGAGGCTTGGTCTCCCTTCGGACAAGAGGTCTACCCTAAGCCAGGCAGTCCTCACTCTTCTCCGTCCTTCCTCACACTCCATTTGTTTCGGCATGAGGGTCTCAGGAAGGATGGCCGTCCTCATCGCCCAATTTAACCTGCGGCCACTGCAACTGGCTCTTCTGTCTGTCTGGAGCAAGAGCCCCTTTTCGTGGACAAGACGTTCCGCCTGACACCCACGGTCAGGCATCCTCTCCGTTGGTGGCTTCGCCCAGCATCCCTATCCAAGGACGCCAGCCTTCTAGGCTGGGGAGCAATATACCGTCACCACACTGCCCACGGCAGGTGGACTACCCAGGAGTCAGCCTTACCGATAAATATTTTAGAGATTCAAGCAATCTCTCTTGCCCTCAAAGCCTCTCACCATCTTCTGGCGGGCCACCATATTCATGTTGAGTCGGACAATGCTACAGCAGTAGCCTACATCAATCACCAGGGCGGCACTCACAGCAAAGCAGCGTTTCACAAGGTTGAGCAGATTCTCCTTTGGGCGTGGTCGACTGACTCGGTCATCTCTGCGGTGCACATTCCATTGGTAGAGAATTGGGCAGCGGACTTTCTCAGCCTCCAAGGCTTGGCTGCTGGCGAATGGTCTCTCCACCCGTAAGTGTTTCGCCAGATATGCCGCCGCTGGGGGAGGACCGACATGGTTTTGATGACGTTTCGGCTATACACCAAGGTGCCCGCATTCATCGCTTGGTCATGCGATCCATTGTCCATCGGAGCGGAAGCACTGTTATGCTTTTGGCGTCAGTTCTGTCTGCTATACATCTTCTCTCTGCTTCCCTTACTCCTGAGGGTAGTAAGTAAGATCAAAGTAGGAGTCCCGATAATTCTAATAGCCCCAGACTGGCCCAGGCGCGCCTGGTACGCCAATTTGGTGCAGATGTCCCTTGGCGCCTTCCAGATCTATCGGATCTGTTCACCCAGGGTTCCATTTCCCACCAGAAATTCCAGGGCGCTGAATTTGACAACATGGCTGTTGAATACTGGGTCTTGATGTGTGCCGGGTTCTCCCCTACGTCGTCCATACCATGATTAGGGCTCGGAAACTAACCTCGTCTCGTATTTACCACCGGACATGGAAGCTTTTCTTCTCATGGTGCAAGGATCGGGCCTGGTCTCCCCTTCCGCTGTCCATTCCAGTCGTTCTCAGTTTCCTGCAGTCTGGTTTACAATCCGGTCTGGCTCTGAGTTCACTAAAAGGGCAGATCTCTGCTCTTTCAGTCTTTTACCAATGCCGCCTTGCCGCTAAACCCCAAATCAGAACTTTCCTTCAGGGTGTCTCTTGCTTGGTTCCCCCCTACCGCAGACCGCTAGAGACATGGGACCTTAATCTAGTCCTGGATGGACTTCAAAAGTCTCCTTTCGAGCCCCTAAGGGAAGTTTCTCTACGTCTTTTGTCATGGAAGGCAGCCCTCTTGGTGGCCATTACGTCCATCAGGCGGGTCTCTGAGTTAGCGGCTCTCTCTTGCCGTGAGCCCTTTCTGTCTTTTCATCAAGACAAGGTGGTACTGCGTCCAGTTCCCACCTTCCTTCCCAAGGCGACTTCGCCATTTCACCTTAACCTCCCTGGCGGTATGATTATGTCAGGAATTTTGTGCTAAAAGCGGTACCATTTTTTTGCATGGAAATTTGGTGTTATGTACTGTCGGCCTGCAATTCATAGTAATTACCTGATCAAAGAAGACTCTAGTAGACCTCTCAGATGTGATAAAGTTTGAAACATAAAATCATGAATTATAATTAAATAAATAATATAATTTTATTCAATAATCAATAATCTTATACCTGGCGGTATGATTATGTCTGGAATTTTGTACTAAGGGTACTTTCACACTAGCGTTTTTTTGAAATTGCGGCAGATGCGGTGAAAAAAAACAATCTGCCGCGATTACTGCATAGCTGCCGCATAACCGCTGCACTTGCGGCGCGGTTGCGGTAATCGCCATAGTAAGTATAGGGGGACTTGCGGCAGGTGCGGCAAGTGCAGTTTTGCACTTGCGACAGGTGCGGCTGCGAAAAAAAACCGCGGTCAGCCGCGTTTTTTTTTTTTTCGCGGCCGCACCTGCTGTAAGTGCAAAACCGCACTTGCCGCACCTGCCGCAAGTCCCCCTATAATTACTATGGCGATTACCGCAACCGCGCCGCAAGTGCGGCGGCTATGCGGCAATCGCGGCAGATGCGGTTTTTTCACCGCATCTGCCGCGACCGCAGGTAAGCCCGAGCTTGATTCGGGATTACCGCTTCTGGCAGTGAATGTTAACCCCGAGTCAGGCTCGGGAATACCGCTAGGAAGGTTAATGAGGATATCATCTTACTGTCTTTCTGTCCGGCTCCGCTGCATTGAGTTGAGAAGGCACTGCATACCCTTGACCTCCTAAGGGCCCTCAGACACTACATTTCTAGGACTGCTTCCTTCAGAAAGTCGGACAGCATGTTTATTCTCCATGAGGGTCCCCGTAAGGTGCAGGCTGCCTCCAAGGCTACCCTGGCCCGTTGGATTCGTTCTGCTATCCAGGAAACCTATCGTCTAAGAAATGTTCCCATTTCTAGCGGACTTCGAGCTCACTCCACTCATGCGGTTGGTGCATTCTGGGCCATTCGGCACCAGGCTTCAGTTGAACAAGTGCGCAGGGCCGCTACCTGGTCTATTCTGCACACATTCACAACACACTACAAAGTACATACCCATGCCTCCCCTGATGCTAGCCACGGTAGATCCTTCAGGCGGTGGTGGCGCAACTGTTTCAGTAGGTGATTTTGGGAATCTGGGACTGTTTCCTTGTTCCTTGGGCCATGGACTGCTTTAGGATGTCCCATGGTCCTGTGTCCCCCAATGAGGCGATAGAGAAAAACAAATCACCGTAAAATCATTTTCTCTGAGCAATCATTAGGGGACACAACACTCTCCATTTTTGGCCAGTTTGGCTCTTGTTTCTCTTGAATTCATTTGAAGTTTGCATTGTTCAATGTTCTTTTTCATTTTTTGTTATGTGCTCCTACTGCTTGTTCACTAAAACTGGTGTGGTCTGGCCCAGCCAGGGGGTGTATACTGTAGAGGAGGAGCTAACTGTTTTACATTTACCTAGTGTCAGCCTCCTATGGATCAGCAGCAAAACACCCATGGTCCTGTGTCCCCCAATGATGGCTCAGAGAAAACAATTTTACGGTGACTACACAAAAATTTGTGTTTTTTATTATATTTACCCACTTGGCGGTCCGGTGCAGTAGGTGTTGCTGATCTAGATTTGGAGCCGCCTCGTCTTGTGATTGTAATCTAGTGGGTGATACGTCCTATGTCACTCGCACACAATGTCCTCCATTGCTTTTCTGCATTGCTTTTCTGCAGACACACACTTCTCTCTGCTGAGGGCAGATGAAAGGGTTGCGCATCCGATCTTTGAGCTTTCCCCACACCTATTTCAAAATTTCAAAACGTCTATTTCTGTGAAAGGTAGTAAAAGATCCCAGAAGAGTCCATCAGCTTTGGGAGCTTTCACATTGTGCAGATGAAACTGATGACTATGCTTGTGCTTCATCTGTGCCAGGCTCACGTGCCCACCACTTCTGAACGCAACTTCCAGGCTCAGCTTGGGTCATTTATAAATCTCATCACTGCCAATTGTCATGTTGGTAACTAAACCCCAGCCCCATTATGACTGTAAATGATTATTGCAGGCACATCAGAACTTGGCCTATCTTTTATGATTGTTTTTATTTTTTTGCTAGTGTCCAAAAACACCGTTGATCTTTCTCTCTACTCATCCATCATGGCTGGATTTCTTTCTTGTACCTTTCATCTTATTTTCCCAAAATCTTCGAGTGCCCCGTGTGGCCTGGGACAAGACAGACTGTTCACCAGGAATCAGGTACAGATTCGATGCTCTGTAGGCCTTCATGTAATTGTAGTCTACAGTTAGGGCCAGAAATATTTGGACAGTGACACAAGTTTTGTTATTTTAGCTTTTTACAAAAACATGTTCAGAAATACAATTATATATATAATATGGGCTGAAAGTGCACATTCCCAGCTGCAGTATGAGAGTTTCCACATCCAAATCGGAGAAAGGGTTTAGGAATCATAGCTCTGTAATGCATAGCCTCCTCTTTTTCAAGGGACCAAAAGTAATTGGACAATGGACTCTAAGGGCTGCAATTAACTCTGAAGGCGTCTCCCTCGTTAACCTGTAATCAATGAAGTAGTTAAAAGGTCAGGGGTGGATTCCAGGTGTGTGGTTTTGCATTTGGAAGCTGTTGCTGTGACCAGACAACATGCGGTCAAAGGGACTCTCAATTGAGGTGAAGCAGAACATCCTGAGGCTGAAAAAAAAGAAAAAATCCATCAGAGAGATAGCAGACATGCTTGGAGTAGCAAAATCAACAGTTGGGTACATTCTGAGAAAAAAGGAATTGACTGGTGAGCTTGGGAACTCTGAAAGGCCTGGGCGTCCACGGATGACAACAGTGGTGGATGATCGCCGCATACTTTATTTGGTGAAGAAGAACCCGTTCACAACATCAACTGAAGTCCAGAACACTCTCAGTGAAGTAGGTGTATCTGTCTCTAAGTCAACAGTAAAGAGAAGACTCCATGACAGTAAATACAAAGGGTTCACATCTAGATGCAAACCGTTCATCAATTCCAAAAATAGACAGGCCAGAGTTAAATTTGCTGAAAAACACCTCAAGAAGCCAGCTCAGTTCTGGAAAAGTATTCTATGGACAGATGAGACAAAGATCAACCTGTACCAGAATGATGGGAAGAAAAAGTTTAGAGAAGAAAGGGAACGGCACATGATCCAAGGCACACCACATCCTCTGTAAAACATGGTGGAGGCAACGTGATGGCATGGGCATGCATGGCTTTCAATGGCACTGGGTCACTTGTGTTTATTGATGACATAACAGCAGACAAGAGTAGCCGGATGAATTCTGAAGTGTACCGGGATATACTTTCAGCCCAGATTCAGTCAAATGCTGCAAAGTTGATTGGACGGCGCTTCATAGTACAGATGGACAATGACCCCAAGCATACAGCCAAAGCTACCCAGGAGTTCATGAGTGCAAAAAAGTGGAACATTCTGCAATGGCCAAGTCAATCACCAGATCTTAACCCAATTGAGCATGCATTTCACTTGCTCAAATCCAGACTTAAGACGGAAAGACCCACAAACAAGCAAGACCTGAAGGCTGCGGCTGTAAAGGCCTGGCAAAGCATTAAGAAGGAGGAAACCCAGTGTTTGGTGATGTCCATGAGTTCCAGACTTAAAGCAGTGATTGCCTCCAAAGGATTCGCAACAAAATATTGAAAATAAAAATATTTTGTTTGGGTTATGTTTATTTGTCCAATTACTTTTGACCTCCTAAAATGTGGAGTGTTTGTAAAGAAATGTGTACAATTCCTACATTTTCAATCAGATATTTTTGTTCAACCCTTCAAATTAAACGTTACAATCTGCACTTGAATTCTGTTGTAGAGGTTTCATTTCAAATCCAATGTGGTGGCATGCAGAGCCCAACTCACGAAAATTGTGTCACTGTCCAAATATTTCTGGCCCTAACTGTATGTCTATGTTGAGAGTTTTCCTAGTAAATATGTTAATTTGCTCTTTTGGTCCATATTAACATAATTGAAATTTTTTGCAAAAAGTAATTTGCTTATGGAAGAGTGTGCACAATAAACACAATTGTTAACTCATCAGTTGCATTGTGTGTTGTATGTAGGGTTGTCGCTGTCCACTACCACAAGATCACAAGATTTATGTTGGCAGGGTTTTGTTTTAATAGTCATTAGTTACTGCTCTATTAAAGTACCAGTCCAGCATTTTTTTTCAGCACTGGAGTGGCACTTGCCCCCTGTTAATATACTCGCCCTCCAGTGTCTTCACCTTCTAGCAACACGGCTCCAGTACCACAGTGCCATCTTGTGTCTGTAATGTCTAATTGGCCAGAAGTTACATCACAGGCGCTCAATGTACCTCTATTAGAGGCAGAACAAGTCTGTCATAGAGATGTATTGAAAAGTGACGTCCTGTGCACTGCATGAAACACTCAAGCTGGCAGGCAGGTCACAAATCACCAGATACCGACCGGAGCAATGATGGAATAAAATAAAGCTGCTGGAATGTCAGTATAAAGACCAGGGGCCCTGCTCCACCGCTGCAATAAAAAGAAATGCTGGAGTTGTGCTTTTAAGAAGCCAATGCAGTTTAGATACTGTTTTAAAGGTGATGTCCAGTATTCTGTCAGGATTGTGCTCTGTAATTCATAGTTCAATATATACATTAGTTATAGGGAATATTGCATGCAGGCCTGAGCACTACTGGCAAGAGTGTGGCTCTGACTACAAACACTGCTTCTCTGGTTAGAATTCAGATGTAACATTTCTAACCATGAATGATGATGCATCTCTACTGCGATTGTCACACCTGCAAATGTGTCATTGAGCCCACTGTGCTATGCAGATCGCAGATGAACATTTGGTGCACCAAATGAAAGTTCATGGTGCAACGAGTATTCGCTTAAAGAATGCTGCATCTGTACCACAAAAAGTTGTTTTTTTTTTTTTTTTTTTTGACTCTGCTTATATTGCTTAATGCACAAATAAATGACTAAATTGTTATCAGTTATTACTATATCTGTGTTAGCTCTTCAAATGATATTTCTTACCTGATATATTATAAACAAATCATCACACATATAAACCTTGATAAAAAAAAATTAGCATTTCTTAACCATTTAAACAGAACCTTGCATCATGATTTGCCATATTAAAGTAAGGTATGGCCACAAAATCCGCAGCCTGGTTGTTGTTTGGTCCATGGTAGTCGTTTAGGTGCAATAAACTTTTCATGCGTTGGGGCAGGACTGTGGGGCGGCACTGTAGGTAGCATCTTTGGCTCTACCGTGGCCTCTCCGCATTTGTACAGTGTGCGATAGTGTCGCCTTTCCCGCTAGTGGGGCTTACACACATTCATCTCCTGGCGGTCTTCAGCAAAATTGTGCTAGTGGTGCCACATGCAAAGATTCAGACCTCAGCTCAATGATGAACCAAGATCTCAGTCTACGCATGCACTGCCACAGGCACCATTTTGCTGCAGACCGACAAAAGTCAATCTGTGCATACCCCACATGGTCCTGGCCCCGCACGGTCTGGCCCAAGGCACGAAAATCTTATTGCACCTTAACTTCTACTGTGGATTAAACAACAACCAAGCTCTGGATTTCTTCAGTTTCTCTTTAAGATCCAAGCATTTCATTCTTGTGCTTTTATCCTTTCCTTGCCGTCATGAGGTATTAGTTTTTGTATATTCTCATCCACATAGCCTTACCAGGGCTTGTGGTTAGCAGGACGAGATGAAGTTTTGAGTGGCTCTTAACTCTACCATACAACGTATTGAAAAACAGGAAAAAATTAAAGTTTGATGAAGTGATGAAAAAATAGCAATTTTGCCATTGTCTTTTTTTTTTTATTTGTTACATTTTCCTTTTACAGTATTCATTGTTGGTAAAAGTGAACCGGAAACATTATACTAGGGCTCAGTACAGCAATGTCCATACCACACTTGCATAGTTTTTATTTTTGTTTTAATTAAGTGATGAAAAAAATCGTTAAATTTGTGTCGACATTTTTCAAAACCTGTAGCATTTTCATTGTTCTGCCGATGGAGATGAGCTTGGTTTTTGCTGACGGTTTTATTAATACCAATTAGGAGTTCATACGAAGTGTGAATCAGCAATGATGTCATTTAAATGCCGCTGTCAGAGACTGACGGTGTCATTTTAGCTCTGCTCCAGCCGCTCCTGTTGGACACAGATGCCAGCTATGTAATAAATCTCTCCCGAGCCCTCTGCAAATACAGAAACACAGCGTTTACATACACGATGCAACACACAGTCCATTTCCTTCAGTAGGACATCAGCTCACTTCTGCTCTGACACAGGCAAATCAGCAGTGCGTCAATCCTTCACTTCACTTTATTGCACTAATATTTATAATGTTTATAAATCTACTATTGTTTCCCTATGGCTTCATTGGGGGACACAGGACCATGTGTGTATGTTGCTGAGACTAGGACACTGACACCAGGCGAAGAAAACGTTAGCTCCTCCTCAGCAGGCTACAGACACTAACTGGAACCTTGCTATTAGTTTTAATTTAGTGTTAGTAGGAGGCAGGCACACTTCTGTTTCTAGCTTTTTAGGTTTGTTTTTCTATTAATTTTTTCCTTTTGACTTCAAGATACAGCATTTGTTTTGGTAAACAGTTGAATTTCCACAACTCCACCTCACATGGAGACCGACATTACAGTGCTGAAAATGTCACACTGTATCCTCTCTGGTCTACGCGGCAGGACTCTAACCCCCTAGTGCATGAAGAGCGTTTGGGTGACCAGGTGGAGGTCCTTGTCCTCTATCGCCAGCCCTCTCATCCACTATAGCGAGATGTGTGCATGGAAGGAAAAGGGATCTTGTTCCATTGACTCTCCTTCCTGGGGTTTGTGATAACCGTCTTCTTATCTTCGAAGAAAAACATTAAGAACTAATTTTCCAGAAAAAGTACTTTCCCTCAAAGGTTTATTTGCTTTGTAGTTCAAGACTAAAGGTACCGTTACATGAGGCAATGTTGCCAGCAACATCGACGAAAAATGACGTAGGCATCGCTGTTGCCGTTGACATCGCTAGTCCGTTGCAATGTGTGACAGGGCGATTTAGCGGCGATAAGCTGAGCAGTTTTCACTTTCAGGTTCTTGTACCCAGCAGCATTGCTTCTCAGCCCCTGATCTAAAGCACAAACTTAACTTTGCTGCACTGCTGACAGCTCAGCTCAAGGGCTGCTATGTAGCAGGCAGTGCTTTGTCTGCTTAGGGTCCTCCTGCTAGATTTACTACTGTGAGGTCTCCTATAACAGCAGCTCTATGTTGTAGCAGAGCTGACAAAGCTCTGTAGTGCAGGGAGGTGGCCATGGAGGAGGTGCACAGAGAGCAGAGAGGGATGACTGACACCACAGAGGAGGGAGATACATACTTGATAACCCGCATCCCAGTCTTGGGTCAGGTTTGAAACAGATCTTATAAAAGTCTTTATTTCAGTGAATCAAGGGAGCAAAAATACTATAGACACCTTTTCAGACTGCAGCCTTAGTGCTGCAGACGGTGGCTATGTTATTTTTAGATGCCTGGAGGGGATGACAGGTTCGCTTTAATGTGCCACAGTAACATCCAAGGGTTAACTCCCCACACAATACCTGACACTGCACTAGCACCTCTAGGCCAGAAGGGGGAGCTCAAGCAGCTCCCTGATATATTCTGGTCTGAGGAGGAAGTAGTTAGTTGAAAGTTGACAGTTCAGTTTAGTGCAGGGAGCACTAGGAGGAGGACCAGTAAATGGGAGCAGTGCTGAGCTCCTGACAGGGACCACTGGCTACTTTCAGGCCTGAAGCCAGGGTCTGAGGAGAGGAGTACAAGAAGCAGAGGAACACATCTGGGAAACTGAGTTACCTCATAACTCGCCCCAGAGGAGCGCAGAAGCCGGATACCGGATTCAAATCTGTGACTGAAACACGTAGCACAGAAAACACCGGGATAGTGGAGGTTGTATATCTACACTGTACCTCAGCGAAGCAACACGGCAGGGTCAGAAGCACACTGAAAGACTCAAGTTACCTAGCAAAGGGGGTACCTGTGAGGAGAAACAGGGCCAGCAGTTCAGCTAAAGCAGCAGCAGGGCCACACACAAGGCGCAGGAGTAGGAAGCTGAGGACCCGGACAGGGTGGGAGCATCCTAGCCCCGGTACAGACTCTGTGGACAGTACTTGCTGAACAACAACTCCAGTAAAGCCGTGGAAAGCTTCAAAACCGTGAGTGTGTGTGATCCTTGTGCTCAAACCCTGCCTGCTCTCACAAACTACCATCATCTCTACCACTACCCCTATCCTACAACATCAATAGCACTATCTATAGACTATTACTACCACTGCCCCGGGGAATCAAGCTCTAGCCGCGGAGAGCTAATACATCTCCAGCTGCAGAGGTACAAAGTACCCCGTCCCAGTGGGCTCTACAATGGCATGGCTGTTGAATCCACAGTTCTAAGAACTTTGGGCTTTGCTTATCAAGTGATCCAAACCTTGATCAAAGAAAGGATGCCCTCTGCCTCTCAGATTTATCGTCGAACATGTAAGGGATTTTCACACTGGTGCGAAACCAATCAAGCCGCCTCCATGGCTTTATTTATATTTCTTCCCACTTGATCTTCTAGGAGTCAGGTCTAGAGTCCGGTTTGTCCCTGAGTTCTCTCAAGGGCCTGGTATCCACCCTTTCTATCCTTTTTCAAAAAAATCTTGTCTCTTTCTCAAATTAAGAATTTTCTACAAGGCTGCGTTCACTCTGTGCCTCCTTAACAGTCCCCTGTGGATCCGTGGAACCTCAACTTAGTGTTGGGCGCTGTACATGGTTCTCCTTTTGAACCCATGAAGGATATTTCCTTTCCCTTGCTGTCGTAGAATGTTGCCTTTCTGGTGGACATCACCTCCATTAGACAAGTCTCTGAACTAGCAGATCTATCCTGTTTTTCTCCTGTCCTTGTACTCCACAAGGTTAATGTAGCTCTGCTTCTGTTTTTCCCATACTTCCTTAAGTGGTTTCCACCTTTCACCATAATGTTCTTTGTTTTTTCCTTCCCTTTCTCATCCTTTGGAGCAGTCCCTAAATATATTTGACACGATCAGAGCTATGACCTCTATCTATCAAGGATAGCATCCCTTCAGATGCTCCGATTCCTTGTTCTTGATTCTTAAGGGTCATTGTAGTAGTCTTCCAGCCTGCAAAAGTCGGATCCATTCTGCTTTCCTGGAAGCACAACAGACAAAGGACAGAATTCCCCCAAAGAAAAGAGAACTCTCCAGCGAGCAATGAAGACTGGATTCCAGGCATATGTAAAACTTGAATTTTATAAGCCAACAAAAAGTTCAAAAATTGCAAAACCAAACCAACACATCCCCCTTATAAACAGATGTGTTTCGGCAGAGCTTTCATTGCTCACTGGAGAGTTCTCTTTTCTTTGCATCTCCCTTCATAGCCTAGCTGGGCTACTCCTGTGCTTAAGCAGTGGATACGAACATCTAAGTGGTGAGCTGAAACTCCATTTGGTATTATGGTTCATTCCACTCAAGCATTGAGGATTCTTTGGTTGTTTGCCATCAGGCCTCTGTTCTGCAGCTATGCAAAGCTGCACCTTGTCATCTTTATATACCTTCTCGAAGTCCTACAGAGTATACACTTATATTTTGGCAGGTGCAAGCCTAGGTAGATAGGTTTTCCAAGTGGCAGTGACCAGAGCTCCTGCCCTTTCTCATTTTCTGGCTTTATTTTCTTCCCACCCTCGAGAACTGCTTTGGGACATCTTATGGTCTCCTGTGCCCCCAATGAAGTGACAGAAAAGGAGATATTGGGTACTCACCGTAAAATATCTTTTTGGGGGACACAGAACCCACCCTTCTTCCGTGTCTCTTTGGGGCTGTCTGTTTTGTGTATGTTGCTTCTCCTACTGCTATCTCACTAACTGATTCACGCTTTGTTCCAGTTGGTTGGTGTAACCTGCTGAGGATGAGCTAACTTATTTTTTGCCAAGTCTCAGCTTCCTAGTGCAGCAGTATATATCTTACTACTCTTATAGGAATCTCAGCTGTCTACACGTGACTTCTGGAGCCGATCAGTCTCCTGTCATCATATTTACTAAGGCCAGTAATTGATAGCAGAGGTCACCTGTATCAGCACATTAGCACCTCAGAGAAGTAAACCAAAACTGGCGGGGTGAATAAGGGTTAATAATTATAGGCTTAGCTTACTTTTGTGCCTTTTTTAAGGAGTTTAATTATTAGTGTTCCTACATTGGCTTATGTAATTAAATCATAATTTAGTTCTTTGAGTTTTTTTCTTCTTTTGTTTTATTTGGGTTTAAAAATAGTTCATTATTTGTATATTCAATGTAAAATCAATCAACATAGCATTACATTAAATAGAAGCCAAAAAGTATTCTTTATTGACCACACACCTTTTATAATGCCCTCGCACCTCACAGCAAACATACTTACAGTAGTCAGCCAGTGGCCGTCACGGTGCCTGGGATCCTGCCATTATTGTCAAATGTCAATACTTCCAAGTGTAGGCTGTATTCTTATTGCTATTGATCTCTGCCCATAAAAGCTGCCTCTGCTATGTGTAGCATACTGTAGAATAAAGCTAAATTAAGCTGGAATATTCAGTAAGTTTTGTCACTTTGTGCGAGCTTTACTTCCATTTTGCAAAATATTGGTTCAGATGCAGTTCTTAGACATCATCTATCTATAAGAACAATGTACAGCTTATGCTGAGAGTGTGAGCTTATGGGCATATGGACCTATAGACTTTCTATTGGCACCTGAACCTGTCTCTCCCACAACGGTGGACAACATGGGTAATTTTTTATCTCTGACTATCACACTTTGCAAAATACCCTTGATTTGCCTTATAGAAAACTATGTTTATGCCTTACCCTGATGATTGTTGTCCACAGGCTGTGGTGAGTTATATCAAATGTACCCCTGAACTATATGATTAGACACCACTGGCGTTCACTTGATATTAAAGAGAGATATAAATACCATATGTAACTTCCAAAAAGCATGTTTAAGGAGAGTATCAATGTGTTAGTCCTCTTATAAAAACTTTACAGAAGTTTTTTGGTCTTTGGTATACAATTTCTCTCTATCTGGTCACTGTACCAAACCTGGTGTCAATTTTTTACTGTTGTTCTGAGGGTCCTCATATCAGGTTCTTATATGTTCTATGTGCCCACCAAATGTATCGTTCCTGAAATGTATCCTGTAACTTTGTGACTTTTGTATAATGATTTTATGATGTCTATTAACTAAATAAATTTTGATATACTTTTGCACACAACAACTCCTCTGTTCTCCTGATTTTCAATTTCTATTGGCCTTGTAGATTGCTCTGTGTGTGATTATGCCTTTTCTTCTGACCTATCTGTTAGGGGCTCACTGATGAGCTGGACTTTCTAAGCGGTAGGTTAGGATGAGCAGCACGGACCAGTACAATGCTACATTGGATAAGGTGTTGCAGGACAGCATACGGATCAGCGATGACATGAGGGTATGCAGGATAGCAGATGGGCAAGAGAAGCTGGAAGAAGTAGGAGCATAATTGCATACAAGAACAACAGAGACTGGAACAAACAATTATTGCAGAGACAATGCAGTTAATCGCTGGAATACCAAAAAAAAGATCAAAATCTGAGAGTTGTCAGTGACAACTTTTAAGGAGGACCTTCAAATTTTTCATATTTTTCTATCGTCTAACTCTCTGAATGATTCTGTATGAAAATCGGACCAATTTTTTTATAAGCAGTTCTGAGTGAACCCTAACTCATGACAAAGCATTTAGGAGCAGGGTGCTAGTCTTTGATTACTCATGGCAGCCTGAGCCTACCTTAAAAAGTCTTTGGTGTTGACATATGAGATGCTTGCTGAGTTACCAGGTTAACCTGCTGCAAACTAGTACAGTGGAAGCCAACTAAAGGAGAATGGATTGATCCTAATGTATGAGGTAAGTATCGTATTTTTTGGGATTATAAGACACACTTTTGTTCCCCCAAATTTTGGGTGAAGGTGGGTGGTGCATCTTATCAGAATCTACAGTTTCTTTACTTTAGGGAGGGGGGGGGGCACTGCTTTGGAACAGTGTCCGGGTGCTTGAGGAGGAGGCTGCGTGCAGCCCGAGGTCATTTGCCCCTGCTCGTTATACTTATATAATATGCACTGCATCCCGCTGTCCACCTCTGTGCTGAAACTGCGCTGAGAGATGGGGGAACTGGCGTATATTATATGAGCCTGCTCTCACCTTCCATCCTGCACTCGCCCCATCCATTCTGGATATGTGCTCGTCACTCTGTATGTGCCCATGCTGGTGCAGACCGTAAAATAAACACTATATAACTTACCCTCCCGCTCGTTGCTTGCAACTCGTTGCCTTCTGCCTGTCTCTATGATCATGTGACCGGGACCCACACCGATGGCATCAGGAAGAAGGCGGTGAGCTGGGAGCACGGAGCGATGGAGGATAAGTTATACGGTGTTAGTTTTACCGTGTGTGCGCCAGCATGGGGGCATGTCCAGAATGGAGGGGGTGAGTGCAGGACAAGGGGGACTTGTCCAGGATGGGCGGTTATGTACCATCACTTAGGGTAATATTCATGATGGGGGGCAGAGTAGCTCCTCCCCTGCAATATACACCCCCTGGACGGCACCAGTCTAACCAGTTTTTGCTTAGTGTCATTAGGAGGCAGATGCAGTCCATAGAGCACATCTTTATTTTTATTTTTTTAGTTTTATATTTTATATTTTAATTCTTGTTTTTACTTTTTTCCACCTCGATGATGATAGAAGGCGACGGTGCTTTCGCGTACCGCTCTCCTACAACAAACAACAGACGGGAACGCGGCCTGTTACCTCCACGCACCCCCTTCTGCTCCGAGGGACAATATCTTTATTTTTACTACATGCATAGCGACGGTTCCTGGGTGTTCTGATCTCCAATATGACCCTGCTGAACATGCAGCTCCGACTGCTGACGCAACTCATCCTCCCCAGACCCCTCAGTTAGGAATCTGAGTTGTAGTTGATGGACACCATCTCTTAGGATCTCCTGCCTCCCCATCCTCCCTCCTTGGGGTTGTTTGGTTGTAGGATAGAGGCTGAGCGACTGCCCTCCCCATCCTCCCCTCACAGGGACTCTGATTAGAGGAGCTAGCAACAGGTACTCATCCAGGGCCCTGTCACCAAGGTCCCTGACGACACCGCTCCTTCAGCTCAAACCCCTCTCAAGACAGTATGGTCCTGACACAAGACGTTTAGCCCATGGTAGGGGGCTCCCTCAGGTGCGCCGATACAGCGCAACCCCTTGTGTCTTCCACGCCGGCCCCGGCTCCAGCCTAGTCACTAGCGGTTCCGCCTCGCCACCTGCCTCCGGGTGACGTAATCGGGCCGGAATGCCCCCGGGCCGCGTCCCAGAAGGGGCGGGCTGGCTGTTTTAGGCGCTTCTCGCTCCCTGCGAGATTATACTTTGCGCTCTTTCTCAGGCCCGCCTCCTCCTCGTGTGGCCATCCATTACCGCGTCAGTACCGCTGCAACACCGCTTCGCAGAAGCTCAGTGGATTCTACAGAGGGACATAGGATCGCTGGGCCAGCTGCACCCGCAACGGAGCCCGGACCTTGTGGGTGGTAAGCAGCTCAGCAGATTCTGCTGTAGCTCTTCTTACTTGCTCCCTCTCCTCTCAGTGTTTTTCCTGCTCTCTATGGGGCATGAAGAGGTTCACTGATGGTGCCGTGGCCGGCGATCTGGAGCACCCAGCTACACTTATATGCCAGGCAGGTGAGGTCGGGGGCTCTGCTCTCCTCCATGTGCTGCTCCCATCTTCATGTGCCCATGAGACTCGGGACTTCCTTTCTGCCCCTCCTGTGCCTCCTTCTGGGGGTAGCGCAGGACAGTGATGTGCAGCCGGAGCCCTCCTGCAGCTCCCCGGCATCCTCCTCTCCTTATGCCCGCTGGTTCATCAGTCCGCACGTAGTGACATTGCGCTGAACTTCTGGTTTACTTCGTGGATGCGTTCCATTGTGGAACACACGCACTCCTGGCGGGAAATTCGACCAGGTGGTGGTCATGGTGGGGCGTTCCCCTGGGGTCCAACCCCTGATGACCTGGGAGGGGAGGAGCACAACATTCAACGCTGGAACCTCGGTTATTCAATACTGGGCGGGAGATGCCTCCAGGTAGGCCCTTTGCCTGTGTCTCTGTGTGTGACTAACTTACAGACCGACTATGGACAGCAAGGAAGCCTCCCATTCTGCCTCTGGAGAACCCAGCCCTCCTTCTGTAAGTAGCTGTTGAAGAATCCCAATCTTTGGGTTTGTTACGTCCTCATGGGACTTAGTCCCCCTTTCTCTCTCTCTTGGGGAGACAAGACCCCTGCCCCAAAGATGGCCAAGAAACCCAGCCGCAAGTGTGGTGTATGTGCTGTTAAACTTCTTTCAACATATAGGAAGAAACTTTGCCAGCCCTGTATTGACAATGTCATGTGTGCCGAACAGCCCTCTGTTGGACAGCATTAAGGCCCTCATTAAACGAGGTCCAATCCTCTATGTCCCCTTTTTCCCAGGCTACGGTATCACAACCTCCTCCTTTTAACAAAAGAAAATGGCCCCTGTAGCATGTGGTTCAGATTCTGGTGAGGTCCATGACTGATTCAGAGGATATTTGGGAGAATGAGGGTTCCACTTCTGCCCGCCAAGTCGAACACAAAAAATATTATTTCTCTTCTGACCATATTGAGGAGCACCATGGGAGTTGCAGAGAAGTAAGTTACTCAGTCAGGACAGGACGAGATGTTTGGGGGTCTAAAGCCAAAAAGACAGGCAGGTTTTCCCATACATGAGAATATCCTTAGCCTTATTCACCATGAGTGGGACCTCCCTGAAAAGGGGCTTAGCATCCCCTCAGACCTAAAACATCGCTTTCTCATAGATGGAGATTGCTCAGAATGGGGAGATCCCCAAGGTAGTTATCCAGATTTCCAGGGCTACAAAATAGACGGCTCTTCCGTTTAAAGACGCGTCTCAGCTCAAAGATCCTATGCATCGTAAGATCGAGAGCTTACTACTAATTTGCTTAAAACAAATGTGGCGTCTACCTGTGTCACTAGATCTCTTTTTTTACTGCCTGCATGCTTTACAGGATCACCTTACTTAGGGAACCTCTACAGAGGAGATACTCGACTCCCTTCCCCTCTTGCGGAAAGCAATGGGTTTCCTGGCTGATGCTTCAGCCGAAACCATGCGGATAGCTGCAAAATTTGCAGTCCTCTCCTATATGGCTAGGAGGAATCTGTGACTACAGTCTTGGAGTGGGAACATCACTTCTAATGCCAAACTTTGTGCCATACCCTTTCGGGGACACCATGTCTTCAGTCCGGCCCTCGATGAAATCTTAGAGAAGGCTACAGACAAAAAGAAGGCACTCCCTGAACAGAAACCTACTAAAAAACATTTTTTTCAGCCCTCCAGAGATCAGTCCTCCCAGAGGGGAATACAATGGGAAGGGCAAGTCAGGCCGCTGGAGCTATTGAATGGGAAGGGCAAAAATACCCTTGTCCCCCACCACCAGCAAACTCCTGATAAACAATGACTCTGCTCCTGTTGGGGGTCGACTCTCGGACGTCATGGCAATCCATCTCCACAAACCAGTGGGTTCTCCGTACTGTTCGGGACGGGCTAAAATTGGAGTTTGAGAGATTTCCCCCACAGTGCCTAAGGGTCATCTCTGTGCAATTCCCCATACCTTCAGAATTCAGAATTTCTGCCCTAATGTACCAGTATGATTTATTCATCGTTATTTATGTTTTTGTCTTTGTTCTGCCCTTACACATGTAAGGCTCCATGGAACCAATGGTGCTATATAAATAAATAATAATAATAATAATAATAATTCCTCCCCTACAGGAGATTGGCAGCGGCCACTATTCTCGCCTCTTCCTAGTCAAGAAGCCATCAGGGGCTCACAGAATTATCATCAATCTGAAACCCCTGAGTGATCAAATACAGACGGTTTAAGAGTAAATCGATCAAAACTGCTACACTAATTGCACAGGACTGGGTGATGGCTACTATAGATCTGAGAGATGCCTATTATCATGTTTGAGTCCACCCAGGTCATCGAAAGTTCGTCAGATTCGCAGTTTCCCATGGTTACCATGTCGACCATTACCAGTTCAACGTCCTCCCATTCGGCATTTCATCAGCACCATGGCTAATCTCCAAGATTATGTCAGAAGTTGTATTCTTTATCCGTCCTTAGGGGATTTGCATCGTTCCATATTTGGACGACTTCCTACTTGTCGCACCATCTGTTCTCCAACTGAGTCAAGATATCGCAAGGACCTCGGAGATCCTGGAATCCCTTGGCTGGATCCCAAATCTGGAGAAATCAGACCACCTTCCTTCTCCAAGAAAGAAATTTCTGGGAATTTTCCTGGATTCAGAAAGAAGAACATCCTTCTTAGGCTGCTTTCACATTGCGATTTTGTAGCATCCGTAGCTGTCCGTTGTAAAATGGACAGCCACGGATACGATTTGGCTCCCATGTGTCCCTATGGGCATTGGATCACATCGGATTTGCCCTTAATGGCATCCGATTTGTTTCCGATCCGATTGTGTCCGAATTTTTCCTGTGCTGTGCCCAAAATCGGAGAGTGCTTCGATTTTGGGCTCAGCTGGCCAATTCGGACAAAATTGGATCTGACATCATCCGCTGCCTTTAACATGGGGGCCTATGGAGCACAAGTCCGAGAAAACAGCTGATCATTTCTCGGACCCGATTTAAGTGTACTGAGCATGCTCAGTACACTAAAACTGCTCTGTACCATCTAATTTCACTTCCGTAATGTATATACATATATTGCGGAAGTGAAATTAAGTAAAAGCAAGGGATAAAAATAAAAAATATGTATTCTCACCTTTCCAGCAATCCCCTGACTCCTCCATTAAGCTCCCGATGGTTACAGGACCTGGCAAGGCAGGGTTACCCGATCAGCTGATCGGGTCAAATGACCGGTAACTGCGGTCATGTGACCGATGACGCTGATCAGGTAACACCTTTATATATACATTGTGGAAGTGAAAGTGCCCCGCTTGCCTCCTGTCAGCTGTTTCTGTGTCTTGACCCGTGAAAATCACCGCCCCGGACACAGAAATAGCACCAGGAAGCACACCTCCGATGCAATCCTTTTCTGTCCGTGGGGTCCTGCAAAAAGTAGGATCCCACGGACAGGAAAAAAATCGCAATGTGAACGCACCCTTACCCAGAGATCACCAGCTCGATCTCCTTCAGCCAGTTTCCAGGTTCAGAGACTCCTACCCTAAGGGGCTCTGTCTATCCTGGGATCTTTAACATCGTGCATCCAGGCTGTATCCTGGACCAGGCTCATACATGAGTCCTCCAGACTCATATCCTTTCATCTTTGGACATTCACTAGGATTCTCTGACCAGGAGGGTTCCTCTTCCTGGTCATAGGAAGTCCTCTGTCACATGGTGGCTGAATGCCCTAAACCTCCAGCGGGGGGGTCAGCTGGGACCAGCTTCCCCTGAAAGTCCTTAAGACGCCAGTCGAAGGAGCTGAAGTGCCATGATGGTGAAGACCCACTTCCAAGGTGTATGGCCTCTAGACATCAGTCCCAATTCCTCAACATGACCACGGTGGTCTTCCTTCGTTATCAAGGGGGCACGAAGTACACCAAACTAAAAGCAATCACTGCAAGAATTTTTTCTTGGGCAGAGAGACATCTTCTGTCCCTTACGGCAGTTCATCTGAGGGGTTCTGCCAATATCCAGACGGACTTCCTCAGCAGAAAGGACGTTCATCCATGAGATTAGTGTCTCAACCAGGCAGTCTTCTTTTCTCTTGTGACAAGATGGGGGATTGCGGAGGTGGACCTATTTGCCAACAGCCAGAATGCGAAGATGAAGACCTTCTTCTCCCTGCATCCCGCAGACGGAGCATTAGGCATACACGCCTTCTCTCGCCCTTGGAGATTCGCCCTGGCCTATGCCTTCCCACAGATTCTGGTTCTAGTAAGGGCATTACAGAAGATCCGAACCGATCGCGTCACCACAATCTTAATCGCCCCCATGTGGCCAGGACGAAGTTGGTACAGTGCTCTGTTAGACATGACCCAGGAAGGACCACTACCTCTATCCCAGACAGACGACCTCCTTCACCAAGGTCCCCTGTTACACCCGTACTTTCAAAAGCTGAACCTTGTGGCCCAGCTACTAAGGCCAGGATCCTAAAAGCCAAGGGGCTTTCAGATGGAGTGATGCTGACTCTCCAGAAGAGTAGGAAGCCTGTGACCAACACCATTTATGGAAGACGTTCTCCTCCTGGTGTTCTCCAAACACTCCTGACCCATTCCAACTTAATATTTCCCAAATTCTGGATTTTCTCCAAAGGGGCCTTGACCTGGGTCTCACACCTAGCACCCAGAAGGTCCAGTTGTCGGTGTGAGTTCCTTTTTGATAAAAACGTAGCTAGTCATCGTTGGGTAAAATTTTTTATGACCTCAGCGGCTAGAATCCGGCCTAGACTTCACAGATGGATTCCTCCCTGGGCTCTAAATCTGGTGCTCAACAGTCTAACTAAAGACCCATTTGAACCTTTGTCATCTCTAAGTATAAAGACTCTTACCCTGAAAACTGTCTTTTTGGTAGCTATTACTTCTGCTAGTTGTGTAGGTGAGCTGCAGGCCCTCTCTTTATACATGAGCCCTACCTAATGGTCACTGCAGATAGCATTATCCTCAGATTAGATCCCTCCTTTTTACCTAAGGTTGTTTCAGACTTTCAGGGATCAGGATATTGTGCTACCCTCATTCTGCCCAAATCCTTCCAATTCAAACGAATAAACTTTTCACACCTTTGATGTTCGTAGGGTGGTCTTCTACTACCTCCAACAAACTGAAAGTTGGAGGATTGATCATAATCTATTTATTCAGCTTTCAGGACGAAATAAGGGCAAGAAGGTGGCTAAGAAAACGATCTCCAACTGGATCAAACAGCCTATCTGTCTCGCATGCTCATCACAGAATCTATCTCCTCCTGCTCCACTGAAGGCTCATTCTACACGTTCAGTTTGCACATCGTGGGCAGAGAGAGGGGACGCATCTACTGAGCAGATATGCAGAGCCGCCACTTGGTCTGCTGTTCATACGTTCACCAGACATTACAGACTTAATAGGGATTTAACATTTGGCAGATGAGTTCTGCAGGCTGTGGTCCCTCCCTAAGAAATTAGTTGTTGGTATTACTTTGATGCTGCTGTCGGGGAAGGTGACTAGAGATAATAGAATTGGTCTTACCGGTAATTCGGTTTCTAGGAATCTTCCACGACAGCACTAATATCCCTCCCTATCTTATTTTCTTATTGGATAATTCCTGCACTTTGGTGGAAACTATTCATGCTAGTGTGTCCAGAAAAAGCACTGGTGGTTGCAGGAAGGGGAGAGGTATTTAACCTCTTTGTGTTCCTGTCCCGGGGCTGGGAGACATCCTCCGATGCTGCTGTTGTGGAAGGTTCCTAGAAACTGAATTACCGGTAAGAGTAATTCTATTTTATTTTTCTCTGTTCCGTCACCAAATTTGGGGGTGCGTTTTATAATCCAGTGCGTTTTATAAAGTGAAAAACATGGTAATCTTGGGTTATACAGTCAGAATCTGCCTGTAAAAGGAGCGATTAGAACATTGTACAGATTTCGCTGTTAACTCCTTAAATGCCTCTGTCAATCTCCACCAGTGGCATCTAAAGCGCACTGTGTGGGAAACACACCCCCATCATCACTTCCTCATCGTGATTGTGGGGTGCTGATGGGTTACCAAAGTAGAGAGGTGCCTGGTGTAAATTCTTGTGCCTGCCATGATGCTGACCCTGCAATACCTGCCTATGGCTGAACAACATAGGAGGCTGTTTTTTGCATGTGCTGCAATACCATTGTTTAGCATTAAATGGAAAAAGTGATCAGAGGACTTCAGGTTCAAGTTCCCTAAGTGGACTAAAAAAATATTAAAAAAGCCAAAAATTTTCCTCCATTGAAAATAGGGATATTAAAAATGAACATATTTCGTATCACAATGTTCATAAAGGTTTGCTTTATCAAAATAGAACGCTGTTTAACCTGTATGGTACACACAGTAACACAAACAAAAAACTAAATATTAACCTAGCTTCACTTGCGGTGTTGACAGATCAAGCTCAAAATGGGAGCATCTGCTCCTGGCCGTGTGTCCGTAAATTGATACTACCGCAGCTGCCGTATGCTTGATCTGAACCAGGGGAGGAGGGAGGGCACTTTAAGCATGTTCAATGTGGTCCAACGGATCCGATTGGACGGATCCGCCCATTTCCGGATCCAGACACCATTTCAATACACTCTATTGGTGGCTGCATTGGGACACATCTGGATGCATCAGGATTTTAGACGAACTCCAAAATCACAACGTTGTGCGGCTGGGATCAGGTCAAAAGGATGCAGTGATAAGGATCTGCCGAAAAACTTATGCAAATGCATCTGCCTGCAGCCCCATTTTAAGTATATGGACACATGCCTGATCAGGCTTCAGGATTTGGACGGATTACAATACAAGACTAAGGCTACTTTCACATAACGATTTTGAGGGAGCCGATGCTGGGAGCCGAATTCGGACAGCATGGGCTCCCTTCTGATGCCTGGAATCGGGTGCCAAATAGGCACCCGATTTCGGCATAAAATCGCTCCCTGCGGGGTGAAAAAAAGAAAAAAAAAAAGTTTATTCTCACCTCCCCCGAGCCCCCACCGTCTTCCGCCATCTTCTTTGAGGCTCCCTGTGGCTCCCGCAGGCTGCCGGTGTCAGCAGAGCGCTTCCTCTGCTGTTCAGGACCTGCGGTGATGTCACAGTCACGTGACCGCGGGTTCACCATGGTAACCCGTGGTCACATGACTGTGACATCACCGCAGGTCCTATACAGCAGAGGAAGCCCTCTGCTGACACCGGCAGCCTGCGGGAGCCACCGGGAGCCTCAAAGAAGATGGCGGAAGACGGCGGGGGCTCAGGGGGAGGTGAGAATAAACTTTTTTTTTTTTTTTTTTTTTTTTTTAACCCTTATGCTCCTAGTTAGGAGCAGTTTTACTGTACTGAGCATGCTCAGTACAGTAAAACGGGGTCCGAGGAGACATCAGATGTTTCCTCGGACCCTTCTCCATAGGGCCCCATGTTATAGGGATCGGACCTAATCGGATGTGCACTAAATGCCATCCGATTTGGTCCGATCCGAATCTGTCAGATTTTATTTTCGGTGCAAAAATCGGAGCAAGCTCCGATTTTTGCACAGATAATAAAATCGGACAGAATCGGATCGGACCAAATCGGATGGCATTTAGTGCACATCCGATTCGGTCCGATGCCCATAGGGATGCATGGGATCCAAATTCGGATCCGATGCTGTCCGATTTTCATCGGTCAGCATCGGATTTAGAAAAATCGTTATGTGAAAGCACCCTAAAAAGTTCAAGTGTGAAACCACCTTTTGAAATAATGTTTTTGGTTTTTCCATTTCTGCAAACAATATCCGCTAAAAAGTTAGCAAAACACCGAAAAACAAAAGATGATATCAATGAGCCCTCAGCTCAAACGAAGAAAAATGAAACATTTTTCGGCCTTAACGAATGGCGACATTAAAAAACAAATACATTTTTTCTAGAAATATCTGGACCTTTTTTCTCCATTCGCCTTCCACGACAGCATTGGAGGATGTCGTCCACGCCCTATTGGGGGACAGGAACACAGAGAGGTTAAAAGCCCCTCCCCTTCCTCCATACTCCAGTGTCTTCCTGTCCCCCTTGGGGCATGGAGAGGTTCCAGTGCTGTCAGGCCGGCAGAGGCAGCATTGGGGTGTACTTACAGCCGGGCCAGGGATGGACGTCGGGGGGCGGCCTCCTCCTCCTTCTCAGGGCTCCCGTGGTGGGACCATCCGGCCTTCCTGCGTCCTACGGGGCAAAGCAGGCCGTGTATTGCAACGCCGGAGGCCTGTTAAGCTCTCCGGCGTCTCCCTCCTCCAGCTGCGGTCCCTGGGGCATGCATCAGAGGTGCCGCGGAGGCACTTCCGGTTTCGGGGGTGGCACTTCCGGTTCCAGGATGGCACTTCCGGTTTCGGGCGGCGGCTCCTGTAAGGGCTGTGGCAGGCTGGGCGCGGCTCCAGGGAACCCAGCAGGACTTTTGCGCGCTACTGCCCGCGGCCGGTGACCAGGAGGAGGGAGGGAACAGGTGTTCCTCGTTGGGGGCACGGTACTTCTGGATAAGTACCCGCCGGAAGCTACACCCAGGTAAGGCTGATCCCTGAAACATGGAAGGTGATAGGCTTCCACCTCTGCTTCTGCAGAGCCCAGCGTTCCCCAGCTCATGTAAGTGTTTCTGGGGGTGGTCACAAGGAATAGAGTTATTTAAGCCCTGCACTCACACTGGGACCCCCTTCTCTTCCCTTTTTGTCTATAGGGAGACGAGGGCCGTCTGTGAAAGGGAGCAATAATGTGGCTGCAGCACAAAATTTCCCTCTTCCTACAACAAGGTGTCGGCCGTGACTGACAGGGTTGTCAGGATGGACTCCCCATCCTTGCTTGAGGAGCTCCAATCCATTAGGGAAGAGGTGCAGGCTTCTATCTCGGCACTGCGGGGTTTTGCTGCAGCTTCCGGGCCTTCCCCTCCGTAAGAGAGGAAGCTCCAGGATTGTGACTCTGTGGATCTCATGGAGGCTGCCAGAGCTCAGCATTAGAGGACGGCGAAGATATTGCCGCTGTTGCCTCTGTCCAGACACGAGAATCTGGACACTACTATTTTTCCACGGAGTCCATGGGTGCATTGGTGGACACTGTCCATTGTACCATGGGAGTAGAGGTGGTGGAATCCCCTTCTTCTGTGTAGGACTAAATGTTCAGAGGCCTGAAGGCTAAGCGGCTCACCCCATCCGAGTGGATTGGAGGGGGATGACTTTGTCTGGGAGGTCCCGAAGGTGGACATCCAGGTGGCCAGGGTAGCAATCAGCTGCTATTGTAAACCCATTGTGCATGCCCTTGACACACTGTTGAGGCTAAGCAGCAGGAGCCTCAGTCACGGGCTGGATGGGAGACCTCATGAGAGACCCAATGGGAATCTCTATGGAAGTCTCTATAAAGTCAATGGGACTTCTAACATGAAGGTCTATGGCAGTATTCCATTTGGGAAGCTTAGCATATAAGACCGCGTTGCCTTTTGAAGATTCCTCCCGGTTGAAGGACCCCCTCGTTCGTAAAATGGAGAGTGTCCTCAAAAAATCCTGGGAGGCGACAGCTATGTCTTTAACGGTGTACATTTCCTCTACATGTGAGCAGGTCTCTCTTTAAGTGGCTCACCCAGCTGGGAGAATTCATCCTGCAGGGTACTCCCAGGGAGGAGCTTTGGACTCCATTCCACTTCTGAGACGTGCTACGGGCTTCCTGGCCGATGCCTCTGCTGAGTCATTCTGCGTTGGCACCAGGTGCGCAGTGTTGGCTAACACAGCTCGCAGGGCAGTGTGGCTTACAAGGTGGAATGGGGAGGTCACGTCTAAGCTCCAGCTGTGTGGCCTCCCTTGCAAAGGGCATTGGATGACATCCTGGAAAAGGTGTCAGACCGGAAAAGGTGTCTCCCGGAACAGGAGCCCTTTCGGAGGCAGTCCTTTTGGCCTGAGCGCAGCCAACCCTCCCAGTCTAAAGGGAAGGGTAAGTCTGGTCGCTGGGCATTCCAGTACCGGAACAAGACCCATAATATCTTGCTCCCCCAGCAGCGGCATCACCAGCCGCCCCTAAACAAGGTCGCCTTCCCCATTGAGGAGCGTCTCCTGCGGTTTCTGCCACAGTGGCAAGCAATCTCCTTGTGCCTTTGGATCCTCTCGACCATTTGGGAGGGTCTACGCTTGGAATTCGAGAGCCAGCCCCTCCGTGTCTTCGAGTCCTCTCCCTTCCTCAGGGAGACTCTCGCACGGTTTTTCTTGTCGGGTCTGCGACACCTGTGGGATTCGGGTGTGGGGTCCCCGGTTCCTCCTGGAGAGGAGGGCCAGGGGCGCTACTCCAGGTTGTTGTGGACCTCCAGAACGCGTATTCTCATGTCCCCATTCACCCGTCCCACAAGCGCTTTCTGTGATTCACGATCTCCGGGGCAGGCGGGACAGTCCATTCTCGGCTTAATGTGCTGCCCTTTGGGATTTCGTCGGCCCCAGAGGTTACCAAACTCATGGGGGAAGCGATCACATTCATCCAGACCCAGGGGATATGTATGCTTCCCTATTTAGACGACATGTTGGTGGTGGCTCCTTCGGCAGTGCTTCTGCGCACAAAGGTCTCCAACACATTGGAGATTCTTCAGTCCCTGGGATGGGTACCCAATCTTCGGGAATCGGAACGGGTGCCTGCAACCCGACGTCAATTTTTGGGAGTCTTGCTGGCCTCCTCCAGACAGACCTCGTTCCTTCCTGCGGCATATCAGCTTTTGCGCCACGTGAATCTGACCCACTTCCGGGCAAGGGGGTCGCCCTCCTTGCGGGAAGCAATGTCCCTGTTAGGGGCCATGATGGCCTGCATTCAGTCAGTAACATGGGCTCAGGCTCCTTCCCGACTGCTCCAGGAACACATACTGAGTTCCTGGGACAGACGTCGGGATTCCTTAAACTCGCAGATCCGGACCCCGGGGCGGGGGGTAACCTCGCTTTCCTGGGGATGAATCCCAGACACCTTCCTGTGACCTCAGTTCCCACTGATGCCAGCGGGTCCGGTTGGGGCACGATGGTAGTTCGCACACCGTTCCAGGGGATTTGGAGTCGCTCGGTCAGTCGCCAGTCTTCAAACTTCTGGCAGGGGAGGAAGCGCTTCTTGCTGCAGCTCACGTTCTCCGGGGTCATCATGTCAAGGTCCTGTCAGACAATGTGACTATGGTTGCTTTCTTGCGGTACCAAGGCGGTACTCGTGGCTTACGCTTGCAGGGGCTGGGAAGACTGTTCTTTTTGTAGGCAGTACGCCATCTTCTCTCCTCCTCGGCAGTACATCTGAAGGGAATGGCCAATGTACAGGCAGATTCTTGAGCCGCACGGAGGTCCACCCAGGAGAATGGTGCTTCCATTCGGAAGTATTTCGCTCTCTTACGGACAGGTGGGGTGTCCTTTCGATCGACCTGTTCGCTTTGGGCTCGAATACAAAGGTGCCAACCTTTTTCTCCCTGACGCGGTTGGACCATCCTCGGGGGCTGGACGCTTTTGCCCATCCCTGGGACTTCCGGTTAGTGTATGCATTTCCTCCAATCCCGTCACTTCCCAAGACGTTGCAACGGATTCGGGCGGAGGGGGTGACACTATCCTGGTGGCTCCCCTGGGGCCCAAACTGGCGTGGTACGACGCCATCCGAGACCTGGGCCTGGAGGGACCGATTATGTTAGCCCAGTCTCAACCTACTGTCCCAGGGTCCTCTGTTTCACCTGGGCCCTCAGTGGCTCATTCAGGCGGCCTGGCTGTTGCGGCCGGGATCCTGAGGACCAAGGGTCTCTCCCAGGCAGTGATCCGCACGCTTCAGCAGAGCAGGAAGCCTGTGACAAACACTATTTACGGGAGGGCTGGAATCAGTTCCTGTCCTGGTGTGCTCCTTCCATCCCGACCATGCGTCATCCTAATGTGGCCCAACTCTTGGATTTTTGCAGCGTAGCTTGGATTTGGGGCTTCGGCCGAGCACTCTTTAAGTCCAGAGGTCGGCACTTGGGGCTGTTTTTGCCCAGGATCTTGCTTCCCATCCGTGGCTCAAGCAGTTTTTTACTTCTGCTTGGGGGTGGCGTCCCCGGATTCGGCCTTCTGTCCCTCCCTGGGATTTGATGCTTGTTCTCCAAGGGCTTGCTCGAAGTCCCTTTGCATCCTTGTCTGCTGCATCCCTTACGTCTCTCTCACAAGGTGGCGTTTTGGTGGCCATCACTTCTGCTCCAGAGTTGGAGAACTGCAGGCACTCTCTGTCTAGGCTCCGTGCCTCGTGGTGTCCGTTGTTCGCATTACGCTTCGGTTGCATTCATCTTTTCTTCTGAAAGTTGTCGGCTTTCCATCAGTCCCAGGATGTGGTTCTGCCTTCAATTTGTCAATCTCCTGCTAATGCGGCTGAGGCCGTGTTTCACTCCTTGGATGTTCGTCGGACTGTCCTCCTCTATCTCCGAGAGTCTGCTTCCTGGAGGTTACATCAGAACCTGTTTGTTCGGCTTTTGGGAATAATACAGGGAAGGCTACCCAGGCTACCATCACTTCCTGGATCACGAAGGTGATCTGTGAGGTCTACGTCGCTCCGGTCCTTGCTCCTCCGATGGGGTTGTAGCTGCTGCTACTCCCTGGACGGAGCAGGCTGGAGCTTCATCGGAGCTGATTTGCAGAGCGGCTACGTGGTAGCCTCTCCTCACTTTTTCTCGCCTCTATAGGTTAGATCTGTCCTTCAGTTGGGATCTGTCCTTTGGTAGGAGAGTCCTACAGGCAATGGTCCCACCCTGAGGAGTATCGGTGGTATTCCTCCAATGCTGTCGTGGAAGGCGAATGGAGAAAACTGAATTAGTCCTTACCGGTAATTCCTTTTCTTGGAGCCTTCCACGACAGCATCAGTTTCCCCCCCTTGTTGTTGTTTGATTCCGGTTTGTATCAGATAATCCATGGCTAAGGGTGATCTTGGTAATACACTGGAGTATGGAGGAAGGGGAGGGGCTTTTAACCTCTCTGTGTTCCTGTCCCCCAATAGGGCGTGGACGACATCCTCCAATGCTGTCGTGGAAGGCTCCAAGAAAAGGAATTACCGGTAAGGACTAATTCAGTTTTCACCACTAAACCAATAAAAATATATATAAACACTGAACTTTGGTTTCAACGTAATTTTACCTGGACAAACATTGCTAGATCATTTGTACCACACAATGAACGCTAGAAACACAATTCTTTATAAACAATGATGGAATTTAGTATTTAGTTCTAATTTTTTTCTCACTTGAATTTTTGTTCTTGTTTTCCTGTTCATTGGATAGTTCAATTAATGTTTTCATTGAAAATATCAACTAAGGCTCTTTTTATACGGCTGTCTGGGTGGAAAAGTAAAAAAATAAAAAGTTATGGCTCTTGAAAGAAGGGGTGGGTGAGGACTAGGGCTGTGGAGTCGGTAAGGGTAGGGTAACACTCCTTGTGGCTAATGCACGCGCTAAAAACTTAGAAACTTTTGCTGCAGCGTATAGCGCTAACGCTATGCGCTGCCAGGCAACGCAGCCCCATAGAAACCCGCTGTTTACCTTAGCAGCTGCTCCACACAAAGCATCAGGAAGTGCACTTTTCAACAGCCCACAGGAAACGTGTCCTCCAACGTTTTCCTGTGTGCCGTCCAAAAGCACACTTCCTGATGCTTTTTGTGGAGCCGCTGCTAAGGTAAACAGTGATTTCTATGGGGCTGCGTTGCCTGGCAGCGCATAGCGTTAGCGCTATACGCTGCAGCAAAAGTTTCTACGTTTTTAGCGCATGCATTAGCCACAAGGGCTGACGCAAGTATGACCCTAGCCTAAGCCAAACATCCAGCTCAGACTCCCACCTCTCCAATTTCCCTAAATCTGACTCCAACACCAACTCCCACCAAAATGGACACTGACACCGACTCCACAACCATGGCTGTGAAGTCAGTAAACCAATTTGACTCCATGATTCCGAATCCACAGCTCTGGATGAAAATTTTTCTGTGGTGGAAAGGAGTTCATGTTTGGAAGATCTTTCAGGTGTATTTGAAGCAAACTTAGTTTTAGATTAGTGAGCCAAAGATACAGTACATAGTCACAAAAAGGTGCATACCATTGCCTCCAAGGTTTTTCTCGAACATCCATATAAGTCTGAGCCTTGGCACATCCAATTGTCTCCCACATTTGAAACCTTCAGGCAGCAATATGCCTGCTGTCACCCCACTATCACTGGAGATTCTCCAACCCCCCACCCTAGTGTCTCCACAACCCTAATTTGTCCTCGCTATCCTCTGCGGCTTGGCCAGTATTGTACCTAACTGCAGTGAAGGCAGAGGACTAGCTTTTATCTTAATTGTTTCCACCTAACCTAATGATTTCATGACTCCTAGGTGGTTCCTGCAGAAATTGGGAGTCGTCTTTATATCGCCAAACGGACCATCGACGTCTCTCAGCGAAGCTGTTGTTTCTGTGGTGAGTGATGAAGCCTTACAGAAAGTTGTCTTTATTTGCTGCTGATATCTGCCTCTCTATTGCTATCCCATGCCTTGTATGAATTAGCTCTATGAACATTTTTTGTGTGTCTCAATCTATCTCCTTTTTACTTCATGCCACCAGTATATTGAGACGCTGCTCGCAGGGGGTCAACATCTACTGGTGTTTTTGGAGTGTTCCTCCTCTCCGAGTTGTCATAGAGTGTCCCCTGCTGCTCATGAGTGGGTCCGACACATGATGTCCGCTGTTCAGTCTGGAGCAATCCCAGACATCCTTATTGTACCTGTTGGCATATCCTATGATGTTTGTCCAGAATCTGCCGGCACTGGTAGAGAGGTCAGTCTGTACCGATATATGAGATGTTCCTGGCTTTTCCCCCTGTTCTCCTTGTAACATCTGTCTTGTTCTGACAGCTGGCATCTCTTCTGGGTTTGTGGTGGTTTCTCACGTCTGCCTTTTGTCCCTGGTCCCGCTCTCTGGGTTGTGCACGTGTGGATTTTGCTCAGCCCTTTTCACTACAGGTTGGTCTTTGTGCTTATACATTTATTCACTTCGTACACTGTGAGCTGTATCCAGTGACACTACACAAAGGAAATCTTGAATAATGGATGATTTCTGAGAAAGGAATGAACATACACATGTGAATTGTCAGTAAGCTGGCTTCATCTGTGTTTCTCTTAGGATGTTAAGGGTTTGACAGTTTTCACTATTGAATAATTTTTGGTGAACCCTAAAGATGAGGTCTGACATGTAAGTGTATGTTGTAAGCATAGCCACTCGCTGTAACCCTTTTGGATCCAGGTCACGCCTCCCTGGATCTGGATCTGTACCAGGACTGGCAGTGATGAGACTGCAGCAGTCACTGGAACATGATTTCAATGTCTTTACTGACACTTGACCACAGCAGCCAGTCACAGGCCTTTGTAGTCAGGTGACCAAGGAACAGGAAGTTATGGCTTCTAGTCTTGGTGCAGACCATCACAGTGGCTGTACTGGATCCAAGGGGGTATTGTGGCTGGGCATGCCTGTTTTATTGTTTTAAAAATAAATATGTTGTTTGAAAAACATTTTTTACATATCAGAAAAGCCCTTTAGTGATTAGGACCGGGCTGAGGAGTCGGTAAGCCAAATCTCTTCCTCAGTTTCCCTAAAACTGACTCCAATTGTACCAAAACTCTGTCTCCTCAATTTCCCTGAAGCTGACTCCATCAAAATGAATACCGACTCCACAGCCCTGATTAGGGCATCATCGTTCTGTCTTTTACCAACTTTAGTGGGGCACTGAGAAGCCCCCCATGCACAGATGAATAACTGAAATCTACAGGTTCGGACAAGACTTATTTGCCACCTGTGGCCAAGTTTAGTCTGCTCTGGCTTTGACAGTCACCCTAAGGCTGGTTTCACACTTGCGTGTTTTGCAATCAGTTTCTATCAGTTTTTAAATGGATGGACACTGATCCGTTTTTTGTCTACTGATTTTCAGTGGTGACTGATTCGTCTTGCATATGCATTCAGTTGTCACTGTTTTGTCACAGCATATTTTTCACGACCCCAAAAATGCAAAATGTTGCATTTTTAGGCTCACATTAAAAATATGCAGACAAACGGATGCTCACAGATCCGAGACTATACGTCATTAATTAAAATGGAAGTCTATGCAAAACGGATCTGTTTGCTTCTGTGTGCACGATCCGATTGGTGGACTGAGCATGCTCAGAAGCAAGGTACAGCTCCTTCCATCCCTATCTCTGGTGACTGAAGACGGATCCATTAAAAAACGTTCCATGAACATCCATTGGTATCTGTTTGCACAGATCTGTGGGTGTCCATGCATATCCAGGGAGTTGCATGAATTTCATGCAAGCAAATGGATTGGAAAATATGCAAGTGTGAAACCAGCATGAACTTTCACCTCTATGAGGTTGATGAGATTACTCTGAAGCTGTCCCTTTCTCCTTCGCCTCATTGGGGGACACAGACCGTGGGTGTTATGCTGCTGTCCACTAGGAGGCGACACTAAGCAGAATCTGCAAAAGAGTTAAGTGGCTCCTCCTATGCAGTTATACACCCCTAGAACAGGAAGTGCTTCTCCAGTTTTTGCTTAGTGTCTAGGAGGCACACACAGATTTTTTTTAGTGCTCCTAAAAAACTTCCTTTTTGAATTTTTTTCTTCAAGAAGAAGAAAAGTGGGTCTCTGACGAGACTCCCGGCATGGTCCCTCCTCGGCCCCCCACTGTTGGGGGCGCCTGGTTGAGGTCGACTGGTCCCCCTAACATGCCGCTCCCTCCTCGGCCCCCCAATGTTGGGGACGCTGGGTTAAGGTTGAGACAACGACCCTCCCTCCCCATTTCCCCACTGTTGGGGTTACTGAGTTGAGGTCGAGGCGAAGGACAAGGCACCTGACGGTGGAGCAGCATCCCTCCCTAAATACCCCTTTGGGGTTCATTTAGGTCGAGACACCGCAGGTAGAGCCTCTGGTGCAGCAGCTCGGACCTGCTCTAGGCACCCAGGAGTCCCCAGCTTTGCTGAAGATTCCTTACCCCTCAGCGGCAGCCTGCTGGCCGCAGTACCAGGGCACACAGCTCTGCTGTGTACCTCCTGAAGGGGCCGGGGGACCAACAACGGGGCAACCAGCACTAGCAGGGACACAGCTTGCCTGTGTCCCTGCAGCAGCCAGCACTAAGGGCTGTATCCTGGTGGTTACAGAGGACCCAGTACTCTGGGTCCTCTGCAGGGGCTATTATAGCAGAGGGAGATCTTTCCCTAGCAGGGACACAGCTTGCCTGCGTCCCTGCAGCAGCCAGCAGGGCTGCACTTTGATGATCCCAGAGGGTCACGCTGGGTCCTCTGTGGGGGCCCACATCCCGCCACCGCTGTCTGCCCAGGGGGTCCGGCGGGGTCTGGTTTAATTCCGGACCCCCCCCCCCCCCCTGCACCTCCGCGCCGCCCTGGCGACATTTGCGGCCGCAGGTCTCAAATTTAGGCCGCGGCTTCGGCCTACACCGAAGCCGCCGCCTTCTCCACGCCCCCGGCCCGCCCCCCCGGATGACGAGGATGACGCTGCCAGCGTCATAGCAGGGGGCGGGCCGGAGCACAGAGGGCGCGTTTTTCACAAGGACCGCGCTCTTTTTTGCTCAGCGCCCCGCCCCCCTCCCTCCTCACTCACATATCTCGGTGGCCATTATCAGCCAGCCAGTCTCCGGGGGGCACAGGATGAGGATGACCCCTCTCCTATAAGCAGCGGTGGCCATTAAAGGACACAGGCACTGCTCCTGTCACCGCAGCTGCCAGCCTTGAGCCACTGCACACAGCAGCCACATATACGGGCTAGCCTGTGTGCGGACACTGTGCACACACTACACAGACAGCTGACACATGTCATGAACACACATGTAGGTCAGCTGTCCCGTGTGCGGACAGTCACGTGCCCACACCTTGCTGGCATGGCGGTACATATGCACAGCCAGCAGGGGGTACAACGAGCACTAGGCCCCCCACAAACATTGGGAGCCCAACAGTGCTTCCTCCCTGCCGTGCCCTTCAAGGCACACCAGTGCAGCCGGGGCTTTGGTTTTAGGAGTCCTACAGTGCCTGCAACAAAGGGAAGAGGGACACACGGCAGAGCCTGCCATGCCACAGAGGTACGGCCGGTCTGCAATGCCCCCCATCATTCTCTGGCTTCTCCAAAAGCCATGGCTCCGCATCCGCTATGCGGGGGTACAACGAGTACAGCACGGCGGGGGGGACACGCACAGCGACTCTGGAGAGTACAATGCGCAGCTTCGCTGTGCGGCAGTTTCCAACGAAAACGGCAGGACAATCAGTGTAACTGCCTCTACAGTAGTAATCCGCGCACGGGCCACCGCACGTATTGTTTTTTCCTAACACCGTGCCAGATGCAGGTACCTGTTGGTACACTTGTCCAACCTTATGGCTTTGCCCTGGGGGAGCTGGGTTGAAGCGTGACAAAAATGCCTATTCCTTGGTCCCTCAACGTTGGCGGAGCCCAGTTACTATTCCAACGGCTCAAAATACTCGTCCATCAGACCCCTCCCCAGGCCCCCACACAGTTGAGAGGACTATGGTGGTGGAATTAAGAGTTTGTCTCTCACGTTTTTACTTGGCCCTCCATTGTTGGAGTGCCCAGTGGAAGTTGATGTACTCTACATTTACCTGACAATGGCAAGGGTCCCAGGACCGTTTGCCAATTCTCTCCAAATCCCACAGCTGGAGTTCTGGTAGGCGGTGATGACAGTCAAGTCTCACAAGGCTCAGGCTGACACACCGTGACCCGCAACTGCACGAGTAATTTAGCTACGGGTCTCTGGAACCTAAGACCCATAGCACACTCCCTTCTCACCTCCCCACCGTTGGAGGCGCTGGGTCGTGGTCGAGATTACTATAAACCATACTCCTTCCTCGACTTCCCACTGTGGGGGACTCGGGTTGAAGCTGTGACGGCCCAAGGCCTGGTCGGCCTCCGTCCCCAAACTACAAAAACGAAACTCGGGGTCGCAGAACGTGGAATATGAGCCCTGTCGCCAATCTCCTCCCTATACCTATATTAGGTACTTGGGTTGAGATGACACGTGCGAGCACTCTGCACAGCCCGCTTCAAAGCTGGTCTTTGCAGACCCCCGACCGCATTAACCAATGGAGGGCCCTTCTGGACCCCGTATGACCGTGGCCCGAACACTCTTCCACGCAATCTGTCCCTTCTCGACTCGGGAGTCAAAAGAGGATACTCACGGTGGGATAGCGCTCGCTGTGTGCTGCGCAGGACACTGGCGATTGAACTATCGCGAGCACAGCCTCCGGTTTCGGCCAGCGCTGCTCATGACTTCCGGCTCCGCGCCGGGCCTCTGCCTTTCCCGGGTCCCGCGAATAACGCGAGGCCCTGCCTTCGGCCTAGATGTGACATCACTGGCTTACCCGCCCTCTGTCCGCCCTTCGTCCGCCAGGCCCACCCTCCTGACGTCGGAGCCTCCGAAGTGACAGCTCGGGGTGGGCCAAGGCCAAAAAGGACTGAAGCGCAAAGACTACAAGGCTTTTTTTTTTCCCAACCTGAAGTTGGCAATGGCTATTCTACATTTCAGCAGTCTCCCATATCTGGATGACCCTTTATCAATGCATAACTTTCAAGGTCTGCGAACAGTGGCATTTACACCGTGCTCATTGAGAAGACTTGGTAGGATCGACCTCCACAGGTCTACCGCAATTCCAAGGCACATGCTGCAGCACAGCACACGCATTCCAGGAGCCCCAGCTCTGCTGCATACTCCTGACGGCCACATGCTACAGCATCACGTATGGAGTCTCAGCCGTATTGGATGCACAGCATCGCAGGAACACGGCGGCCTTTGGTTGCACATCCACAGCTATAATCAAATTTCCCCAGACAGGACACGGATTCTTCGTCTGGGAACCCACAGCCTCAGTCAGAGGTCTCTCCAATCCTTCACAACTGCTATAAGAGTCCTAGACCACATAGAAGCAGCTTGGAAGTCTGTTCCATTGGTTCAGCTGAATCGCCGGTCTTTGCAATTATCCATGCTTAGGTGTTGCACGAGAACAGGATGGGGTGCGATGTACCCCCATCACAATGCACATGGCAGTAGCCTTGCCCTGTCTCGAAGATGCCCCTCAATCTACGAACATTCGTGCAGTATCTCTAGTACTGAAATCATTCTCCTTCTGGCATTCGAACATGTCCAGATACAGTCGGACAATGCCACAACTGTGACATATGTCAACCACCAGGGTGGAACCTGCAGTCTCTAAGCGATGACAAGTTCACCACATCCTTTATTAGGTGGAAACCTTGGAACACTGTACTGCCAGTTGTTCTCATACCACGTCTGGGAGGCTGATTCTCTAATCCACCAAGGGATGGACCCAGGGGATTGGCCCCTTTATCTAGAAGTCCTCTGTTGAAACGCCAACGCCAGGACACCACAGATATGGACCTGATGGAGTCACGCCTCAATGTCACGATCCCGGCCTTACTGGCCTGATCTCAGGATCCACAGTCAGTGGGACAGACGCACTAGTCCAAGCCTGGACCGGTATCCGTCTCTCCTATATTCTTTCCCCACTAACAGTCTGGAATATCAAACGGGAATGTCGCGGGATCGTCTTCGCGGTCTCAGATTGCCCACACGCGCTTGCTGCGCAGACTCGTCCAATTTATAGCAGCAGTACCAGGACGTCTAACAGACAGTCCAGACCTGCTCGATCACGGCCAGTTCTCCATCAAAATTCCTCTCATCCAAGGTTACTAGCGTAGCCTTTGAGACCTAGAATTTAACCCAAGAGGTTTTTTTCACCAGGATATTGTGACAACCGTAGTCACAGAGAGGACACCAGCTTTATCAGCGATATCCGATCACACGCGTAATCGTTTTTAGTTTGTTGCCTGGGGCACCTCTAGGGGTCTTTCCCCTTGGCCCTACTTCATGCCAGGGACTCTCCATTTCTTCCACTCAGACCTGGACTTAGGTCTGTCCTTAGGGTCTCTTACACAGCAGGTTTTCAGCTGTTTTTCACTCTCTTACAAACACGTCTTGCCACCAGACTTCTATGAACTCCTTCCTTCAAAGGGTCTGCTATTTAAGATCCATGCAACAAGACTACACCCGTGAGGACCATGAACTTGGTCCTCACGGCACTACAGGAACCACCTTTTTCAGCCTCGATGGGATATTACCTTTAACATCCTCATCCAAATAGTAGTATGGTTCGGTGGCATTTATTTGTCTCTGCTGTAGTGTCGGCACTTGCAGCCGTCTCATGTAATCTTCTTTTTTTCTAGTCTTCCATCTGGACATGCTTGTCCTATGGCTGGTTCCATTATTCTTTCTAGGGTAGGCTTACTCCTTCCACCTACATGAAGACATCTCTCTGCCATCACCGCGCCCGACTCCGGTCTGTCCGGTTGCGAAGGACCTACATATGCGGGACCTTGTCAGGGCCCTACGCGTCTAGGTGCCCAACACAGCGCCCTACTAAGAAGTCGGATTCTCCTTTTATCCTTCTTCCAATGGGCCGACATAAAGGCACGTCAGCCTCTACGGCTCCCCTAACCGGGTGGTTTTCTGTAACCATCCAAGACGCTTATACCTTCGAAAACTCATCCCTTCCGGCAGGTCACGGCACATTCTACTATAGCCGTGGAAGTTTGGTAAGAAGTATCGGCGAAACTGGTGTTTTAGGCAGCCAAAAGGTCAGCCTACACCCATACCCAAGCCACTATAGTGCTTGCACTCAGTCCTCGACAAATGCAGGTCTGTGTACACGTGCTCTCCAGGCGGCAGCAGCCCGCCTATCGGTGCATAGTTCTTCACTGACTATGTTCAGTGTCTCTAGTTCCATTGCTATTTCCCACCCAGGGACTGCTTTGGGACGTCCCACGGTCTGTGTCCCCCAATGAGGCGAAGGAGAAAAGGAGATTTTTTTGTGTACTCACCGTAAAATCCTTTTCTCTTAGCCTCTAATTGGGGGACACAGCACCCATCCTATTGCCCTTGTGGGCCTTTTCTACAGTTCTTGCATAGCTTCTCAGCTGTTACATGGTTAACATGTTTACACATGTTTGCCTATTATCACTCTGTTAACTGTTGACTGGTTAAACTTGTGCCTGTTTAGTTCCAGGCCTTGTAGTACTGTGAGCCTGTTTAGTTACAGGCCTTGTTATACGATTGTTACTTCGTTAACCTCACTGTTTTCCACATGCGCCTGCTTAGTTACAGGACTTGTGGTACTAGTATTACTCTGCTAACTCTTGACAATTTACACACAGGCCTGTCTGGCTCAGGCCTTGTTACTGTTATTACCTTGTTAACTATATTGTTTACACAGGTTGCCTGCATTGACTCCTGTGTCACTGTTATTGTCTGTTAGCTCTCCTACTGCTTTAGCACAAAACTGGAGAAGCACTTCCTGTTCTAGGGGTGTATAACTGCATAGGAGGAGCCACTTAACTCTTTTGCAGATTCTGCCTAGTGTCGCCTCCTAGTGGACAGCAGCATAACACCCACGGTCTGTGTCCCCCAATTAGAGGCTAAGAGAAAAGGATTTTACGGTGAGTACACAAAAATCTCCTTTTATAGTACAATCTCATTAAATTCTTCCATTAGATTAATCTATTGATTATATGGGATGTTTTTTGATGGTCAAGGTAAAGCATCTAATTCTTTGTTAGATATTTTAAGTGTTTCTTGAGGCTGAATTGCTTACTTGGTCGATATTAACCAGGGCTGTGGAGTCGAAGTTGGTGCCTATTTTGGTGGAGTCAGAGCCTGAGTTGAGTCTACTCTACATAATAGATTAAGTACAGTAGGTCAGTTAAGAATGTGCTGAATATTATTATAAATTGTTTTTTTCTAAATATCTTCATTTTATCACAATAATGATTAAAACCTGATGTTCACATTGTACTATAATAAGTTTATCACTTAAAGTGAACCTGTCAGGTTGCGCTACCCATCTAACCTATCCTGTCCCTGCACCTTCCTATCTGATCCCTAACCATCACTGTCTGAGCTAAAGGGACCCTATAATGAGGGAGAAAAATAACTTATATACTTACATACAGTCTCCAGTTGGAGACTGGAACGGCGTCCTCCGGGCTCCATTCTCCCTTCCTCGCTGTGCCTCCGCACGCCCCCTGGGCGTCCCCATTCCGTTTGGGCTGTGCCACCTCCTATTTGAAATGCCTGCCTCTTCTGATCATGTGATGCCCGGGTCGGAACGTCATATCCGGCCAGGTGCATTGTGGGGCTAATCACATGGTACAGCCGGGCTCCAGCGCATGTTGAAGCCGGCCAATACCACGTGATCAGCCCCACCACGCATCGGGCCGGATATGACGTTCCGACCCGGGCATCACATGATCAGAAGAGGCAGGCATTTCAAATAGGAGGTGGCACAGCTCAAAGGGAATGAGGACGGGAGAATGGAGCCCGGAGCACGCCTTTCCAGTCTCCAACTGGAGACTGTATGTAAGTATATAAGTTATATTTCTCCCTCATTATAGGGCCCCTTTAGCTCAGAGAGGGATTGTTAGGGATCAGATAGGAAGGTGCAGGGACAGGTAGTGATAGGGTTAGAGGGGTAGCGCAACCTGACAGGTTCCCTTAAACATGAGCCTAGTAAGAGGGAGTCAGAGTCAGGGAAATTGAGGAGTCTGAGTTGGTGGTTTGGCTTATCAAATCCTCATCACTCATATCTGGTCCACTCAAAGTAATCATCGTATCTGTTGCTGTCTGAATGTTGGATCGACGGCCGACATAAGGGTATGTGCCCACAGGACGTTTTTACAGCGTTTTTGCTGCGGTTTCTGCATGCAGTTTGCCATTGGTGTTATGGTAATGTATGCTAATTTGTTCCTGTGGTTGGGATTGCCAGCAAAACCAATGTGTTTCACAGAAACGCTGTGCACACACATTGGTTTTGCAAGTGTCAAGAACTGTCAAATCCCCGCGGTTTTGCTGCGGATGGGAGAGAATTGACATGTTCTATTTTTCCTCCAGTTTTGCTGCAGCCAATGGCAAAACTGCTGGAAAAAGGCATCATCAAAAATGCAGTAAAAATGCACGAAAAACGCAATAAAACCGCAGGACCTGAACGCAGCAAGTCTCCTGTCAAGGACTCTAGGATCCTTGAAACCAGGATCGGTTTTGCTGTGTTCAGGACTGCTGTGAAAATGTCCTGTGGGCACAGAGCCTAAACCTGCAAGGTGTTTTTTTTTAGCTTCAGAAAAATATAGACGCCTGAGAGCGCCAGGGCAGAATGATTCAGACGGTTGTCTGTCGTGGTCATTGTCACCTTTTTGAATGCTATATCTTCACGGCATTTTTGTTGGTATCTTAAATGCTCCAAAACAATGGCCTGGGTATAAAATGAGTTTCTGTTTCAGGAGTATATAAACAACTACACTTCACTACACTCTGCACCTGTCCCTTGCCTGCGGGAGGCTCTCCTGCCTCGAATTCTGGGTACCAGGTAATAAAAATGATATTGAGCTGCATATGAGAGCAGTACATATAGGAACTACCTGTTAGCGTATTAAATGGGTATTGCTGTCTTACTAAAGTGCTTGGCATATCGTTAGGATGCACCATTGCTTTATTAAAGACTGCAATGCCCATTTGGGATTTCTTCCTCTTTAAGATATCATGGCATGGCAGATTAACTCAGCTCTGTGGCCACCTTCGTTCTCAGCATTGGGAGGGGTTCCGGACATCCGATCCTTCTTATCAAAAAGTGATGGGATATCCTAGTCATATGCCATTATTTTGTAAGGCTGCTTTCACATTGGCAAATTTTGAATCCGTGAGCATACAGGAAAACCCTGTATGCCCACAGATTACCACGCAATAGGCAAACTGGATGGTGCAAGCAGCATCCATTCGTGTGCTTTTCATGGATCTGTGGGATCCATAATGACATAGCCCGGAAGTACGGAGTCGTCAGGATCCGGACTGTTCATGGCTTTCCATGCCCATAGGCACTCATTCTTAATTTTCACGTGGTGCCGCTGATTCGTGTGGATCCGCTGCGTTACGTTCATTTTCGCGGCGACCAAAAACTTAGCAAGATATGTTTTTGATCTACATGAAAACTGTTTTGCCACAGATCCATAAGGATCCGCGGCAAAACGATGACACAAGAATGCGACGGAAGTGTCTTCCGTCCCCATTAAAAGTAAATGGAGCCGAAAACTAAGTTATGGGCATCCTGTGTGTGGCGGATCCGCACGGATCAAAACGGCTGTCAGTGTGAAGGCCGCCTAAGTGGAGACCGCCCCATATCCTTATGTTGCAAGTGTTGACTAAATATATAGATTTTTGTCCTGAAAAAAAATTGCAGAAGTAAGGCTGTCTGGAGCCATTGCAGCAAATCATTTTGAGATATTTTTTTTCCAATGCCCTACATTCTGTACGAAATGAGGGGAATTTATGCAATAAGATCACTAGTAAGATAAGTAAAAAGCATTTCTTTTCTCTTGTCACAAGGAGAACATTTCATTCTAACCCATCTACAAGTATTTATATTTCCTCACTTGGGATTACACTTCAGAGATACTGTCTAAAATAATGAAGAATATTATTTCTTGGGTAAATAGGAACAGAAGAATTTTGTATGTGGTGGTCTTTAGTTCTTAAATAATTTCCATCTCTAAAAGCAAAATATTGTATTAATAACAAGTTTCCAAGTAACCAGACCAAAGTAGATACAAATATCTGGACACATGTACTGCACAGATGTTAGCTGGTCCTGATGTCGGTAGCATTTAAGCAGCTCATGGATTTAGATGGATTTAAGGGGGAATAGGTATAGATTGTTATTTGTACATTCAAGTACTGACATCAAGCATGATGGAGGGAGAATAGGGAAAAGGAAAGAGTTGCCCATAGGAGATTGTTGCTTTTGATCTTTACTACCATTATTTCTTTTGTTAAAGGCCTTTAACATCGGTGTTTTTGCTGATGTGCGGCAGATCTGGCAGATTTACCACATCTGACGCCTAACGGCGCCGATCGGACAAGCCCCATGCATTGTCTAGGGGCTTGCGGCCCGGTGTGGTTAAGATGGATTGGCGGGATCCGGCACTTGGGGCCGCAAAAAAAAAGCTGCAAGCAGCGGTTTTTTTTTTTCGCGGCCACAAGTTCCGGAGCTGCCGCACTGGACCGCACTTGCCGCACTGGACCACAAGCCCCATAGACAATGCATGGGACTTGCCGGATCTGGGCCGCAAGTCAGCCGTTAGAGCAGATGTGGCGCCACCTGCCGCAAACATCAGCAAAACACTGATGTGAAAGGGGCCTTAGTAATGGAAACATCAGTGTTTCTTGTTCGTCAATGAGTGACACAGATAAAGACCTTGGGTATATTTGCTATCATTATGAGGTAGAACCCAACATAATACCGTAAGTGTTAACGTTTCTTACAACCTGTACCATTGTGCAGATCCTGGCCAAAATCCGTTTTAGTTTAGTGTCCTTAGGAGACAGACTTTCCTGCGCTATTTTTAAAGAGAATATTTCATCAGTTTCAGCATGTTAAACTGGCCTCATCATGGAATGATGGCTGAAGAACTGATTAATTATTTTTTTATTTCTCTTCCACTATGTGTAGATATTAGCTTGTAAAGTTTAGGTCATAATTTATGTAACCTCTAACTGGGTATTACAGAGGTGTTTCTCTAGGGGGTGTACTTCATCCACTGCTTGAGGTTGGCCAATTATAATCAGGCAGCAGCACCCAGGGGAGAAAAGAAAACACATTCCTGTCCTCATTGATCTCTGCAGCTGCTTTGTAGAGATACAGCAGAGCTGAGTTATGTGTCATTACAAGCCCCACCAGTCTGTGTGGAGGGAGGATGAGAGCTGGCAGCAGTGTGAGATGAGATCTGGGTGGTCTTGTAATGATACATTACTCGGCTCTGCTGTATCTCTACACAGCAGCTGTGGAGCTATATAGCATAAGGCGCAGACTAACAAGATGCTGCTGCTTATTAGTGTTTAATCTCCCGACCAGTGTAGGATTCACAGCTACACTGTGTAAATGCCATAAACTCCATACTGCTAATTTTAAACATGTGCTGCATAGTGAAGAGAGTAGAAATCCCTCACATCTGTGTGTACTATGTATGGGAAACATCATAGTTTATAGTCTCCAGTAGCCTGAGACAACTGAAAACTAGAGCCTGCAAAAGAGAAAAGTGGAGAGATATACCAGATACAAGAGCCATGATTCCCTACAGGAAAAACAATTATTTTTATTTTGGTTTCACTGGTGATAACAGAATGAGGTTGGTAAAATTTCCATATCAACAAAAAATATTTCCCACCTCATTCATTGTTAGACTTCTAGAATAATAAAGGTTAAAGGGATTTTCCTGGGCAAGCTACCATAAGGGATTGGATGTGTAAAATATCACTCAGTACAACTTACCTACCGACACACATCTGTATCCAGCCCAGGAAGGAAAGATATTCAACCAGCTGCTAGACCTCTGCGGCCTGTGATCGACTGCACTGCTCAGGTTACTTTGAACAGCAGTTTATCCAATATAAAATATCCAATGCTCAAGACACCCGACCTCTATAACCAATCACAGGCTGCAGCGACTGACTGGTAACCTCTTTTATGCATGCACAGTTGTTGACGGGGCATAGTTGTGGAGCACAGTTTACTTATTGTGTTAGTTCTGCGCTGCTCATAAGTGGATGACAGACTACTAATGACTGTCCACTCATTATTATTTTTTTGTGTCACATACAGGAAAAGCATGTTTGATGAGATGGAACTGGATAGGGATCTGGCACCAGATGACGAACCTAAAGAAAACCTAATTAATGGATTTTTGCTGCATTCATTGAGAGGTAGTGCGAGCTACAGAAGATATAAGTTTTATTATATAACATGTGCTGCATGGACACTGGCTGCTCAGCCTATAGCTCGTGAGCTGAAGGTACATGCCATGTCTTTGGGATCACAGCCTTCGTGGTACCTTGATGTAATTTCTAACTTATTTGAGCAAGTGGGTACTTGGCTTAGATACACTGCCTGAGGCCACCTCTATGTAATGATATCCAATGAAGAAAATTCTGTCCCACATAACCTTGGGTCCCCCGGTGGTATGGTGGTGCAATGCTGCGGAACCCAAGTTTGTGTGGCTGGGGTGTCCTGCAGGTTATCACCAGGTGCCATTAATCCCCCAGCAGTTGTTGCAATGAGCAACAAGAAACTGGCTGCAAACGAAGACTACACGAAGATCTTGGACAGCCGAGAACTGCATCTCTGCCTGCGCTGCTTCTGATGCGATGGATGAAAGGAAAATGGCTGAAAAGATGGAGTTCTTGGCTGTTCGAGATGTTCATCTGCGCTGCCTCTGCAGCCATTTTCCTTTTACTCATCGCATCAACTGCTGGGAGATTAATTGCGCCCTGCCGGGATAACTGATCCACACAGCCTCAGGCCCCCCGCTGCATTACCCAACCTTGCCCCCTGCGACCCCATTTACAGTTTATCTAAATGCATAATTGCCAGTTCAGCACTGTACGCGAATCCCATAATGCACTCTGGCACTTTCAATTGTGCAGGCGTAGTTCGTGGCCGCAGGCGGAATTGCAGTGAGCGGCGGGCCGCCGGGAGATCGTCGCTCGTCGCTGATCTCCCAGTGGTGGCAGCCACTCATCTCCCGCTGCCCGGTGCGCGACCAATCAGCTGACCAGGTCAGTATTGCCGGGAGATTTAAAAATGAGTATCGGAATAGCAGTCAGCGACAGCCGCTCATCTCCCGCCGCCTGGAGGTCAGCAGCGTCCGCCGCCGAGATCAGTGGCGGAATAGCAGTAGGCAGCGGGCGGGCATTCTTAAATCTCCTGCCAATACCATGCTGCTCAGCTGATTGATCACAATAACAAAGGTCAGCACAGCACGACTTAACACACTGAATCCAGGTAGAAATGAGCGTTAACTGCGATACCTAGTGGAGGGAAGTGAAGCTATTTAAAGGATGAGGGAGTGGACATCTGAATACTAAGACACACACCTTCACCTCCACCCAAATGCTATGACTCCTCCAATTACAGCGGCAGCACACAGCATAGACTAGGGAAAAACACCCAGTTTAAACACAGCAGCAACACTAATGGATTTGCAAGGCAGACAACACATGACAGTACCCCCCCTTCTATGAGAGGTCTCTGTACTCATCGAGCTTGATCAGAAGGGGTCCGCATCTCGTGGAAGATGTTATGGGTGTTTAGCACTGGGGGCAGTTCGAGTTGGTACAACAAATGGTTTAAGATGGGCAAGAACCTAAACGGATCGATAACTCCAGAACTAGGAGCCCCAGCTGTACACCTTCTCCTGACGTGTGTAGAAATCACCCACACATAATAATCACCTCTCCGGTCTGGACCTGAACGTTTATTTCCAGTCATTCGATTACAGTCAGCAGGTACAGTTTTAGTAAGTCAAACAGAGGTCTCCCCGGATTCCAGGACTCCCTCTCTTGGGGTACACTGTTGGAACGACTGTCTTCCCCCGTCCTCTCTTCCTAGGACGACGTCTAGACCTGGCATGAACCTGAGCTTTACTCACATTCTTCTGTAATATCCTTGCCACCTCAGCTGATGATGCAGGAGTAGGCGTAATCAATACGGTATAGATTCCCCTCACAGAAAGTACCCCAACTAACTACCTCTCTGGCCTGCCAGTCTATCACCGGGTTATGCTTCAGCCAAGGAAGCCCAAAACTATGGGAGTATGAAGATTATCCAGAATGTGACAAGAAAGGAACACCTGGTGCCCAGGTTCACATTATGCACAACTTGGGAAATCACCTTCTGGCTAAGAGTAGCGGAGTCAATGGTGGAGATGAGAAAGGGTCTCGCTAATGCGCTACAAGCGAGGCTATGGGCCTGAGCAAAGTGAGAATCTGTAAGATTGACTCCTGCTCCGCTATCAACCAGTACTGGCACAGTCTCTGTTTAACCATCAACCAGCACCTTGTCAGACAGTGTGAATGGAGATTTAGCGAGGAAGGAAATATAGACCCTCCGGTCATCTCCTTCCAAACGACCCAATGTGCACGGCATCTGAGACTGTGGGACTGTCCCAGCTCGATGTGGACAAACCTTAACAAAATGATCAACTTGTCCACAATAGAAACAAGCTCCACCCACTTGATGACCTATAGTCACAGGAGGTTTAACACAAGTGTCCACCACCCCCAACTGCTACAAGCGACAAAGTTAGTCTCGGTCTCTCCCTCAGACGTCTGTCCAGCTTGATGGCTAAGGACATAGCAGACTCCAGTGACTCAGGTGCGGTGTACTGAACCAGGGTGTCTTGTAGTCAGGCTGACAGACCCAAGCAGAACTGACTCCTGAGGGCAGGGTCGTTCCACTGGGTGTCAATCACCCATCTCTGAAACTCTGATCATTATTCCTCCACAGCCCATATCCCCTGCTTGAGTTTACGGAGATTCGACTCAGCAAGAGTCACCCTATCAGGTTCACCATACACCTGAGCCAGAGCAGCAAAAAACCCGTCCGCCAAACGCAGGGATGGGGAGTTGGTCGGGAGGGTGAAGGTCCAGGTCTGGGGATCCCCCATAAGAAATGGGATTATAATCCCCACGTGCTGTTCTTCAGTTCCAGATGAACTGGATCAAAGCCTGAAATACAGTTTACAGGCCTCTCTGAACACCAAGAACTTCTCTGTTCCCCCAGAAAATCTATCAAGGAGACATATCTTGATTTCCTGTACGGCCTGGGCGTGAGCTGAAGCCAGATACCCAACAACTTTCTGCAACTGTTGCACCACATGAGTTCGCAGACAGGTGGACCTCAGCATAGTCTGCATCAGTTATGCAAAGGTATCAGCAGAGGAAGCCTGAGGCATGGTGGCTCAAAGAAAAAACTATATTTGTCGCAGTTAATGTCATTGGGTGGTATAACAGATAGAGAATCAGGAGGCAATATGGTAAAATGGGCAAGGTCGTTCACGGGACCTAGTCTGGCCCAGGACTTGAGGTCAGCAATAACATAGCTCAGCACAGCATGACTTTACAGCATGGAGTCCAGGTAGAAATGAGCTCTAACTGCAACACCTAATGGAGGGAAGTGAAGCTATTTAAAGAGAATCTGTCACCAGGTTTTTGACATCCCACTTACTGAGCTGCTTGCCATCATTTTGATAAATTTACTGTTTTCTCTGCTGCAGATTTAGCAGCTCATGAATGTGCTGGACAATTGAGTAGTTCTCTAATGATAATCTCCAACTGATTAAACAGTGATTTTATCAAAACTACACTGAGCAGCACATTAAGTGACACATTGCTGGAATCGGGGTCTCTGTCTCTACATTATGCTGCTCTTGGATATAATGGCAAAAACCTGGTGACAGATACCCTTTAACCCCTTCATAACCTATGATCTTGTATAACGTCATGGGCCGGTAAGGGGGGGTTTGATGTGAGCTCCGGCGCGAAGATCCGGGATCCGATCAGTGCTGTTAACCCTATGGATCCCGCCGTCTATCACTGACAGCGAGATCCAAAGGTGCAGTGGCGGGGAGCACTCTGTTCCCCGCCTGCATAGCCGATCCCGCGATATCGCGGGAACTCTGATGCTCACGTGACAGCCTGGGGTCTTGGCTAGACCCCGGAAGCTGTCACGGAGCACTTCCGGGTTGTGGTTGGCAGGCGCTGCCAACCACAACACGTCCGTGATTATGAGAGAAACAGATAAGCTGCAGTTCATCGGTATCTCTCAGAAGTGATCGGACAGTGGATCAGGGTGCCTCTCTAAGGGTACCGTCACACCTGGACATATTGCCGGCGATCACATAGGCGACGCACGTGCGCGCGCACGTATTTGTGTGTCGCCTAAGGTCGCCGTCGCCCATTTACACGGGGCGACAACTTAGGCGACGCTCGGGCAACAACCCGACCAGAAATTGCCTGACCGTCGCCCAAGGCCCAGGGGCGATCAAGTCGCTGGTCGCCGCTTCCGCGTCACATAGAGCCACCACATTAGCGATGTGGGTGTAAATTTGAGCCGCATCTCGGAAATAGGCGTTAACATAATGTTGTATGACGCCTTGAAGACGTGTGATTGGTCATTATTTAATGTGTCCTTGTTCGCTGCGCCACATCGTTACATGTACATGCATGTGCGTATTGGCTCGGTGCTTTATAGACAGCTCTCGTGTGATGTGTCGCGGATTTTTGCTATACGCATTGGCGTTGCCAAGAAAGCAAAACATGACGCTCGCGTGATGATTTATTTATTGTACAGTGAATTTGTACAGCGCTTTTATGTAATGTGTGTTGTGCTACTGCGTTGGCTAATAAAATCACTCTTGCGTTCTTGGTCTGGATAATATTGGAGCCTTGAAATTATGTGTGTGCACATATATATGTGTTTGCACTTATGTGGCCCATATGTATTGTTCACCTAAACATTTCCTTCTCCATGTGTGTGCAGAATATATGTGCAATGCAATACATGTATATGTGGGATAACACACACAGGCACCATACAGTGTCACCACAAAGGCCTGTCCCTAGGTCCCGTGCATATGTCCACAATGCTTATGTACCCCTTTAAATCTGAAATTATGTCACCATACCTTTGTGGTACACCATACTGGGACATGCTTCTCTATCCTGGGACCAATAATCACTTTTGAGGACACAAAAGATGTACTTGTGGTATCGTGTCAACCTTTCGTACATAATAATGGTATGGGGTAAAACCCCGTTACAGGGGTAAGAATTATTAAACATATACATTCATTCACAAAAGCACGTACAAGAGTACATGGTATAAAAAACACTTTTATTCCTAAAACACAGGATCAATATGGTCCATACAATTAAAATCACAAATACCATAAACGTGGGTAAAACAGTTTTTTTTTTGGTTTAAATCAAACATGGGGCAGAAGTGGATGGGCATCTTGAGGGGCAGAGGTGGGATGGTCCCGTTTGTAGGCCTCAATGAGGCGGTGTAATTGGGCCAGTTTGCCAGCCGCTTCTGCATGGGCCGCCTCCAGGTCCTGCAGGGATGGGCCACCTACAGAGAAGACAGAACATCAACATCAGCAACATGTTTAGGACACATAGCAAGTGTGTATTTACGTAGAAGTGTTTGCACTTACCAGGGGGCTGTGGAGCCACTATTTGGGGGGGGTGAGGATGGTGAGGGGCTTACAGCCCAATCCACCCCTTGGCTGGGATTATCTGTAATAAGATCAGCATACTGTATGTATATTTGTTAGGCCATAACAAAGGTCCCGACATACAAATTAAGGGGGAAAAAACAAGAAAGACAGATATAGTGCACAGTATATATGAGTAATAATGACATTACACACACCTTCTTGGCCGTTTGCGGGGTCCTGAGGGGACCACTGAGTGGAATTGGCCCCACTAGACAGCTCTCCTTCAAAGGCTGGGATGGAATCAGTCCTTGGGGTCCCCTCTGCGTCAGATGGTCTTGGCAAGTGGGGTGATGTGGGCCCTTCAGCATGTGGCGGCGTTCCTGCTGGTGGTTTGCCTGGTGACCCGGGTTGGTTCTGTGGTGGTGGTCCTCCCGCAGGGGATGGGGGATAGTCAGGGCTTCTTTCCCTACCTGTTGAGGGAACAACATACTTTGTCACAAGAACAACATGGCCAGATATGTGGGGACTGAATAAACAGTGCTGTTTGAAGTTCATTACGTCAGGATGAGTGAGATTGAAAGAATGGCAGGATACGCCAACATTATGTGGGTAGGGTAAACATATGACAATATGTGGCTAGGTAAAGTAGACATATTTAGAGGGGAATATAGGGTGTATGTGGATGAATCAGGTAGATGATCCTGCAGCTGCAGAGTCATGAAGAAGCTGTCACATACATTGGCCCTATGTATGTTGGGGTGTACAGTGGCATGTGCTGGCCTTCATATGTCTTTCATTACACAGAAGGGTATGTGTATGTATTGTCAGGCTACTCACCCCTCATCCGGGCAATCCTGTTACGCAGTCTGGTGATGCGTCCGGGTGTTTTAAATTTCAGATCTGCAATCTTTTTACAGATCTGCTTTGTGCTGCGCAGAACCCCCAACCTGCTTTCAAGACACCTCTGCACCCTCCGCAGGACATCCTGCTTGTGGAGGCACGGATGTGTGTGGTGCTGGTGACACCAGTAATCCCTGGCGTCACATGTAGCTATGAGCAGAAGGAACTCAGGCTCTCCCCACACTGCAGCTCGCCTGGGTGCCGCCATTTTGACTATTCTGCAGGGGAAGTGAAAGCACCAGGAAGGCAGCGCCAAAAGATTGACAACGCTCGGGCGAATGAACGCACGGGAGATATGTCACATGTTGACGGGGGCCCAGAGGCGCCGCAAAAGCTACAGGATTTACTGTATGCTTTTGAGTCATGGAATACAGAAAGGCTGCCATTACAACGCTCATGCAGACTTTAGGCTGGTTTCACACTACGATTTTTCTAAATCCGATGCTGTCCGATGAAAATCGGACAGCATCGGATCCGAATTTGGCCCCATGCAGCCCAATGGGCATCGGACCGAATCGGATGTGCACTAAATGGCATCCGATTTGGTCCGATCCGACTCTGTCCGATGTTTTTATCTGTGCAAAAATCGTAGCCTGCTCCGATTTTTGCACCGAAAATAACATCGGACAAAATAGAATCGGACCAAATCGGATGGCATTTAGTGCACATCCGATCCGACCCGATCCCTATAACATGGGACCCTATGGAGCAGGGTCCGAGGAAACATCTGATGTCTCCTCAGACCTGATTTTAGTGTACTGAGCATGCTCAGTACATGCTCAGTACACTAAACCTATTGTGTGCCGCCTAATTTAACTTCTGCAATGTATATACATACATTGCAGAAGTTAAATATACGTTAAATCAAGTGTATATAATAAAAAAATCTTTATTCTCACCTTCCAGCGCTCCCTCGGCGTCTCCAGCTGCAGCCGCTCGGTAACAGGACCTGTGATGACGTCAGAACCCGATCAGCTGATCGGGTCACATGACCGGTTACCGCGGTAACCGCTGACGCTTCTGACGTCATCACAGGTCCTGCACACCCGATCGGAGGCTGATGGAGACGCCGAGGGAGCGCTGGAAGGTGAGAATAAAGATTTGTTATGTTGAGGTGACATGAGGGGGGACATGAGGGGACATGAGAGGGGATATGAAAGGGGACATGAGAGGGGACAGTAGGGAGAGAGTAGGGGGACACTAGGGCAAAACAGGGGGACAGCAGGGAGACAGCAAGATGACAGGAGGGAGAGAGGAGGGGGAGCTACGTGACAGCCCAAACTGATCCTGCAAAAAGTAGAATTCGGATGCCTATTTGGCATCCGATTGCAGAGATCAGTTTGGATCCGATGCTGTCCGATTTTCATCGGACAGCATCGGATTTGGGAAAATCGTAATGTGAAAGTAGCCTTAGTTGGGATGTAATGACAAATCCGTTTCTGTTTGTGCCACATCTTTTGAACACAGCCGCAAACACAGAGGCGACATCAATGCACTACTGTACAGTATGCATGCTCCTGGGTAATACGCTTTGGACGCACACATCATCAAATATGGCGCTGAGGCACAAGACAACCAATCGGAACGCTCAAGCTGCCATCAATCCACGCAGACCGCCAGAGCTAGTAAATACGCCCTGAACCGGAATGGTAGAGGCAATGTGTGCTGTCGCCTTTCACATCGCTCATTAGATGTTACACAGGGCGATCAGCACACATCGCCCAAGAATGGTCGCCTGGTTTCACAGCTCTGATGTGAAACCAGGTGACCACTCAGACGTGTTGCCCTCGCCCATTTACATTAGGCGACGCATTGGCGATATCGCCGGCGACAGGCCACGCCTCGGCGTCGCCTATGGAATCGCCGGCGATATGTCCAGGTGTGACGGTACCCTAAGAGGCAGTGTAAAAATAAGAATTTTTAAATAAAGTTTGTAAAAACCTGTAAAAAAAACAAAGCAAAAAACCCCATAAAAGTTCAAAACACCCCCCTTTTACCCCATTCACAATAAAACTATTAAAAAAATAAAAAAATACACATATTTGGTATCCCCACATTCAGAAATGCCCGATCTATCAAGATATAAAATCAATTAATGAGAGCTTGTAAACTGCATAACGGAAAAAAGGTCCAAACTTGCGTTTTTTTGGTCGCCGCAGCATTGCTATAAAATGCAATAGCGGGTAGTAAAAACAGCGCATCCACCCAAAAATCGTATCATTAGAAACGTCAGCTCAAGACGCAAAAAATAAGCCGTCACACAGCCCTAGATCCCGAAAAATGAGAAGGATACGGGTCGCAGAACATGGAGCAAAAAGGAGATTTTTGTGTACTCACCATTAAATCCTTTTCTCTTAGCCTCAAACACAGGACCCATGGGTGTTATGCTGCTGTCCACTAGGAGGCAACACTAGGCAAAATCTGGAAAAGATTAACAGTGGCTCCTCCTCTGCAGTATACACCCCTGGAGCAGGCACTGCCTTAACCAGTTTTGTGCTAAAGCAGTAGGAGTAACATAGTATTGATAACCGCTTAAGAACGCCTGTTTTAAGGCAACTATATACAACAATGCGTGCCATGAGGTAACCATGTACAAATTCCCGAAAACTTTGAGAACTCACTCACGGCCCGAAACGGGCAACAGGGCGGGAGCTGTGTCCCCCAATTTGAGGCCAAGATAAAAGGAATTTACGTTGAGTACACAAAAATCTCCTTTTCTCTTTCGCCTCATTGGGGGACACAGGACCACGGGTGTTATGCTGCTGTCCACTAGGAGGCGACACTGGGCAGAATCTGCAAAAGAGTTAAGTGGCTCCTCCTCTGCAGTATACACCCCTGGAGCAAGAAGTGCTTCACCAGTTTTTGCTTAGTGTCTTAGGAGGCACACACATCCTTCCCTCATCACTTCTCCGGGGCTTTTTAGGTTGAGACACCGCAGGTAGGGCACAACCATGCTGCATGGTCATTGCAGCACGATCCAGAAACCTCAGCTCGGCTGAGTGTTTCTAAGGGCCACGGGCCTCAGCCTGCCGAACGCTATTTAATGGGCACAGACTCCAGGACACCCAGCTTTGCTGTGTGCTCCTCATGGGGCTGGGGGAACGCATTTTGAGGCATCTGTAGCCATTGCCAGGACCACAGATCCTGTGCTCCTGCAAGCAGCGGGCACATTCACAGACTGCAGCATAATCTAGGCTGCAGCACATTCCTGGAGCCCCAGGCCTCAGCTGCAACACATTCCCATGCTGTGACCCCGCATGGCACAAGCTATAAGTCAGCCACATCGGCTGCAGGCCGAAGACCTTAACAAGGACTGTGAAGCCAACAGGCACCATCTCCCCTCCCCACTCTGGGTACCTGAGTTGTGGCTACTTCACTGCCGGTCACGGAGCCCCACGATGAGGGTCTCTAGGAAGCGGGCTCCCCCGTACTCCGGGCTCATCCCCTGTACTATCCATGCTGCGCCCGCTCCCCTGGAAGGGAGCACAGCAGTGGCGGCTCACTCAGTGAGCCCTGGGTGCCGACGGGGCATCTGCCTTATCGTGGGCGCAGCCTCCGCCGTTCCCGGGCCTGCAATTCACGCGTGGCCCCTGCTTCGGCCTAGCCGGACGTCACCGCCCTTTTCCCCGCCCACTTGACGTCGGAGCCTCGCAGTGTCAGCACGGGTGGCGGGACAGGGCTGAAAAGGGTGCCCTTCAGCTTCTCTGCGCGCCCTCGTGCTGGCTCCACCCCCACCCCTTCTTCATTACACAGCTGCCATTGCAGTCTCAGCGCTGTATAACAGCGTCGAACAGCGCTTAGGCATGAGGGGGCACAGGCCGGCCAAGCCATCACTAGGGTCAGGCATGGCCAAGGACAAGGAGACAGATGCATGGGCAAACCCTAGAAGCACAGTAGGGTTGCACCTAGGACTCAGTAACGGGCGGAATGTCTGCAGGGGCACTCACTAAGGGGCAGATGACAGCAGGCTCAATCTTGCTACCGCTGCGTCATCCCTTTGTCCCTATCCTCCCAGCAGGAGGTAATAGGGATATAGGGATTCATCATCAAGCATCTCAGGATCCTTGTACAACATTAGAGCAATATCACAGCACTGCTGTGCGGGGTACACAGGGACCCAACACAGTACAATTAGCACAGCTTCGCTGTGCTGCAGTCTCCGATAGTTACAGAAGTACATGCCAGCATGATACTGCCTGCTGCAACCTGTCCTCCTCCCCCCTCCCTGTACACCATGCATGGAACATGTAATACTACCCTCTGTACACAGTGTATAGAGCAATATCATACTACGAGGAATAGTGTGACCTTTTCATACAGTAGTAATCACACAGAGCATTACAGGCAGAGTCCCTCTCTCCAGCGCACGGACCAATTGCGGTTGTTCCTACCACCGTGCCAGATGCAGGTACCTGTTGGTACACCTATCCGACCTTATAGCTTTACCCGGGGGGTAGCTAGGTTTAAGTGAGATACCGACATGCCCTTTCCTCGGTCCCCCAACGTTGGCGGAGCCCTGTTGATATTCAAACATCAAATACTCGTCCAACATACCCCTTCCTGGGCCCCGTCTCCAGGCTACAAAAACGAAACTCTGGGTTGAAGAACGTGGAATACGAGTCCTGCTGCCAATCTCCTCACTACACCTATATTAGGTACTTGGGTTGATATGACACTCGCAAGCACTCTGCACAGCCCGCTTCAAAGCGGGACCTCGCAGACCAACCGACCACATTAACCAAATGGATGGGCCCTCTGGACCCCATTTGGTCGTGGCCCGGACCTTCTTCCACGCAATCTGTCCCTTCTCTACTCAGGAGTCAAAAGAGAATACCATGAATCCTGAAGCGCAAAGAATACAAACTTTTTCCCAGCCTGAAGTTAGCAGTGTCTATACTGCATTCCAGCAGTCTCCCATATCTGGACGACGCTTTTATCGATGCATGACTTTCAAGGATGGTGAACACAGTCCTCCAAAGGTCTACCGCAATTCCAAGGCACATGCTGCAGCACAGCACACACATTCCAGGAGTCCCAGCTTCGCTGCGTACTCCTGACGGCCACATGCTGCAGCATCATGTATGGAGTCTCAGCCATATTGGACGCACAGCATCGCATCAACACGGCGGCCTTTAGCTGCAACACATCCACAGCTCTAGTCAAATTTCCCCAGACAAGGCACGGATGCTTCGTCTGGGAATCCGCAGTCTCCTTCAGAGGTCTCGTCAATCCTTCACAACTGCCATAAGAGTCCTAGACAGGATAGTGTCTCAAACACTGGACTAGCCAGACATCCCTCCAGGGAAGGACCTAGGCATTGCTCCCACCTAGCCAGAATCCTACTCCACACTGATGAGGGGCAATACCCCGAAACAGCTGTCTGTGGATGGATACCTGGCTCTGTTAATTCCCTTGTCATATCCTTAACTCTTAACTGAGTGGGATATTGACTAAAAGGGCCACTTAATATGGTGGTCTCCGCAAGGATTCCACCCCAGGGCTAGGTCCTTCCCTGGAGGTATGTCTGGCTAGTTCCGTGTTTGAGACTCTTAATCGAGGCTCCACGGACTCCATTTGCATATTCAAATTTCCAGGGGGCATTGCATCATGGATTTCACTGTGTTTGAGCGCTTTAGCCAGCTGCCCTCAGTGTTTTCCTTGACTGGTCTCCCTGAGATCAGTGAATTCTTTGTGATGCTAGACAGGATAGTGGCAGCTTGGGAGTCAGTTCCATTGGCTCAGCTGAATCGCCGGCCTTTGCAATTATCCATGCTCAGGCATTGCACGAGAACAGGATGGGGTGCGATGTACCCCCATCACGATGCACATGGTAGTAGTCTCGCCCTGGCTCGAAGATGCCCCTCAATCTACGAACATTCGTGCAGTATCTCTAGTACTGAAATCATTCAGTCACCTTCTGGCATTCTGACATGTCAGGATACAGTCAGACAGTGCCACAGCTGGTGCATATGTCAACCACCAGGGTGGAAGCGATGGCAAGTTCGCCACATCCTTCATTAGGTATAATCCTGGAACACTATACTGCCAGCTGTTATCATACCAGGTGTACACATCTGGGAGGCGGATTTCCTAATCCGCCAAGGGATGGACTCAAGGACCGGCCCCTTCATCTAGAAGTCCTCCGTCAAAACTGCCAACACCAGGAACCATAGATGTGGACCTGACGGAGTCATGTCTCAATGCCAGGGTCCCGACCTTCCTTGCTTCTCCTGAATCTATGCCCTGGTGACTGAGGTAGTCTGCTTCCCAATTGTCCACTCCTGGAATGTGTACCGCTCACAGGATCGATCCGGTCAATTCCGCCCAATGAAGGATGTGTCGTACTTCCTGCATTGCCTGGACACTGTGGGTCCCGCCCTGGTGATTGACATATGCCACGGCCGTGGCATTGTCTGCTTGAATTCTTGATGTGAGCCCCCGCCAGGTATCGATGAAACGCTTTTAATGCTAAGTATATGGCTTGCATTTCCAGAATGTTGATATGTTGATCGGCAGTTTCGTTTCGTCTGGGACCGCGTTCCCTTTGCTCTGTGATGTAGGTACACTGCACCCCATGCTGTCAGGCTTGCATCTGTGGGCAGTATTTTGCACTGCTTCGGAAGAAATGACTCCCCCCCCCCCCCCCCCCTTTCCTTTTCCCCCCTTGTCAGCGACTCCGGTCGGAGCCACCAATGCAGTGACCGTTTGGTTGCCGCTGATAAGCGGAACAACTTGTCCAGGGAAAAAGTGTCTTTGTCCCATGCTTTGAGTATGGCCAGTTGGAGGCATCTGAGATGCAGCTGTGCAAATGGTATAGCTTCTATCACTGCTAACATCCTGCCCAGAACTCTCATGGTAAACCGGATGGAGCGAGGCGCAGGTTGAACTGGGTCGCGAACCCCCATGACGGAGTGCTTGTGCTTTCTCCCCGGGCAGTATCACCAGCCCTTTGGCCGTGTTGAACTGCATGCCCAGGAAGATTAGTGATTGACTTGGGACCGGTGATGACTTCTGTAGGTTGACTAACCAGCCGAGTGTGCGTAGCGTGTCTACCATTGTGACGGCGCTGCGTACGCAATTCTTAAATGTCTGAGCTTTGACGAGGAGATCGTCCAGGTATGGGAGGACGATTATTCCCCTGGAGTGTAGAATGGTCATGATTGGTGCCATGACCTTGGTGAACACTCTGGGAGCCGTGGCAAGTCCAAAGGGCAGAGCCACAAACTGGTAGTGATCCTGACCTATTGCGAAGTGCAGAAACGTTTGATGCACGGAGGCGATTGGTATATGCAGGTACGCACCTTGTATGTCTATGGACGCAAGAAACTCTTCTCGCTCCATGGATGCTATTATGGACCAGAGAGACTCCATGCGGAATCGTCGTATGCAAACAAATTTGTTCAGTTACTTCAGGTCCAGTACGAGCCTTACCCTGCCTCCTTTTTCTCCTTCGCCTCATAGGGGGACACTGGACCGTGGGTGTTATGCTGCTGTCCACTAGGAGGCGACACTAAGCAATCTGCAAAAGAGTAACCGTGGCTCCTCCTCTGCAGTATACACCCCTGGAGCAGGCACTGCCTCCCCAGTTTTTTGCTTAGTGTCGTAGGAGGCACACGACCATTTTTCCTCTCGGTGAATTTTTCATCATTAAAGAAGAAAAGTGGGTCCGGCGTGGCCCCCGGCATGCTCCTTCCTCGGCCACCCACTGTTGGGGCGCTGGGTTGAGGTTGAGAATTCCTTACATATGCCGTACTCCTTTCTTGGCCTCCCACTGTTGGGTTGCTGGGTTAAAGTCGAGACAGCCCAGCATACCACCCTCCTTCCTCACTCCCTTCCGGTCTGAGGTGAAGTAGAAGCTGGATTGCCTGCCAGATGACGTCCCCCTAATCACCCCTGGGTGTTTTAGGCAGTGGCACCACATGTATTAGCAGCCCTGGCTGCATTGGGCTGGAGATTGCATGGCTGCCTGCAGCAGCGCAGGTTTTGCAGGCTGGCACAATGCTTATGCACAGCCTGCACAAGGCTGACAGGGGCACAGCAGCAGCAGCAGGGCACTTGCAAGCTGCATCCATAGGAGCAGCTTGCATACATTGTGGAGCATCCCCTTGCTATACTGGCGGTTTCACCGCGAGTACTTTGCCCACTGCCCCTGGGACCCTTTCACCGGGATTCTAGGCCTCCCCAGCGTCTTTTCTGCGCGCTCCCGCGCCGGCCCCTCACTATTTCCGGGGACCTCAACTAATTGAGGCCCCGGCTTGGGCCTAGCCCCCATCCCGCCCCGCCGGATGATGCTGACCGCGCGTCATACTGGGGGCGGAGCCGAGAACGAGCGCGTTTTCCAGGCTGGAGGCCGCCTGTTTAGCTCCGCCCCTTTTTCCTTTTTCTCCACCGCTGCCATTAGCTTGCACGTGGAACCCCTGCGCCTCAGCCATCCGGGGGGACACAGGATCCGGGCAGTCTCGTCACAGGAGCGCCGCTGGTGCTGGTAAGACCTCTGCAGGGATCTTCTCTGCAGAGGTTGTCTGTCCCTCTCCTCCACATCCCCTCCTGCAGCAGGCACTGTTAAATACACAGTGACCCTATTCAGCCCCCTCCACTAAGGGCCCAGGCACCTAGCTGGACAGCTAGAAAGTGCCTGCTTACACAGGGGACACCTGGTTACCTCCTATTTTTATACAATAGCCCATACCACAATGTCTGGCAATAGGAGTAAGAAAAGCTCCAAGGCAGCCAGCACTTACTATGCTACCTCCACTGTTTGTAAGGCTGACCTTCCTGCAGGATTCACATTGCCACATTGTGAGAGCTGCACGCAGGCTGCAGATACTGAGACCCCCACTACCCCCCTGACCCTACCTCTGCGTGGGCCACAGTTATGTCTCAGAATATGACGCAGTCTATTGACAGATTGTCTGCCACACTGCTGCAGTTTATGCAGGCCCGTTCGCCACCTGAAACCACCGTTCAGGCTTCTGCGTCTCAGCCAGAAGTGTTGGAACCGCGACAGAATGCCGACCCTGCCCCGTCCGTTTCTGACTCTGGGCATAAGAGACCATCTCCATCTACAGAATCCCCTGCGGGCCCTGCAGCCTCTCCAGCCCGCAGGCGTCAAGAAGACTCGCAGGAGTCCGAAGGTCTCTGTACTTCGGACTCAGAGGGTCACTTGGATGAGTCCCTAGACCTAGATGCGACCGATACGGTGGCGCTGGTTGAGGATTTGATTACTTCCATCAACCAGGTTCTGGAAGTTTCAGACCCTCTGGCTGATGCTCCGGAGCATAATGTGTCCTTTAAAAGGGCCAAGAGACCACATAAACATTTCTCCGACCATCCAGAGTTCCAGGAAATCCTCAAAAAACATAGGTTGCACCCTGACAAGAAGTTTGGTAACCTTAAGGCTCTGGAAACACGTTATTCATTCCTACCTAAGGTCACCCAGGATTGGACAGATCCGCCACAGGTGGACCCTCCTGTATCTCGTCTCGCTACCAAGACACTTCTGTCCTTACCGGACAGTTCATCCATAAAAGACGCCACTAACCGTCAAGTAGAGCAGATGGCGAAGTCCGTCTTTGAGGCCTCAGGCTCTTCTCTAGGGCCAGCCTTTGCTTCAGTTTGGGCCTCAATGGCAATTATGACTAGGGCAAATTCTGTACACTCGGCTCTTCGGTCTTTGCAGGTCGATCCAGCCTTGTTAGACCAGGTGGCTCAAATATCGGTTACCGCTGAATATTCAATGCATGCTGCTTTCGATTCAGCTAACTGTGCCGCGGCTGCAGCTTCCAAGGCCATACCGATCAGGCGAGCCCTCTGGTTGAGATAGTGGAAGGCAGATGCAGCGTCAAAAAAGTCGCTCACATGTCTTCCATACAATGGTGGCCTTTTATTTGGCGAAAAGCTGGATCAATTGATTTCAGACGCCACTGGGGGTAAAAGTACCTCTCTTCCACAACATCAGGTTAAACGACCCTTCATTCGTCGCCAACAAACCCGTTTCCGGTCCTTTCGGAACTCCTTTGGTTGGGCAGTGTCGAAGCCCCTGCCGGCTGGCAATAAATCCCCCCGTAGGGAGCGCACCCAGACGACATGGAAGACTGGTGCAAACTGGCAGTCCCATTCTCGCCAGTCCAGATCTAAGGGCTCAAAGCCCAGCAGGTTCTCTTCTTCCTGACTCTCCCCCTTCAGGAGACACTATTCAGGTTGGCGGCCGACTTTCTCACTTTCGTCAGGTCTGGCTCGCTTCTACCGATGATAAGTGGGTACAAACCTTAGTGTCTTCTGGATACACTATAGAGTTCACAGCCCATCCTCCAAATCGGTTTTTCCTGTCAATCCCACCCGCTCACCCGCCCAAGGCTCGCGCCTTCTTTCAGGCGGTAGATTCCCTCTTGAAAGCCGATGTCATCATACCAGTGCCGCCAGCCGAACGCTTCCAGGGGTTCTACTCAAACCTTTTTGTGGTACCCAATAAAGGAGGGGCGGTTCGTCACATTCTAGATCTAAAACAGTTGAACTCCTTCGTAAAGGTTCGGCATTTCCGCATGGAGTCACTGCGCTCCATCATAGCGTCCATGGAGAAGGATGAATTTCTCACGTCCATCGACATACAGGATGCTTATCTCCATATCCCAATCGCGGCAATTCACCAGCAGTTTCTCCGATTCGCCATCGACCAGGACCATTATCAGTTTGTGGCCCTCCCGTTCGGTCTAGCGACGGCTCCCAGGGTGTTCACCAAGGTCATGGCGGCTGTCATGACCAGACAGCACACAAGCGGAATGGTAGTCCTGCCATACCTAGACAATTTGCTCGTCAAAGCCCCTTCCTTCAGGGAGTGTCAGCAGAGTGTTTCCATCACGGTGGACACCCTGCGTCGGCTAGGCTGGTTAGTGAATCTGCGGAAGTCATCACCAGTCCCGTCTCGGTCTCTGACGTTCCTCGGGATGCGTTTCGACACCCCCAGAGGTCTGGTCCTCCTCCCTCAGGACAAGGCGAAGGCCCTTCGGCAGGGAGTCCACAGTCTCCTATGCCCGTTTCCTCAATAGTTTCGATTCGCCATGAAAGTCTTGGGCAGGATGGTTGCCTCTATGGAGGCGGTGCCGTTCGCTCAACTTCACCTCAGGCCTCTCAAACGGGCAATTTTGACTTTGTGGAACAGGAACCCTCCTGCCCTGGACAGACTATTCCGATTGGCACCTGCAGCAAGAAGTTCCCTCCATTGGTGGCTCAAACCTCGTTCCCTCACAAGGGGAAGGTCCTTTCTACCGGTTTGCTGGAGGATAGTCCCCACCGACGCAAGTCTCAGTGGATGGGGAGCAGTACATCGTCATCACACGGCGCAGGGAACATGGTCCCCAGCGGAGTCGTCCAAGCCCATCAACCTCCTGGAGATCCGAGCCATATTTCTAGCTCTGAAGGTCTTTCATTCCATGCGGGCAGGGACACAAGTCCGGATTCAGTCAGACAATGCCACGGCCGTGGCATACATCAACCATCAAGGCGGAACTCGCAGTCTCCAGGCCATGCACGAAGTGCAACGCATTCTACACTGGGCAGAATCGACGTACTCAACGTTGTCAGCGGTTCATATCCCGGGAGTGGAGAACTGGGAAGCGGATTTTCTCAGTTGCCAGGGCATGGATTCGGGAGAGTAGTCCCTACATCCCGACGTGTTCCAGCAAATATGCCGTCGCTGGGGGACTCTGGACGTAGACCTGATGGCATCTTGATTCAACACAAAGGTTCACATGTTTATAGCCAGATCTCACGACCCACGAGCTCTAGGGGAGGATGCCCTAGTTCAGGACTGGTCACAGTTCCAGCTGCCTTACATCATCCCTCCTCTGCCTCTCATACCCAGAGTGGTGCGGAAGATCAAGCAAGAGGGCATTCAAGTCATCCTCATTGCCCCAGACGGGCATGGTACGCCGATCTCGTACAGCTCACGGCGGACGTTCCTTGGCGCCTCCCATGTCGTCCCCATCTTCTGTCTCAGGGCCCGTTTTACCACCAGAATTCAGACACCCTAAATTTGATGGCGTGGACCTTGAGACCTGCGTACTAACCCAAGCAGGTTTCTCCCCTGCCGTTATTCAGACCATGATCCGAGCACGAAAGTCAGTATCGGCCAAAATTTATCATCGCACCTGGAAAGCTTTCTTCACATGGTGCTCTTCTCAAGATCAACCCCCTCTCCCTATTCCTTGCCGCTAGTTCTAGTCGGGGTTAGAATCTGGTCTCTCCCTAGGTTCCCTTAAGGGTCAGGTTTCAGCCCTTTCAGTACTTTTTCAATGTCGCCTTGCCGTTAAACCGCAGGTTAAAACTTTTCTCCAAGGAGTTAATCGCATTGTCCCTCCGTACAAACGACGTTTAGATGCATGTGACCTTAACCTGGTCCTTACGCCTCTGCAGGAACCTCCCTTTGAACCTCTTCGGGACATCTCTCTCCACTTTCTGGCTCTGAAAGTGTTTTTTCTAGTGGCTATCACTTCTCTCCGCCGAGTGTCAGAACTCTCAGCGCTTTCTTGTAAGCCACCCTTCCTGGTGTTCCATCAGGACAAGGTTGTACTCCGTCCGGTGCCGTCATTCCTTCCTAAGGTTGTCTCCTCTTTTCATTTGAACAAGGATATTTCATTGCCTTCTTTTTGTCCGGCTACGGTTCACAGGTTCAAATGAGCTTTGCATACTCTGGATCTCCTCAGGGCTCTTCGCATTTATGTGTTTACAGAACTGCACCTTTCCGTAAGTCAGACTCTCTGTACATTCTGACGGAAGGCCCTCGTAAGGGTATGCCAGCTTCCAAGGCTACACTGGCTAGGTGGATTAGATCAGCTATCCAAGAAGCCTACAAAATGAAAAATACTCCCCTTCCAGCGGGGATCAAGGCACATTCTAACCGAGCCGTGGGGGCCTCCTGGGCCATTCGGCACCAAGCCTCGGCTCTCCAAGTGTGTAAGGCGGCCACCTGGTCGAGTTTACACACTTTTACCAAGCACTACCGTGTTCATACCCAGCCCTCGGTGGACGCTAGTCTGGGTAGGTGCATCCTTCAGGCGGCAGTTGCCCACCTGTAGGTATTTATCTGTTCACTATCATTAGTTTCATTGTCATTCCCACCCAGGGACTGCTTTGGGACATCCCACAGTCCTGTGTCCCTCAATGAGGCGAAGGAGAAAAGGAGATTTTTGTGTACTCACCGTAAATTCCTTATCTCTTAGCCTCTAATTGGGGGACACAGCACCCACCCTGTTGGCCCTCCCGGCCTTGTTACTTGTTGTTTTTGTTACACTTATATTGTTACATTGAGGCCTTGCCAGGCTTTGTTGGTATTGATTAACTTTGTTAATTCTCCTACTGCTTTAGCACAAAACTGGGTAGGCAGTGCCTGCTCCAGGGGTGTATACTGCAGAGGAGGAGCCACTGTTACTATTTTGCCGATTGCTTAGTGTCACCTCCTAGTGGACAGCAGCATAACACCCTCGGGCCTGTGTCCCCCAATTAGAGGCTAAGAGAAAAGGAATTTACGGTGAGTATACAAAATTCTCCTTTTTGGGTCTATGAACAGTAGAATCCTTGAAACCATTCGCCCTATGGAACTGGTACAATGACTTCTGTTCGTAACAGCGAGTCGACAGCCTGAAAAAACGTGCGGAACTTGACTGGCGCTTGTGGTGGCACCGAGAGAAAAAAGCGATTTGGCGATAGGGATGTAAACTCTCTATCTTGTAGCCGGAAGATACTAGTTCCTTGACCCACTTGGCGTCGTCCGAGACTAAAGAGTCATGCTGAGGAGGACCTATTTGGCTTAAACCCCTTAGGTTTTGCTTGACGTGCCCTTGACTGCCAGACTTTGTCCGATCTCTGGTTTGAGCGCGACGTGTCTTGACGCGGCGAGCAGCTCCGTGCCTGCTGCGGTCGCGATGCGGACCAGCCGGACGAATTTCGAAAGGATCGAAATCGTAGTTGCTGACGTTGATTAAAACTGTATTTTGATTTTTGTTGGGGAAGAGACGTGCTCTTACCCCCTGTGGCATTTGTTAGGAGTTTATCCAATTTCTCCCCCAACAGCAGTCCACTGAGATATGGCAGATGTGTGAGGGACTTTTTGGAGACTGAATCAGCTTTCCATTCTCATATTCAAAGGGCACGCCTGATTATGATAGCGTTCGAAGCCACTACCGTTGCACAATTTGCGAAGTTCAGAGCCGCATGCATCATATAATTTCCCACAACCGTTATTTGTAGCGCCTGACCCGCTAGCTCAACATCTGTGTGTAATTGGGTTGCCCAGGTCATGTTGGCCTTGGCTGCCCAGACTGACGCGAATGCCGGTGTTAAAGATGACCCTGATGCCTCAAAAATGGAACAGGCCATCTGTTCTACCTGGTGATCTGTTGCATCCTTGATGGATGAACTGTCCGGCAGCGACAGCAGCGTCTGTGCTGCTAGCCTAGAAACTGGGGGATCTACTTCAGGAGTGTCAGCCCATTTTTTGGTGACCTCCTGTAAAAACAGGTAATGTGCCCCCGGTGATCAGCGGTTGCCAAATTTTTTTCGGGATGTTTGGGATGTCTTTGGATAATTGCTTCGAATTCAGGATGATCAGAAAAACATTGATGTGGTTTTGTGGCCCTTTGAAAGGATATTTTATGCTCTGGAGCATCCGGGGTTTGATCATATACAGTGCCTACAAGTAGTATTCAACCCCCTGCAGATTTAGGTGGTTTGATAAGATGCAAATAAGTTAGAGCCTTCAAACTGCAAACGAGAGTAGGATTTATTAACAGAAGCATAAATCTTACAAACCAAAAAGTTATGTTGCTCAGTTGAATTTTAATAAATTTTTAACATAAAAGTGTGGGTCAATTATTATTCAACCCCTCAAACCACCAGCATTCTGTTTGGTTCCCTTAAAGTATTAAGAAGTAGTTCAGGCACAAAGAACAATGAGCTTCACATGTGTGGATTAATTATCTCTTTTGCCAGCCTTTTCTGACTATTTAAGACCCTCCCCAAACTTGTGAACAGCACTCATACATGGTCAACATGGGAAAGACAAAGGAGCATTCCAAGGCCATCAGAGACAAGATCATGGAGGGTCACAAGGCTGGCAAGGGGTACAAAACCCTTTCCAAGGAGTTGAGCCTACCTGTCTCCACTGTTGGGAGCATCATCCGGAAGTGGAAGGCTTATAGAACTACTGTTACCCTTCCACGGCCTGGACAGCCTTTGAAAGTTTCCTCCCGTGCCAAGGCCAGGCTTGTCCGAAGAGTCAAGGCTAACCCAAGGACAACAAGGAAGGAGCTCCGGGAAGATCTCATGGCAGTGGGGACATTGGTTTCAGTCAATACCATAAGTAACGTACTCCACCGCAATGGTCTCCGTTCCAGACGAGCCCGTAAGGTACCTTTACTTTTTAAAGCGTCATGTCAAGGCTCGTCTACAGTTTGATCATGATCATTTGGAGGACTCTGAGACAGACTGGTTCAAGGTTCTATGGTCTGATGAGACCAAGATCGAGATCTTTGGTGCCAACCACACACGTGACGTTTGGAGACTGGATGGCACTGCATACGACCCCAAGAATACCATCCCTAACGTCAAGCATGGTGGTGGCAGCATCATGCTGTGGGGCTGTTTCTCAGCCAAGGGGCCTGGCCATCTGGTCCGCATCCATGGGAAGATGGATAGCACGGCCTACCTGGAGATTTTGGCCAAGAACCTCCGCTCTTCCATCAAGGATCCTAAGATGGGTCGTAATTTCATCTTCCAACAAGACAACGACCCAAAGCACACAGCCAAGAAATCCAAGGCTTGGTTCAAGAGGGAAAAAATCAAGGTGATGGAGTGGCCTAGTCAGTCTCCTGACCTTAACCCAATTGAAAACTTGTGGAAGGACTCAAGATTAAAGTCCACATGAGACACCCAAAGAGCCTAGATAACTTGGAGAAGATCTGCATGGAGGAGTGGGCCAAGATAACTCCAGAGACCTGTGCCGGCCTGATCAGGTCTTATAAAAGACGATTATTAGCTGTAATTGCAAACAAGGGTTATTCCACAAAATATTAAACCTAGGGGTTGAATAATAATTGACCCACACTTTTATGTTTAAAATTTATTAAAATTCAACTAAGCAACATAACTTTTTGGTTTGTAAGATTTATACTTCTGTTAATAAATCCTACTCTTGTTTGCAGTTTGAAGGCTCTAACTTATTTGCATCTTATCAAACCACCTAAATCTGCAGGGGGTTGAATACTACTTGTAGGCACTGTATGTCCAACACCTGATTGATGGACGAAATTACATCCTCCACCAATGCTGCGGTGTGTGGCTCGTCTCGATCTATGGACGTCTCTTGATCCAGCTCTGAATCTGAATCACAGATGGCCTGAGAACCCTGAGGGTCACTGTGCCTGTCCCTGGTTGGGGATGCCCTGGAACTATGAGAGGACGCTGGGGTTTGCGACCTATGCATTTGCTTGTGCCCAGTTCTGCCCGTGGACGGACCTCGGTCAGCCGAGCCCTGGATCATGCGACTATCTTGCTGCACTGGTGACGCCACTGGCATGGAAGCGGAATGACCCTGTACAGCCTGAAGCAATGTGGAGGACAACTTGTCTTGGACTGCGACATAGATTGTGACAATGTTTGGGACATTACAATGGCCCAGTCCGGAACAGTCAGACGCATCTGTATTCGCCGTGGCTATTGGGGACTCTGACTCGCTGACTTGAGCGCAGTCCTGGCAGTGCAGGGACGTGCATCCGCTGGGGAGCGAGGCCCTGCAAGCTGTGCATGAGGCATAATAAGAGCTATACACCCTGGTCCTCTTAGTTCTGGAGCCGGCATAGTTAACCCAATACAGGCTTCTTAGAGACAAAGGGCCACCGCAGAGGGGAAACCACTGTTTGCTCTTCTGGCTTGTGCCCTCTCGATGTGCAGTGTCTTGTGCCCCCTGGAGACTGCAGTTGTTCCTAGGCTTGTGATATATACAGCTGCAGCTGCAGTCTGTAATGGCCGCAGGAAGAGGACTGGGTGCGGCAGAATGAGTGCGGAAGGTGAGGGGCGGAGCTAGCCGAAAATAAACTGCCACATATTACACTGTGTGCTGCAGGTTCAGTTCCGCCCCCTGTATGAAGCTGGCTGCATCATTCGCGTCATCCAGGGGCGGGGCGGGGACAGAGGCGGCGGCCTCGGACTAGGCTGAAGCCGCGGCGTAAGGTGAAAATTTTAGCCGCAAACGGCTCCAGGCCGGCGCGGAGGTTCGGCGCGGACCCAGAACTCTGCCGGACCCCTCCAGACGTCCTGAATAGCTATCAGGTGTCATGTATGGCCGTCCACAAGGGCCCCCTAGTCCTTGGGCCCTTGTAATACAGCCACTTTGCCTGTGCTGCAGAGGCACAGGCAGCACTGTCCCCCATGTCACCTCCCCGGCTTCATCAGGTCCACACAGCCACACTGTGCATCCTGGGGCTGCTGCAGCTGTGCGTGCTGCTGGCTGCTGTGCCAGAGCAGCTTTCTGCCCGCTGTGGCTGCTGCTGTGTAGGTGCCCCGACTGCAGTACCTCCTGATCATACCTGCGGTGCTGAGGGGGTGCTTAGGGAAGTATGCTGCTGACCACAGTCCGGGGGCTCCTGTTCCGCCTCGACCTCAACCCAGAGACCCCAACAGTGGGGACCCGGTGAGGGAGGACCATCATTTCGACCTCAACCCAGCATCCCAACAGTGATATGCCGAGGAGGGAGCGGCATGTGGATTGACCTCTCAACTTCAACCAGGCACCCCCAAAAGTGGGGGGCTGAGAAAGGAGCATGCCGGGGAGTCTCTCCAGAGACCCACTTGTCTTCGTGTTTAAAGAAAAAATCAAAAAGGAAACAATTTCAAGAGAAATAAAATTTTAAGTGCTCCTCCTAACGACACTAAGCAAAAACTGGTTAAGGCAGTGCCTGTTCCAGGGGTGTATACTGCAGAGGAGGAGCCACTGTTAATCTTTTCCAGATTCTGCCTAGTGTCGCCTCCTAGTGGACAGCAGCATAACACCCATGGTCCTGTGTCCCCCAATGAGGCGAAGGAGAAAAGTGCAATTTCTTTCTTTTTTCAAACTTCAGAATTTTTTTTCATCACTTAGATACCAGTAAAAGTATATATGTTTGGTATCTACGAACTCGTACCGACCCGAGGCATCACGCCGTCACGTCGGTTTTACCATTTAGTGAACATGGTGACTACAAAATCGAAAAAGCAAACGTGTAATTGCCCTTTTTTTGCAATTTCACTGCACTTGGAATTTTTTTTGCAATTTCCCTGTACACTATATGGTAACGTAAATGATTGCATCTGTAAAAGTGCAACTCGTCCCGCAAAAAACAAGCCGTCATATGTCTATATTGACGGAAAAATAAAAAATATATGGCTCTTGGAAGCAAAAAATGAAAAATTCCAGGGTCATGAAGGGGTTAAAGGCTGAGGGAGTGGAGATCTGAATAGTAAGACACACACCTCCACCCAAATGCTATGACTCACTCCTCAAATTACAGCTGCAGCAGCACAGCATAGACTAGTGAAAAAAAACAACTGTTTAAACACAGCAGCAACACTAATGTACAGTTAGGGCCAGAAATATTTGGACAGTGACACAAGTTTTGTTATTTTAGCTGTTTAGAAAAACATGTTCAGAAATACAATTATATATATATATATATAATATGGGCTGAAAGTGCACACTCCCAGCTGCAATATGAGAGTTTCCACATCCAAATCGGAGAAAGGGTTTAGGAATTATAGCTCTGTAATGCATAGCCTCCTCTTTTTCAAGGGACCAAAAGTAATTGTACAATGGACTCTAAGGGCTGCAATTAACTCTGAAGGCGTCTCCCTTGTTAACCTGTAATCAATGAAGTAGTTAAAAGGTCAGGGATGGATTCCAGGTGTGTGGTTTTGCATTTGGAAGCTGTTGCTGTGACCAGACAACATGCGGTCAAAAGAACTCTCAATTGAGGTGAAGCAGAACATCCTGAGGCTGAAAAAAAAGAAATAATCCATCAGAGAGATAGCAGACATGCTTGGAGTAGCAAAATCAACAGTTGGGTACATTCTGAGAAAACAGGAATTGACTGGTGAGCTTGGGAACTGTAAAAGGCCTGGGCGTTCACGGATGACAACAGTGGTGGATGATCGCCGCATACTTTATTTGGTGAAGAAGAACCTGTTCACAACATCAACTGAAGTCCAGAACACTCTCAGGGAAGTAGGTGTATCTGTCTCTAAGTCCACAGTAAAGAGAAGACTCCATGACAGTAAATACAAAGGGTTCACATCTAGATGCAAACCATTCATCAATTCCAAAAATAGACAGTCCAGAGTTAAATTTGCTGAAAAACACCTCAAGAAGCCAGCTCAGTTCTGGAAAAGTATTCTATGGACAGATGAGACAAAGATCAACCTGTACCAGAATGATGGGAAGAAAAAAGTTTGGAGAAGAAAGGGAACGGCACATGATCCAAGGCACACCACATCCTCTGTAAAACATGGTGGGGGCAACGTGATGGCATGGGCATGCATGGCTTTCAATGGCACTGGGTCACTTGTGTTTATTGATGACATAACAGCAGACAAGAGTAGCCGGATGAATTCTGAAGTGTACCAGGATATACTTTCAGCCCAGATTCAGCCAAATGCTGCAAAGTTGATTGGACGGCGCTTCATAGTACAGATGGACAATGACCCCAAGCATACAGCCAAAGCTACCCAGGAGTGCATGAGTGCAAAAAAGTGGAACATTCTGCAATGGCCAAGTCAATCACCAGATCTTAACCCAATTGAGCATGCATTTCACTTGCTCAAATCCAGACTTAAGACGGAAAGACCCACAAACAAGCAAGACCTGAAGGCTGCGGCTGTAAAGGCCTGGCAAAGCATTAAGAAGGAGGAAACCCAGCGTTTGGTGATGTCCATGGGTTCCAGACTTAAGGCAGTGATTGCCTCCAAAGGATTCGCAACAAAATATTGAAAATAAAAATATTTTGTTTGGGTTATGTTTATTTGTCCAATTACTTTTGACCTCCTAAAATGTGTGTGAGTGTTTGTAAAGAAATGTGTACAATTCCTACATTTTCTATCAGATATTTTTGTTCAACCCTTCAAATTAAACGTTACAATCTGCACTTGAATTCTGTTGTAGAGGTTTTATTTCAAATCCAATGTGGTGGCATGCAGAGCCCAACTCGCGAAAATTGTGTCACTGTCCAAATATTTCTGGCCCTAACTGTATTTGCAAGGCAGTCAACACGTGACAAGGTGATTGTGCTCAGCTCTTTTGTAGCAGATGTCAGATCAAGTGACATAGATGCAGGGGCCAGAGGTTGTACTGCCATCTGTGAGACCTTTTTGAGATATTTTGTGTATACAGTAGGTGAAATAAGTATTGACCATGTCAGCAATTTCTAAGTAAATATATTTCTAAAGGTGCTATTGACATGAATTCCTCACCTGATATCATTAACAACACATGCAATCCACACAGGCAAATAAAACTAGAAGTCCATAAATTTACTGATGTGTAATAATATGAAATGATACAGAGAAAACGTATTAACCACATTAAGAGATAGAGGTGCAAAAAAGCCATGGAAAGTCATAACAGCTGAAATCTATCAGTAATTAGAAAGCAATCCTGCTACATATTGAAAAATATCAGCTGATTCAATTTATGGCATATAAAAAAAGGTATCACGTTACCAATGTGCCACACAAGAAACACCCCATGATGGGTAAAACCAGTGAGCTGCCTCGAGACCTTTGCAACCTTATTGTTGCAAAACACACTGATGACATTGGTTACAGCAGAACTTCTAAGCCACTGTAGGAGCAGTTACCACTGTTGGGATCATAATCCGAAAGTAGAAAGATGATCATTTCAACATAAACCAGCCACGACCAGGTGCTCTCCGCAAGATTTCAGACAGAGGAGTGATAAAAATTATCAGAAAAGTTGTCCAAGAGCCAAGAACCACATGTGGAGAGATGCAGTAAGGTCTGCAATCAGCAGGTACAATTGTTTCAAAGAAAACAACAAGTAATGCACTCATCCTCCATGGCCTGTATGCACACTTACCACACAAATCACTGATGAAATATGTTTACTTAGAAAATCAGTGACGTGTTGTTCAGTACTTCACCCGCTGTATGCCAAAACTGTCCGTGTTGATAAGACATTTGGGTGTCACTATATTATCTTACAAAGCAGCTTGAAAGTAGCAGCCACCATAGAGCAACATTCAGGTCATGAAAAGGGTTTAATGCTCAATTTGCTTCCTTCTAACTTCTCCATAATATTTATGTGAAAATGCATAAAAGTCCCCAAATGTCTCTTGTATTTATTTAAAATGACGTTTTATAAAGATCCTGATGATTCTCAGTATTCAGCGCTGCATTTTTCAGAGACTAGGGTGAGGTAGGACCAAGGCCTGTGACAAATCTGAGTCATACGTTGCATAGAGACCTTATTCACGTGTCATTGTTACCTTGCTGTGTGGAGAGGACACGTAAGGCATTGAAGTATTTATTCTGCCTGCCGTTCTGCCTTGCCAAACAGAAAAGGTGGCACCGTCATATGCTTTGCCACCTTGAACCCATTCATTGTGAAGAGATTGCACATGGTATTGTAGTAGACCCATGCCAGGCTTATTAAAGGGAACCTGACAACAGATGCAGTGAAGGAAATAAATATCTGATCCCTTGCTGATTTTGTAAGTTTGCCCACTGACAAAGACATAAACAGTCTATAATTTTAAGGGTAGGTTAATTTTAACAGTGAAAGAATATCAAAAATAAAATCCAGGAAATTAGTTAGATGCTCCTAATCAACTCATTACCTGAATTTAAGACCGCTGTCTTAAATTGTCACCTGTATAAAATATTGCACACACTCAATCAGTCAGAGTCTAATGGTGGGTTTACACACACCAATTTATCTGTTCAATCTCTGACCCAATCTCTGGTTGCAGTGAAATCATGGATACATTGCTCCATTTTGTGGCTGTGTACAACATGGAGCAATGTATCCATGATTTCACTGCAACCAGAGATTGGTTCAGTGATTGAACAGATAAATTGATGTGTGTAAACCCACCATAACCTCTACAACATTGACAAGACCAAGGAGCTTTCTAAGGATGTCAGGGAAAAGATCCTAGACCTGCACAAGGCTGGAATGGGCTTCAAAACCATAAGTAAGATGCTGGGTGAGAAGAAGACAACTGTGTAATAGTAAGAAAATGGAAGAAATTGAGTGTCCATCCACATCCATCTGGGGCTCCATGTAAAATCTCACCACCTAGGGCAGTGATGGCGAACCTATGGCATGCGTGCCAGGGGTGGCACGCAGAGCCGCCTCCGCTGGCACGCGGCCTCGCCACTACACTGCCGCTTTGATCTGCCGGCGTGCGGCGCGGCGCCGGCAGATCAAAGCTGTGTTGGAGCAGAGGAGACATTTCTCCTCTCTCCGACACTCTTCCTAGATGGTGGGCGGGACTTTTCCCTATGGGCCGCCCACCTGTAGGGTGCGGGGGCCGCCCTCTCCTCCAGCCTCAGTACTGCTTTAAATCTGTCACCGAGCGGCCACGGACGTGAAGGGGGCGGGGCCACGGACGTGAAGGGGGCGGACCGTTTCCCCAAAGCAGTGCCCTTCTCACAGCAATCAGGAGGCCCTCCCAGCGTCTTCATCTCATTCTGATCTCTCTGAGATGATCATGTGACCCCTGATGCCTCCCCTGATGTGACATCATCACAGGTCCTACCGGTATATGTATCATGTCTGTGTGTGTCTTTCTGAGTGTCGTTCTGTCTGTCAGAATGTCTCTATCTGTGTGTTTGACAGTGTCTGTGTGTCTCTCTGTCTCTACACAACACTATACAGAATATACAGGTCCACACTACATGCTGTACTAGTGTGCCTATATACTGTATATATAGTGTGGACCTGTATATACAGTATAGTACTGTGTATACAAGATATAACCAACAGTCTCAGATGTGCCCAGGGTCCGCAGCGTGTAAGGTGCCCAGGGTCCGCAGCGTGTAAGGTGCCCAGGGTCCGCAGCGTGTAAGGTGCCCTGGGTCCGCAGCGTGTAAGGTGCCCAGGGTCCGCAGCATGTAACGTGCCCAGGGTCCGCAGCGTGTAACGTGCCCAGGGTCCGCAGCGTGTAAGGTGCCCAGGGTCCGCAGCGTGTAAGGTGCCCAGGGTCCGCAGTGTGTCACGTGTATACAGCAGGCAGTTTCTAATGTTTTTACAGTCTGCAGTCTCTAATGTGTATATGGCCCGCAGTCTGTAGTGTGCAGCATCACAAAATTTTCCTGAGAGTTCTCTCTGTGTTCTTCACGGTGTCTCCATGGATCCTGTTCCTCTCTACGCCCAGCACTGGACTTTCTGCCGCCACCTTTCATCTTTCCCCATCTTTAGGATCAGGCTGAGTCTTGGCTATCTATATACCACAGCATCCTATCTATAAAGCACAGCCTCCTGGGTATGCTGGGTATAATTCTCCTGTTTACTGAGTGTAATCCTCAGTATCTGTAGTATTCTGTATATATACACTGCACAGTACCACTTCTCCTGTCCTGTATACTGGGTGTAATCCTCACTATCTGTATTATTCTGTATATATACACTGCATAGTACCACTTCTCCTGTCCTGTATACTGGGTGTAATCATCAGTGTCTATATTATTCTGTATATATACACTGCACAGTACCACTTCTCCTGTCCGGTATACTGGGTGTAATCCTCAGTATCTGTAGTATTCTGTATATATACACTGCACAGTTCCTCTTTTCCTGTCCTGTATACTGGGTGTAATCCTCAGTATCTGTATCATTCTGTATATATACACTGCACAGTGCCACTTCTCCTGTCCTGTATACTGGGTGTAATCCTCAGTGTCTGTATTATTCTGTGTATATACACTGCACAGTACCACTTCTCCTGTCCTGTATACTGGGTGTAATCCTCAGTGTCTGTATTATTCTGTATATATACACTGCACAGTACCACTTCTCCTGTCCTGTATGCTGGGTGTAATCCTCAGTATCTGTGTTATTCTGTATATAAACACTGCACAGTACCACTTCTCCTGTCTTGTATACTGGGTGTAATCCTCAGTGTCTGTATTATTCTGTATATATACACTGCACAGTACCACTTCTCCTGTCTTGTATACTGGGTGTAATCCTCAGTATCTGTATTATTCTGTATATATGTGCACTGCACAGTACCACTTCTCCTGTCTTGTATACTGGATGTAATCCTCAGTGTCTGTATTATTCTGTATATATACACTGCACAGTTCCTCTTCTCCTGTCCTGTATACTGGGTGTAATCCTCAGTCTCTGTATTATTCTGTATATATACACTGCACAGTACCACTTCTCCTGTCTTGTATACTGGGTGTAATCCTCAGTATCTGTATTATTCTGTATATATGTACACTGCACAGTACCACTTCTCCTGTCCTGTATACTGGGTGTAATCCTCAGTGTCTGTATTATTCTGTATATATACACTGCACAGTTCCTCTTCTCCTGTCCTGTATACTGGGTGTAATCCTCAGTGTCTGTATTATTCTGTATATATACACTGCACAGTACCACTTCTCCTGTCTTGTATACTGGGTGTAATCCTCAGTATCTGTATTATTCTGTATATATGTACACTGCACAGTACCACTTCTCCTGTCTTGTATACTGGATGTAATCCTCAGTGTCTGTATTATTCTGTATATATACACTGCACAGTTCCTCTTCTCCTGTCCTGTATACTGGGTGTAATCCTCAGTCTCTGTATTATTCTGTATATATACACTGCACAGTACCACTTCTCCTGTCTTGTATACTGGGTGTAATCCTCAGTATCTGTATTATTCTGTATATATGTACACTGCACAGTACCACTTCTCCTGTCTTGTATACTGGATGTAATCCTCAGTGTCTGTATTATTCTGTATATATACACTGCACAGTTCCTCTTCTCCTGTCCTGTATACTGGGTGTAATCCTCAGTCTCTGTATTATTCTGTATATATGTACACTGCACAGTACCACTTCTCCTGTCCTGTTCTATTTGTACATGGCAAAAAATGGAACAATGTGTCCATGATTTCATTGCAACCAGTGAGTTGCAAGCAATGTCTCCCAGAGATATCTCTGTGTGTGACAGTACCTTAAGGCTCCTTTCACATCAGCAGTAAACTGATGTTTGCGGCCAATCCATCAGGTGGCACCGCATCTGCCAGATCAGCCGACTTGCAGCCCAGATGCGGCAAGCCCCATGCATTCTGTATGGAGCTTGCAGTCTGGTGCGGCAAGTGGTGTTCTGCCAGGTGCGGCAGATCCGGTACTTGAGGCCGATGAAAAACAATGCTGTAAGTGGTGGGTTTTTTTCCCGCCGTCGCAAGGGCTGGATCTGCCGCACCAGACTGCAAGCTCCATACACAATGCATGGGGCTTGCCGCATCTGGGCTGCAAGTAGGCTGATCTGGCAGATGCGGTGCCACCTGATGGATTGGCCGCAAACATCAGTTTACCGCTGATGTGAAAGCAGCCTGCGAAAGTGATGAGGGCATGACAATGTAAAAGCAAATTTCACTGTTAAAGGCTGATGGGTGATATAGTGTGTGGGCTGGTGGGGCTTGTTTTTCAGGGCTGCTTTTTGGTCCCAGTCCGGCCCTGAAGGTGAGTATGACTTTTTTTTTCTTTCTATTTACAGCAGGATGGAGCATTACTAAGGGGGCAGGATGGGGCATTACTAAGGGGGCAGGATGGGGCATTACTAAGGGGGCAGGATGGGGCATTACTAAGGGGGCAGGATGGGCATTACTAAGGGGGCAGGATGGGGCATATTACTCTGCTGGGGGCAGGATGGGGCATTACTAAGGGGGGCAGGATGGGGCATATTACTCTGTGCTGGGGGCAGGATGGGGCAATAGTAACAGGGGGCAGGATTTGGCATATTATGTGATGGGGCATATTATTATGTGATGGGGCTGATGGGGCATATTATTATGTGATGGGGCTGATGGGGCATATTATTATGTGATGGGGGCTGATGGGGCATATTATTATGTGATGGGGGCTGATGGGGCATATTATTATGTGATGGGGGCTGATGGGGCATATTATTATGTGATGGGGCATATTATTATGTGATGGGGGCTGATGGGGCATATTATTATGTGATGGGGCATACTATGTAATGTGGGCAGGATGTGGCAGATAAATATGTGATGGGGCAAGGATGGGGCATATTAATATGTGATGGGGACAAGGATGGGGCAGATTACTATGTGATGGGGTCAAGGATAGGGCAATACTACCAGGGGGCAAGATGGGGCATATTACTATGTGATGGGGACAAGGATGGGGCACATTACTGCTGGATGGGGCATATTACTGCAAAGGAATAAGGATGGGGCATATTACTGCAAAGGAATAAGGATGGGGCATATTAATGGCAAGTGGACAAGGATGAACCACATCACTGCAGGATGGGGCATATTACTTCAAGGGGACACGGATGGGGCATATTACTGCAAGGGGAGAATGATAGGGCATTACTGCAGGATGGGGCATATTACTGCAAGGGGACAAGAATGTGGCATATTACTGCAGGATGGGGCATATTGCTGCAAGGGGACAAGGATAGGGCATTACAGCAGGATGGGGCATTACTACATGATAGGGGCAGGATGGGGACATTACCACAAGGGACAAGGATGGGACATTACCGAAGAGGACAAGGATGGGGAATACTACAAGGGGATAAGAATAAAGACATTTCTACAATAAGGAGGTCAGGATAGGAACATTACTGCCAGGAGAGGGTCAGGATGGAGCACAACTGCAAGGAGAGGGTCAGGATGGGGCCATAAATGCATGGAGATGGTCAGGATGGATCATATAGCTAGGAGAAGATCAGGATGGAGCACATTGCTACAAGGAGAAGATCAGGATGGAGCACATAACTGCAAAGAGAGGGTCGGGATGGAGCACATTACTGCAAGGAGAGGGTCAGGATGGAGCACCTTACTGCAAGGAGAGGGTCAGGATGGAGCACCTTACTGCAAGGAGAGGGTCAGGATGGAGCACCTTACTGCAAGGAGAGGGTCAGGATGGAGCACATTACTGCAAGGAGAGGGTCAGGATGGAGCACATTACTGCAAGGAGAGGGTCAGGATGGAGCTCATAGCTACAAGGAGAGGGTCAGGATGGAGCACATAGCTACAAGGAGAGGGTCAGGATGGAGCACATAGCTACAAGGAGAGGGTCAGGATGGAGCACATTACTGCAAGGAAAGGGACCAGGATTTCAGCATGAAATCTGCTTGCATTCCATGATCAAATCTATCTCCTATCTGTCTAATATTCTGCATTTTTTCCATACAGATCAATCCACCTGCTGTTTCTAGAAAGGGCAGTGGCAGCGGCTCAGCTTCAATGTGCAGTACACATGAGCTGGATGACCACTGCCGAAGAGAAGAGAAGACTGCAAAGGTAAGTTTAGAATGAATTAATTGTTAAAATAATTGAATTGATCATCAGTGTTTCAGGACTACATGCCCTGTACAGTGAAGAGAGTTAGCATCTGCTGGCTCTCCCCCCTGTGCAGCGTTTATGATTACTACTGCTGTACTTTAGGTTATATTATCGTATTGGCACTTCGCCATAAATAATTTCGTTTTGGGTTGCGGTTTGGGCACTCGGCCTCAGAAAGGTTCGCCATCACTGACCTAGGGTATCCAGGATCATGAGGAAGGTGAGCGATCAGCCTAAAACTACACTTGAGGAACTTGTTAAGGCAGCTGGGACCACTGTCGCAAAGAAAACCATTGTTAACACATTACACCATAATGGATAAAATCCTGCAGTGCCCGCAAAGTCCCACTGCTCAAGAAAGCACATGTGCAGGACCGTCTGAAGTTTGCCAATGAACACCTTGGTGATTCTGAGTGTGATTGGGAGAAGATACTGTGGTCAGATGAGACAAAAATTGAGCTCTATGGCATTAACTCAACTTGCTATGTTTGGAGGAAGAGAAAGGCTGCCTATGACCCTGAGAACACCATCCCCACAGTCAAGCACGGCGGTGGAAACATGTTTTGGTGTTGTTTCTCTGCTAAGGGCACAGGACTACTTCATTGCATCAATGGGGCAATGGATGTAGCCATGTACCGTAAAATCATGAGTGACAACCTCCTTCCCTCAGCCAGGACATTAAAAATGGGTCGTGGCTGGGTCTTCCAGCACGACAATGACCCAAAACATACAGCCAAGGCATCAAAGGAGTGGCTCAAAAAGAAGCACATTAAGGTCATGGATTGGCCTAACCAGTCTCCAGACCTTAATCCCATAGAAAACGTATGGAGGAAGCTGAAGCTCTGAGTTGCCAAGTGACAGCCTAAACATCTTAATGATTTAGTGATGATTTGCAAAGAGGAGTGGTCCAAAATTCCTCTTGACATGTGCACAAACCTCATCATCAACTACAAGGAACGTCTGACTGCTGTGCTTGCCAACAAGGATTTAGCCTACAAGTGTTAAGTCTTGTTTGCCACAGGGATCAAATACTTATTTCTCTCTGCAAAATGCAAATACATTTATATAATTTCAATAATGTGTTTTTCTGGATTTCATTTTTGATTATTCTATCTCTCACTGTTAAAAATTAACCTTAAAATTATAGACTGTTCATGTGTTTTTCAATGGGCAAACTTACAAAATCAGCAAGGGATCAGATGCTTATTTCCTTCACTGTTCATTCAGCCTATTCTATGGCCAGCATGTATCAGTCACTGGTTGCATTACTCCAGCCAGGCATGTTTCACCCATGCTGTGGCATTTGAAAGAAAAACATGTTTTCAAATTCACAGGGGACCGAGCTGCATCGCAGAGTAGCCATGACTATCCCCTTCAGAGGGAATCTGTCAGCAGGATTTTGCTATGTAATCTGAAGACAGCATGCTGTAAGAGTTACAAAAAAACAAAAGGCGTCTGTTTTTCTCTTATCTGTGTGCCTGTTATTGTTTATGCAAAGTAAAGGGTTTATTACCTTGTGATTAACATTTTAGGACTAGAAACTCAACCACATACAACAATTCATTGCTTTGATTGTGCATTGACAGTGTGGTGCCAATCTCTATTGAGAGCCTGGTATAGGTGGGGGTAGCTCTGGCTTAAAACAATTATTTCAGTGTGACAGAACTGCTGCACCCAGACATATGCGATAGATTATTGAATTCAGAATCTCCTTGCCTATATTATGTTGTCGTGAGATGAGGTAGCAAAAATCTGCTAACAGATTCACTTTAACGACCAATGATGTATAGGTATGTCATTGGTCATGTCCCTGACTTTGATTCAAGCTCACCCCAGAGTCTGGTTGCCACGGTGACATTGCCTCCCTCAGAGGGGTAATGTCATACCTAGAAGCAGGAGGGTGTCCCCATACGAGGTAATGTGGAAATGAGTTTCTAAAGACCTTGACACTTTGCTTATCCCTTGCCAAATTAACTTAATCAAGTTGCATGCGTGAAGTTATGATATCAGACAGAGTTGGATATATGACCTCTCTTGATCAGAGAAGGCGCTGAAGTGAAGTTTATTATTAACATCAGCTTTTTACACAGCGAAAAGGAAGGAAGTATCAAGAAGTTGCCTCCACAGGATTCAGCCAATCAGAGCAATGTCCAATGTCAAAACATAGATAAGGGGCCCTAATTACTTCATGTAACATCCTCTTTACATTCCAAATATTCTTCTGAAGAGATATTCTTTCCTTCATAATCTAACTGGTTGTGGCTGGTTCTCTCAGAATACAAAGCAAGATACAAACACAGACATCCCTATGTATATATTACTTATAGATACCTGGTACAATTCACATATCAGGGCTTCATAATGTTTTTCAACAAATTTTAGTGTCTTATCCTTGGGAGTAATACACAGCATGCACCACAATTCCTACTCCAGGCCAAAAGGGGAAGCTCTATAACCCAACTTCAGGGGAGCTGCTCTCTCGTCGGGAGGAGGCAGTTAAGTCTGTTAAGCAGTAAGCCTGAGGGGAGAGAAGCGTGGAGACAAGGGCTGTGGGGAATTTAAGCTGCGTCAGAGCTCATCCAGGAGCGGAGCGCTGACAAAAAGGACACCAGAGTCCTTGGCTGTGCGGGTGCTGTACGTCCTAACAGCCGAATGTGGAGGGCAGGGAGTTGCAAGCCCCCTGGCCAGACCAAACACCCTGAGGCACCACAGCAGACCAAGAGCTTGGGGCTGCCAGTGGAAAGACAGTGCCCGTGATAGGCTCACGCTGCCTGCCACACAGGTTAGAACCAACATTCAGGAGATGGCTGCAGTCTAGCTACAGGCAGCAGGGTCCTGAAAAAGGAACGGCAGTAGGAAGGCCTCCAACCCCACCTGGCGAGGTGGACCCCCAAATGCTTCCAGGCTAGCCGGACTTCTCCTATCATCTGTAACTAGTACCCTGGATTGCATTATCATCTGCCAACAAGTAAAAGGTAAAGAAAACTGCACTTTTCGGTGTCTCTTGCTAATTCTCTGCACCCCAATGGTTACCACCACCTGAACACTGTCCTATCTGCCCTGTGGGGAGCTGTACCATCTTTGCTACGTCACCAACTGCCCCAGTGGTCCTGAACTGCAGCATCGGCCATTAAATTGCCGAACACCACGGGTGTCGTTACGACTCATTCCCATTTAAACTTTCCCTATTTTTATGACATGGCCAGGGTCACGGAGCCGGGTTACACCACTGTGACATCCCCGAAGAACTATCCACCCCGGTTCCGAGTACCCCACAGCCCTGGCACTGATCTGATAAGCTGACATGTGCGGCTAACAGGCATCCCTTTAATGTAGTTACCAGCAGTACTAGTAAATTAATGATATGAAAGACTTTGATGCATCCGCTGGAACAATTAGCGACATACCGTGTGTACACCTGGAGGCTTAAAGGACACCTGTCACCTGGATCTAAGCCCCCACTTGTATCACTACCTGTCCCTGCACCTTCCTAGCTGCTCCCTATCTATCCCTCTCTGAGCTAAATCCGCCCTATAAAACAGCAGAAAAATAACTTATAACTTACAGAAGTCCCTGAGGCTGGGGACTGAAGAAAGAATAACGCCGCCCAGCGGGGCGTGTGCTGCTGCATCGAGGAGGGGCAGAATAGAGCCTGGGCCCGCCTTTTCAGTCCCCAGCCTCAGGGACTGCTGTAAGTTTTAAGTTATTTTTCTGCTGTTTTATAGGGCGGATTTAGCTCAGAGAGGGATAGATAGGGAGCAGCTTGGAAGATGCAGGGACAGGTAGTGATAGTGTAGGGGCTTAAAATCAGGTGACAGGTTCCCTTTAAGCTTCTGATTCAGGGACTTGGAATATGAATATGGCAACATCATGGAATCAGTTTCATATAAGTTAGAGCATTTAGAGCTATATCATGAAGTCAGTGACAAGAGAAAAGAGAGAGAAAGGGGCACAATAGTGCAGTTACCAGGGGGGCTTTATTTAGCGTGGCATACTAATAGGTGGCCACTCACCTTATCGGGTTGTGCTGTCCCCGCACAACCTGGTAATACACTTGATAAGGCGCCCTTCTCAGGCTCTAGCTTATCCGCACACCGCGGGCTCCGATCATCCGGTCACGTCACTGCAGGTCCTTAAGTTAAAGCTCCTGTTGCCAGGCGACGCCAGGTCCTCACGTTAAGCTGCACTCTGCGCCTAGCTGCTCCCCGCCGCTTTACCCTCATAGAGGGATTTATATTAGAAGGTAAACAAACTGTAAGCGGTCTAATTGGAGGCGCGCAGGCACAAAGGCAGCAGGCACTGGGATGGTTTTTCAACAGACCTTTATTTAGGCTCCCCTCCTACTCTGCAACATCTTTCGATAGATTCTCTATCCACCTGAGGAAGACAGAGAATCTATCGAAACATGTTGTGGAGTAGGAGGGGAGCCTATGAAGTCAGTGACGACCTCCACCCCAGTGGATTTATGAGCATAGCATTACTATGACACTCTTGTATATACAAGGTGACCTTGATGTTTTGTATTTCTATATGATATACTATTTAGTTTTTAAGAAGTAGCTCAGATAATATTAATTTTTTTCTGGTCATCATAATGGGAGACCCAGACAATGGGGTTTAGGGCACTGCCCTCCGGAGGTCACACTAGGTACTACAAGTTTGTAGACACCGCCTCCTCCGCTTATAAACCCCTACCGCAGGGAACATCCTCAGTTTTAAACTTAGTGTGCTCGGAGGATCACGCTTTGCTTGCACTTCACTGCATTCTCACTACTTACGTGATGGCGTCTGAAGACAAGGTAATATGGTCCTGGTCGGGACCTGCGACAGCCTCCCCGCTCACCCTTGTGGCACACGCAGGTGGAGGTACCGGAGGGCCTAGAGCCTGGACACTTTGGTGTTCTCCCGGTACGCTGTCGCGCTCCTTTCCATCCCTCTCTGGGGGGCTCTGGAGAGTGGGAGATGGGAGCCTTGCACAGCTCCGCTCCGTCCGAGGCCTCCCTAAATGGTGCTTACAGACCGGACTGGAGCCAGCCCAGTCCGGAGGCCTCCCTAAATGGTGCTTACACTCCGGACTGGGCTGAACCCCCGTCCGAGGCCTCCCTAAATGGTGCTTACAGACCGGACCGGCACTGAGGCACTCTGTGTCTCCTGTGTGCCTGGGGGTAGTGTCTGTCACTTTATGTGTCCTGACACTCAGACCGTGCGTTACCCTCGGGTCCGCGGATCTGGAGGTGTACCCTGTGCTGGGGTCACTCTGGCTGACCGCCCTGTGTGTCACTGGGGCTGAGGCCGTAGACTGCTGATCTTTGGATGTAATTGCAGTCTGTGTGTGTGTACTGTGTTTTACACTGTTTCCCGCGCTGCGGGCTCCAGCACCTCCATTATGAGGCTGCCTGGAGGAGAGGAGGCAGCCCTTGCGGTGACGTCACCGGGGGCGTGTGTGTGTGCTTCCCGCGTGTTCTCGGCGCCGCCCACGACTTTACTGGCGGCGGCCATCTTCTCCCTCACTTCCCGGCTGGGATCTACGGCAGCGCGTGTCTGCACTTCAGAGGGAGACCGGAACTCGCGGAGGTCACACACACTCACCGCTTCCTCCCACCGCTTTACAGCGGTCGGTAAGCCACCGGGACTCCCGGTTTGTTTGTCTGTACGACTTGGCTTATACATCCCCTACTGTGGCTATGTCCTCAGTTAGGAAGCATGCTGCTAAGGCGGCGGATGCCACCATTACCTGTGCTACATGCAATGGTACACTGGTGGAGGGGTCCTGCAATAACTGCGGACGCCCAGAAGCCCGGACTGGCACTGCTGAGGCAGCAGCTCCGGTGCTGTACCCTGAGGTGCGGGTGATCCCAGGGCCATGGGAGACTCAGAATAAGATCAATGAATCTCTGTTGTCCCAGCTGTCCTCCATGTCGCAATCCCTGGAGGCACTTAATAGGAGGCTGGAAGGCCCAGCTACTCCTTCCAGTTACCCCCGGGTGTCTCCCTCTTCTGCTGTGAGACCCCTTAAGCGGGCTCGTCGTGAGGAGTCACCCGAGCTCCAGGCTCTCTCTGAGGGGGAGCGTTCCTCTGATGGTGAGGACGATGATGGGGGTTCAACTTTCGGGTCTGTGTCTGTGTCTGAACCTCCAGACGGGGTGGAGGATTTGGTGTCCTCTATCAACGAGACCTTACGTCTCGTGACACCCCCTGAGGAGGTGACGGTACACCCGAAGGAGGTCTATCAATGGCTGCGGCCAGAGGCTAGACCAAGTGGCGCCTTCATGGACCACACTAACTTTGGAAGGGTGGTTAGAGCTCCCAGGTTACATCCTGGGCGGCGTTATGTCCGCAAACCCAAGGACAATCGCTTCCCCTTTCCCCAGGAGGTGCTTCAGGAGTGGTCGCAGTCCCCGAAGGTGGATGCTTCCATGACCAGGATTGCTGCACGCTCCCTCTTCTCTGCCTCTGATAGCTCCTCGCTGAAGGATGCAACTGATAGACAGGTCGAGCAACTCGCCAAGTCTTCATATGAGGCTGTGGGGTCTTCATTTGCCCCAAATTTTGCCACGGTCTGGACCTTGCAAGCGATTACTACCTGCTTGGATGGTATCACTGACCTGGCAAGGTCCAGTCCAGAGGTCCTGGCACTTACCGAGAGGGCGAGGGCCTATGCGGACTACGCCAGGACGGCGACTCTGGAAACTGCCACTCGCTCAGCTGTGGCTTCGGCCAATGCTATAGCGATCCGCAGGTTGTTGTGGCTGCGTCTTTGGGACTCAGATGCCACATCTAAGAAGATTTTGCAGAATCTTCCGTTCTCTGGTGACAGGCTATTTGGCACAGAGCTGGACAAGCTAATTAAGGATTCTGCTGAGTCTAAGATACCGCAGAATAAGCCTAAGCCACGGTATACCGTTAAAAGGAACCCAAAACAGTGGTCCTTTCGGTCCAGCTCACAGTCATCAGCACCGTCCGCTCGCACGGACCGAGGGGGCAAGCCCGCTTCTCAGTGGCGCTCTAAGAGTCGTCCAAAGAAGCCGGCGGGGGCAGCAGCTGCCACCCCCAAACCCGCCTCTACATGACTCGCTCTCTCTTCCTGTCTCCCCACAGGTGGGGGGCCGCTTGTCTCGCTTTCAGGACAAGTGGCTACTTCACGTTCAAGATCAGTGGGTTCGAGACGTGGTCTCGCGAGGATACAGGATAGAGCTGACGTCAAAACCGATATCAAGATTCCATCGGTCGGTCCCCTCCCCAGAAAAGGCTCAGGCCTTTTATCTGGTGTTGGAGGGACTCCGCAGAGACGGAGTGGTGGTCCCGGTGCCTTCCGGGGAGAGGTTCAGGGGTTTTTACTCCAACCTCTTTATCGTCCCGAAGAAGGACGGATCCTTCCGCCCGGTTCTGGACCTGAAGTTGTTCAACCATCACGTGTTGGTTCGAAAGTTCCGTATGGAATCACTGCGCTCCGTGATCGCAGCTGTGTCACAGGGGGACTTCCTAGCGTCGATAGATATACGAGACGCTTACCTTCACGTGCCCATTGCACCGGCTCATCAGCGCTGGTTGAGATTCGCAGTGGGGGAAGAACACTTCCAATTTGTAGCGCTGCCGTTCGGGTTGGCCTCGGCACCGAGGGTGTTCACAAAAGTGATGGCCTCCATGATGGCTCTCCTGCACGTGCAGGGACATGCCGTCATTCCCTATTTAGACGACCTGCTGGTCAGGGCGCCATCGGAACACCTTTGTCAAGTGAGCCTGGATGTGACCATGCGGTCTCTGGAACAGTTCGGTTGGCTCCTCAACATTCAGAAGTCAACACTAGTTCCGACCCAGTCACTGACGTACCTGGGCATGGACTTCAATACAGCCTCAGCCCTGGTGTCTCTGCCACGAGTCAAACAGATGGCGATCCAATCAGGAGTGCAAGCAGTCCTCCTGTCACCACAATCATCCCTACGGGTGTTGATGATGCTGGTGGGGCGCATGGTGGCGACAATAGAGGCGGTGCCTTTCGCACAATTTCGCCTCCGTCCTCTCCAGCTGGAGATTCTCCGCAGGTGGGACAAAAGGACGATTTCCCTGAATCGGCTGGTGACCCTTTCCCAACCGACCAGAGATTCCCTGCAGTGGTGGCTACAGCCACATCACTTGTCTCGGGGCCGGTCCTTCCTCAAACCGTCATGGTTAGTGGTGACCACCGACGCCAGTCTGAAGGGCTGGGGGGCGGTGTTCTTACACCACAGGGCCCAAGGCCTCTGGACTCAGTCGGAGTCGGCGTTGCAGATCAACGTGCTGGAGATCAAGGCGGTCTATCTGGCACTCCTGGCGTTTCAGAGATTCCTCTCAGGACATCCCATTCGGGTTCAGTCCGACAATGCGACGGCCGTCGCTTATATAAATCATCAAGGAGGAACCAGGAGCGCAGAGGCTCTGGCCGAAGTTCACCGCATCCTATCCTGGGCGGAGGACAACAACTGCCTGATCTCCGCAGTTCACATCCCAGGGGTCGAAAACTGGGAGGCCGACTACCTGAGCCGGCAGGGGATGGACGCCGGAGAGTGGTCTCTTCATCCGGATGTCTTCAGAGAAGTCTGCAGCAGATGGGGCACTCCGGACGTGGATCTGATGGCCTCACGGCTGAATCATCAGGTGCCGCAATACATGGCCAGGTCATGGGATCCCCAGTCTCTGGGAGCGGACGCTCTGATCTTGACTTGGTCCAGATTCCATCTACCGTATGTGTTCCCTCCTCTAGCTCTGATTCCCAGGGTGCTGTGGAAGATCAGGTCGGAGTGCAGGGTAGCCATTCTAGTGGCTCCAGATTGGCCCAGGAGGTCCTGGTACCCGGACCTGTGGCAAATGTCAGGCGGACACAGGTGGGCTCTTCCAGAACGCGCAGATTTACTCGCGCAAGGCCCATTCTTCCACCTCAATTCCAGGGCCCTCAGATTGACTGCATGGCTCTTGAGGCCTGGCTGCTGACATCCAGGGGTTTCTCCCCTACAGTGGTGGCCACTATGAATCGGGCTAGGAAGCCCGTTTCCAGGAAGATGTACCACAGGACGTGGAAAATCTTTTTTACCTGGTGTGCCTCTGGTGGACGGTCTCCGTGGCCCTTGTCCATCCCGACGTTGTTGGCTTTCTTACAGTCGGGTTTGGAGTTGGGATTATCCCTTGGCTCTTTGAAAGGTCAAGTATCAGCACTTTCGGTGCTGTTTGACAGGCGATTGGCGCTCCTCCCGAAGGTCCGTCAATTTCTGCAGGGGGTGTCGCGGATGGTTCCGCCCTACAAGAGACCTCTGGACCCTTGGGACCTTAACATGGTCCTGGCGGCATTACAGAAACCGCCGTTTGAGCCGCTGAGAGATGTTTCTCTATCTCGTCTGTCCCAGAAAGTGGCCTTTCTGGTGGCGATTACGTCTCTGAGAAGGGTCTCAGAATTGGCTGCACTATCGTGCAAGTCGCCCTTTCTGGTGGTTCACCAAGACAAGGTGGTGTTGCGCCCACGGCCAGAATTCTTGCCGAAGGTGGTTTCAACTTTTCACCTGAACCAGGAGATTGTTCTCCCATCATTTTGCCCCGCTCCAGTTCATCAGGTGGAGCGCGACCTCCATACTCTGGATCTCGTGAGAGCTGTACGCATTTATGTGTCCAGGACCGCCTCCTTCAGGAGTTCGGATTCCTTATTTGTTCTTACGACAGGTCGCTGTAAGGGGTCCGCGGCTTCGAAGTCAACCTTGGCCAGATGGATTAAGGCTTCCATTCAAGAGGCTTACCGGTCTTCTGGTTTGCCTCTCCCGGTGGGATTGAAGGCTCACTCTACCAGAGCTGTAGGTGCCTCCTGGGCCTTGCGACATCGAGCGTCTGCTCTACAGGTGTGTCAGGCGGCCACTTGGTCCAGCCTGCACACTTTCTCTAAGCACTATATGGTGCATGCCCATGCTTCTGCGGATGCAAGTTTGGGCAGGCGGGTTCTCCAGGCGGCGGTTGCCCACCTTTAAAGGGAACCATGTGTTATCCGTCTTGTTGAGGAACTCTTCCCGCCCTGGGGTATTGCTTTAGGACATCCCCATTGTCTGGGTCTCCCATTATGATGACCAGAAAAAAGAGAATTTTGTTTACGTACCGTAAATTCTTTTTTCTTTAATCATCAATGGGAGACCCAGCACCCACCCAGTTGTTCCGTTGCATGTTTTGCATTGGCTCTGTTCTCTGTTGAGACAGTGTTTGCCGGGTTGTTGAACCGTCTGTGCACGGCATTCTTCCCGATGTTTCGGGTGTGGTTTATTTCCTCCTCGCAGCTTATGGACCAAACTGAGGATGTTCCCTCCGGTAGGGGTTTATAAGCGGAGGAGGCGGTGTCTACAAACTTGTAGTACCTAGTGTGACCTCCGGAGGGCAGTGCCCTAAACCCCATTGTCTGGGTCTCCCATTGATGATTAAAGAAAAAAGAATTTACGGTACGTAAACAAAATTCTCTTTATTTGAAATAATATGAAATACCAGCAGCGGACATCACATAGGTGCCATCAGAGTGTATTTTTTTTTGGTAGGGAGCATAGACGATTGCTCTTTTGTGACCATTGGTGGAACAAAACAGACTTTTTCTCCACGGCGCTGCCCTCATCCTCCTGCATCTATGCTTTTTAAACTAACAAAGTAAAGGTTTTTTTTAAGGAACAGTGAGTGCCCCTATTTCTTCCACACTCCACCAAACAGTCTTTTTCCAACATTACAAAGTAGAAATACACTTTATAGACAAAAGAATAGGCACCCCAAACATTACACATGCAGGAGTACATATGAAATCCTATTTGAAATCCATAGGTATTAATAAGAAGATGTTTCTACAATAGCTTGCACTTTTCTGGGAAAACTTTTTACAACGGTATTCAGTTTTTCATCCAGAAGATTTTTGTGGTCGGACACGGATATTGGAGGAGAGGGTAATAGAGGTATGAAGTATTAAGATTTCTTTTCTCTTGAGACCAGGGGTCGAGGTTAACCCTGAAACACATTCCCTGAAAAACATCCCTTCTCCACCAAACTTTACTGCTTGCAAAATGCAGCCAGGTAGGCAATTCGGACTTGTGTGATCTAACAAAGAAAAAGGATCGAAGCATGACAGAGCACACCACTTCAAGATGAACAAATGTAAGTGCTGTGAAAAGCATCCTGGCAGGATACTGTAACATGGAGAACAGATGGCGAGGCAAAAGGATTGCAAGCTCATCTGCTTGGGTGACATGATGCATATGATGAATTTATCCATTGTCTATATTTGACCTTATTGTATCTGCACAGAAAAGTTATACCCCCACGTTCTTAACTCCTCAGCAGATGACATTACTGGTATGTGGCAGATACTGGACTATTCAGCAGACTCTCCTCTACAGCTCCAGATGGCGGGAAGCCTTAGCAATGAACAGTTGTGATGTTACAGTGTTAAGAATGGAACCCTGCGCAAATGGTCAGTCAGTGCAATTTAAGCAACGTGCTGTCATTGTATTCGTGACATCAGAAGGTGTCAACCCACAGGAAATTCATCAGAGAATGCAAGACGTTTATGGTGATTGTGTTGATGTGAGCATGGTGCGTTGTTGCGCCAGTAAGTTTAAAGATGATGATGTGGAAACATCTGACTTGCGTGACTAAAAGAGTTGGACGTCCTGTGAGAGCAACCACTGAGTTAAGCATGCAAAACGTTGACAGACTGATTCCGGATGATCATCGTATCACTCAGAGAAACTGCAAGCATAATTGGCATTTCACAAGAACGTGTAGGTCACATTATTGCTTTGCTTGGTTATCAAAAGATCTGTGTAAGATGGGTTCCCTGGATGCTGATGTCTCAAAGCGACTGAAGCTCACCACCGTACAGTATCTTCCATACAGCCCAGATTTGGTGTTGTCTGACTTCTTTCAGTTCCCTGTAATGTAAGAAGATCAATGGGGACATCACTTGCATCTGAAGAAGTTGAGAGATCTGAGAAGCTGGGTGCGGAAACAGTGTCAACCTCTTCCATAATGGCTTTAGAAAACTTGTTCATCGTTGGCAGAAGTGTATCCAAGTGTCTGGGGATTATGTGGAAAAGTGAATGTTGGTAATCAAAGAGCACATTCTAAGGATTATTTTTGTGTTTGATTTATTAAAATATACCAATCAAAACCCAATTTACGGAGGTGGAGGCATTACTTTTCATTCAAGCCTCGGTAATTGTTTTGTATTTTGACAATCTTTACTTCCATTGTTTCCGGGGGGCCATCAGCATCTATTATTTTATCTATACCCTTTGTGTATTGCATCTTTTGATATTTCTAGTGAGTGTACCATCACTCTTGCCTAATTCTCACAAGCTCTTATATTGATTGGGCACTGCTTGATTGTCGTACTTGATGGTTGTAGGCTTTCTACATTTCAGGCACTGTTTGCATGTTTTTTTAAGTGTTTTTATGTGTGATTTTTGTATGAATAAAAATTAGTAATTTTTTATCTTGTAGTCACGTGCTCTCTGTCATGCTTGGATTATTATTTTTTTTTGTTGATTGCTTCTACTAGCATGGAGCCACCCTTCCACTTATTTTATTGCTGTGCATCTTTTTCACTGTATTTCTAGAGAAATGTGATCCATCACTCCACAGAGCACGTTTCTACTGCTCCTGGGTCCTATAGCGACTTTACACCACTCCATTCAATGTTGGGCATTGTGCTTGGTGTTGTAAGGCTTACATGCAGCTGTTTGGATATGGAAACCCATGTCATGAAGCTCCTGACACACAGTTTTTGTACTGATAATTAAAGTGGAACTCCGGGGAGATAAATATTGTTTGTACTGTCCCCGCCCTCCTACATGATGAAGCAGAGCTGGGCACTACAGTTTTAGGATCTATAGATCACCTAAAAATCAGTAAAATCATATCTGATCCTCAGCCCTCATCCCTCCCTTCGGTGACCAAGAAATTCAGTGATGCTTCAGCAGTGACAGGAGGTGTGTCGGTGGTGTGGACACTGGGTGCTCCAGGATAATCTTACTTGCTTGCTCCCTCACACATCTGGCAGCGACTTGGCCAACGGCCCCATGGTCACACTACAATCCTGCACCTGATATATCATCCCATGTAATGTATGAACAGGGATGTTCGCTCTTCAAATAGCAATGAAGTCACAAAGCAGATATAAATACACACTGTGATCCTCTGCTGTACAATGATATGGTGCGTAATGTGGGCTGCCATGTATTAGGCTAGGAGCAGAGGCAGATCACTGCATTGGTTCATTCAGCACTGCCATGGTCTCCCGTCCCCTATATCCTCTTGGTAGCTTCCTGTGACCTGAAGCTTAATCACTATGCATGACTACATTTCTCTATTCTCAAAGAGACGGGTGAGAGCTGAGGAGCAGATATGATTTTACTGATGTATAAGCGATCTATAGTTCCTAGAACTGTAGTGCCCAGCTCTGCTTCATCATGTAGGAGGGTAAGGACAGTATAATTTTTTATTATCTACCCAGAGTTCCCCTTTAATGTCAAAAGAGGAGATTTGGATGCATTTATGTAGTTGGCAAAATGATGATGTCTTTCATCCCTCTACTCCAGGTCACTTTACGTCATCTGCACTTTGTGGCTGAGTCACTGTGGCTCTTAGATGCTTTCACTCTTAAAAACTATCACTCACCATTGATGGTGGGAGAAAGCAGAAACCTTTGCGTCCTAATTCAGTGAGCCCTTCAGAAAGAGCTATTCTTTCACAGTCACTTGTAAGGGCAGACTGAATGGCTTGATTTTATTAGCTGCTCACAAGAGCCTTGATTTTATTAACCGGTGCCAATGGACTGAATGAATAACCTGAAGCCAAGTCTTGTTTTCTTTTTCTTCCCTTTGGTTGAGTAATTGTTTCACAGAGCTGACTCTCGCTCACTAACCGGCACTACATTTCTCATGGTGAGTCCATATTTCATGTGCTCCGATGACTGGTCCATCCTTTTTATATCCAGTCCTTTTTATTTAATGTCTCCTTACCTGATAAGGTTCAGTGTCATTGTAATTGCAGATGATATTTGCCTTCAGCCTCTTGTCCCTGAGTGTAATCACATGTAACGCTGAGTCACGCGTTCTTCTTGTAGACCCAGCACTTTGCTCTTGCTCTCAGTTTCCACTCGGTTTGATTTCGGGTTCTTCACAACACTTGCGTTAGTCATCTATCTCCAATCAGCGGATAAGTGATGGAGTTTAGCTTCTCTAATTTCCGAGCTGTTACAAGGCTGCAGCCTCTGGCCCCCCCATCATTCGCTCCTCCCCACATTATGTCGTAGGCGAGCTGCAGATGGGTTTATTCTCATTTCTTCCTCTTCATTAATGTAAATTGCTCCATCTCCCTCAATCCTTTTGTCTAGGAGCCTTTTGAACACTTTGATATGTTGGTGATTTGCGTGTACAGCTGAAGTGATCCTTTATCAGATGACAGCGGCTCAGAACAATAAAGAGGGGGCTGCAGCAATATCACAAAGAATGACACTTTTCTCCAGCAAATAAGTGACCTTGTACCAATGATATGACCTCTGCCTCTTATTAAAATAGAGGGTATTGTCTGGACTATTATATACTAATAAACCCATAGTAATGATATAAATATCTTTATGAAGCCCTCTCCGTGGATCTTTGTGTATTCTGCTTTTGTTCATCACCTTAGGTCAGGGAATAGTTTATATTATGTATTATAGTGGATTAATTTATCTTTTTTCCCATTGCATAGTATAAATCTTCATATCTTGCACACCAGTCCTTTCACTATAGTAGGATCGATTAAAGGGAACCTGACGACTTCCCTGTGCTCCCCATGTCTTTTATTCAATCCTTAATAAACATTCAAAGCAAGCTCATTTGGGGGGGGGGGTTAATTGCTTTATCTACCACCGTAACTGTTATGACTTAGTCTGTGCTATGCTAATTGGGAAGGGGGTGACTAGTCGTGGGGGGGCGTTGGTTTCCCCACACTAATTGTCCCACAAATCAAGTTATCATGCCCCAGCAGGTGCAATTAACATAAGGTGCGATTTTATCATGATAGGTAAAGCAATAAACCACCAAAGAGCGACTTGCTTGACACTATTTTAAAGGGGTTGTCCCCAAAACAAAGTGCATTTTAATTAATAGATCTTGTAATAAAAATAAGTCCCACAATTATATGTAACATGGTAACATAGTTTTTAAGGTTGAAGGAGGACTTTAAGTCCATCTAGTTCAACCCATAGCCTAACATGTTGATCCAGAGGAAGGCAAAAAAAAACCCATGTGGCAACACTAAGCTCCACATTGGGGAAAAAATTCCTTCCCGACTCCATATATGGCAATCAGACTAATTCCCTGGATCAACGCCCTATCAAAGAATCTACTATATATAACTGGTAATATTATAGATCTCAAGATGTGTATCTAGGCCCTTCTTAAATGTTAATAGTGTCTCCCTCATTACAACATCATGTGGCAGGGAGTTCCATAGTCTCACTGCTCTTACAGTAAAGAATCCACGTCTGTGATTATGATTAAACCTTTTTTCCTCCAGACGTAGAGGATGCCCCCTTGTCCCCGTCTCAGGCCTAAGAGTAAAAAGATCAGTAAAAGGTCCCTGTACTGTCTCCTCATATATTTTTACATTATTATAAGATAACCCCTAAACCTTCGTTTTTCAAAATAAATAACCCCAAGTTTAATAACCTGTCTTGGTATTGCAGACCCCTTGGTCCTCTAATAACCTTGGTCGCTCTTTTCTGCACCCGCTCTAGTTCAGTTATGTCTTTCTTATACACTGGAGACCAGAATTGTACACTGTATTCTAAGTGTGGTCGCACTAGTGACTTGTATAGAGGTAAAATTATGTTCTCCTCATGAGCATCTATGCCTCTTTTAATACATCCCATTATTTTATTTGCCTTTGCAGCAGCTGCCTGACACTTGTCACTGAATGTGAGTTTGTCATCTACCCATACACCCAGGTCTTTTTCAGTGATAGTTTTGACCAGTGTTTTACAATTAGGCACATAATTATACCTTTTATTTCCTCTGCCCAAGTGCATGACTTTACATTTATCCCCATTAAAGCTCATTTGCCATTTATCAGCCCAAGCTTCTAGTTTACATAAATCCTCCTCTAATATAAAATTGTCCTCCTCTGTATTGATTACCCTCCAGAGTTTAGTGTCATCTGCAAATATTGAGATTCTACTCTGTATGCCCCCTACAAGGTCATTAATATGTTAAAAAGAAGTGGGCCCAATACTGACCTCTGTGGTACCCACTGTTAACTATGACCCATTCTGAGTATGTTCCATTAATAACCACCCTTTGTTTCCTCTCACTGAGCCAGTTCTTAACCCACTTACGCATATTTTGCCCTATCCCCATTGCTCTCATTTAATGTATCAACCTTTTGTGTGGCACCGTATCAAAAGCTTTTGAAAAGTCCATATACACCACATCCACTGCATTTCTTTGGTCCAGTCCACAACTTACCTCTTCATAGAAGCTTATCAGATTAGTGTGACATGAACGGTCCCTCGTAAACCCATGTTGATATTGGGTCATGTTATTTTTATTCAGATACTCCAGTATAGCATCTCTTAGAAAACACTCTAGGATCTTGCCCACAGTAGAGGTTAAGCTCACTGGCCTATAATTTCCAAGTTGTGTTAAAAAAAAATGTTCCTGTGCTGATATAATCTAATATATGTGTCCCTGCTATGTACTGTGTATGGATGTGTCTGACCATACAGGGACATGGTCTGATCATACCACATCTCCTGTGCTGAGATAATCTTATATGTGTGTCCCTGCTATGTACTGTGTAATGGATGTGTCTGACCGTACAGGGACTTGGTCAGATTATACCACATCTCCTGGGCCGTGGAGGACACAAAACAGTATACAGACATTATAGCATGGGTCATAGATGTTTTCTGTGAGGTTATAACATTGCAGCTTGTTTTTAAGCAGTTGGGGAAGTGTTTTCTCCCACAGAAAGCAGTAGCTGCGATCCCATTCTGTCATTCTGTGTCCAGTTCTGGGATGTATTAACAGAAACATATAGTCTAAATTGAAGTCATTTTCACCCTCTATTCCTCTATGGTCAATCCTCATCTGGAATACTGTGTCCAGTTCTGGGCTCCACATTTTATTGAGGAACGGATACAGGATCTGGGATTGTTTAGCTTGCCAAAAAGACTAAGAGGAGACTTAAGGGCTGTCACACTGTAGATGGATCACCTTTAGTCTCATTTGCACAAGGAAAGAGTAGAAGCAATGGGATGAGACACAGATTAGATATTACCAGATGACCCAGTAGGCCCTTTCCAACTCTACTATTCTATGTTATGTCAGGTTCTAGAATGGAAATCTGCTAATGTGCACAGGCTATGGCCGAGTTAGGCCATCCTTGTATTACATATATCGGAGGTTTATCTTGCAGTACTTAGCTGTTCATTGTGCTTGCACATAATCTATAATAACTCAACAAGGATACTAATACAGTAGATCTGTACCCGTCACAGTTAAGCCAGTCTGTGTCCAGTTTAAAAGGCCCCATCTCGCGCTTCTGTATGTCGGCGAACCGACCAACAATCCGACTTGACCTAGATCGCTTGAACGACGTTAAATGATCGGTAGTGAAGTGCCACACGTATAGATCTCGTTAACGATGCAGCAACGATTCCTCGACAAGCAAACGACACTTGCGGTCATTAGATCGCCTACGACCTTCACTTCTCAATAGACGAGGTAATTAACGACATCGTTATCGAGGTGTCACACACCCATGCTGCAGGTTGAATGCTCATCGTTTGGTTTAAGGTCCAGTTCTCCCATCAACGATCTGCCTGATTATCGTTGATTGTTTGTACATGTCACACTGAACGACGTAGTTTGAACGACTGCAAACTCTTGACGTTTCAACGATATTGTTAGCGATATCGTTGTGTGAGACGGGGCCTTAAGAGACACTGATGATGTTTTTAACAACTGGAGACTTTTTGGTGCTCACTCTCAGTAATAAGGAATCCTGTACAGATAATGCTACTCATGTCTGCTAGGATAGGGACAAGTCTGTACAGATTTCAAGTGTTTGGTCAGTCCTACGTAAGGGCAACCTCTTTCCCTGAGAGTTACATACACTGGTGATCAAAATTAGACGACAATGTATGATTGCTTGATTTTTTTCAGACAGAATGTAATAATAATAGTAATAATAATAATGATCTTTATTTATATAGTGCCAACATGTTCCATAGCGCTTTACAATTCAGAGGTTCATATACAAGCAGTCATAAGTGACTTATAAAAATACAGTAATTAAAGCAAAAAATAATGATGACCCTGCTTGGCGTTTTTTGTGTAAGGGGTCCACCATGCTACTAGAACAGTGTTTTCCAAAATATCCAAAGTTTATCAACCTAAAACCTTTACTTTACACAAAGTATGATGATCATAATTAGAGAACAGCAATGACTGTAGACAAAGAAAGACTAAAACTGAATGTTGTGAAGGCTACAAGAGTCACCAATCAGCAGGAAGTGTACAAGCTTTTGCTTTGTAGAGACCTTTGCTGTGAATGACCCCAGCACATCTGCAGCCAGAGGACATTACTAGTCTCTCACTCTGCTCTGGGGGGATTTTGCTCCACTCTTATTCCAGTCTCTTCCACAATTCTGTGACTGTTGTGGGTTTATTGGACATAACTTTGTCACCAATTTTCCAGAGGTTTTCTATTGGGTTTAGATCAGGACTATGCACAGCCATTTCAATGTTTCAATGTTTTCTGTTTCAGAGAACTTTACCCATTTTGCTGTGTGACAGGTAGCATTGTCCTGCATGAAGATTGCTGGCTGATTGAGTGCTGAATGCAAGTAAGGAACCACGTGTTGTTCAAGAAGGTTCTGATACTTGCATTCACCCTGCCATGTAGCTGTATGAGAGATCCAACCCCTGCAGCAGAAAACATTCCCTAAACCATGGCACTTCCTCCACCACCTTTCACTGACTTCATAACACATTTTGCTTTCATCACTAAAATGAACTGTGGACCTCTTCTCTTCTGTCCACACAAAATGACCATCACCAAAGGTGAGTCTAGCTTTTTGATTCGTTCTGCTAATGAGAGGTTTGGTCACTGCAGAGTGGCCTTTCAGTCCAAATGCTCTTAAATGTTGTGACACTGTATGACAAGACAGATCCTTACCCTGTTCAGTGCTGAAATGGCGAGCTATTCCAACTACAGTGTTGAATCGATTCCCCATGGAGATTTTCCTCGTTATCTTGTCCTCTGTTGCATTTGTCTTTTGAGGGCAACCGGCCTTCTTCTGGACTTGAAAGAGTTTGTGATGATGCAAAGATGCAATTTTCTAGAAATTACAGACGTAGAATGACCAACTTCTGTTGCAATGGCTGATACGGTGACCCCTTTGACCTTCATCTGGACAACCTGCTGCCAGAGGGTTTCAGTCACTTTGGAACAGCACGCCAATTTTGCAAAGTGAGTGCAAACTGGAAAGTTAGGCTGCCAGTTACATAGGGTTTGTCAGATAATTAAGGATATTGACACCAATAACGTGCAGGTATCTGAAAGTGTTCTATAATTTTGATCAATGTTCTTTTTCATTTATCTCATTTACATTTTTATTCTGTGCTTTACAATATATTCTATTTATGAAATAAGCTTAACATCACAATGAAAGAAATTTTGTGTTCTCTAATTTTGATCACCAGTGTACTGAAGAGGATTCAAACATGAATATATCATAGTCCTGGAGGGTCTACTGGTGGAAGGAAAGGGTGCCAGCCCAGCTCTCCTAGAAGATATTAGAAATTCCCTCAGTTTTTCCTTGCACCAGTGTTGATAACTTTCCCTCATAGTCTGAGAGTGACAGGTTGTTATTGTGTATGCGGCTCGCTAAATAATCACTGCTTACATCTGTGATCACAACTTTGTATTACTCACTGAAACAATGAATGGTGAAGGAAGCTTTTGCAGCACGTGCCGTTTAACCCTCCACTTTCTGTCTTTCAGCTGCCGTGTCATGTACAGCCGTCATGTCTTCCCACATTATATCAGCACTTCTTCTACATAAGTACAGAGTTGTAAGTACACTATGGATCTCACCTGGATTCATGCCAGGTGTTTAGGAGATTGTTGATATATATACCAGAAATTCAGTTGTTGTATTTTTTGGACTTTAAGATGCACCGCATCATAAGATGCACCCAGGTATTACAGGAGGAAAAAAAGTTTAAAGCAAAAATGATGGTCATGATGCTCTGTTATAGGGGTAGGATCTGCTACTGACACTGTTAAGGGGATAGTATCCCCAAATTCTGTTCTACTGTCCCCTATCCTAGGCCCCTTCCAGGTATACACCATGATAGGGGCCAAATATATGTCCCCCATTTTTATATACATGTCCTTCATCCTGGTATATGATCCCTATCTTGGTATATATGCACCATGCTGGTATATGATCCCCCATCTTGGAATATGATCTTACATCCAGATATATACAGTTAGGGGCAGAAATATTTGGACAGTGACACAATTTTGGCGAGTTGGGCTCTGCATGCCACCACATTGGATTTGAAATGAAACCTCTACAACAGAATTCAAGTGCAGATTGTAACGTTTAATTTTAAGGGTTGAACAAAAATATCTGATAGAAAATGTAGGAATTGTACACATTTCTTTACAAACACTCCACATTTTAGGATGTCAAAAGTAATTGGACAAATAAACATAACCCAAACAAAATATTTTTATTTTCAATATTTTGTTGCGAATCCTTTGGAGGCAATCACTGCCTTAAGTCTGGAACCCATGGACATCACCAAACGCTGGGTTTCCTCCTTCTTAATGCTTTGCCAGGCCTTTACAGCCGCAGCCTTCAGGTCTTGCTTGTTTGTGGGTCTTTCCGTCTTAAGTCTGGATTTGAGCAAGTGAAATGCATGCTCAATTGGGTTAAGATCTGGAGATTAAACAACAAGAGTATGGAAGGCTCACGTATTTAAGGTGGGTGCACCAGGACAAAAAATTCAGATCCTAAGTAGTATAGTCTGGGCACACCAATGGAAAAAAGGAACTGTCCACGTATGTTACTAATGCAAAAAACGTGTTGTTTTATTAATGTCACACAGTACATACACCAACGTTTCGGCCATCGGCCTTCTTCAGGGTACTAGTACAGAAATATTACATGAAATTAATACAGAGATAAAAACATACATACAATGCTTAGTGACGGTGTAATCACCTCGTGTGATTGCTGGGAAGTGACTTGGAAAAAAAACAACACTGTGTGTCCGTGTAGAGAACAACTTGATTACTATGAGGACAGTGTGGTGGGAAAACCTGAGTAATCCTATGTGCTGTTGTGTGACTAGGGTGATTTAAACACTACTAGGGAATCGTGACAGGTATATAAAAAAAGAGGAAAGTAAGACATACAAAGGGGTTATAGGAAAGCAGACTATAGGAAAAAATGGGATGATTACCAGAGGAGTACTGGTGAGCGGTGAGTCCTGGGAACTGAAGAGTCAAGTAAGGAACTGATCCAGTTTATAGCCTATGGTAAAAGAGCTACAAGGTTTAAGTATCACAGGCAGCAGAAGAGCAAAAAATAGGGCGGAAGCAAGAAAACAACAAGGTGGAGGGGTTTTTTATATGGACAGTATAAGGTTAAACCATGGACTTGGTGCTGGAGTTGTGAAGATGGAAAAGAAAGAAAAGGAATGAAACAAAGGGTAACAGACGTGATCAATAGGCATAGTTCACCACCGGATATAAGAAACAAAGCCTGAAGTAGAGGCGAGAAAAGAGCATGACAAGGAACTGAATCATAGGTATGAAAGCAAAAAAAGGATGCCCAATGATAGAGTCGAAGACCAGCAGGTAAAAGGTAATGATGGTGAGCCATGAAAATAAGGAGTCTGTGAGTATACCTCAGGTAAGGCGAGAAAACTTGTAGATCAAACCAAATTTTTGGTCACAACTGGCAAAATGCCAGGTGCTGAAAAAACTCTGCAAGGAGGCACAGTATGGGTTAACATATAGTGGTTCATATAAGGAGGTAGAGAAAATCCTTATTAGTAGAGTTTGTGTATTACCTTAGATAGAAATATGCAAGGATAGAGGCACATCAATATGGAAAAATCCTATAAGACTTAAAAGGGAAGAAGATTATAGAAAGAGAAAGATGACAAACATAAAATCATGGGTGTGCAAAGATACACACCTTAATGTGAAAGAGTCAAGGCTCGGTAGCTGTAAAAAGAAGACAGGGATCAGTCAAGGCAGGAAGATTCAGGGCTGAAAAAGGTAGCCAAGAGAAACAATACCTGGTGTGCATGTCAGCTAGGTCTGGGGCGATGTGCGGCTCGCGTGTGTGCAACGCCGCTATTTACAGGGGAAGTGGGCGTGACGTGGTGACGTCACCTCCGGTCTATGGACCGCAAGGAAGTGCGGCCTGCCGGTGCTCGCGCATGCGCGGTACATCCAGTGCATCTGCGCATGCGCGGAAATAAGAAGTGCAGAGCGTCCGTTCTGAGGTGCTGGGAAGGTGATTGTAGCATTGCCAAAGGGCAAGATCGCAAGGACAAGTGCCCAGGAGTGCCATCCGTTGTGTAATGGATTCAATAATGCATCTAAGAGATATGAAACAAAAACAAAACAGTAGTTAGGCTATGGCAATAGTAATAGTTTGATAAGAATAGTACAATATAGCAAAACTCAGGGGAATAGTTATGGATAGAGTGGACCGATCTGCAGGAGACCATTATATCAAAGGGAAACAATCATAGATCTGTCTTAATTATGGACATAACATTTGTTGTAGGTCACACGACCGCTCGTCACATTGCTCACCAAAACTGTATATCTATATATTCATATTCATCATCACAGGTATAACCTTTGTAAAGGAAAAGGTGAACAGTAATAAGTAACACTAACACAAAAATGTGAGCAAACAGTATCCATGACTATGGTACTATACATAATGGTGGCCCTGTAACTTAACGGACATGGGTATTAAAGAAAAAAGTTGACCAATCAGAATTGTTCATACTCGCGGTTAAGACCTAAAGGCTCTAATGTCTGCAAGGTGTGGATCCAGTAGGCCTCACGCATTTTGAGCCTACGAATCCGGTCCCCTCCTTTTCTTTGAGGGGGGACATCCTCTATGATTTGGAAGCGTAATTGCGATACGCTATGGTCATGACATGCAAAATGGTATGGAATAGGCAAAAGCAAATTTTTACAGCGAATCGTGGATTTGTGTTTGCTGATGCGGTCACGTATATGCTGGGTGGTCTCCCCAACATATACGTGACCGCAAGGGCATTTAATTAGGTACACCACAAAAGTGGATGCGCAAGTGAAGAATCCTTTGATCGGAAATCGTTTACCTGTACGGGGATGCGTGAAAAATTACCTTTGATAACATTGTTGCATTGGTTGCAACTCAGACAGGGAAAAGTTCCCTTCCGGGGTGTTTGTAGTGTTAGTTGATGTGGTACTCTCTTACTAGAGCCAATGTCTGCCCGTACTATTGTCTGTTTGATGTTGGGGGCCCTTTTATGGCAAAACAATGGTCGACTAGCAAATTCAGGGATGTCAGGATAACTGGAATTCAGTATGTGCCAATGTTTAAGGATCACCCCTTGGATGAGTTTACTGAAGGGGTGATAAGTGGATACAATTGGTAGCCTACTCCATTACAGCAGTAGCCACCCACGACATGTGAAGATCTCACTACCGAGATCTCAACACGTAAGAGTTGATAGGATTGTCTCTGACCCAGATACCAAAATACTGAGACACAATGAGATGACCACCAAATTCCGGGAACGGGGATATCCCGAACACATCTCCCAAGGCCATTCTTTTTCCCGACAACCTAGGACTCCTTCAGGTCCACGGATACCATTTGTATCCACTTATCACCCCTTCAGTAAACTCATCCAAGGGGTGATCCTTAAACATTGGCACATACTGAATTCCAGTTATCCTGACATCCCTGAATTTGCTAGTCGACCATTGTTTTGCCATAAAAGGGCCCCCAACATCAAACAGACAATAGTACGGGCAGACATTGGCTCTAGTAAGAGAGTACCACATCAACTAACACTACAAACACCCCGGAAGGGAACTTTTCCCTGTCTGAGTTGCAACCAATGCAACAATGTTATCAAAGGTAATTTTTTCACGCATCCCCGTACAGGTAAACGATTTCCGATCAAAGGATTCTTCACTTGCGCATCCACTTTTGTGGTGTACCTAATTAAATGCCCTTGCGGTCACGTATATGTTGGGGAGACCACCCAGCATATACGTGACCGCATCAGCAAACACAAATCCACGATTCGCTGTAAAAATTTGCTTTTGCCTATTCCATACCATTTTGCATGTCATGACCATAGCGTATCGCAATTACGCTTCCAAATCATAGAGGATGTCCCCCCTCAAAGAAGAGGAGGGGACCGGATTCGTAGGCTCAAAATGCGTGAGGCCTACTGGATCCACACCTTGCAGACATTAGAGCCTTTAGGTCTTAACCGCGAGTATGAACAATTCTGATTGGTCAACTTTTTTCTTTAATACCCATGTCCGTTAAGTTACAGGGCCACCATTATGTATAGTACCATAGTCATGGATACTGTTTGCTCACATTTTTGTGTTAGTGTTACTTATTACTGTTCACCTTTTCCTTTACAAAGGTTATACCTGTGATGATGAATATGAATATATAGATATACAGTTTTGGTGAGCAATGTGACGAGCGGTCGTGTGACCTACAACAAATGTTATGTCCATAATTAAGACAGATCTATGATTGTTTCCCTTTGATATAATGGTCTCCTGCAGATCGGTCCACTCTATCCATAACTATTCCCCTGAGTTTTGCTATATTGTACTATTCTTATCAAACTATTACTATTGCCATAGCCTAACTACTGTTTTGTTTTTGTTTCATATCTCTTAGATGCATTATTGAATCCATTACACAACGGATGGCACTCCTGGGCACTTGTCCTTGCGATCTTGCCCTTTGGCAATGCTACAATCACCTTCCCAGCACCTCAGAACGGACGCTCTGCACTTCTTATTTCCGCGCATGCGCAGATGCACTGGATGTACCGCGCATGCGCGAGCACCGGCAGGCCGCACTTCCTTGCGGTCCATAGACCGGAGGTGACGTCACCACGTCACGCCCACTTCCCCTGTAAATAGCGGCGTTGCACACACGCGAGCCGCACATCGCCCCAGACCTAGCTGACATGCACACCAGGTATTGTTTCTCTTGGCTACCTTTTTCAGCCCTGAATCTTCCTGCCTTGACTGATCCCTGTCTTCTTTTTACAGCTACCGAGCCTTGACTCTTTCACATTAAGGTGTGTATCTTTGCACACCCATGATTTTATGTTTGTCATCTTTCTCTTTCTATAATCTTCTTCCCTTTTAAGTCTTATAGGATTTTTCCATATTGATGTGCCTCTATCCTTGCATATTTCTATCTAAGGTAATACACAAACTCTACTAATAAGGATTTTCTCTACCTCCTTATATGAACCACTATATGTTAACCCATACTGTGCCTCCTTGCAGAGTTTTTTCAGCACCTGGCATTTTGCCAGTTGTGACCAAAAATTTGGTTTGATCTACAAGTTTTCTCGCCTTACCTGAGGTATACTCACAGACTCCTTATTTTCATGGCTCACCATCATTACCTTTTACCTGCTGGTCTTCGACTCTATCATTGGGCATCCTTTTTTTGCTTTCATACCTATGATTCAGTTCCTTGTCATGCTCTTTTCTCGCCTCTACTTCAGGCTTTGTTTCTTATATCCGGTGGTGAACTATGCCTATTGATCACGTCTGTTACCCTTTGTTTCATTCCTTTTCTTTCTTTTCCATCTTCACAACTCCAGCACCAAGTCCATGGTTTAACCTTATACTGTCCATATAAAAAACCCCTCCACCTTGTTGTTTTCTTGCTTCCGCCCTATTTTTTGCTCTTCTGCTGCCTGTGATACTTAAACCTTGTAGCTCTTTTACCATAGGCTATAAACTGGATCAGTTCCTTACTTGACTCTTCAGTTCCCAGGACTCACCGCTCACCAGTACTCCTCTGGTAATCATCCCATTTTTTCCTATAGTCTGCTTTCCTATAACCCCTTTGTATGTCTTACTTTCCTCTTTTTTTATATACCTGTCACGATTCCCTAGTAGTGTTTAAATCACCCTAGTCACACAACAGCACATAGGATTACTCAGGTTTTCCCACCACACTGTCCTCATAGTAATCAAGTTGTTCTCTACACGGACACACAGTGTTGTTTTTTTTCCAAGTCACTTCCCAGCAATCACACGAGGTGATTACACCGTCACTAAGCATTGTATGTATGTTTTTATCTCTGTATTAATTTCATGTAATATTTCTGTACTAGTACCCTGAAGAAGGCCGATGGCCGAAACGTTGGTGTATGTACTGTGTGACATTAATAAAACAACACGTTTTTTGCATTAGTAACATACGTGGACAGTTCCTTTTTTCCATTGGTGTGCCCAGACTATACTACTTAAGATCTGGAGATTGACTTGGCCATTGCAGAATGTTCCACTTTTTTGCACTCATGAACTCCTGGGTAGCTTTGGCTGTATGCTTGGGGTCACTGTCCATCTGTACTATGAAGCGCCGTCCAATCAACTTTGCAGCATTTTGCTGAATCTGGGCTGAAAGTATATCCCGGTACACTTTAGAATTCATCCGGCTACTCTTGTCTGCTGTTATGTCATCAATAAACACAAGTGACCCAGTGCCATTGAAAGCCATGCATGCCCATGCCATCACGTTGCCTCCACCATGTTTTACAGAGGATGTGGTGTGCCTTGGATCATGTGCCGTTCCCTTTCTTCTCCAAACTTTTTTCTTCCCATCATTTTGGTACAGGTTGATCTTTGTCTCATCTGTCCATAGAATACTTTTCCAGAACTGAGCTGGCTTCTTGAGGTGTTTTTCTGCAAATTTAACTCTGGCCTGTCTATTTTTGGAATTGATGAATGGTTTGCATCTAGATGTGAACCCTTTGTATTTACTGTCATGGAGTCTTCTCTTTACTGTTGACTTAGAGACAGATACACCTACTTCACTGAGAGTGTTCTGGACTTCAGTTGATGTTGTGAACGGGTTCTTCTACACCAAATAAAGTATGCGGCGATCATCCACCACTGTTGTCATCCGTGGACGCCCAGGCCTTTTTGAGTTCCCAAGCTCACCAGTCAATTCCTTTTTTTCTCAGAATGTACCCAACTGTTGATTTTGCTACTCCAAGCATGTCTGCTATCTCTCTGATGGATTTTTTCTTTTTTTTTCAGCCTCAGGATGTTCTGCTTCACCTCAATTGAGAGTTCCTTTGACCGCATGTTGTCTGCTCACAGCAACAGCTTCTAAATGCAAAACCACACACCTGGAATCCACCCCTGACCTTTTAACTACTTCATTGATTACAGGTTAACGAGGGAGACGCCTTCAGAGTTAATTGCAGCCCTTAGAGTCCATTGTCCAATTACTTTTGGTCCCTTGAAAAAGAGGAGGCTATGCATTACAGAGCTATGATTCCTAAACCCTTTCTCCGATTTGGATGTGGAAACTCTCATATTGCAGCTGGGAGTGTGCACTTTCAGCCCATATTATATATATAATTGTATTTCTGAACATGTTTTTGTAAACCGCTAAAATAACAAAACTTGTGTCACTGTCCAAATATTTCTGCCCCTAACTGTATATGTCCCATCCAGGTGTATATATATATATGATTCTCAATCATAGAAAATGGACCCCATCCTGGTATATATGTTCCCATTCTGGAATATGGCCCCCATCCTGATACATATGGCCCCCTTCCTGGTAAACATGGCCCCCAACCTGGTAAACATGGCTCTCATCCTGGAATATGGCCCTCATCCTGGAATATGGGCCCCTTGCTGGAATATGGCCCCCACGCATTCTGGGATAGTATGTGTGCTATTCAAGAACGGAAGGGCAGGGTGCCAGCGGCAGCAAATGTATCAGCAATGCACTCGTGCTGAAATCACTGCAGCGATTATGAGTGAGATGACAGGCAGAAGCATGTACCTTAGTAGCACAGCATACCGCAGAGTCCCTGTGCTAACGGTAACGATGTCTGCCTGGCCTTGCCACCACGCTAGAAACCAACATGTGAACAGTCTCCTGTCCAGCTGAAATGGTGCAGTGATGTAATGAAGAGGCAGGACCAGGGGGACGGTGTGCTGTACTATTCTGTGATGCTGCGGACCTGCCCCTTCATTGCATCACTACAGCACTTCAGCTGGATGGGAGACTGTTCACATTTTCGTTTCTAGCGCGGTGCCTGGACCAGGCTGACATTGTTAACAAGTGCACTGAGACAGCGCTGCGTGCCGTGCTTATGATGTGCATGTGCTAGTAAAGCAGCAGCTCCAGTCAGTGAGTGCTGTGAATCATGTGGCCTACATCGAGTGTCCGGTGCAATCATCACTTGCAGCCGGTCCACGACAAACCACTGCCTGCGTCCCCTGCCTGGCATCCTGGGCATCTCTGTCATTTGCTAGGCACGAATAGGAGGCCTGGTTTGCAGAAGTGGTGCCAGGATGCCAGGCGGGGGATGTAAGCAGCGAAAGTAAATACTGTCATGGTCTAGCTACCATAGAGGACCAGAGTGGATGCCGAACAAGGGCAGTACAGATCTTTTTGCTCCACTTTTTTTTATTTTTAGTTTCCGAAGCACCCAGGACCCATTAACAAAACTTGTAATAGTGAAGGACAATCCCTTTAAATCCTTTAAATTGGTATTAACAGGATGTGTCTATCAAGATTATCAGATCTCAGCCTTACAGGAGGAACATGGTGAAGATGCTTATTAAGGATACAGGATTAAGGATAAAAACAAAAAAAAGCAATAAAATTAATTATGGTGACCTCTGGGTCCTCCAGGAATCCTGAGAACGAAGGAGCAACAGCTCTGCCTCCCAGTTACAGGTTTTCATCCACACTGGAGTATCTGGTCCAAGTTTTCTTTCATGTTATGTGTATAAATTGCTATTTCTGCCACAGTCAAGAAGGTGTGGATTACATGACCAGGGTTATGGTATCCAAAAGTGTAAAGGAGAAATGGAAATCATGGACCGCGCTCCCATCCCAAGGAGTCCATTGACTCTCATTCAGATGGTGGTTTATTATGCATTTTGGGGTAAACCCCTTCTTCAGATAACACCACACAAAAAGATGTACTATCTTGTGCGCCTTTCCTTTTCAGTGCATTTTTTCTGAAGGGTATATAACTATATATATATATATATATCTGTATGGCATAGAATGAACCATGGCAGCACTTTAGCTCAGTGGTTAGCACTGTTGCTTTGCAGCGCTGGGGTCCTAGGATAAATCCCAAGAATGACATCTGCAAGGAGTATCTATGTTCTCCCTGTGTTTGTGTGGGTTTCCTCTAAATTGTCACCCATATATATTTGGTGCATTTTCATACTGGTTACAATGTAAGTATTAGATGGGATTAGTGTACTTCACTGTTTTCCTTGGTCAGAACTGGGGGTGAAGCACTTTCTGTATCACTTCATTGAGGGACACAGGAAACCATGGGTGTATGCTTGCTGCCACTAGGAGGCAACACTATGCCAAATAATAAAGGAAAATTGGCTCCTCCTCAGCAGTATACATCCCCAGCCCGAAGGGACGACTGATCAGTTTTAGCTTAGGAGGCACACGTGGTCTAAAGACCCACAAGGTTTTTGTCTTATTCTTTTTTATTTTTCACTTTCGCTGGATTTTCTGGATACAGATGAAGATCCTAGACGAGCGACAGCTCCCTAGGGTGCCGCTTTCCCACAACCACCAAAAGGCAGGAATGTGGAGTGTTGTCTCCACGTACCCCCTCCTGCGACGCTGGATTTATCACAGGCTACGCCATTACTACTTCTACCAGGACGACGGCATCCACACCGATTTTCCACAAACTCACAACAGAAGGGCACGCGGAGTGTCACCTCCCTGTATCCGCCTCTGCACCTGGTGTAAACCCCCTTTTTTATCCTTGTTATTGGGACTATTTTTCTGACCTCCCCACCCTCTCCATACAGAGCTTGGGTCAAAGCACACGTGGGACAAAGCCCCTAGAGGCAGCAGTATTCCTCCCCAGCCCCCACCTCATGGAGCCTGGGTTGTAGCCCGCACTTCCATCGCTGCTAAGTCCCCCCAGTGCCACAGGGATCCCAGCAAGAAGTACCTTCCCTGAGACGCATCCATTGAAACTTCAGAACCGGCCACCTACAACGGATCCTTGGATTCCTGGAGCCCCCTGACTGCTCCATGTAAGGGCAGCAAGTGAGACCATCTGCGGAGGGCTCCTTTTACCGTTGGGCATATCTCCTCGCTGTCCCCGTCACCTTCCCGGCCGCTAATTTGGCCCCAGCTTTGGCCTAGCCGGTGGTCACACCCCCCATTCCTCCCCTCTGATGACATGCAGCTTCGGCACACGCCCCCGATTGACGTCATTTTGGGTGCGAACCACGCCTCCGAATAACGTCTCTCGGCACGAACCCGCCTTTTTCCTCTGACTCCGCCCCTTCCCCTGGCGCTTCACAAGTATCGCTGGATCTCTCCTGCAGCCCGCCCCCTGTGCGGAGGGCAGGAGCTGCTGTGAGGACATGCGGGGAGATGTAGCGCTGACACCAGATCCGCTGTCCCTGCAGCCCCCATGTGGGTGAATTCAACGTGCCGACCAGCGGCATCAGGGGACATAAGACCACTGGCTACCAAACACTGCCCTTATCCCTGGTAAGTGCACCACCAGTACTCAGGGTTTTATGATTAATTCCCCGGACAGACCGGCAGCTTCTGCCTTTTTAACCTTCCCACTGTCTACCTTCACGGTCTCAGGGGCCCCTGCCGACACCCCTTGGACATTAGTCCAATACCATCATGCCTAGTGAGCCACACACCAATGTGGACACAGTAGCGGTGTGCAAGAGACTCGGTTCCCTATACAGTACGGAACTCACACCGCATAAGATGTCCCTGCCGGCAACGATGATCACGAGTGCATGGAGTGTCTAAACATGTCACCTACACAGTCTCCAGACATCACGTCTTGTATCCTCCGTCACGTATTATTCCTTTGCCCGCAACCAAGGCCTGGGGTCCTGTCCACTATCCAGAGCAGTGTCTCCAATTTCACGTATTATGTCTTTACAGGTGACTAAGGCCACAGGGTCTGTTCACTCCAGTGTACATCGTTTCATCTCCCGGCTGCTCGCAGCAGAAGTACCCCGACTGGCGCTAGCGATCTCGCTCAGTGTGACACATAGCAGCGACCAGGTCCCTGCTGTGAGATCGCTGATGGTGTCAGAATGGGGGTACCGTTGCACTTGGCGACGCTCCAGCGATCACTACAACAATACGACCTGGTAGGGACTCCAGACGGTAGCCGCGGGTCATCTCCTGCCACACGGAGGTCATCTCTCGGCTTCTCTTAGCAGAAGTACCCCAACCACCATATTGGAACACCCAAGTTATGGGTAATCCGATATGGCGGCCGGGATTCAAATTCCCTGCCAAGCCGCGCGGGACAACGACCTCAATACTATGCCCTAGATTGACAGGGTCCCAACGACCGCCATATCGTTGCTGCATGAGCGATCAGTAAGGTAACACCGTCACACCTGGCGACGCTCCAGCGATTCCGACAATGATACGACCTGGTAGGGATCGCTGGAGCGTCACTATGTGGTCGCTGGGGAGATGTCAAACAGTCAGATCTCACCAGCGACCACGTAGTGACGCTCCAGCGATCCCTACCAGGTCGTATCATTGTCGGAATCGCTGGAGCGTTGCCAGGTGTGACGGTACCTTACTTATCGCTCATTGCATTATTCTTAAATCTTCATAAATAAACTACATACATATTCTAGAATACCCAATGCATTAGAATCGGACCACCATCTAGTAGATATATATTTGTGTGTATATATATATATATGTATATATATATATATATATGTATATAATACGGTGTGTGTGTGTATGTATGTATATATATATATATATATATATATATATATATATATGCTGCTATAATATCTATTTGTTACCTGATTACCGTAAGTTGGTAGGTTCATTCGGTGTCAAACCCAGCTACCTCAGTATCACAGGATAGTCCGCAAGGTTTCTGCGCAAGTTTTCACGCCTGTGTGTGTCTCCTCTGAACTCTCTCTCTTCTAGAGTATGCTCAAGTACTCAAACCTCCCCATCCGGAGATCAGCCCACCTACAGCCAGATGTGAAGCCTCTCCAAGCATGCTCTCTTGTGAGCTGAGACAGACCTATAGTCAAAGCTTCATCAAGGTACAGACATATGAAAAAGTTTGGGCACCCCTCTTAATCTTACCCTTTTTTTTTTTTGCTTAAAATTGTTTTTTTGCAACAGCTATTTCAGTGTGATATATGTAATAACTGATGGACACAGTAATATTTCAAGTTTGAAATTAGGTTTATTGTACTAACCAAAAACGTGAACTATGCATTATTTCAAAATTTGCCAAAGTATGGGCATCCTTCTGATTTTCATGATTTGAATACTCCTAACTACTTTTTACTGACTTACCGAAGCACTAAATTGGTTTGGTAACCTCATTGAGCTTTGTACTTCATAGCTCGGTGTATCCATTCATGAGAAAAGCTATTTCAGGTGTCCACTTGCAAGTTGTTCTCCTAGTTGCATCTTCTCTGAGGAGTGGCATCATGGGCTCCTCAAAACAGCTCTCAAATGATCTGAAAAAAAAGATTATTCAACATAGTTGTTCAGAGGAAGGATACAAAACGTTGTCTCAGAGATTTAACCTGTCAGTTTCCACTGTGAGGAACATAGTAAGGAAATGGAAGACCACAGGGACAGTTCTTGTAAAGGCCAGAAGTGGCAGGCCAACAAAAATAGAAAGGCAGAGAAGAAGAAAGGTGAGAACAGTCAAGAACAGTCCACAGACCACCTCCAAAGACCTGCAGCATCATCTGGCTGCAGATGGTGTCACTGTGCATCGGTCAACAATACAGCGCACACTGCAGAAGGAGAAGCTGTATGGGAGAGTGATGCGAAAGAAGCCGTTTCTGCATGCACGCCACAAACAGAGTTGCCTGAGGCATGCAAAAGCACATTTGGACAAGCCAGTTTCATTTTGGAAGAAGGTCCTGTGGACTGATGAAACAAAGATTAAGTTGTTTGGTCATACAACAAGGCCTTATGCATGGCGACAAAAACACAGCATTCCAAGAAAAACACTTGCTACCCACTGTCAAATTTGGGGGAGGGTCCATCATGCTTTGGGGCTGTGTGGCCAATGACAGCAGATTCTTGAGAATAATGTTCAAGAATCAGTGTCAAAGTTGAAGTTACGCTGGGGATGGATCTTTCAGCAAGAAAATGATCCAAAACACTGCTCCAAATCTACTCAGGCATTCATGCAGAGGAACAATTACAATGTTCTGGAAAGGCCATCCCAGTCCCCAGACCTGAATATCATTGAACATCTGTGGGATGTTTTGAAGCGGGCTGTCCATGCTCGGCGACCATCAAACTTAACTTAACTGAACTGGAATTGTTTTGTAAAGAGGAATGGTGGAAAATAGCTTCATCCAGGAACTCATTAACAGCTACAGGAAGCGACTAGAGGCTGTTATTTTTGCAAAAGGTGGATCTACTAAATATTAATGTCACTTTTCTGTTGAGGTGCCCATACTTTTGCACCTTTCAGTTTTTTAAATAATGCAATTCACATTTTCGGTTAGTACAATAAACCTCATTTCAATTCTGAAATATTACTGTGTCCATTAGTTATTGCATATATCACACTGAAATAGCTGTTGCAAAAAAACAATAAAGAAAAAATAAGAGTAAGATTAAGAGGGGTGCCCAAACTTTTTCATATGACTGTATCTGATGCCTGCACGTGAGGTAATTGAATCTCATCAAGTTCCTCCCCCAGCATAGCTGGAGCAGTGACTTAGTATTCGGTTTCGCAAGTTGGATTCCCTCTCTACCCTCTACTTGCCTCTCTCATTCATCACCACAAACATTCAGCAACCCGGTGGACAACCGGCAGGACAGCTCTATAGCACCCAAACACAGTTGGAGTTTTCAGTGTCCACCTGACATACAGGGGCAGCTACTTCTAACACCTTGCAAGTATTAGCTAAAGTTACTTGTACCACATACAAGTAATAGCTACCGTTGTTTAGGTCTTGGTCCTTACCTTTTTTTCTCTCCCTTGCAGGTCTTAGCTCAGGTCATTCATGTCATTGTCTACAATCAAGTACTGAATACAAGCTTCTTTTTATCAGAACTGGCGGTCCTATCCATCTGTCAAGTACGGTTTTCCTTCCCTCACTATCCCTAGGTGTTACCACTCAAGAGGTGTACATCGCCATAGGCTTGGGGTCTATGTCGACACAAAAGGTCCCCTTGCAGAGCGTCTCCTGTCATTCATAGTCTCAGCCTTTTTACTTTGCTGTTCAACAAGGCAAGTCCCATGACCTGACTGTCCGTTCAGTACCTTGGTACTGAGAGTACCTCGCAAGAACGAGAGGGCCCCTCAAGCACGGTTTATTCCTTTCTTTATTTTTATCGATCGGTACGTGGATTGCGTGTTTTATTTCCCACAACTATTTTCTGCCCATTCCCCCTTGTGATACCTCATCACACTGACGTTCATAAACAAGGACCTGTTCCTTCCCCTGTGGGTTATCACCTCCACTCCATTGATCCAGCCAGACCCCCATGTGGTCCCTTTTCCTCTCCTGTTCACATTGGCAGCCCATTACTCATACCTGGAACGTGCAATGATGACTAGCATGGCCCCCGTGCATGCTTGACACCGAGTTTCGTACAGGGCTTATTGCCCCTTTTCTTTTCTACGTTATTTTCTGGGTCCTCAACAGGATACTCCGCCTTCTCCAGTTTTTTTTTTTCTCAGCTTCTCTGTCCAGATAAGGCCGTTCACTCTAGGACTCTCCGCTTCCCCACAGGCAACAGCCTCCTGGTCCCTCACAGAGCCCCTCCCATACCCAGGCATGTCCTCGGAAGCTCGAGACCATAGTTTTCTTCAGACCTCTTGGGCCCAGATGAATCAGCCCATCTGTGGGTAGTGCCTCTTTTGTTTTTTCTCTGTCACTCCTGGTGGTGGGCTCGTTACCCACTTTCTCAGGGTAAAACCGGAGCCCTTGTTTGCCTTTTTTCCTTCAAGTAGAATCCTTGCCCCTCTGCCTACAGAGGACTAGAATATTCCCCTTGGTCTACAGGAAACAGCCCTCTACCGGGCCATGGCAGGACCCTATCCTAGGTTTTTCCCTCCCTTGCAGATTTTCCGAGGGAACGCCGGGAGCTCGGACCAACCTTGTAAAAACTTTCACAACGAAATCGACTTTAGTGGCCTCCCCGCCCAACCAGGTGGCAACCAAGGAATCTTCAGTGTTTCTCGGTCATCTTTCTCCTCACCTCTAGAGCCTTCATGGATGTTCACGGCCTTCTTTCCTCCTCCCATTTCCTGCTCAGAAAGAGCACATCCTTAGACCCACAGGGGACGAGACCGCCTAGTTACACGACTCCTCTGCTTTTGTCCTAGTGACAACCTTCATATGAGTCTCTCCATCTAGTTTTTTCTCCCGTCTCGGAACTTTTTTCCTCTCCAACAGTTTTCATTGTCCCTTTTAACATAGGGTATATTCCTTTCTCTCTGTCTGACATGAGTCTTCAGCACCTCAATCCTATCCTCCGGTCAATTCTGATCAGGATAGGCATACTACTTATACTGAGTTATGAAACCTCGATGATTTCCGAATTAGAACGTGTCTTCAGATTACCTCTCTCTTTCGGAGATTCTCTTCTCTTTGGCGGATCTATTTTCAACAGCCGGTAGTTCTTTACTGGTCTTTTCTCCTTCGCCTCATTGGGGGACACAGGACCGTGGGTGTTATGCTGCTGTCCACTAGGAGGCGACACTAAGCAATCTGCAAAAGAGTAACAGTGGCTCCTCCTCTGCAGTATACACCCCTGGAGCAGGCACTGCCTCCCCAGTTTTTTGCTTAGTGTCGAAGGAGGCACACGTCCATTTTCCTCTTGGTGAATTTTCATCATAAAGAAGAAAAGTGGGTCCGGCGTGGCCCCCGGCATGCTCCTTCCTCGGCCACCCACTGTTGGGGCGCTGGGTTGAAGTTGAGAATCGTTACATATGCCGTACTCCTTTCTCGGCCTCCCACTGTTGGGTTGCTGGGTTAAAGTTGAGACAGCCCAGCATAACATCCACCTTCCTCACTCCCTGCGGTCTGAGGTGAAGTAGAGATGACTGCCTGCCAGATGACGTCCCCCTAATCACCCCTGGGTGTTTTAGGCAGTGGCAACACCAGGTATCAGCAGCACAGGCTGCATGGGCTGGAGACTGCATGACTGCCTGCAGCAGCGCAGGCTATGCAGGAGCCTGCACAAGAGGTGCTGGGCTGGATGAGAGGGCACTTACTGCAGCCAGACCTCAGGCACAAGGCTGACAGGGGCACAGCAGCAGGACACTTGCAAGCTGCATCCAAGTGCAGCTGTCATGATCAGTAAAGATCCTCTGCTATACTGGCGGTTCTCCGCCAATGCCAAGGGGGACATTACACTGTAACCTCTTTTCCCCCGTTTTTCTGGGCCTCCCAGCGTTTTTTTTCGCGCCTCCGCGCCGGCCCCTCACTATTTCCGGGGACCTCAACTAATTGAGGCCCCGGCTTGGGCCTAGCGCGGAGGTCGCCGCCCCTGTGCCGCCCCCGTCCCGCCCCGCTGGATGACGCTGAGCGCGCGTCATAGCGGGGGCGGAGCCGAGAACGGGCGCGTTTTCCAGGCCGGATCCCGCCCGTTTAGCTCCGCCCCTTCCTCCTTCTCCTCCACGGTCGCCATTACACGTGGAGCGTTCAGCCATCCAGGGGGGACACAGGATCCGGGCAGCCTGTTGCACAGCGGCGCTGGGACTGGTAAGACCTCTGCAGGGATCTCCTCTGCAGAGGTTCTCTGTCTCTCTCTCCCTCTCCTCCACATCCCCTCCTGCAGCAGGCACTGTTACAGGGGGAAAGTCTCCACAGTGACCCTATTCAGCCACCACTAAGGGTCCAGGCACATAGCTGGATAGCTAGAGAGTGCCTGTTTACTCAGGGGTCTCCTGGTTACCTCTTTTTTTTCTACACTATAGCCCATACACAATGTCTGGCAATAAGAGTAAGAAAGGCTCCAAGGCAGCCAGCACTTACTATGCTACCTGCACTATTTGTCAGGCTGACCTCCCTGCAGGATGCACCTCGCCACATTGTGAGAGCTGCACGCAGGCTGCAGATACTGAGACCCCCACTGCCCGGACTGCTACCACTGCCCCTGACCCTACCCCTGCATGGGCCGCAGTTATGTCTCAGAATATGACGCAGTCCATTGACAGATTGTCTGCCACACTGCTGCAGTTTATGCAAGCCCGTTCGCCTCCTGAATCCGCCGTTCAGGCTTCGGCGTCTCAGCCAGAAGTCTTGGAACCGCGACATACTGCAAACCCTGCCCCGTCAGTCCCCGACTCTGGACGTAAGAGACCTCCTCCATCTCCAGAGTCCCCTGCGGGCTCTGCATCCCGCAGGCGTCAAGATGACGCGCAGGAGTCCGAAGGTCTCTTTTCTACGGACTCAGAGGGTCACTTAGATGAGTCCCTAGACTTAGATGCGACCGATACGGTGGCACTGGTGGAGGATTTGATTACTGACATCAACCAGATTCTGGAGGTGTCAGACCCTCCGGCTGATGTGCCGGAGCACAAGGTGTCCTTTAAAAGAGCCAGGAGACCACACAAGCATTTCTCGGACCATCCAGAGTTCCAGGAAATTCTTAAAAAGCATGGGTTACATCCTGACAAACGGTTTGGTAACCGTAAGGCTCTGGAAACGCGTTATCCTTTTCTGCCTAAGGTTACCCAGGATTGGACAGATCCGCCACAGGTGGACCCGCCCGTATCCCGTCTCGCTACCAAGACCCTCCTGTCCTTACCGGACAGTTCATCCATAAAGGACGCCACTGACCGTCAGGTGGAGCAGATGGCGAAGTCCGTTTTTGAGGCCTCAGGCTCTTCTCTAGGCCCAGCCTTTGCTTCAGTCTGGGCCTCGAAGGCTATTATGACTAGAGCTAATTCGGTACACTCGGCTCTTCGGTCCCTGCAGGTCGACCCGGCCTTGTTAGACCAGGTTACTCAAATAGCGGTTACCGCCGAATATTCTATGCATGCTGCCTTCGATTCGGCTAACTGTGCCGCGGCTGCGGCTTCCAACGCCATAACTATTAGGCGAGCCCTCTGGTTAAGAGAGTGGAAGGCAGATGCGGCGTCAAAAAAGTCGCTCACATGTCTTCCGTACAATGGTGGCCGTTTATTTGGCGAAAAGCTGGATCAATTGATTTCAGACGCCACTGGGGGTAAGAGTACCTCTCTTCCACAACGTCAGATTAAGCGACCCTTCACTCGTCGCCAACAAACCCGTTTCCGATCCTTTCGGAACTCCTTTGGTTGGTCAGTCTCGAAGCCCCCGACGGCGGCCAATAGGTCCCCCCGTAGGGAACGCACCCAGACGACACGGAAGACTGGTGCAAACTGGCAGTCCCATTCTCGCCAGTCCAGATCTAAGGGCTCAAAGCCTAGCAGATTCTCTTCTTCCTGACTCTCCCCCTTTGGGAGACACTATTCAGGTTGGCGGCCGACTTTCTCGCTTTCGTCTGGTCTGGCTCGCTTCTACCGACGACAAGTGGGTACACACCTTGGTGGCTTCCGGATACACCATAGAATTTACGGCCCTTCCTCCAAATCGTTTTTTTCTGTCAATCCCACCTGCTCATCCGCCCAAAGCTCGCACCTTCTTTCAAGCGGTAGATTCCCTTTTGACAGCCGGTGTCATCGTACCGGTACCGCCAGCCGAACGCTTCCAAGGGTTCTACTCAAACCTTTTTGTGGTACCCAAAAAAGGAGGAGCGGTTCGTCCCATTCTAGATCTAAAACAGTTAAACTCCTTCGTGAAGGTTCGACATTTCCGCATGGAGTCACTGCGCTCCATCATAGCGTCCATGGAGAAGGACGAATTTCTCGCGTCCATCGACATACAGGACGCTTACCTTCATATTCCAATCGCGACAATTCACCAGCGGTTTCTCCGGTTCGCCATCAACCAGGACCATTATCAGTTTGTGGCCCTCCCGTTCGGCCTAGCGACGGCTCCCAGGGTGTTCACCAAGGTCATGGCGGCTGTCATGACCATACTGCACACAAGAGGAATGGTAGTCCTCCCATACCTAGACGATTTGCTCATCAAAGCTCCCTCCTTCAGGGAGTGTCAGCAGAGTGTTTCCATCACGGTGGACACCCTGCGTCGTCTAGGCTGGTTGGTGAATCTGCGGAAGTCGTCACCAGTCCCGTCACAATTTCTAACATTCCTCGGGATGCGCTTCCACACCCCCAGGGGTCTGGTCCTTCTCCCTCAGGAAAAGGCGAAGGCCCTTCGACAGGGAGTCCACAGCCTCCTACGGCCGTCTCCTCAATCGATTCGGTTCGCCATGCGAGTCTTGGGCAGGATGGTTGCCTCTATGGAGGCGGTGCCGTTTGCTCAACTTCACCTCAGGCCTCTCCAACGGGCGATTCTGACTTCGTTGAACAGGAACCCTTCTGCCCTGGACAGATTATTTCGGTTGTCTCCTGCAGCAAGGAGTTCCCTCCATTGGTGGCTCAAACCTCGTTTCCTCACAAGGGGAAGGTCCTTTCTACCGGTTTGCTGGTAGATAGTCACCACCGACGCAAGTCTCAGCGGATGGGGAGCGGTACATCGTCATCACACGGCACAGGGAACGTGGTCCCCAGCGGAGTCGGCCGAACCCATCAATCTCCTGGAAATCCGAGCCATTTTTCTAGCTCTGAAGGCCTTTCATTCCATGCTGGCAGGAACACAAGTCCGGATTCAGTCAGACAATGCCACGGCCGTGGCATACATCAACCATCAAGGCGGAACCCGCAGTCTCCAGGCCATGCACGAAGTGCAACGCATTCTACACTGGGCAGAATCGATGAACTCAACGCTCTCAGCAGTTCATATCCCGGGAGTGGAAAACTGGGAAGCGGATTTTCTCAGTCGCCAGGGCATGGACTCGGGAGAGTGGTCTCTACATCCCGACGTGTTCCAGCAAATATGCCGTCGCTGGGGGACTCCGGACGTAGATCTGATGGCATCTCGGTTCAACACGAAGGTTCCCATGTTTATAGCCAGATCTCGCGACCCGCGAGCTCTAGGGGCGGATGCCCTAGTTCAGAATTGGTCTCAGTTCCAGCTGCCTTACATCTTCCCTCCTCTGCCTCTCATTCCCAGAGTGGTGCGGAAGATCAAGCAAGAGGGCATTCAAGTCATTCTCATTGCCCCAGACTGGCCCAGACGGGCATGGTACGCCGATCTCGTGCAGCTCACGGCGGACGTTCCCTGGCGCCTCCCTTGTCGCCCCGACCTCCTGTCTCAGGGCCCGTTTTACCACCAGAATTCAGACGCCCTGAATTTGATGGCGTGGCCCTTGAGACCTGGGTACTAACCCAAGCAGGTTTCTCCTCTGCCGTCATTCAGACCATGATCAGAGCACGGAAGTCGGCATCGGCAAAAATTTATTATCGCACCTGGAAAGCCTTTTTCGCGTGGTGCTCTTCTCGGGATCAACCCCCTCTTCCCTATTCCTTGCCGTTAGTTCTAGGGTTCCTTCAGTCGGGGTTAGAATCTGGTCTCTCCCTAGGTTCCCTTAAGGGTCAGGTTTCAGCTCTTTCAGTACTTTTTCAATGCCGCCTTGCTGTAAAGCCACAGGTTAAAACTTTTCTCCAAGGAGTCAATCACATTGTCCCTCCGTACAAACGCCCTTTAGATGCATGGGACCTTAACCTGGTACTTACGGCTCTGCGGGAACCTCCCTTTGAACCTCTTCGGGACACCTCTCTCCTCCTTCTGACTCTGAAGGTGGTTTTTCTAGTGGCTATCACTTCCCTTCGCCGAGTGTCGGAACTCTCTGCGCTTTCTTGTAAGCCACCCTTCCTGGTTTTCCATCAGGACAAGGTTGTACTCCGTCCGGTGCCGTCATTCCTGCCTAAGGTTGTCTCCTCCTTTCATTTGAATGAGGATATTTCATTGCCCTCCTTTTGTCCGGCTCCGGTTCACAGGTTCGAACGAGCTTTGCATACTCTGGATCTCGTCAGGGCTCTTCGCATTTATGTGTCTAGAACTGCGCATTTCCGTAAGTCAGATACTCTGTTCATTCTGACGGAAGGCCCTCGTAAGGGTATGCCAGCTTCCAAGGCTACACTGGCTAGGTGGATTAGATCAGCTATCCAAGAAGCCTACAAGATGAAAACTACTCCTCTTCCAGCGGGGATCAAGGCACATTCTACCCGAGCCGTGGGGGCCTCTTGGGCCGTTCGACACCAAGCCTCGGCTCTCCAAGTGTGTAAGGCGGCCACCTGGTCGAGTTTACACACTTTTACCAAGCACTACCGTGTTCATACCCAGTCCTCGGCGGACGCTAGTCTGGGTAGGTGCATCCTTCAGGCAGCAGTTGCTCACCTGTAGGTATTTATCTGTTTACTGACTTGTTCAGTATCATTAGTTCCATTGTCTTTCCCACCTAGGGACTGCTTTGGGACGTCCCACGGTCCTGTGTCCCCAATGAGGCGAAGGAGAAAAGGAGAATTTTGTGTACTCACCGTAAATTCCTTTTCTCTTAGCTTCTAATTGGGGGACACAGCACCCCCCTGTTGGCCGGTACCGGCTTTGTTACTTGTAGTTTTTGTTACTCTTATATTGTTACATGTGGCCTTGCAAGGCTTTGTTGGTATTGGTTAACCTTGTTGATTCTCCTACTGCTTTAGCACAAAACTGGGGAGGCAGTGCCTGCTCCAGGGGTGTATACTGCAGAGGAGGAGCCACTGTTACTCTTTTGCAGATTGCTTAGTGTCGCCTCCTAGTGGACAGCAGCATAACACCCACGATCCTGTGTCCCCCAATTAGAGGCTAAGAGAAAAGGAATTTACGGTGAGTACACAAAATTCTCCTTTTTTGTTCATCCCCTCTGAGAGGACAAGTTCCATCTCAGTGAATGGTTCTCCTAGGCTCAAGGTCCTACAACAGACGAGTTACGTGTCCGCGTTTTTTCCCTCGAGTGTACTCAGTGTCTTGACACGGTATGGTTACACTCCAGGTTCTCGCCTATCCCTTGGCGCGCTTTCAGAAATCTCTTGACATCTTTTTCTCTATTTATCTCAGGATCAGACAAAGTTGCTGTTTTTTTGTCTATGGACAGCGGCCTCCTCTCTCGAGAATCCAGCCTCTGTTCTCCTTCCTCTTATAGTGTTATTTTTTTCATCACCCTCGGGGACTGCTTTGGGAAGTCCCATGGTTTCCTGTGTTTCCCAGTGCGGAGATAGAGAAAAGTAGATTTTTGTCTACTCACTGTAAAATCTCTTTCTCTGAGCCATCATTGAGGGGACACAGCACCCACCCTGCTTATATATTTCTATTGGGCCATTTAAATAGCTTTTAAAGTGAAATTGTAACTATGTTGCCCACTAATGTGAGAGCACAATAATGTAGAGACAGAGACCCAAATTCCAGGGATGTGTCATTTACTAGGCTGCTTGCTGTAGGTTTTATGAAATCGGTCTTTTATCAGCAGGAGATTCTCACTATAGGACTATGCTGCCATTTAGACCTTTATATTCATGAGCTCTGTATAATCTTGCCATGAGCACTGATTGGCAGCTTTCTTCCTATGCACAGTATATGCAGAAAGCTGGCAATCAGTGGTTTGTTGGGGTTATATGGAGCTCAGGATTCAGAGAACTGGTTGATCTGCAGCAGAAAAAACACTAATTGTATCAGAATGCCAGCAAGCAGTTCAGTAAGTGACACATGTCTAGATTCAGGGTGTCTGCCTCTACATTATGCTGCTCTCCGATGTGGTTGCAAAAACCTGGTGACAGATTCTCCTGTTTCATTTGTGCACTGTAATAGCCTGCTATGTAGGATTACCAGCAGCCTAAAGGCCCCATATACTAATGCTAAGACTAATGCTGGCTGAAACAGCCATTGTCTACAGGTTCGGCTGACATTCAAAAGAGTACGGAGGCGGCAGCCGATTGATGGTCGGGAGAGATGTCGATTGCACATGTCCAACTTCATACTCCTGATTGCATTGGCCTTCCTGAAATTATTTACCAGCCGATGTTAGTTGGCTCCTGTATATAGGAGAGTCGGCGAGATGGCTGTCGGCCATTTAATTTGTATGGCCAGCCTGATAGAAGACTGAAGATACCGTGTTTCCACGAAAATAGGACATCCCTCGAAAATAAGATCTAGTAAAGGTTTTACTTGATTGCTCAATATAAGGCCTCCCCCGAAAGTAAGCCCTAGGAAGTTGTTTTTTAAGCATGCCCACCAAACAGAGGATTAGGGAAGGGCATGTAGCTGTGATTATACTGGTACTATAGCCCCCATAGCCCCACTGTTGTCCAGGTGACTGCAGCTGCATGTATTTCTGGCGCCGTCCTCAACTCTATACTGCTGTAGATATATGGGAAGCCGCTGGCTAATCAGAGGTCAGCAGCTAACATCAGTGCATGACTATACATGCAGGCCTCTGATTGGCCGAAGGCTGCTGGTCTCTGATTGGTCGGTGGCTTCCCTTACATCTAGGGCAGGAGAGAGCTCAGAGCAGTGCCTGCAATACATGCAGCGGTGGACCGGTGAGAAAAGGGGTTTGTGTGTGTGTGTATAGTATGCGTGTGTGTGTGTGTGTGTGTACGGTATGTGTGGTTTTCTTTCTTTGCAGATACTGTATTGGGGGTTGCAGGAGGATGATGGGGCCTGCAATGAGAAGATGGGGGCTGCAAGTGATGATGGGGATATTAAGACATCACCTGAAAATAAGACGTAGCACATCTTTGAGAGTAAAAATTAGTTTAAGACACTGTCTTATTTTTGGGGAAAGAGGGTAACAGAATATATCTGCTGCATATATATCCTGTATATCTATACTATGGTCTGCTGAATATGAAAAATGACTTACCGTATTTTCCGGCGTATAAGACGACTGGGTGTATAAGACGACCCCCAACTTTTCCAGTTAAAATATAGAGTTTGGAATATACTCGCTGTATAAGACTACCCCACTTCTACGGCATGATCCCCGCTGTGACGCCCACACAGCCCTTCATACAGTATAATGGCCCTACATATCTTCACACTGTATTATGGCCCCCACACAGCCCTCAAATCGCCCTCCATAAAGTATAAAGGCTTCCTGATACCCCTCCAAGTATTATCATGCCCCCCATAGAGCCCTCCAAGTATGATAATGGCTTCCATATAGTATAATTGGCTCCGTATATTATAATGCATCATCCATAGTCGCCCATTATAATGCACCATCATAGTGCTCCATATAGTATAATGCACCCCCATAGTCCTCAATGTGCTATAAACATGGAGAGGGGGATTTGCCAGAGCTGGGATTGTGAGGGCGGGGGGTACGTGACATGGAGAGGGGTGAGGTGCCAGCGTTGTGGGGAGGGGGGTGGAATATGGGGATTGGCATGTGCCAGCACCGTGAGGGGGTAGGTGACATGAAGAGGGGGTTGTGCCAGTGTCAAGATGGGGGGTGGGGGGGAGTACAGGGGGTAAGCTTTCCTATCAGACAATGTCACATGGAGGACAGGAGATTCATTTCAATTATTTCCAGGATCTCTGCCAGCTGTCAATGAATGGAAACCTGCACTGGCCTGGAGAGTCTGATAGCAGAAGATTTGTAACAATCTGTCTGGAGATCACATAGAGTTAGCCAGGCAGTCACACTGTAACAAACCCTCAGCATTGAGAGGAGACAGTCTAAGCAGAGTCCTGGTGTTTAAACTACAAATATCTGTGACAAACTGTGAGCAGCCCCTCTCCAGTCTGCAGGTCTGCACTGATGCAGGGGAGGAGGGGGGAGTCTCCATAAGCACACACTCCTTCCCTGTCAGCAGTGATCCACAGAGAGGATGCAGGATCTTCTCAGTCTGCCTCTTGTTTTCACTCATCAGAGCGGTGTACAAGGAGCACAACCCCCACCCTCGTCACAACCAAGAGGGAGGGAGGAATCGTGACTGCTGTACCTGTAGTGGGGGGCTGTATTTGATGTCTGGCTCCTTCATGCTGGGGGAGGCAGAAACTTCAGCTCTGGCGTCTCTCTGCTCCCGAGGAGAGCGGCCGGACACAATGTGGCCGCCCAGGATATGTGCACCATCTCTTTGCCAGTAGGTGGCGCCCTGCACCTGGCGTATAAGATGACCCCTGACTTCTGAGAAGATTTACAGGGTTTCAAAACTCGTCTTATACGCCAGAAAATACGGTATCTCAGTTGCTTAAACTGATAACTTGAACACTAGCATTTTAGTCACATTTGCTTTAAAGATGATGTATGTAAAGTGCTGTAAAATTAATAGTGCTATATAATTGAATAAATACTAATTCTTGCTTGTCCCTTTTCTCTACATTTTTAGGGTGTCTCAATGTCACGGCTGCTTTCTGAACTCCCTGTAATAACAGACGATATTATTTTTCATGGGTTTGATGTTGGATTTTCTGGTCAACCCTGGGATGTTCTCCGGCACAGCCTTTCCATCCTCTGTTGCTCTGTTGCCTTGTATTCCACTCCTGATGATGTATATGTGCTTTGTGGAGAATCACAAGATAGTATCAGAGAACTATCCCTAAAGAGCGCCTCAATACTGCCGGTCTTCTTGTATGAAGCTTTAGGAGGTACATGTGTATGTCTGGCCTTGCATCCTCAATAAAACAAAAAGTCTGGAGCTATCAGTTCTGGAACTTTGCGTTGTCCCTTACCTCTGTCATTCCTCCTGAATCTGTTGATATCTGGGTGTTACCATTCCTCCTGCCACTAGGGTGAATCCCAATGCACAATCCAGTGTGAAGGGGCTTGCACCATTGACAAGTGCAATAGGATCCAGGTGTTAGCCATGTTTACAGAAGCCAACCTATTACAATTGCAGTGTGTGATTGTGTCCTAACTACTCATTTGTCTCCTGCTTTATGTAGCTGTTCTGAAAAGCAACATTTTAACACAACATACCACTTAACATAAATAGAAGAAATTGTCCAGGGATAAAATATTGATGAACTATCCTTGGGACAGGTCATCAATATCCAAACAGTGGGGTCCAATACCCAGCAACCCCACTGCTCCACTGTTCACACCAGAGCCATAGTGTGCAAAAGGTGAACACCGGACCTCTGTAGACTGTATAGCTGACGTTCTAGTAACAGCTGTTCACAAGGGTTGGCGGGTATCCTTAGGATTTTTATATATAGTTATAGATAACCCCTTTAAGAATCAGTCTGTACATACCATGGGATGATTTTTGTCTTGTATCTACCTTCACTGCTCCTGATACTCTTATTTTCACTCTTTGTCTTCCCTGTTTCTTGCAGCTTGTGCCATTCACGCACTTCTGGCTCAACTTCCCAGCCTGTGTGTGGCGGAGATTTTATTTAGCCAGGATGAGATGACTGAAATGATGATGTGCCTCTGCTCCTTGCTGCCCAAAAATATTTTGCTCCAGCCGGTACTATACTTATTACTGCAAATTGTATGGTACAGGACGCGCAGACACAGATCATATTTGTATTGGAGATGATCCACCACAATATGCACCCAGTTTTAGAGACGGAAAACAGAAAAAAATTAAAGTAAAAATGTCATGGCACGCTGTTATTGAGGGGGCGGTTCTGCTGCTCACACTTATGGGGGTAATGTCCCCCAATTCTGTACTAATGCCCCCATCCTGGACCTCTTGCTGGTATATATATGTTCCTCATTCTGGTATTTATGATGCCCATCCTGGGCCCATACTGGTATATATGTCCCTAATCCTAACATGTATGTTCCCCATCTTGGTATATATCCCTCATCATGGGCCCATCCTGGTATATATGCCATTGCCTCCCATTATGCTGCACACAAAAACAAAATGAAACGCCTCTACTCACCTTCCATCCGCTATGGGGACCTCTTCTGATGCCGGCAACTGACTTCATCATGTATACGGGGCAGCACAAGACGTCAATGGCATGCGCCCCAGTTATATGCCAATGCAAGCTGCCCGCTAATCCAAAATGAATATTGACTGCTCCCCATGCAAATAATGCTAGGCGTGGGGAGCAGTTGAAATTAATTGTGTTTAATAGCAGAAACGTGATTGACACCCCCATCCCCAGTCAATGCAGTAAGCTGCCAGCTGGTTCAAACACATGTGCCTGCTATTAAAGAAAACGAAGAAATTAATATTGTCTGCTTACCATGCCCATGATCCCGTACACCTATCAGCCAATCGGTGGGCAGGATTATGGGCATGGGGAGCAGTGAATGATTATTCTCTTTAATAGCGAGCACATGTGTTTGAACCAGCCGCCGGCTTTCTGCAGTGACAACCTTGCTCCTGACTACTGTGACCCGCTCCCCTGCTACCGCCCCCCCTCACAGCGAGCCAGGTACATGAGGACAATAAGAGTCACCCCCCTTTCTTTGCAAATTTGGGAGGGGGGTATTTTATTGTTCTTAAAAATACAGTAACTCTGTAGAAGTGGTGTACACTAAAAACAATTCTTCACTTCTCCCTTTAGATGCATTAGAAATAATAATCTAGTTACATAGCAGTGTGGAGCCTTTATGTTCAGTCTGCTGCACCTGTGTGTTCTGCGAATGTCATCTCCTGTACCATACACATTACATTGCAATTTGAACCATTTTTTGAAGTTGGGATTCTTTTATTAAGCATTCATTTTGTCATCATCTTCTTTGTTTACCAGCCATGTGAGAAAACACAAATTCTGTGCCAAGATATCCTGGACAAGCTAGTTCATTGCGGCTTCCTCTCCTTGTACGAGGTGGGTTTATGAAACAGGGACGGATGTGCAAATCCTATCTAACTGTTAACAGCGCAAACTTAAAAGGGGGTATGCTGACACCTGAAATGTCCTTTCTTAATATATCTTTACACCCAAACCACTTTTGTAATTGTTTGTTATACAATACCCTACACTTTTCCCTAGTTATCTTATCCTTAAATGTGTTTTACTGAACTTCCAGTAGAGTTTTGTTTGAGAAGAGTTGGCAACGTGACATTACATCCAGAAGACTGGGGCTGCTCTAGCTTCCCTGCAGCGTCTATCGCCCCTCCTGGAATAGGACATCATCAGGGGAGACACTGCAGTTACTTCAGTTTTTTGCACAGGGCTGTGGAAGTCAGTAAGTCAATCCTCCGACTACTCAGTTTCTCTGACTGTACAACTCCTACTCCCTAATATATGGCTCATCTTTAAGCAATACATTTTTCTACTACAATGTGAACATCAGGCTTTTAATCATTATTATGATACAATTATCAAGCTATTATATAATATCAAGCTTTTAGATATTATAGAACATAATAATTCATAATATTATTCAGCACATACTGCATTGCCACACTACCCAATTTATTATATATTTTAGTTGAAGTCTGTCCATTTAATACCGACTCCACAGCCCTGTTTTTGCATACCAGTGCCTCCCCCACAGCTTCTAGCACTGCCCTAAGAAGCAGATTGCCAGCGCTGCACTCACTTCTCACATTATCTACCACCATAGATCCCGGACATCTTCAGAGGGCGTAAAAGCAAGAAACTGGAGTGATGCCCCTGATGTTTTTTTTTCCAGGAAGGGCTATAGACACTGCAGGGAAGTATGTGCACCTCCAGACTCCTGTGACATTTGAGTGCACCCTCGGTCTCCTGTGATGTTTTGTGAGTGCGCCCCCAGCCTCCTGTGATGTATTATGAGTGCACCCCCCGATTCCTGTGAAGTTTTATGAGGGCACCCCCAACCTCCTGTGAGGTTTTATGAGTGCACCCCCAGTCTCCTGTGATATATTATGAGTGCACCCCCAGTCTCTTCTGATGTATTATGAGTGCACCCCCAGCCTCCTGTGAGGTTTTATGAATGCACCCCCAGTCTCCTGTGATGTATTATGAGTGCACCCCCAGCCTCCTGTGAGGTTTTATGAGTGCACCCCCAACCTCCTGTGACATTTTATGAGTGCACCCCCAGGCTCCTTTGATGTCTCGTGAGTGCACCCCCAGATTCCTGTGAAGTTTAGCGAGTGCACACCCAGCCTCCTTTGATGTCTTGTGAGAGTGCCTCCTGTGACATTTAGCTTTCTGTGCTGTGATGTTTAGTGAGTGCACCCCCAGCTTCCTGCAATATTTCGTGAGTGCACCCCCAGCCTTCTGTGACGTTTACTGAGCGCACCCCAAGCTTCCTATGACGTTTAGTGAGTGCACCCCCAGCCTCCTGTGAGGTTTCGCGAGTGCACCCGCAGCCTCCATTGATCGTCTGGTGAGAGTACCCCCAGCCTCGTGTGACGTTTTGTGAGTGCACCACCAGTTTCCTGTGGCATTTAGTCCGTGCACCCCCAGACTCCTTTGACATTTAGTGAGTGCACCCCCAGACTCCTGTGACGTTTAGTGAGTGCACCCCCAGCCTCCTGTGACGTTTAGTGAGTGCACCCCCAGCCTTCTGTGACATTTAGTGAGTGCACCCCCAGTCTCCTGTGACGTTTAGTGAGTGCACCCCCAGCCTCCTGTGACGTTTAGTGAGTGCACCCCCAGCCTTCTGTGACGTTTAGTGAGTGCACCCCCAGTCTCCTGTGATGTTTAGTGAGTGCACCACCAGCCTTTTGGGACATTTAGTGAGTGTACCCCCAGCCTCCTGTGACATTTAGTGAGTGCACCACCAGCCTGCTGTGACATTTAGTGAGTGCATCACCAGCCTCCTGTGACATTTAGTGAGTGCACCTCCAGCCTTCTGTGACATTTAGTGAGTGCACCCCAGCCTCCTGTGACGTTTAGTGAGTGTACCCATAGCCTTCTGTGACGTTTAGTGAGTGCACCCCCAGCCTTCTGTGACGTTTAGTGAGTGCTCCTCCAGGCTGCCGTGACGTTTAGTGAGTGTATCCCCAGCCTGCTGTGACGTTTAGTGAGTGCACCCCCAGCCTTCTGCGACGTTTAGTGAGTGCACCCCCAGCCTCCTGTGACGTTTAGTGCGTGCACCTCCAGCCCCCTGTGACGTTTAGTGAGTGCACCTCCAGCCTTCTGCGACATTTAGTGAGTGCACCCCCAGCCTGCTGTGACTTAACAAAGCCTCACAGGAAGTGCAGTAAAACAAAGTTCCACAAGAATAGTGCGCTAGGGGAAAGTGTAGAGTATTGTGTAAACAAGATGATTAGTGTTTAGAGTGTAAAGATAGATATTTAGGAGGACATTTTAGATGCCAGAACAACCCTTTAAGCTGCCCGAACACGAGATAGAAGACTGCCGTCCCTGATCTCTGAAGCTTCATTGGTTCAGTGCAAGTCACACGACTGCATCTCCACTGAAAACCAAAAAATGGGGCATTGAAATTCCGTCTCCTTCTCTCATTGACCTTTGCTGTCAGAGGAGAATGGATGGACCCACATACACACCCCATGGTTAGCTCTTCCTGCTGAAATTTGTGGGTTTAGCAGACTTTTTTTTTTCAATTTAGTTTTTATTAAACATTTTCCATTACAAGTCAAAGTATGACAATCATGAATATTAAAAGGAAACTTTACAACAAATTACCACACTTTAGGTAGACACTGAAAAACAAGAGAGGATCTCGTCACAGGTAATACGATGAATCATCTGTTAGGTATCGGGCATTCTAGGCATTAGGCAGAATTCAGGTTCCAAAGAACCCCAGACAAAAACAAATAGAAACCTCAATGAATAATCCTGTAGGAGAAACTGTAATAAGTCTATATTTCTATCCGCCATAGATGGAAATCTTCAAGGAATATAGTCCAGTAGCTCCAGATTTTGTTAAAGGGATCCTGTCACCTCCAAAACACCTCCTAAGCTAGCAAAACATGTCCCTGCAGCATTCCATCACTAATCTCACACTTCTTTTGTCTCCTAAAAGCATCCTGTGAAAGTGCATAAAAAACGTTTTAATACTTACACATTAGTGATTATAATTAGCAGTGACTATATTCTTTAGTCACCAAGGCGGGCTGTTATGCAGCTCCAGGATCCACCCTATCTCTGTGTGTTCTGCTGTGATGTGCAGGCATTGCCCTCCCCCCTCTCTATCACTCACAGAATGCAAATCATTAGTCCTGCCTTCAGTTTCAGTTTCACTTAAGCACAGACAGAGAGAGGGCTGGATCCTGGAGCTGCAAAAGAACACCCCCTGGTGACTAAAGAATATGGTCACTGCTAATTATAATCACTAATGAGTAAGTATTAAAACGTTTTTCTCCACTTTCACAGGATGCTTTTAGGAGACAAAAGGAGTGTGAGATTAGTGATAGGATGGTGCAGGGACATGTTTTGATAGCTTAGGAGGCGCTTTGGAGGTGACAGGATCCCTTTAAGTTTGTCCATAGCATTATGTAGTCATCCGCTCCAAAGATGGATATTGCTTATTGGTGTATAAACATCGGACAGAGCTGGAGACACTAATCTCTTCCAGAACTACGAGATCAGACATTTGGCAGCTGGTAGTAAGTGCATTAATAGTTTAGCCTTAGGTTTATCCAGTCCTGGTGGAAACAAGTTCAAAAAGTAGGCCTGTGGGTCCAGAGGGATAGTTACACCCAAAATCCTCCCACTAATCGCTCAACCTCCCTCCAAAAGTTAGTTATTCCCAGGCAAGTCCAAAAGACACGGTACAAGGATGCTCTACCCTCGCCACATCTCCAGCAAATATCAGGGATGGAATGATTAATTTTGTTCAGTAATTCAGGGGTATGATACCACGTCATCAAGATCTTAATCTGATTTTCTTTATAACGGGTATTAATGGAAGCTCTAAAAGCACGAGACCATATCATATGCCATTTTTGACGTGATAACATACAACCCAACCATCCCTCCCACCTTTGCATTTACGAATGTTGTATGGGGGTCAGGGGGTCTGGGTCATGTAGAGTGGAGTATATGTCTGAAATGAGGCCTCTAGTCAAGGTGCCTCTAGCGCAAAGTTGTTCGCAGTTATAGGGGATGAGTGAGTCAGACAAGCCCATCACTGTTCGAAAGGAATTAATAATTTGTTGGTATGAGTACAACACATTCTGCGGTAATTTGTATTTATCAGCCAAGTCAGCAAATGTCCTAATCTGGTCAAATGGTCCACTAGACCTTTAAAACAAAAAAGTCCCGCCTCTGCCCAGCTGCGAGTCATCCCTGGACCCAAGAAGTGCGACATGTGGATTGTACAGGAAGGGAGCTAGAAAGGAGGCGTGTGAGGCTAACTGGAACTTTATTCTAGAATAGCGCCATATCTCTCTGGTATAGGTCGTAGGACCCAAAAGTGTATTAGAGGGTATATCATTGGGTGGTCCCCACACCAGAGTGCTTGGGTGATATGGGGCCAGCCACAAGTTCTCTATTTCTTCCCACTTATTATAGGCCATGAGTGTCGTTCATGAGGGGATGCCAGACCCCCATGTGACTTAGGGGTGCAAAGAACTGTCGAGGGTATGCGGTGTCATCCTGAATGCCAGTTACATTTTTAAAACATTGATTGGATTAAGCACATTCAGTGGGACTTTGATCTGGATAGTTTTGAACAGGTAAAGGTACCTAGGAAGGATAGTAGACTTTTAAAGTGCATGGGGATGTTTAGCCCAGGCAATCTTATAAGGGTTATTTTGGAGCAAAGGTTTGCAATTTAGGTCATGCCCTTTCTTGTCCACTTTCCGATAGGTTGTGCCCTCTTGTCAACTATGTAAAAACAAAACAATGTAAACATAATAAATGAAATGTAGATCATGCCAGAATTCTGGTCCATGTAATTTAGTAAGTCAACCCGAGGATCTTTACTTTTCTCAGGATCCCAGTGCTCCTCCAGCCTGTGACATCGGGAGACGAGATTACGTTGACAAACTAACGTGGAGAGATGAAGACCTATACGATAATGACGATGAGTGCATTGAAGGAAAAATTAAGCATTACTATAAGGTTACAGATGTTTATGGACTGTTCGATCTGATCTTTATTTGTGATGTCTTTTAGTGAAGTAAAAAAAAAAATCACTTTATTTTTCCATTTTATTTTAGTCAAACTACAGCCAATATTATGTATTGAATAATTTCACATTATATCTGTATATTGATAAGTGTATTAAAGAAAATCTGTCAGCCGCTAATTGGCGTATAATCTGAGAGTAGCATGATGTAGGGGCAGAGACCCTGATACCGGTGATGTCACTTAATGGGCTGTGTGATGTTTCATTAAAACGCTTTTATCAACAGGAGATTATCACTAGAGGACTAGGTGTCTCCTATCTTCTAGTCAACTGGTTTTGTATAAAACCCACCCACATCACTGATTACAGCTTTCTGACAGTGTACACAAAAAGATGACAATTAGTAGTGGGGTTATAATAATAATCTTTATTTATATAGTGCTAACATATTCCGCAGCACTTTACAATTCAGTGGTTCATATACAAACGGTGTTAAGTAACAATTATACAAAATACAATACAATAATTAAAGCAGAGAAGACGGACATACTCCCTCGCTTTCTCTTTCTCTTCCAGGCGCTCCCGATCCATGTTCCCCGGGCATTTTTTGCCAGTCTGCTGTCGGACATTCTTAGATTTGTATGGGTTCATCGTTAACTCCGTGTCAATATTCCGACCCTTACTAGAGACAAAAACAAGGGGAAAACTGGTCTCCCTGACTTCAGGGGTTATTACAGGATGGCAGTATTGAACAGGCTCCTAGACTGGCAATTCCACCGTAAAGACAAACAATGGGTGGAAATTGAACATATGAATTCAGAAACTCTGTGGGACTACTCACGTCGTTGAAAACAGACTAGGAAACTGAGAGGAAGTGAGCCCAATATGGGAGGAATAGCCTTGAAGGTTTGGGATGCAGAGTATAGAAAGGGTGACTTATCCTTGGAGGGAAACCCGCTGACCCCTCTTTTTTCATAACCCCGACTTCCTTCTTGCAAAGAGATCTCCTAGCTTTTTGGGATGGAGGAGTGAGGATGCCCCCCGGCTGTATCAGATACTAGGGGCAAGAGACACCGGGACGTTAGCTCAAGGCAACAGTACAGAGAGGTGGGCCTTGTGGTTGGCGCTCGCCCAGTTGAGGTCATTCCTGGAGAATTCAGGTGTCCACCATGGCCGAATTGTCCCACCTTCCGAATTGTCCCTCCGGGACATAGTGTATCAGTTCTGTATGTGATGTTAAGCCAGACAGGAGAGGGAGGCAAGCTCAATTTCATGACAAGATAAGAGGAAGACCTCGGGGTGGTCTTCTCTGAGGAGGATTGGAGCAAGGCTTATATCATGAAACACAAGATGTCCATGGCATGCCTGGCACAAGAAAAGAACTTTAAAATCATGTCCTGATGGTACTGGTGGTCAGCCACCCTGCATTCAATTTTCTCCTTCGCCTCATTGGGGGACACAGGACCGTGGGTGTTATGCTGCTGTCCACTAGGAGGCGACACTAGGCAGAATCTGCAAAAGAGTAAAGTGGCTTCTCCTCTGCAGTATACATCCCTGGGACAGGCATTGCCTCACCAGTTTTTGCTTAGTGTCTTAGGAAGCACACACAAATTTCCTCTCTTCGTTCGATTTTTTGGATTCGAAGAAAAATGGGCCCAGAGCGGCCCCCGGCATACTCCTCCCTCTCCCCACCTTGTGGGCTGCAGAGCTGAAGTTGAGATTTTCATTGTTTAACTGTTATATGCTGCTCCTCCTTTCCCATCCCCCCTGGGGTTTGGACTAAGGGGAGACATTCTCGGACCACCATGAATCCTCATGTGTCCGTCCTCCTTCCCCAGCCCCTGTTGGTACCTGGGCAGAAGTTGAGATACCCCATTCATCCTGAGGTCGAGAATAGACCCGGACCTACTTCAGGATATGGGCTGCAGATCCATCCATGATGTCGAGAACAGCGTCCCCGCTGCCCTGGACCTCTATCATGGATGTTGCTAGCAGGATTCCTCCCTAATGGTATTAGGTAGAGGCAGCGCCAGGTACAGGCCCCATCTGGGCTACAGTCCCTACACCTACAGAGCCACAGCTACTACTGCGGACTCTGGGGCAAAATGGGGTGTAATATGGGCCCCCCCCTACCCCCCTACCAAGGACTGAAACATAGAAGTCCTCTGCACTAAAAGCCCCCAGGAGGCAGCCATGACCCCTGCTTAAGCCGGGTTTCCTGCCCAAAGAGCAATGAGGCACATAGAGGCAGCATCTTCCCACAAGGTCCATGCTGCCAGCCAGCATGCCAGGAACTCCTGGGGCTCCTGAGGCAGCAGGCACTCGCATGCAACAACTCGCAGGAGATCCAGCCTTCTGCGGAACACTTCAGGATACTTGCGCCGCAGTGCCCAGGCTTTTCAGCGAGGTCCGGGTCTTTTTTGACCCCTTCCCGGACCTCCGCGCCGGCTCGGAGCCTTTTCGGATTGGGGCTTCTAATGTAGGCCGCGGCTTCGGCCTAGGGTGAAGCCGCCGCCTTTTGCCCGCCCCCGGCCCTCCTCTCCGGGTGACGATGTATGAGACAAAAAGCAGGGTGCACCACAGTCCTCAAGAAAGATAGAATGGTGCTGCACAACAGTGTCAAAATTAATCAAGAGAGAAGAGAAAGAGACACTGCAAGGATAGGCGCACACAATATCATGTGAGAAAGTGGTTATTTATTCAATTTTTTCTCTTTTGCTTTGACATAGTGATAAGGTGGGGTCAAACAGACAATTCTAAAAACATTTAAAACGAGTTACAATGACTCGGTAGCATGTCACTATCACATACCTGAGTGAAGGTAGCTCAGGTAAGAAGGGTTAAAGCAGGTATGCACATAGGTGTGCCAATTGATAATATATGATCAATATACATTCAGACAGTGTGATAGTATGAATGAATGGTAACCACCAGGTGGCTGGAGTACCAGCCAAATTACCTGAATATATGATGTTATGGTCAAAAACTTTCATACATGGATAAGATTAACTGTCAGCATGAAATGGGGTTGCCAAAAATACAGACCCAAAATACCCTGTGTGGATGATGTCATATATACAAAGTGGATAATTAGAACTCAAGTATATAATTCCTCAACAGTTTGTACAATAATCAACAGATCTTTGATACGGTATTAAAACAGAGGAAAGATATATCAAAATGTATTATTAAATTAAAGTATCCAATTACCTGGACACCCTGAGGCAGTGCAGAGCTAAGGTTAAATAGCAGGCTTGGCTATTGGCAGATAGAAAACACAAGGATCCAGTCAAGAAGTTAAACATAGTCAGAATGAAAATGGAGAAAAAAAAAAAGACATATTCCAGGTAATGACAAGTATATCCCTGTAGAGCACTGTAGGGTAAAACCCAGTAAACTCGTACAATCAGAAATCCAGCATCAATGATAACAGGGATACAGGAGTACACAGTCAAAACAAAAAAATAATAAATAAGTGCAAAATAAACCTCAGTATATGACTATGAATCAGCAGCACAGTGCTGTCTAAAGTTCTGCCAATATGCATAAACCAAACAATCAATACTGCCCAATGCACTGCAGAGTGGAAATACCCCACATTATGGTTACATATAACGATCTGTGTGCAGATCAAGCTAGTTAGGGGAATCAGAGGCACCAGGATTGAACCACACTGGGAGTTTAGGTCTGAGAATATTATACCTGCGTATTCCAGCCTGGAATGGGGGAGAGGTGGAATTCAGACCCCCATCCTGGGCATGTGTAGTGACAGGAGGGGCCCGACGCGTGTCGCCGGGAGGGCTTCGTCAGGGGCTGCTGCTACCCTGTTGCACCCACCTTATAAAATATCAAGCCCTCATACAGACTCCACGGTCAGACCAGCCCAGCTGCACATGTGTGGGAGGGACAGGGAGATTTCCCCAGGTCTCCACCTCCTCTATAGTGCAGCGGCCATATTATAGTAGGGCAGAATGCCAGTGCAGCATGACAGGGTCAATTATAATGATAGTAATGTGCAAGGCTTAGGAAGGCAAGCCAAATAATAGGAGAGAGTATTAAGTTATATTAGTAGTTGTGTTGGGCGATCATCAAGTTAAGTGAAAATGCAAGTATATACTGTAACAAAGGAATTTAGAGCAGCATGAAAAGGATCCACAGCAGGAAATAGCCTGGTCAGCGCGATTGTACGTTGGACCAACACTGGGCTAAGCTGTGGAACCACTATAGCACAGCAGTATAATAGACTAGGATGTCCCAAGTATAATAGACAATGATGTCCCAAGAATATGAGGAGCCCCCCCATGGAGGGCAGGAGCTGCAGATAGCAGGGCAAGTGTAATTGTGTGTCAGACGCTCACCAAATCCTGCTATAAAGATTAATGAGGCACATGCCAAGGGAAGTAAAGTACCACCCTGTATGACATCTCATTATCTTTCGTATAATACGGTACATAATGCGCATAAAAAGTACTCAAGCCCACAAAAAGTGTGGGACCCCATGAGCAACAATAGCAGCAATAACAAGGAGTACTCCCAATTGGGATAATGGTCGGCACCTATCCAATTCCAAATGATTATGAGTAGTGACCCAGCGCCAAAAATCTGGTGTCATCCACAAGTTATGTATGGAATGTGGTATAGTGCACTAAACCAGAGGGTGATTTCCCTAGGTCTCCACCTCCTCTATAGTGCGGCGGCCATATTATAATAGGGCAGAATGCCAGTACGGCATGACAGGGTCAATTACAATAATAGTAATGTGCATAGAAGGCTTAAGGAGGTAAGCCAAACATTAGGAGAGAATAATTAGTTATATTAGTAGTTGTGTTGGAGTGGACTAAACCAAAATTTTCGAGACATCATTGTCTATTATACTTGGAACCTCATTGTCTATTATACTGTTGTGCTATATTGGTTCCACAGCTTAGCCCAGTGAGGGTCCAATGCATAATTGCGCTGACCAGGTTATTTCCTTCTGTGGATCCCTTGCATGCTGCTCTAAATTCCTCTGTTACAGTATATACTTGCATTTTTGCATAACTTGATGATCGCCCAACACAACTACTAATATAACTAATTATTCTCTCCTAATGTTTGGCTTACCTCCTTAAGCCTTCTATGCACATTACTATTATTGTAATTGACCCTGTCATGCCGTACTGGCATTCTGCCCTATTATAATATGGCCGCCGCACTATAGAGGAGGTGGAGACCTAGGGAAATCACCCTCTGGTTTAGTGCACTATACCACATTCCATACATAACTTGTGGATGACACCAGATTTTTGGCGCTGGGTCACTACTCATAATCATTTGGAATTGGATAGGTGCCGACCATTATCCCAATTGGGAGTACTCCTTGTTATTGCTGCTATTGTTGCTCATGGGGTCCCACACTTTTTGTGGGCTTGAGTACTTTTTATGCGCATTATGTACCGTATTATACGAAAGATAATGAGATGTCATACAGGGTGGTACTTTACTTCCCTTGGCATGTGCCTCATTAATCTTTATAGCAGGATTTGGTGAGCGTCTGACACACAATTACACTTGCCCTGCTATCTGCAGCTCCTGCCCTCCATGGGGGGGCTCCTCATATTCTTGGGAAATCATTGTCTATTATACTTGGGACATCCTAGTCTATTATACTGCTGTGCTATAGTGGTTCCACAGCTTAGCCCAGTGTTGGTCCAACGTACAATCACGCTGACCAGGCTATTTCCTGCTGTGGATCCTTTTCATGCTGCTCTAAATTCCTTTGTTACAGTATATACTTGCATTTTCACTTAACTTGATGATCGCCCAACACAACTACTAATATAACTAATTATTCTCTCCTAATGTTTGGCTTACCTCCTTAAGCCTTCTATGCACATTACTATTATTGTAATTGACCCTGTCATGCCGTACTGGCATTCTGCCCTATTATAATATGGCCGCCGCACTATAGAGGAGGTGGAGACCTAGGGAAATCACCCTCTGGTTTAGTGCACTATACCACATTCCATACATAACTTGTGGATGACACCAGATTTTTGGCGCTGGGTCACTACTCATAATCATTTGGAATTGGATAGGTGCCGACCATTATCCCAATTGGGAGTACTCCTTGTTATTGCTGCTATTGTTGCTCATGGGGTCCCACACTTTTTGTGGGCTTGAGTACTTTTTATGCGCATTATGTACCGTATTATACGAAAGATAATGAGATGTCATACAGGGTGGTACTTTACTTCCCTTGGCATGTGCCTCATTAATCTTTATAGCAGGATTTGGTGAGCGTCTGACACACAATTACACTTGCCCTGCTATCTGCAGCTCCTGCCCTCCATGGGGGGGCTCCTCATATTCTTGGGAAATCATTGTCTATTATACTTGGGACATCCTAGTCTATTATACTGCTGTGCTATAGTGGTTCCACAGCTTAGCCCAGTGTTGGTCCAACGTACAATCACGCTGACCAGGCTATTTCCTGCTGTGGATCCTTTTCATGCTGCTCTAAATTCCTTTGTTACAGTATATACTTGCATTTTCACTTAACTTGATGATCGCCCAACACAACTACTAATATAACTTAATACTCTCTCCTATTATTTGGCTTGCCTTCCTAAGCCTTGCACATTACTATCATTATAATTGACCCTGTCATGCTGCACTGGCATTCTGCCCTACTATAATATGGCCGCTGCACTATAGAGGAGGTGGAGACCTGGGGAAATCTCCCTGTCCCTCCCACACATGTGCAGCTGGGCTGGTCTGACCGTGGAGTCTGTATGAGGGCTTGATATTTTATAAGGTGGGTGCAACAGGGTAGCAGCAGCCCCTGACGAAGCCCTCCCGGCGACACGCGTCGGGCCCCTCCTGTCACTACACATGCCCAGGATGGGGGTCTGAATTCCACCTCTCCCCCATTCCAGGCTGGAATACGCAGGTATAATATTCTCAGACCTAAACTCCCAGTGTGGTTCAATCCTGGTGCCTCTGATTCCCCTAACTAGCTTGATCTGCACACAGATCGTTATATGTAACCATAATGTGGGGTATTTCCACTCTGCAGTGCATTGGGCAGTATTGATTGTTTGGTTTATGCATATTGGCAGAACTTTAGACAGCACTGTGCTGCTGATTCATAGTCATATACTGAGGTTTATTTTGCACTTATTTATTATTTTTTTGTTTTGACTGTGTACTCCTGTATCCCTGTTATCATTGATGCTGGATTTCTGATTGTACGAGTTTACTGGGTTTTACCCTACAGTGCTCTACAGGGATATACTTGTCATTACCTGGAATATGTCTTTTTTTTTTTCTCCATTTTCATTCTGACTATGTTTAACTTCTTGACTGGATCCTTGTGTTTTCTATCTGCCAATAGCCAAGCCTGCTATTTAACCTTAGCTCTGCACTGCCTCAGGGTGTCCAGGTAATTGGATACTTTAATTTAATAATACATTTTGATATATCTTTCCTCTGTTTTAATACCGTATCAAAGATCTGTTGATTATTGTACAAACTGTTGAGGAATTATATACTTGAGTTCTAATTATCCACTTTGTATATATGACATCATCCACACAGGGTATTTTGGGTCTGTATTTTTGGCAACCCCATTTCATGCTGACAGTTAATCTTATCCATGTATGAAAGTTTTTGACCATAACATCATATATTCAGGTAATTTGGCTGGTACTCCAGCCACCTGGTGGTTACCATTCATTCATACTATCACACTGTCTGAATGTATATTGATCATATATTATCAATTGGCACACCTATGTGCATACCTGCTTTAACCCTTCTTACCTGAGCTACCTTCACTCAGGTATGTGATAGTGACATGCTACCGAGTCATTGTAACTCGTTTTAAATGTTTTTAGAATTGTCTGTTTGACCCCACCTTATCACTATGTCAAAGCAAAAGAGAAAAAATTGAATAAATAACCACTTTCTCACATGATATTGTGTGCGCCTATCCTTGCAGTGTCTCTTTCTCTTCTCTCCGGGTGACGATGTATGACGTGGATAGCGTCATAACAGGGCGGACTGGACCGCAGCTGCACCATTAAGAGGGCGGGACACATTTTCCTGGTGCCTCTCACTCGCCGTGAGAGTTACAGCGCGCCTTTTTTTATGGTTGGACCGCCCTTTTGTAAGCAGTGGCGGCCATTATTAGCTAAGGGGCATTTACCATGAGAGCACAGTTAGATACAGTGCTAAGGTGGATTTGGCAGGGCACTAGATAGGATACCGACTCTGATCCTAATAGGGCTTCTTTCCTGCTACAGCTGATGGGATAGAAGCTCTGACCTTAATAGGGCTTCTTTCCTGCTGCAGCTGAGCGCTTGAGAGCAAACTTTGCACAGCTAGTGCATTATTGCTTAGTATCTTAAGTAATTCAGCAGCTTTTAACCCCTGCTTCACCCTCGGGCACACTCCGCATAGTTTTACCAATGCTTCCCCTGCTGCAACCCTCAGATTCTGCAGCCGCAACCTGGTGTCAAATGCCCTAAAAGTGCCCCCTGGCAGCCTTCAACTAAAAGTCTAAAGCTGCCACAGGGACTCTGAAACATACATTCAGCGCAGCCATGATGTGTCCTAGTCGCCAGCGGCAACTGCAGGACACCCAGCAGTACTATATCCCGTTGCACCTTGTCCGCCTACCTCCGCCATGCATGGAGCAGTATACTACGAGAGGCAGTGCAATAACACATCGTGATTTGGGAAGATAAAAATTTATCAGTATTCAGCACAGTGGCTGGGATACTCAGAAGCAGGTTCTTGTCGGTCCACCTAATATGCATTTATTTGTCTGCCATTAGGTACGCATCTGCATGCTACATTTACATGTGTATCTTGCAGATCATTTCCTGTCTCCTCAGGTCTATCTGATTCATAATCCCTGGACACTGCCAATTGCTCTGCAATAACAGCGTACACTGCCATCGCTAGTAGATTGGCACCTGGTTACGTGAATGGGAGGCGGAAGTCCTCGTATGGAGGCTATCACGCTCTTGCAGGCCTCTGTAGACTTCTGTGCGGAGAAATACGGGTCAAGTCTGACATCAGGTGCCAAGGAGGCTAAAGCGCTCCTCATCTCCAGAACACATCTAGACTTTCACCGCCGGCATAACGGATTCCGGTCTCTCGGAATTGTTAGGAATGGTTAGAGACATGCTCATTCTCCCAAGGGATCGGTCAGCAGGGACCTCTTTAGTGGTAGACTTAATACAGGTTAACTAAGCAGGTTCTTCCTAGGGTCACCACTATTGGAGAGCTCAGTTGAAGCTCAGATAACCTACAATTATCTAACAACTGTAAAGCTTTCCACAAATGTTTGCCAATCCTCCCCAGACCCTGCAGCTGGAGCTCTGGTTAACAGTGACGACAGCCAAGTCTCACAAGACGTAGGCTAAAACACTGTAATGCTCAATGACATGGGTATTACAGCTACCAGTATCTGGAATCTATGAACCATACCCCCCTCGATCCCCCACAGTTGGGGACTTGGGTTGAAATTGCGTCTGCACAAGGTCTACCCGGACTCCATCCCCACATCTCCGAAACGAAGCTGCCAATCTCATCACTATACCTATTTAGGTACTTGGTTTGAGATAATACGTCACGCCTTCTGCTTAGCCCGCTTCGAGGCTGGACCTCGCAGTCCCGCGCCCGCACTAAATCAATTGCTCGGTCCTCCGGCCCTCCGTGTAGCTGTGGGTCAAACCTTCTTCCACGCAGCCAGCCCTTTTCTAGACTTAGCGCAGTCAGTACCTTATCGATTTAGTAGTCGAGAGTGAATATCGTGAGACCTATAACTCATAAATACGGCCGAAGTTGAAATTGGCCATAGTACGTTCCTTGGGTCTTCCATAGCTGAACAACTTATGCATCAATGCATTATCTTAGAAGCCTGCGTACACTGTCATTGGGCAAGTTAAGAAGAATCGGTTTATGATTACCTTCATTAGGCTAAACCAATTGCAAGGTATAAGTTACAACACAGCACACAAACTTTAGGAGTCCCAGCTCCACCACGTATTCCTGACGGCCACATTTTGCAGCATCCCATATGCAGTCTCAGCCATATAGGATTTTCTCTGACAACTCACTGAATCTTCGTCCGGAGGTCCGCAGTCTTTTTCAGCGATTCCCTCAATTCTTCACATTGGCTAGAACAGCCCTAGACAGGATAGTGTCAGCATGGAAAGCAGTTCCACAGGTTCAACTGCACCTACGGTCTTTTCAACTATCCATGCTTACACATGGTCCAGGAACAAAAGATGGTGTGTGGTACTCCCATCATTATGTACAGGCCAGTAGTCCCGCTCACACCCGTAGATGCCTTCAATCTTCGAAGAGTCGGCCAGTATCTCTAGTTCTGAAACCATCAGCCGCCGTCTGACAGTCGGGCTTGTTTGGATACATTTAGACTATGCCACAGCCGTAGCATATGTCAACCATCAGGATTCCAAGTGATAGCAAACATTCGCCTCACCCCTCACCGGGTGATATCCCTCAATACTGTACTGTCAGCGGTGCTCATACCAGGCTAGCCTGCCAATGGAAGGACTCAGGGAAGCTGTCTCTGCATCCAGAGGCCCCCGTCAAGGCTGCCAACACCAGGAAACTACGAAGGTGGTCCTGACGGCCTCACTACCCCACGCTGAGGTTCCATCCTCTCTAGCAGGTCCTAGGATCCGTAGCCATAGGACAGACGTACTAGTCCAAGATTGGACCTGTCTCCGTCTCCACTACACTCTTTACAACTACCAGGATAGTGCGGATGGCTAAATAAGAAGGTCATTTGATCATTCCTGTGTTTTCAGACTGGCCCAGATGATTTTGGACGCGAATTTCGTCCAACTCATACCGGCAGTACTAGGACGACTAACAGACAGTCCAGACCTGCTCTCTCTCAGGGCCAGTTCTCCCTCGGAATTCTTCAACTCTGAAGTAGTGGCATAGCCTTGAGACCTGGAATTTAACCCAGGGTTTTTTTGCCCTGAATGTTGTAGTGACCATAGTCACAGCAGGTATACCATCCTTCTCGACGATATACCACGAGGGTGATTGTTTTTGTTTCTCTGAGCACTTATAAGGGTCATCTCCCTTGGCCCTATTTCATACCAAGAATGTTCCTTCTCTTCCACGCAGACCTAGATTCAGGTCTGTCCTTGAAATCTCTCACACAGAAAGTGTTCAGCCTGTTTCACTTTCTTCCAAAAATGTCTTGCCACCAGGGCACTATGAAGATCCCTTTTTTTTTTTTCAGAGGATCTCACACTTAAGGTAGCCAGACATCAGGATTTGTTCCTGCGGGAACCGATCTTCGTCATCGCGGCTCTACAAGAGCCACCTTTTGAACTGCTATGGGATATTACCCTTAGCATTTTCATCCAGACATTCATATGTTTTTTGTAGCAATTTATTTTTCTCTACTGAGGTATCGGTACATCAGCGCTCTCACGTAAACCTTCTTTTCTAGTCCTCTACATGAACAAGACGGTCCTACAGTTGGTACATTCTTCTCCTTAGGCGGTATACTCCTTCCACCTCAATGAGGATATTTCTGTCAGCACTGCTTCTGATTTCAGTCAGTCTGGTTGTGAAGGACATACATATGCAAGACCTTGTCAGGTTCCTGCGCATCTAAGCATCCAAGACCAGTGCCTCTCGAAGAGGTCGGATCCTCCTTTTTTTTTTCCTTATGCCAGAAGGAAGAAATGATAACGTTGGCCCTGGATTTGTCTAACCAGCCAAGACGCTTATACCATCAAAACCTCATTTCTTCCGACAGTGTTACAGCACATTCGACTACGGCCGTGAGGGTTTCCTGGTCCGTTCGGCACCAGGTGTTGGCATAACGAGCGTTTAGACAGCCAAAGGAGTCAGCCCTCACACATACTCAAGCCTCTACAAGGCTTGCACTCAGTCCTCGGCAATCGCAGGTCTGGGTAGACGTGTCCTCCAGGCGACAGCAGCACGCCTGTAGTTACATAGGTTCCTCACTGGTCATATTCAGTGCGACTAGTTCCTTTGTTTTTTCCCACCCAGGGACTGCTTTAGGACGTCCCACGGTCCTGTGTCCCCCAATGAGGCGAAGGAGAAAAGGAGATTTTTGTGTACTCACCGTAAAATCCATTCCTGTAGCCTCTAATTGGGGGACACAGCACTCACCCTATTGTTCTTGTGGGTTCTTTTCCACAGTTCTTACATAGCTTCTCAGCTGTTTTATGGTTAACATGTCGTTTCATGTTTGCATTTGATCACACTTTTAACTGTTGAATGAATCAACTTGTGCCTGTTTTTCGTTACAGTCCTTGTAGTACTGTGAGCCTGTATAGTGCATGTCTTGTTATACGATTATTGTTCCGTTCATTCGTCACGGGTTACGCACGCGCCTGTTTAGTCTCAGGCCTTGTTATAGTAATATTACTTTGCTAACTCTTACCCGTTTGCACACGTGTCTGTTTAATCGGGATCTGTTACTACGTGATTAAATAGTTAGCTATATCTGTTTACACAGGTTCCCTGTGTAGCTACAGGCTCTATTTTACTGTTATTATATGTTAATCTCCTACTGCTTTAGCACAAAACTGGTGAGGCAATGCCTGTCCCAGGGTTGTATACTGCAGAGGAGGAGCCACTTTACTCTTTTGCAGATTCTGCCTAGTGTCGCCTCCTAGTGGACAGCAGCATAACACCCACGGTCCTGTGCCCCCCAATTAGAGGCTAAGAGAAAAGGATATTACGGTGAGTACACAAAAATCTCATTTTTTCTTCAGTTTCCAATAGGTGCTGGAGATGTGTACCATTGTGCCCTTATCTCCATCACATCTGGAGGAGCTGTGGTGCGATCCGAACCTTCTGGGATCTAGTGTTCGATATGTATTTAAAAATCTCCAGGAATAGGGTTCCAGCCCTCCCTATCAGCTGCCCTTCTGACAATACTTCCTGACTCCCTTGGCTCCCAAAAAAAAAGACATACTGCGTTTCTGCTTAATGGCCGGCTGTATGGTTATTCCTAGGTTTTGGAAGATTAGACAGAGCCCATGACTGACGGACTGGTTACTTGAAATGAATAAAATTTTCTGTATGGAAGATCTCACGGCTGAGATCTCAGGCTACAAATCTGGAGCCCCTGGATTCTATTTCTCCTTCGCCTCATTGGGGGACACACAACCATGGGTGTTATGCTGCTGTCCACTAGGAGGCGACACTAGGCAGAATCTGTAAAAGAGTTAGCTTTTCTCTTGCAGTATACACCTCTGCAGCAGGCATTGCCTCACCAGTTTTTGCTTAGTGTCGTTAGGAGGAACACCTACATTTTATTTTTCTTAAAATTTTATACTTTTGATTTTTTTATTTAAAGATCAAGAAAAGTGGGTCTCTGGCGAGACTCCCGGCATACTCCTTCCTTGGCCCCCCACTTTTGGGGGCGCCTGGATGAAGTTGAGAGGTCGAACCACATGCCGCTCCTTCCTCTGCATCCCAATTTTCGGGTGCTGGGTTGAGTTCGAGACATTGGGCCTTCCCTGGGTCCCCAATGTTGGGGTCTCTGGGTTGGGGTCAAGGCAGGGCAGGAGCCCTTGGACGGTGGACAGCAGCATACCTCCCTAAGGACCCCTCACTGGGTTCTAAGGTCGAGTCTCCACAGGTAGGGCACAACCAGGCGGCACGGACACGGCTGCAAGATCCAGAAGCCTCAGCTTTGCTGTGAGCTTCTGCAGGGCACAGCTCACAGTAATCCGCAAGGCTGCAGCCCCAGGAGCCTCAACCCTGTTGAGTGCTCCTAGTGGGGCCGGAAAGCACATCAGAACAGCCAGGTTACATGCCAGGAGCACAGACTGTCTGTGCTTCTGCGGCAGTCGGCACCTGCACTGGCAGCAGGACCGCAGGAGATCCAGCGTTCTGGATGCTACTGTGAGAGCCAGCAATAGACTTGCACTGTAGGACACAGGAGGTCCGGCGGGGTCCGGTTCCATTCAGACCCGCTCTGGGCCTCTGCGCCGGTCTTGGACTATTTCCCGTATGAGGCTTCTACTACAGGCCGCGGCTTCGGTCTAGTGCGAAGCCGCCGCCTGTTTGCCCGCCCCCTGCCACCCCCCGGATGACTAGAATGACGTGCACGGCGTCATAGGAGGGGGCCGAGAAGTGCCACAGCCACATCATCAAGGATGAGGGAGGCCTGTTCTCAACGCTATTGTGTGCTGGAGACTGGCCCTCTTTTTAGCAGCGGTGGCCATTACACCCCAGGTATAATCAGCAAACTCCTGGCAGCAGGACAGTATGGGCAAACACCAATATACAATAACAGAAGGCATTATATTCTGGTATAAGAGGTCTATAAACTCAAATTCAGCACATAATCTGTGAATCATAGACAGACAGGTTACATACACTGATAGTAGCCAATACGCTCCATAGCCCCTAAGGTACAGCACTGGGTCCTGCGCTGCAGACGCAAAGGCAGGGCATAACATACAGCTCGTCACGAGACTTGAAGCTCCACTACACTGAGAGCCCCACCGGGCATCTTCCCTGCCGCAGCATTCACAAGACACTGTACAGGAGCCTGCACAGCAGCTCCCAGCAGCAGCACCTCGATCCGGTACTACAGGGTTCACTACAGCATACCGTACCCACAGAGTTGCCTGCGGACTCTGTCATACTAGAGAAAGCAGGGCACATTACAAGTTCACTCCTACATCCCCAGGTGATTTAGCGCCGATCGGTAGCTCCGCGGACTACCGCGCCGCCCGGCGAACATTCTGGGATACAATAGCAGGGCATCAGGATGGTTAATAAGCACAACTTCCCTAGGCAGCAGTCGACAATGACAACCTCGGAACAATCCGGCGGTGATATAGATTGCTGCAGCTTGTTCTTCTTCCTCGGAACACCATACATGGAACAAAATAATAATGTGAGGGGCAGTGCAGACATATCAGATTGTCCGTCACGGGCTCAGTCTACAATAGTAGTAATAGCATCCCTGAATCGGGGCTGTACATGCATCCAACTTACCGGGCAGTGCAAAGAATACTACATGTAATGGTCAGTCAGTATACATGCATCTGCATTCCACCTGTACCAATGCAAGTGAAGAGTTCATGTAATTTGCAGATTAGCCTTAATCTGGGCGTTCTCAAGACCACCGCTCTCACCCTTAAAACCTGGTTGGCAACAGTAGTGGAATTGAGACAAGGTGTCATTCCTTCGGCCAGTTGCGAGCACTGACCGCCGTCTACCACAATTGACTTACTAAAAGTATGCAGTTTTCAGGCCTTTGAGTAGCACCTACATTCTCGCTTGGCGAAGCCGCGAAGGACATCACACCATAGTTAATTCCGGGGGCCCAGGCCACTCGAGTTGCCACCATAGCTGATTACCTGATACAATCAGCCCTGGACGCAGTGTCAGATGTAGGTACCTGTTAGTACACCTATCCAAACTTAGGGCTTGAACCTAGGGAGAAGCTAGATTGCACTGAGACACCGACATAACCTGTCCTCGATCCCACAACGGTGGCGGAGTCCAGGAATATTCAAACGTTTCAAATACTCAGCCACCAGACCCCTTCCCGGCCCACCACACTAGGACAACCAGATGGTGAACTTACTACGAGGTTAACGGACAGGTTCCGTCCTCGGCCCATTACTGTTGGAGAGCTTAGTGGAGTTGAGGTAACCTGCAATTACCCGACAAATGTACGGCATCCCAGGACGCTTCGCCACCCAATCCAGACCCCACAGTTGGAGTTCTGGTTGGCGGAGATGACCGCTAAGTCTCAAAAGAAGCAGGCGAAAACACCGGAACCCGCAGCTGCACGGGTAGTTCTACAAAGGGTTTCTGAAATCGACGACCAATAGCATATTCCCTTCTCAGCTCCCCATTGTTAGGGGAGCTGGGTCGTAACTGAGCTGGCTATATGCTAGACTCCTTACTCGAATCCCCACGGTTTGGGACTAGGTGTGAAGTTGCGACTGCACAAGGCCTGCCCGGCCGCCCTCCCCAGACTACAAAAGCTCTGGATCGCAGAACGTGGAACACAAGACCAGCTACCAATCTCCTCTCTGCACCTATATTAGGTACTTGGGTGAAGATAACACACGCAAGCGCGCTGCACAGACCGCTCCGAAGCAGGACCTAGCAGACTCCCGGCGGCATCAACCCATTAAATGCGTTTCAGGTCTCCCGTGTAGCCGGAGCCCGAACCTTTTTCCACACAGTCAGTCCATTCTCGACTCAGGAGTCAAAAGAGAATACTGTGACACCTGAAGCACATAAATACAGAATGTTTCCCAGCCTAAAATTACCAGGGTCAATACGGCAGGCCAGGAGTTTCCCAGATAAAGACGACGTAGTCATCAAGCCATGACGGTCACGGAACGCGAGCACAGTCTCAGTTTCACAGTGCACGTTAGAAAGGCTCTGTTACCGAATAACCCTCCACAAGTCTAACATATTCGTCTGGGAATCCGCAGACACCTTCAGCAGTCTCTTCAAGCCTTCACAACTGCCATGACAGTCCTAGACAAGATAGTGGCAGCATGGAAGACCGTACCATTGAATCAGCTACACCTCTTGTTTTTTCAATTATAAATGCTCAGGCAGGGCACGGGAGATAGATGTGGGGCGATGTATCCCCATCACACTGCAGATAGCAGTAGTCTCGCCCACACCCCGAAAATGTCCCTCAATCTATGAAGATTCGAACAATATTTCTAGTGCTGAAATCATTGTCACCTTCTGGCAATCGGACAGGTCAGGATACAGTCAAACAATGCATATGTCAACCACCAGCTGTTCTCATACCAGGTGTTGACATCTAGGAAGCGGAGTTCCTAACACGACAAGAGATGGACTCAGGCAAACGGTCCATTCATCCATAGGGCCTCAGTCAAGACTACCAGCGCAAGTAAACCACAGGTGTGGACTTGGTGGAGTCATGACTCAATGCCAAGGTTCCAACCGTCCTGGCCAGGTCCCAGGAACCACAGTCAATAGGACAGACGCATTAGTTCAACACTAGACACGTCTCTGTTTTCCCTATATTCTTTCACCACTACCAGGGTAGTGCACAATATCAAGCAAGAATGTCGCCGGATCATCTTTGGGCCTCAGACTGGCCCACATGCGCTTGGTATGCAAAGTTTGCACAACTAATACCAGCAGAACCAGGACGACTAACAGACAGTCCAAGCCTGCTCTCTCTAGGTCAGTTCTCCCTCAGAGTTCCTCAATTCTGAAATTAATGGCGTTCCACTTAAGACCGGGAACTTAGCCCCTAAGGGTTTTTTCCCAGAAGATTGTAGCAACCATAGTCACAGCGAGGAACCCAGACTGATCAACGATATACCGTCACACAGGTGTAGGCCTGTTGGTTTCTTACTTAGGTAGCCTCTAGCGGTCATTCCCCTTGGCCCTATTTCATACCAAGAACTGTCCGTTTCTTTCACACGAACCTAGACTCAGGTCTGTAATTAGGGTCTCGCATACAGCAGGTTTCAGCCTGTTTCAGCTTTCCCTAAAAATGTCTTGCCACCAACCTGCTAGGAACTACTTCCTTCAAAGGGTCAGCCATTTAAGGTCGACATACGACAGGACTACGCACGTAGGATCTGAAATTCGTCTGCACGGACATACACAAATCACTTTAGCAAACACTACAGGATGTTGCCTTTGGCATTCTCATACAAACAGTGGTGTGTTTAGGTGGCAAATACCATTCGTGGCAGGGGTATCGGTACTTGCAGCGCTCTCAGGTAAACCATCTTTGCTTGTATCCCAACAAGACAAGATTGCCCTAGGGCTGGTGCCATTCTTCTTCTAAGGGCGGTATACTCCTTCCACCTAAAGGAACACATCTTGCTGACATTGCTGCGCCCGCCTCCAGTCAAGCAGGTCACAAAGGACCTACATATACATGATCTTATCAAGGCCCTATGCATCTAGGTATCCAGGACAGTAACTTTGCAAGAAATCAGATTCTCTTTATTCATTCTTACAGAGGGCAGAAATAAAAACATGTCAGCCTATAAGACTACTCTAACCAGATTGATTTGTCTAACCATCCAAAACGCGGCTACCATCGACAACTCACACATGCCACCCATGACAGCAGTGTCACGGCACATTCTATGACGGCCGTGGGGGGCCTCCTTGGTCGTTCACCACCAGGTGTCAGCGCAATAAGTGTGTAAGGCAGCCAAACGGTCGGCCCACACGCATACTTAAGCCACTACAGTATTGACACTCAGTCCTCGGTAAACGCAGGTCTGGATAGACATGCCCTCCAGGCGGCAGCAGTCCGCCTGTCGGTGCATAGTTCTTCGCTGACCATGCTCAGTGTTACTAGTTCCATTGCCGTTTTCCACCCAGGGACTTCTTTAGGACGTCCCATGGTCCTCTGTCCCCCAATGAGGCGAAGGAAAAAGGGAGATTTTTGTGTACTCACCGTAAAATCATTTTCTCTTCGCCTCTAATTGGGGGGACACAGCACCCACCCTATTGCCCTTGCGGGGCCTTTACTACAGTTATCACATAGTTTATCAGCTGGTACATAGTTTACATGTTTTCGCATGTTTGCCTATTATCACCCGGTTAATTGTTGACCGTTTACACTTGGGCCTGGTTGGTGACAGGCCTTGTTATACGATTATTGCTCCGTTAACTCTTCACTGGTCACACAGGTGCCGGTTTAGTTAAAAACCTTGTGGTACTATTATCACGCTGCTAACTATTTACACATGTACCTGTTTAGTTACAGTCCTTGTTACACTGTTATTACCTTGTTAGCTAGATCGGTGTACACAGGTTGCCTGCGTGGTTACAGGCCCTGTTTTATTGTTACCGTATTATCTGTTAACTTTCCTACTGCTTTAGCACAAAACCGGTGAGGCAATGCCTGCACCAGGGGTGTATACTGCAGAGGAGGAGCCACTTATCTCTTTTACAGATTCTGCCTAGTGCCGCCTCCTAGTGGACATGAGCATAACACCCATGGTCCTGTGTCCCCCAATTAGAGGCTAAGAGAAAAGTACCCAAAAATCTCCTTTTCTAGACTCCCTGACTTTCACAAACTCATCCAGAGAGGACCCTCCCTAGACTAACTTTGGGACCCTTCTAGGGGGATATTTGAACTAGAGATGTTGCAGCGGATGTTGATTATTGAGACATATTATTCAGGAGACCTCACCCCCCCTCTTTATTTTGCTATTGTATTTTTCACTTCCTCCTCCCCCTCCTTCCTCTCCTCCCCCACTCCAATCTACGCTGCACTTTCTTCTTATCTTCCTTACTATACAGTGTTGGCCAAAAGTATTGACACCCATGCAATTCTGTCAGATAATACTCAGTTTCTTCCTGAAAATGATTGCAATCACAAATTCTTTGGTATTATCTTCATTTAATTTGTCTTCAATGAAAAAAACACAAAAAGAATTGTCCTAAAGCCAAATTGGATATAGTTCACACCAAACATAAAAAAGGGGGTGGACAAAAGTATTGGTACTGTTAGTAAAATTATGTGATGCTTCTCTAATTTGTGTAATTAACAGCACCTGTAACTTACCTGAGGCACCTAACAGGTGTTGGCAATAACTAAATCACACTTGCAGCCAGTTGACATGGATTAAAGTTCTCAACCTCTGTCTTGTGTCCTTGTGTGTACCGCATTGGGCATGGAGAAAAGAAAGAAGACCAAAGAACTGTCTGAGGACTTGAGAAACCAAATTGTGAGGAAGCATGAGCAATCTCAACGCTACAAGTCCTTCTCCAAAGACCTGAATGTTCCTATGTCTACAGTGCGCACTGTCATCAAGAAGTTTAAATCCCATGGCACTGTGGCTGATCTCCCTATATGTGGATGGAAAAGAAAAATTGACAAGAGATTTCAACGCAAGATTGTGCGGATGGTGGATAAAGAACCTCGACTAACATCCAAACAAGTTCAAGCTGCCCTGCAGTCCGAGGGTACAAGAGTGTCAACCCGTACTATCCGTTGGCGTCTGAATGAAAAGGGACTGTATGGTAGGAGACCCTGGAAGACCCCACTTCTTACCCTGAGACATAAAAAAGCCAGGCTGGCGTTTGCCAAAACTTACCTGAGAAAGCCTAAAACATTTTGGAAGAATGTTCTCTCTTTTTGGGCAAAGGCATCAACATAGAGTTTACAGGAGAAAAAAAGAGGCATTCAAAGAAAAGAACACAGTTCCTACAGTCAAACATGGTGGAGGTTCCCTGATGTTTTGGGGTTGCTTTGCTGCCTCTGGCACTGGACTGCTTGACCGTGTGCATGGCATTATGAAGTCTGAAGACTACCAACAAATTTTGCAGCATAATGTAGGGCCCAGTGTGAGAAAGCTGGGTCTCCCTCAGAGGTCATGGGTCTTCCAGCAGGACAATAACCCAAAACACACTTCAAAAAGCACTAGAAAATGGTTTGAGAGAAAGCACTGGAGACTTCTAAGGTGGCCAGCAATGAGTCCAGACCTGACTCCCATAGAACACCTGTGGAGAGATCTAAAAATGGCAGTTTGGAGAAGGCACCTTTCAAATATCAGGGACCTGGAGCAGTTTGCCAAAGAAGAATGGTCTAAAATTCCAGCAGAGCATTGTAAGAAACTCATTGATGGTTACTGGAAGCGGTTGATCGCAGTTATTTTGGCTAAAGGTTGTGCAACCAAGTATTAGGCTGAGGGTGTCAATACTTTTGTCTGGCCCATTTTTGGAGTTTTGTGTGAAATGATCAATGTTTTGCTTTTTGCTTCATTCTCTTTTGTGTTTTTTCATTGAAGGCAAATTAAATGAAGATAACAATACCAAAGAATTTGTGATTGCAATCATTTTCAGGAAGAAACTAAGTATTATCTGACAATTGCAGGGGTGTCAATAATTTTGGCCAACACTGTACATACCCCAGGTATATCTTTCTTTCATATGGGTCTCCCTCTTGTAAACAGAAACAGTTTCGAGACCTCGTCTGAGGCCGATGAGCCAAAAATAGATCCTATTATATTAGGATGGCCCGAGCAGTAGTTTAGGCCCGGAGAGATTTAATGATTTACTTTTCCAATTGTTAAAGGAGAAATCTTGATATGTGCAGCAGATGTAACAATCGAATGAGACAAGATTGTGAGACATGTTACCTGTTCTCGATTTGTAATTTCTTTCTCGGTATTGGACATTGGGACTCTGTCACTCTTGGGCGTAGTATTCAGATCATTGGTCTCTGTCCCTGTCAAACACAGTGATGCATGCTGCCCAGGGGGAGCGCAACGATCTCACAGTTTGGGCCTGATCACTGCTACGTGTCACACATAGCGAGGTCGCTGTTACATCTCAAAACCTTTGACATTGCAGTGATATCGTTGTGTGTGAAGTACCCCTTATTCCAGAGAGCTAGTGAATGGGCTATATACAGTATAAAGGACTTCTATGATAGGCCGCCTTAAAAAGATGTGTTCTTAGGGAGCGCATGAACCTATGTGAGTTGTGGATAGTCTAAATTTCTTGGGGTAGAGAATGCCAGAGAATTGGTGCAGCTCGGGAGAATTCTTGGAGCCAGGACTGGGAGGTTCGGATTAATGCAGATGTTAGTCAAAGGTAATTTGTAGAACGTAGAGAACGGGTGGGGTGATAGAGATGAGTGAGGAAATGTAGGGAGGTGCTGCACTGTGAAGAGCTTTGTGGGTGAGAACAAGCCATTTGAATCAGATCCTGTAGTGTATAGGCAAGGGGTTATAAATAGCACCGCATTCTGAGCACTGCTAAATCTGCAGCAAGAAAACAGTGATTGTATCAAAATGACAGTAAATAGTAAGTGACATATCCCTTGAATCAGGGTCTCTGTCCCTACATCATGCTACACTCAGATGACATAGCAAAACCTGCTGACAGATTCCCTTTAAATGTTACACTTTATTTCACCCGTAGAGGCTGCTTCAGATCAAATGGGCAGCCAGAGGAAAATCATCTGCTTGTCGCTGCTGCAGTTCTTATATTAAAGGATTGTCTGTGATGACATTATAAAAATCAGTTGTATTTAGTAAACTGGATCTTCTCATTTTAACAGAACCTACATTTTATTTATGTGTGAATGGTGTGCGCTGATATGTACATGTGTCACGGGAAAGCTCATCTCTATTTGCACTGTACTAAGTCCGGGGCTGCTGACTGGTTTCATCAGTGCCTCCTGCACATTATACATTACGTTAGGTGTCTAAAAAGGCTGATGAAGTTATTACAATTTGAAAGAAAATAGAACAAAAAAAATGGTCATATAAAGTTGTGTTTTTCTTCCATCAGTTGGGACGATCTGGCCATCATGCGGACTACTTTGTCTTCCTTTGTCACCTCTTGAATCCAGTGCTGAAGACATATGAGAGCACCGCATTATTCCTGCAGTCACATGGGATGTGTGGGCACGGTACGAAGGCGTAAAAAGAGCGAAAATCACAAATATAGTTGAAATCAGAAGTTTACTTACACTATATAAAAAGACACACATGCATGTTTTTCTCACTATCTGACATGAAATCAGAATAAACCTTTCCTGGTTTAGATCAGTTAGGATTACTATAATTATTAACATTTGCTAAATGCCATAATAATGAGAGAGAGAATGTGTAAAGGCATTTTTATTATATTCTGCAAAGTCATAAGTTTACATACATAAGTTTACTATGCCTTTAAACAATTTGAGACAGCCCATATGATGTCATGTGTTTGGAAACTTCTGATGGTTTATTCGCAACAAGCAAATAACAACTGTGCTTCTCTTATCAGGGTCTGTGAAATTGTTTATGTAATCTATAGGCTATAATACCCTTTGGCTACCATTACAGAACTACAAACTCTCACATGGCAGTCCAACACAACCCCATCAGTGCACAATGTTATATAGAGATCCTGGTGTGGGCGGGGCAGCTCTCTCAGCTCTGCTGTGTTCCCGAAACGAAATTCTTTGTGTCAGAACAGCTGCACCCAGTAGTCTATGTGGTTCACCATTTGATTCAGGGTTTCTTTGCCTACATTATGTTGCTGTTAGAAGAGATGGCAAAAACCTGCTGACAGATTCCCTTTAAGGGTTCTGGCGCTTTTGTGCCGTTTTCTGTACAACTACTCAGTAGGAAGGAGCTGTTATGCAGTGGGTAGTGGGTGTAGCTATGCAGGGAAAGACTGTCGAGGTTGCAGTGCAGGATTAGCACTCCGACTTGGATGAGGTTCTAGATATTGGATCCCCATTCATTAGCAAAGTGATACTACAACCCCTGGCAAAAATTATGGAATCACCTGGCTCGGAGGATGTTCATTCAGTTGTTTAATGTTGTAGAAAAAAAAGCAGATCACAGTCCTGGCACAAAACTAAAGTAATTTCTAATGGCAACTTTATGGCTTTAAGAAACACTAAAAGAAATCAAGAAACAAAATGTGGTAGTCAGTATGGGTAATTTTTTTCAGACTAAGCAGAGGGAAAAAATTATGCAATCACTGAATTCTGAGGAAAAAATTATGGAATCATGAAAAACAAGCACACAAAAGAACACTCCAATATATCACTAGTATTTTGTTGCACCACCTCTGGCTTTAATAACAGCTTGCATTCTCTGAGGCATGGACATAATGAGTGACAAACAGTACTCATCATCAGTCTGGTTCCCACTTTCTCTGATTGCTGTTGCCAGATCAGCTTTGCAGGTTGGAGCCTTGTCATGGACCATTTTCTTGAACTTCCATCAAAGATTTTCAATTGGATTGAGATCCGGACTATTTGCAGGCCATGACATTGACCTTATGTGTCTTCTTTTAAGGAATATTTTCACAGTTTTCACAGGATGCATTATCATCTTGAAAAATGATTTCATCATCCCCAAACATCCTTTCAATTGATGGGATAAGAAAACTGTCCAAAATATGAATGTAAACTTGGGCATTTATTGAAGACTAGATGGAGGCCTGATTGTAACGCATCGAGTATTCTAGAATACCTTGTAAACAGGAGTGAACTGCGTCACACTATGACTGACAGCCTTGTAAACAGGAGTGAAGTGCGTCACACTGACGCAGCATTGAAATCGCGCACCTCGTCTCTCATTGGTCGCCGTAGCGGCCAATGAGATGCGGAATTCAAACCGCGCCAAGCCGCGCTACTTCTCTGATTGGTTGCTGTGGCCGCAGCGACCAATCAACAAAGCGGCGCGGCAGGAGATATGAATCCCACGCCGCTGATTGGTCACTGCTGAGAGCGGCGACTAATCAGAGAATTAGAGTGGCTTGGTGCACGGTTTGAATTCCGCATCTTTCATTGGTCGCTACGGTGACCAATGGAGAACTTGGCCCGTGGTTTGAATGCCGCATCTCTCATTGGTTGCTGCGGCGACCAATGAGAGACGTGGCATTCAAACCGCGCGCCAAGCTGTGCTACTTCTCTGATTGGTCTCCGCCGTGACCAATCAGCGTAGCGGCGCAGCTTGGCGGGAAATATGAATCCCGCGCCGCTGATTGGTCGCTGCTGAGAGTATAAGTACCACATAGCAAATGAGGTTAATAAACAGTGTTAAACGAATTAACCGTATAGCCTTCAGGTCTGAAAAGATACAGAATTATGAGACGAGAGAACCCAGGGGTCCCACCAACTGAGGACCTTGGTACGGCGTTTGAGGTTGGGCGCAAGAAAGACTTCATATTGGAAGTGAATATTTATCAAGTCCAACAGATTTGATGTTTTGATCACCTCGTATTGCATCTAATTGCAGTGTTATTTTAGCTGAAGCAAAAATAATCATTCTGATGTTTTTATTTTTTTTTCTTGTATGTTGTATACCATTCGGGTTAATTTATTTTAGATTTTGATAGATCAAACTTTTAAATATGAAGTGATACCAAATATGTGAGTTTTTAAAAATGATTTATTCATTTTTAATGGGGGTAATGGGATTTAACTTTTCTTATTTTATATTTAAATGTTTTCCATATTTTTATATTTTTTTTGTCTTTTTTTTAATTTTTTTTTTATTAGTCCATAGGGGAGTTGAACCTGCAATCATCTGATCGTTTGTACTATACACAAAAATGCCACAGTTTGGTTTTCACAGGATTACCATTAATTATCACAGGCATGAGGGTCTTCAGCAGAACTCCGGAATTCACGGCAACACATCAGTGCCCTGCGATCACGTCACAGTGCGCTGATGGGTGTGCCCCCATGCTCTTATTTTATTCCTGCTGCTCCTCTGATTATAATTATTTTATTTTTACTTTTTTAGTCTGCCATACATTTCCAGACGTACGTTTCTATTTATTTAGTCAGTTTGTTCAGTCTTTAGCAAAGGGGTGTAGATTACAGGATACTCAGGGGCGTCTTTAGGCTGCTTTGCAAAACTCCATTGTGAGCCATGCCCTCTAGGAAAATAAAATAAAACAAAATAGTACTTAATTTAAAAACCCATATCTCTGAAACAAAACGATGGAGTTGAAAAGAAAACAATAACAAAACACATTCATTGTAAGCAGTGGGAATAAAATGATAGCAAAAGCTGGCCACTTTTGATCTAGATCAGGTCCATTTCTAAAACTATTACATTTTACTCCATAGGTGTCCTTATATTATTACTTTGCTGTATTATCATGTGTTCAGTGCCAGAAAATTTGATGACTATAGATGTTAAAATACATCTAGTAGGTTGCTAACTATCACTGCAGCTTTATTATTGTGAAAGCTAGTTGGGGCAGATGTTAGATTGTTTATATAGGTAAGAGGTATTATGCAGGAGACTGATAAGAGTGCTTGCTTTACTCACAGAGCTGGAGACAGACTATGTGAACCAGGTGCACCAGTACTTGCTGCAGAAGGCTAATGAAGACAACTCTTATGGTGAGTTCATATTTGTTAACAGAAGATGTTTACAAACCTACATGTCTAATTGCTATATTCTAGGCTTGGCTCTAGAAATCCACAAGCTTGAGTTTCTTCATAAATGCTGCAGGCACATTCTTAGCATATGGAGGAGTATAGAAGATTTTTCACCAAATGCTTTATGTTGAACAGGACACCCTATGTAATAATGACTGCAGAGAGGAGAAAAAGAGGATTTTGGGTACTCAACGTAAAATCTTTCTCGAAGCCTTCATTGGGGGACATAGAAACCATGGGTATGTGGCAATTTTACTAGGTGGCTGACACAAGGCAAAAAAGTTGGCTCCTCCTCAGCAGCTTACTTTTACCAAATAGAACAACCTAATTCATGAGTGTGAAAGCAGTAGGGGAAGCAACATATAGCAGACTAGACCAACGAAGGTACAGAAAGGGAGGGTGCTGTGTCCACCAATTAGGCTCTGAGAAAGATTTTATGGTGAGTACCCAAAATCCTCTTTTCTTTGCTTTGTCATTGGGAGACACAGAAAACTATTGAATGTCCAAAAGCAGTCCCAAGGGTGGAAAAAAATAAATGAAGAAACACATGGAAAGAATTTTTTTTTTGGGTCAGAGGTCCAAACTATTGCCACTTGCAAAAGACTCCTATCAAGGCTGACATCTGTTGATACATAGGTATAATCTCTGTAAAACCTGGGGAACTAGTGTACAAAAGACCAGGTGGCCACCTTGCAAACTTGCAGAGCGAAGGCATGATGACAATTAGCCAAGGAAGCCCCTGCTCCCCAAGTGGAATGAGCCGTAACCATAAGGTGAAGGCATTCTGTTCTTTGTTTGATACGCTTCCCAAGTGGCGGAACTGACAGCCCCAATAGTAGCTTTAGAGGCCAGGCACCATCAGGACTGATGAATAAAAAATCGGAGCACCTGAACGGAGCTGTCTTGGAGAGGTGAATGCAAAACGCTGTAATGAGATCTAACTTGTTTAGGCATCCTTCCAACGATATAAGAAGGACAGAGTGAGGGAAGATCGATTTCCTTATTAGTATGAAAATCCGAGACCCGTTGGCATGAAAGGAAGGCACTGAAATCAGGACCATTTTGTTTAGGTGGAGAATGAGGAAAGGAGAACGACAGGAAAGCTTATCTAATGGATGTGATGGTCACTAGCAAAGAAACCTTCCAGAAAAGCCGAGAGATCCCCCACAGGTTCAAAGGAAGAGACTTTAAGGGCAACCAAAACCAGATTGAGGTCTTACAAGACCACCAGAGGATGGTAGGGAGGGATGGAATGGGCTACACCTTGGAGAAAAGTCCTAGTCTGATGGCAGAAAGCCAGATTCTTCTGAAACAGGATGGACAGAGCAGAAACCTGATGGTCTAACATGGAGACCAAAATCTGTGAGACCTTGGTAAGATCAGCGATAGACTGAGAAAGAGACATGACCCATATTGGAGGAGGATGCGTTGTGCTCGCTGGCAGTGGCAAGCTCCTGGGAAATGTCCTTGGAGGGACAACTGCAATCTGGGCAGAGGGCAGTAGACTGGCCAAAAGGAAATTTACATTTACAGGAAGCACAGGCAAAATGCATTATTTGAGTTGCAGGAGGGCAAAGTGCGCTCTCTTTTAGAGCTATGTTATAGTGCACAATAGGGCATCAACTGGGCAATATATGTTCTAGATAGCAGGGCTGTGGAGTCGGTAAGCCAAACCATCGATTACACCAAAACGAGCTCTGACTCCTTAGTCATGCTAGATTGTATGGTATCGTTTAGTGGTTTTCCAAATCAAAAATAGAATCTGAAAAAAAGGGGAAATGATTAATAATAAAAAACAACAACAACAAAGCTAGGGTAGAAATGTTTCTGCCTTCTTCTGACTCGAAGCTAACACTGGTTAACTTCTTGCCAGTTGGAGGTTGCAACCTGCTGAGGAGGAGACAACTTTTTTTGCCAAGTGGCACAAAATTAGTTACTTTTTTTCCCCCATCCAATTAGGTCTATTCATACAGTCTCCACAGGGGGTGTGTACTTCTCCCTGTATGAGTTTCCCAATGAAAACCAGGCAGCAGCACGGCAAAAAAAATAAAACAACATGCTTTCATAATGACTTAGGAGATATTAAGATACAGCTCTGATCTCCTGGTCTAGCCTCTTGCTTGAAAAAAAAAGGTACTGGAAGAATAGAGAACAGATGACCTAAACCTTTCAAATAAGGTCCATGGGTGGAGGAGTAGGGTGGCACTGCTGTGTTTAGCTGTGTCCCATTACAAACCCTTCTATCAGCTCTCCCAGGACTATCAGCTCTGCTGTACTGCCCCTTCTCTTCCTGGACCCGTTTCAGTATCGCACTTACATTGCCCTGAATAATAATTTATACCGCATGAACTTTTCCACTTCTTTATTTTCACATTATACCCATACTTACCGTAATTTTATTTTTTGGGGAATTTAAGTGGTACACCAACACTAAGTAGCAAGTATTGGTGAAGTGTAAAGGAAGTGATACATGGTTTTCTAAATATTTTAAAAATATAAAACAAAAAGTTGTGATGTGCATTTGTATTCAGCCCCTGAGTCAATACTTTGTAGGACCACCTTTTGCTGAAATACACTGCTGCAAGTCTTTTGGAGGATGTCCGCTTTTGTCTACACAGGATGAAATTTTTGCCCATTCCTTTCTGAAAAACCGCTCTAGCTCAATGAGATTGGATGGAGACTTCTGTGATCAGCAATTATCTAGTCTAGTCAGATTCTCAATGGGATGTAGGTTTGTACTTTGACTATGCCATTCACAGACATGAATATGCTTTAATGTAAACCATCCATTGTAGCTATGACAGAATGTTTAGGGTCGTTGTTCTGCTGGAAGGTGAGCCTTTATCCCAGTCTCGACGTTTGCAGCCACTAACAGGTTTTCCTCCAGGATTGCCTTGTTATATACTCCATCCATCTTCCCATCAACTCTGACCAGCTTTCCTGTGTCTGCTGAAAATAATCCTCCCCACAGCATGATTCTGCCACCAACATGTGTGACAGTGGGGATGGTGTTTTCAGGGTCATTTGCAGTGCTAGTTTTCCACCACATAGTGTTTTGCATTTAGCCCAAAAAGTCTACTTCAGTTTCATCTGAGCAGAGCACCTTCATCCACATCAGCATATCCTCCAAAGGCTGGTCATATCCATAAAATCTTAGGTTTATTGATCCATGTTAAAATCCAAGTAGAAAAATAAATAAATATGCACAGTAGTATTGAGCAAGGCACAGAGGGAACAATAAAAGCAATATGTTTCTGACCTCATCAGTCCTTAGTCACTGCATGAGGTCTTTTTGAGTATGTCATCCAGGCTGACCTTAAACAATGGGACTATCATTGAAAGTGGAAAGCTGATTTTCTGTGGTGTGAGCATTGTATGTCCATCTATTCTTAAGTTCCAGTCCTATGACTCTGTCTTTCCTCCTGTCAAATTTTGAGCATGGTTTGGATCTACGTTTTTTTTTTAATCAGATAGTTTTTATTAAAACTTTTCAACAACAATACAGAAAGAAATGCATTGCATTAAATCCCCCTCCCCTCCCACCACCACCATCCCTCCCTTCCCCCCTCCCAGTCCAGTGGGTCAGTATTCCTCAACAAAGATAGTAGTGCACATATGGATATAACATGTACCCAAGATGTTCCAAAAATCTGCATAACACATCTCCCAACTTAAAGAAATAACTCAGTCCAAAATCAATTAACAGTCGGCAGTCCCTGAAGGTCCATCCAGCCCTTCCATATTTTATCAAATACCCTCGATCTGTCCCGTTTGAGGTATATAGCTTTTTCCCTACTCACGGTCAGATTCATGCTACAGATATACTCTTTGCGAGAGGGTACCGTATCAGATATCCAATGAGCCGCTAATAATTTTCTGGCAGCAAACATCCTGGCCACTGCTATATGCGAATAGTCATCTCCCCCTACATCCTCTGTACAGCCAAGGACACAGACAATCGGGTCTCTGGGGATGTCCAGCTCCGTTGCCCCCTGGATCAAGTGGAGTCCCATAATCCAAAAAATCTGGAGGCGCGGGCACGTCCAAAACATGTGGAGAATGTCCGCGTCCTCATGTGAACATTTGGGGCAACATGAGTCCCCGTCTCAGGCCTAAATCATGAAGCCACTTAGGCGTCCTGTATACCCTATAAAGGATATACAGTTGAGAGAGGCGTCTGGGCTCATTGAGCAACAGCCGGGGTATCATACTCATGATCGACTCCCAACGTTCAGCTGTTATACCCTCTATTTGCTGTTCCCATTTGTCCAGTGCCCATATCGGGTGTTTTAACAGAGCCATTGCCAAGAGGTATCCGTATACAAAGGAAATAATGCCTTTAGTGGAGGTTTGCGCGCCAATCATGATGATAGCAGTATCATGGTGTATGTCCATACAATGCGTTTGAGCCTGCGCCATGTAGGCATGTCGCACCTGCAAATACTGGTAGAACGAGGAGTGTGGGAGCGAAAATTCACTCTGCAAGGTTTCAAATGTTTTAAAGACTCCCCGTTCCACCAGCTGAGAGAGCCACCAAATGTCCACACGTCGCCACTGCGCGAATCCCCTCAGCGCCTGCAGGTGCGGCAGATGAGGGTTGTTCCAAATGGGGGTATACCGTGTAAAACCAGTGATGCCTCTCAGCCTTTTCAATTTTTCCCATACTTTAATCATGAGTAGCACCGTGGGGAGCCTGTGGGCCCAGGGTCGAAGGGTTCCAGCTTCTAATTTCGCCAGCAGCGGTCCTCGCCCCCCAGAAACTGAAGGATACCCTTTCCTCCCCCCTGCCCCGCAACTGAGTGCTCCGCGCCCCCGGTCAAATGCTGACACTGTGAGGACAGAAAATACAGCCAAGGGTTGGGCAAGGCCAGCCCCCCCTCCTCCTTACCCCTCTGCAGGTGTTCCAATTTTATCCGTGCTCTCTTTTTCCCCCAAATAAGCTCCCTGAATAAGGCTTTAATTTTAAAAAATCTATTCTGCGGAAGCCAAATTGGGGAGTTATGAAGGACGTACAAAAGCTGAGGCATGATCACCATCTTCAGCAGGTTCACCCCCCCCACCACCGAGAGGTGTAGCTTGGCCCAAGCCTTAATCTTCTGCTTAATCGTAGACATTAGAGGTGTAAGGTTTAAACGCTCATAGTCAGAAATGTCGCCTGATATATTAATGCCCAGGTATTTGAAGCTGTTTACGACTGGCACGTGGGGTATGTCAAGGACTGTGGGATCTATCAGCAAAACCACTGACTTTTCCCAATTTACGGTCAACCCCGAAACGGCCCCAAACTGTGTAAGGAGCGACATGGTATTGCGAAGTGAAGTATCAGGGTCAGCTAAAAACAACAGAAGGTCATCCGCATAGAGGGCCACCTTCTCCTCCAGCTCGCCATATCGAAATCCCTCAATATCCGGAGCACGTCTTATCCTCGAAGCCAAGGGCTCAATAGCCAGGGCAAAAAGCAGCGGGGACAGCGGGCAGCCCTGCCTCGTACCTCTCTGAAGAGGAAAGTACCCAGACAGTGAACCATTGGCCCGTATCCGTGCCTGTGGCTGAGAGTACAAGAGCCTGATCCAGCCAATAAAGCCAGGTCCAAAGCCCATGCCCTCCAGTACCACAAAAAGGTACGGCCACACTCCACGCTGTCAAATGCCTTGGCGGCATCCAAAGACAGGACTACCCGCCGCCCCACATTATCCGCCTCAACCTGCATATTTAAAAACAATCTACGAATATTCAGAGCCGTTGACTTACGGGGCATAAAACCAGTCTGATCCGGGTGCACCAACGACTCCACCACCTTTGAAAGGCGTATAGCCAACACCTTCGCCAGAAGCTTGATGTCTGCTGTCAGGAGGGAAATAGGCCTATAGGAAGCTGGAGAAGCAGGATCTTTATCTTTCTTAGGCAAAACAGTAATAATTGCCTCCCGCATAGATGGAGGCAGGGTCCCTCGCGTGAGACTGTCATTAAACGTGTCTAGCAATACTGGGAGTAGGACTGTTTTATACGCCTTATAAACTTGCACCAGTAAGCCGTCCACCCCTGGAGTTTTGCCATTCGTCATAGTGCCTAAAGCCCCCTCCAACTCCTCCAGACCCAAAGGTTCATCCAGCAAAGCCCTGTCCGAGTCCGTGAGTCGTGAAAGGCCAGCAGCCCCTATAAAGCCAGCAAGCTCGTCTGCAGATCCCCCCGCATGAGAGGAATATAGGTCAGTGTAGAATAGTTCCAGCGTATTAAGAATATCAGGAGTGTCCGTAACTAATAACCCGTCTTCCCTTCGAAGTCCCGCTATGAATGACGACCCCCTCTTTGCTGACGTGATGACCGAAAGCAGATGTCCCACACTCTCCGCACTCTCATAATACTGGATCGACTGAAACATACGTTTATGTGCTGCCGTTTCCAGAGTCAGTTTATTCACATGGGTCTGAGCCTCCTTAAGTCTCCGTTATGTAGAGGGGGTGAACCGCACCGACAAGGCCTCCTCTGCAGCCTTCAAGTCCCGCAGCAGAAGTTCCGAGTTAGTTCTAGTGCTAGACCTGATCTTAGAGATTTCACGGATATACATGCCCCGCAAGTGCGCCTTCAAAGACTCCCAGATTACCAGGCTTGATGTCGTGTTTATATTAAAAGAAAGGAATTCCTGCAGTTCAGAGGCAAAATTACCTGCCCTGTCCACTAGCTGCATCCAGAATGGGTTCAATCGCCATAGGGGCCTTTCCCTGGTTGCATGCACCCCCCCTAATCTTAACAAGTATAGGAGAGTGGTCCGATACCGTTCTTTGTAAATATTTAGCATACACAACCCTTCCCAACATATGATCATTCCCCAAGGCTAAATCTATACGGGAGAGGGAGGAGAACGTAGAAGAGAAACACGAGTATTGGTATACCTCAGGGTTGTAGCACCTCCATAAGTCAGTTAGTGCCAACTCGCGTATAAGCGTCCCAAAAGGCGTACAGTTACCCCCTGACTTTATTGGTGCGTGATTTCCCCTATCCCACTGAGTGTCAATTATGTTGTTAAAGTCACCCACCCATAAACACGGGACCCCTTGAAAATCCCTCAGAATATTCATTATACGATACAGAGAATTACTGCTATATGGCGGGGGGATGTAGATAGATACAAGCACCAAAGAAACAGCATATAACGTACAATGTAGAACAACAAACCGGCCTTCATCGTCTTCCACCACCCGTCTACACTCAAACCGGGCATCTCGTCTGACCAGGATGCTAACCCCTCTGGAAAACAGTGAATGTGTAGAGTGGTATCCTGCCTGTATCCATCTCTTGTCTAAAATATCAAGCTTCTCACTGGTAAGGTGCGTTTCCTGTAAGCAGACCACTGTTGGCTTGTGTTCTGAAATAAAAGAAAAAATTGCCTGCCTCTTGACTGGAGATTTCAGCCCCCTAACATTCCAGCTAAGGACTGTGATGTCTCCCATATCTATAGAGTAAAAGAGGTATCAATCCTCGTTGATGGCTCCTGGGCATGTACAGTTTAACACGTGCAATAGTAGCAAAGGACCTAACTTCCCTCCCCCCCTCTCCCATCCCCTGAACAAAACACCCCAACACTAGTCGTGCCATGTAATTCCCGCAAGGGCAAACGTTGACCCCTAAATGAAGAGCCAACTAGGCACCGGGCGTCTCACTCCTCGCCGCTATGCCCCCACTTGTCAGGGTACCACCCCACAGCACAAAGTAAGCATCAAGACATGTACTGAAAACCATACATTTGCGAGCCCGTATCATCAACCACGATCTGCTCCCCCCTTCCCCAAATGCTGTTCATTGATGTCCAGCCACTCCGCAGCGGCCTCTGCCTCCAGAAAGAAATGAGTCTTATTCTCGGCCTCCACCCTCAATTTGGCCGAGAATATCATGGAGTACTTGACACCAAGCACTCGTAGCCTCTTTTTGACATCAGTAAATTTTGCTCTCATTTTCTGCACTTTCGGCGAAAAATCCGGGTAAAAGGAGACTCTGGATCCCTCAATGGTCACATCATGATGTTCTCTGGAAAACCTGAGGATAATGTCTCTGTCCTTATAGTTAAGGAGTTTGGCCAATATAGGTCGTGGTAGGTGGCCAGGAGGAGGGGGGCGAGCAGGGACCCTGTGAGCACGTTCCACCGCATATAGGTAAGTCAGGGTGTCTGAGCCAACTACACCTTTAATCCAATCCTCCACAAAGGCTGTAGGGTCCCTGCCCTCACATCTCCCCGGTACACCCACTATACGCACGTTGTTGCGTCTAAGCCTGTTCTCCAGGTCGTCCGTCTTAGTCCATAGGGCATCCACATCCTTCCCGATCTCCTTATGATATTGCAGGGATTTAGTGACTTTAGCCTCTACAGTATCGACCCTGCGTTCCAGCTGCCCAGTTCTGTCTTTTACTGTATGTAAGTCATGCTTGACTGTCTGCATAGATTCTTGCAGAAATCCCAACTGAGTGAGTACATTAGAGATAGCAGACCCACATTGCATAACTGCCATTAGAACGTCTTTTATAGTGGGCTCAGCAGGGACATGTAGCTGCAGTGATGTTAAGTGCTTTCTGTTTTGCTCCACCAGCTCTCCCCAGCTGGCTAGGAGCTCCTGGGTCTCCTGCCCTCCAGTGTCATTAATGTCCTCCTCACTCATCCTGGACCCTGTACCTTCTCCTCCAGCATCAGTGTTGTCTCCTGGGATGGCTGGATCCTCTTTCTATCTCCTCCACTCTTGCAAACTGCCTAAGCCTGGCCACCATCTCCTTGTTTCTGGCTGCACTGTTGGAGACCGCCTCCTCCACAGCCTGTGCTGAGGCTGCAGCACCATTTTGGGAGCAGAGGGCCATCTCCCCTGCCGTCTTTCTGATGGCTTTTTTCGGCATCCCAGCGGGGTAAGAGCTGTACCGCCGGCTTCAGATTGTGCCCACAGACCTTATGGTACTATACCGGTAAGTTAACGGCCGTGCTGTGGGGAACAGCGGCTGAATTTAGACCGGTAGTGCAGGAGCTCTGTGGATGCACGTCCTCCTCACATGCTGCTTGGCCACGCCTCACCTTGGATCTACCTTAATTTAAAATTTCTGTTTGATTTCTTTCACAGCAAATTCCAGCCTTTCATTCTCAGGTGAAGAACCCTGAAACCCAAGTTGTCTGGTCTCAGAAGAAAAACCTGCGTGTGACTACAGACTGATAAATTGTGACAGAGTGTGAAGCGCACAAGACTCCCCTTTATTCCCTCAGTGGGGAGACATGTATGCCATTGCATACTCCGTCAAATGGCAATTCCTGAAGACTAGTATGTAAATTGCATACATACAATTATGTGTCCACATCCGTAGAGGAAATCCAGAGGAGTCGTTAGTGTGTACATCACACGCAATCACGATTTGGCAGTCATGTAGAGTGATTGCGGTCTTTTCTTCTATGATCGGACAAACCCTTCAGGTTGGTAGTGACAGCTCTTCAAGTGCCAACTGTGGTCACTGTGTTTTTAACATTAATAAAGATATAGCCCCCATCTCTTCTCACCATACCCATGAACCTGTGGTAGTGTTGTGAGCATTTATATTGGTGATAGTGTTTCCGCTGGTCCTTGTGGTCATGATTCTTGGAGGTGTGTTACCGGCTTCTAAATCTACCATTTATTGTGGGCTTCTGCTTATATCATGGAATCCCAGCAATCCAAGGCTAATTTCCCCTCTTTCAGGTGACACCTAACCCCACAACCTACACAGGCCCTCAGTACAGGATGACTTCTCATTCTCTCAGGTCTGTGCCACCTGGGCTTTCACAGTTCTGCCAGGCCCATATGATGGCATCCTGCAATGCTAGCGTGGACTACACTACACACTGCTATGCTCTAGGCTGCTCACATGAGGACTTCTTTTTTCATTACTTATCTACTCCTCTGGGACTGCTTTACAGCATTTGATGCTGTGTCCCCCAAAAATTATTAAAGGGAATTTGTCAGGTCAAAAATCCATAAGCAACTGATATTATTTTCCAATTCCTCTTGTGAAGCTTTTTATTCCTGTATTTCTTTTATTTATGCTTCCCTCGTGTCCTTTGTAAACTGCAAAATAAGAGACTCATTCCATCGGTCAATCACAAAGAATATTCATGTAGTGAAGTCACTGCCTGCTCTGATCTGCAAGCACAAACCAAAGGGCTCTATTCTGCTGCCTGCTCTCCTTGTATGGAAACTGAAAACCAACTGTAGTTCACAGTGCACAGGGGTGGGGTGGGGGGTGGTGGAGAGAGCTGCTTGGTAAGGGAGTGAATAATAAATGATCCATTACATACTGTGACTATTCACTAGTCCGGTCAATTACTTTTACCGCTGAAGATATGAAGATAGCTGCCTGCTGGGTATGAAGATGCTTATACCAAGGGAACTACATAGGGTAGAGTAATCATTTTTACATATTCTGAAAGACCTGCCCAAGCATTATTCAAGGGTACTATTAGTATGATAATGAAAAATGACCTAATAGTCGCTTTAAGGCGGCCTTCACACGGTGCAATATCTTGAACGATATCGTTTAAGCGATCTGCTTTTTGATCGCTTAAGCGATATCGTTTGTGCATCGCTACGTGCGATCAAGCGATTTTACAATGTAAAATCGCTTGATCGTGACATCGCAGATATGAGAGCCGGAGCTCATATCAAGCGATAAACGCTTGAACAATCTGCTTCATCGTGGTGTGTGACACCACGATGAACGATCTCCCAGCGGCAGAGCCTATGCTGGGAGATGGTATCTATGGTAAACGTCGGGTTACTAAGCGCCGCGCGGCGCCTAGTAACCCGATGTGTACCATAGTTACCAGCGATCTCGCTGGCCCACATCGCTGGTGAGTCTGTCTGTGTCACATCTCACCAGCGATGTGAACGATATTGTTAGCGATCGCGCGTGCACGTGATCGCTTACAATATCGCTCACGATATTGAAGCGTGTGACGGCCGCCTTACATGAAAATTGGATCTTTGTACTGGTCCTTCCTAAAGAAAGGATTTTTTTTTTCCCGAAATCTGGTAGCTGCTTCCAAAACCATTAAATGTTAGTTATTTGGTTTTCTTCTTTTTGCTACTGCTATTTGCACAGGCTTTCTAGCCTGCCATTTGTGGGAGAGTTATGCCCTGTATAGGTGTAACCAGCATTTTTTACCTACACATATAGTGCTATGTCCATTAATGGACCCAACCACACAAGGATTTTATGGTGAGTACAAAAAAGGAGATTTTTGTGTACTCACCGTAAAATCCTTTTCTCTTAGCCTCTAATTGGGGCACACAGGACCTTGGGTGTTATGCCTCTGTCCACTAGGAGGCGACATGAAGTAGAATCTGAAAAACGTTGAGTGGCTCCTCCTCTGCAGTATACACCCCCTGGCTGGCACCAGCCTAACCAGTTTTCTGCTTAAAGCCGTAGCAGAAATAAAAAAAAAAAAATGGAAACAAAAACCTGTAAAATGCAACCATATATGAACTAGAAGAACGTTAAACAGGCTGATATGGCCATAGGGAGGGTGCTGCCCCCCCCCCCAATTAGAGGCTAAGAGAAAAGGATTTTACGGTGAGTACACAAACTTCTCCTTTTCTCCTTCGCCTCATTGGGGGACACAGGACCTTGGGGCGTCCTAAAGCAGTCCCTGGGTGGGAACAGAAAATATCACAAACTCTAATAAGACATTCACCCTACGGGTGGCTACTGACACCCAGAGGATGCGATTACCCAGACTCACATCTGTCGAAGACTGAGTATTAATACTGGCGTGCTTCACCAATGTGTGAAGACTAGGCCAGGTGGCCGCTTTGCACACCTATTTTGCAGAAGCCTGGTGACAAATGGCCCAGGATGCCTCCACCGCATGAGTGGAATGCGCATTTACACCTGCTGGAATGGCATTTTATAGTGGTTTGTATCCATCTGGCCAGAGTGGGCTTGGATGCTGTCATGCACTTCCAGTGGCCTTCCGGAGGATGAAAAGAGAGTCAGGCCTCCTGAAAGGCGCCAGTCTAGGCACATAGAGCAGAAGGACTCGAACCAGTGTGTGGACAGAAGGATGGTAGAGAGATCTCTTCGTTTAGGTGGAACGATGAGACCACCTTCGGAAGGAACGACGGCAGCGGTAGAAGCACCACCTCTTCCTGGTGAAAAACCAGGAAAGGCGCTTTACAGGAGAGCGCTGCAAGCTCAGAAACTCGGCGGATAGAAGTAATTGCCCTAGAAACCCAACGTTCTGGGAAGGAAGGCTGAGTGCAATCTCTTTGAAGGGTCTCAAAGGGTGGTTTATGCAGCGCATCCAAGACTAGGTTTAGGTCCCCTGATACTAAGGGTCGTCTGTAAGGGGAAACCAGGCTGGAGACCCCCTGGATAAAGGTCTTAACCTGAGGCTTAGCTGCAAGGCGGTGTTGAAATAGTACACATAGTGCGGAAATTTGTCCTTAGAGGGAACCGAGAGAGACCAGTTTCTGAACCAGATTGAAGTAAGCCTAACATGGCCAGAAGTGAAAAATGTAGTGGTGACTGGATCAGAGAACTGCACCATGCAAAGAAGGTCTACCATGGGCGATAATAAATGCAAGCGGAAGCAGGCTTTCTTGCTCTGATCGTGGTCTTGATCACCTCCGGGGGAGGAAAAGTAGCCTGAGTCAAAAAATCCCAGTTTCAAGAGCTATGTCGCCAAATTCAGGGCCCTTGAATTCTAGTGGTAAAGTGGACCCTGAGAGAGAAGGTCTAGATGGTCTGAAAGATGGTAGGGAACGTTGGCGGCGAGTTGAACTAGGTCGGCGTACCCGGCGTGCCAGGGCCAATCCGGGCCACAAGGAGTGCTGGAATGCCCTCTGATCTGATTCTCCGCACCACTCAGGGTATGAGGGGCAGAGAGGGAAGGATGTAAGGGAGATATGAAACTGCGTCCAGGTTTGGACTGGGGCGTCCGCTTTCAGAGATTGCGGATCGTGAGACTGCGCCATGAAATTGGGCACTTTGGCATTCAGCCGTGACTCCATGAGATCCATATCTGGGGTTCCTCACTGGTGACATATCTGATGGAGCACCTCCGGATATAGGGCCCTCTTTCCCAAAGCAATGCCCTGACGGCTGAGGAAAAAACACCGCCCAATTGTCAATACCTGGGATGTGCACAGCTGAAAGAACAGAGCGGGTGGAGTAGGCCCAGCGGAGAATGGGTTCCACTTCGTGCATCGCTTGATTGCTGCGGGTTCCTCCCAGGGGAATGACATATGCCACTGCTGCGGCAGTGTCCGACTGAATACGGATGTCACAACTCGCTAGCAACCGGTGAAGGATTGTAGCACTAGAAGCATGGTGCGGATCTCGAGATTGATGGGCAGGGATGATATCGAGGGAGACCTTCTGCCCTGAGCTGTGTGGTGACGGCACACTGCTCTCCAGCCTAGTAGGCTTGCGTCGGTGGTAAGCACCTCCCAGTGAGCCGGAAGGATTTTCCCTGTGAGAGGGGGGACGGATGCAATCACCAGTGAAGGGATTGCTTGGTGGCAGTCGTCAGATGGAATGTCCCGTCCAGAGGAAAGGACTGCTGTCCAAGCCCTTGAGGTTAGCTGGAGAGGCCTGAGGTGTAGTTGGGCAAAGGGAACTGCTTCCATTGCCGCGACCATTCTGCCTAGAAACTCATCGTGAATCGGAGAGAGTGAGGTGATGGGCGAAGAAAGGGCCGGACTCCTTGGCGTAGGGCGCGAGACCTGTCCTGAGGGAGAAGCACCAACCCGTGGTAGGTGTCGAAAAACATTCCTAGGAAGATGAGCGTTTGGCTCGGGACTGGACAGGATTTGAGCAGATTGACCAATCATCCTAGGTGAACTAGGGCGTCCTGTAATGTGACGGCTCTCTTCGCAGTCCCTGAAGGAAGGAGCTTGATGAGCAACTCCTCCAGCTATGGAAGAACGTCTAGTCCAGAGGTCCCCAACTCCAGGCCTCAAGGGCTGCCAACAATGCAGGTTTTCAGGATTTCCTTAGTATTGCACAGGTGCTAATGTGATCATCTGCACAGGTAATGATTCCAAGCCCTGTGCAATACTAAGGAAATCCTGAAAACCTGCACTGTTGGCGGCCCTTGAAGCCTGGATTTGGGGACCTCTGGTCTAGTCCTTGTGAGTGGAGGATGGTCATGAGCACCCCATGACCTTGGTGAAGACCCTGGGGGCCGTGTCGCCACGAAAAAGCAGGGCGACAAGCCGAAAAAGATCCTTGAACCTGTGACGTGGTTTAAGTCCAGGATGTCGGACTTAGGCTCCTTCATCTCCGTCTGCTGTAGTGAGTTGGCGGCCTGGTTAAAAGGAACACGTCTTGACAGGAGCCGTGGTGCAATGGCCTGCAAGGGCCGAGTGGAGAGGCAGGAGAAAAAATTTGACAGTGTAATCGGCAGAAACCATTTCACAGACCCACCTGTCCTGTGTTACAGCGAGCCATGCTTGTTGAAAACGGGAAGGTCTGTCACCTACCTGAGAGGTGTCTTCCGGAAGTGACGAATGATGAGGAGGAGAACCTAAGGGCACTGGACCCCTTAGGTTCAGATTGTCGGGAGCGGAAATGCCAGGTCGCATTTGATCTCCAGGGGCCTGGAAGTTCCTATCCCTGTGTGGGGAGCGACTAATAGTTTGCAGCAGGCCAAACATTTGAAAGTAGCTTATCCGTTTCCTGCCAAACAGACGACCACTAGGATAAGGTAGGCTCGTGAGAGATTCCTTAAGGTATTGTTACTCGAGGCAACGTTGCTGCGATGTTGCCGGCAACTTCACGGGAGCGCGCACGTTTTTGGCACTTTTCCAAGATTGCCTTGGAGATGTCACATGCAGAGATATCATAGGCAACGCAACTAGGATGTTGAAAGCAACTTTCGTTCGCTGGATGATGAGCAACCCAGCGAGCGATCCTTATCAATGTAGTGAATAGGGGAAGTTGCTTTTAACATCACTATTGCGGTATCACACAGAGCAATACTAGCAGATCGCCTGAGCAACATCACCAGGTTTCAGAACATGTTAATAAACCTGGCAACTCCGCTTAAGCAACTTATCGCCGTTCAATCGCCCTGTCACACGTTGCAATGCACTAGCTATGTCAACGTCAACAGCGATGCCTACATCACTGTTGGGCGATGTTGCCAGCAAAATTGCCTCGTGTAATGGTACCTTTTGAAGCAGAATCTGCCCTCCGCTCTCGTAGCCAGAGTGCTCGTCCGAATGTGAAAGTGTTTGATGCCGCCACAGTCATGCTATTGGTTGGTTCTAGAGCTTCATGAACAAGATACTCCCCTGCTACGGAGATTTGTGCCTCTAGATTTAGCGGCTCAAGGTCAGGATCCTGATTGCACAGGGTGGATTGCAGAATTACCTGCCAAGTTCAGTATTGTCTTAGCTACCCAAACAGGAGCGAAGGAGGGAGATAGTGTGATCCAATTGCCTCAAGAAAACTGAACGAGCCATTTGCTCCCCTGATGGTCTGTTGTATCCACAAAGAAGGAGATGTCGGGGGGAGATAGTCAGGATGATCTTCAAAATATTTGCATCTTACCCTCTTAAAAAAAATCGTGTGTCTGGGTTTTTACAAGGAGATTCAGTTACATCCAGTGCTCGGTTAATGACAGAGATTAAGTTCTCAACTATGGCCAAAGTGTCCGAGGAGTCTAGTTAAAAGGACGTATGTAGTTCAGGATCCGAATTAGGATCGTAGAACCTATCGGGAAAGGGCAAACCCTGTGGGTTGTCTCTTGAGGGAGAAGAATGTAGGTGAAGGACTCCATGGAGCCCCTGCGTCCGGTATTCGATGTTGTTCTGTGGCGTCCCTCTGCAGTTCAGACTGACCTGAGCTGCAGGGTGTGGGGCGACTCTGCAAGGCCTGGATCAGTGTGGAGTTTCTCCCTAGACTGTTACGTGGATGGGGACAGGAAAAAAGCAGCCCAAACAGGTGTATTGGGGCCACTGGTAGGCTCAGTGATGGGGTCTGGCACAGTGGTTGGACTACAATCCTGGCAGTGCCGGGTTGTACAACCACTGTGTGCCCTGTTTGTTCCTGGAGCCCTACATAGTTGTCATCACAGACTTTGCAATGCTCCTGCTCTTGACTCCCTGGACTGTGTCTGGTCATATGCTAGTGGGATGTATGAAATCAGAGTGGAGGGGGAGAAAGAGACAGAGCTGCAGTCGTGGCAGAAAGACACTGCTGATCATCTTACCACATCTATGTTCCTGCAGCAGAGGTAGTCAACTGCCCAGCGATCTTGTGATCTCTTGTGCATGCGGTATCCGGAGAATAGCAGTGCCCAGCGGTGGTAAGATGGTGGCCGTAGAGTTAAAGAAGTAAAAGAGAAGATGGGCAGGCCTAGGACCGAAAAGAGCGTGCAAATGAAGTCTTGCGATGTGCGAGAAGCGACAAAGAAGGCTGGCCCGCTCGCCCCTCCGTGATGCAGCTGTGGGCGTGTTCCGGCCTCTCAACCTCATCCGGAGGGATGTCCAGTGGGCGGAGAGGGGCGGCGCCTCATGCCGCTTCTCCGGAGCTAATATATAGGACAAGTCTGGCTCAACCGCAAGCGTAGGTGCCCAGGGAAGGAGGAATAACTGTATACAAAGCTTGACCTGGCACTCTACTTAAAAAAGCAAGAGAGGGTTGATCCTTTTGGTGTTTTTTATTTGTGGAGTTTGTGAAAGTTCATCAATCATCAAACGTTTCGGCTCATGCAAGAGCCTTCATCAAGTGATTCTTATATGCAGTAGTGGGAGTGTTACTCCACTTTTTAGCTCAGTTAGATAGGTGTATGCTGCCCTTGGAGGCCTCTGTTTGATAGGGAATGCAGTCCGAGATCCAAATTAGTGGATACACAGACGTGGTCTGGCTAAGCGTATGGGGGTCCATACATCAAGGTCCATCACATGGTTAGCAGAAAGGTAGTTTATGGCTCCTGTCCTTGTGTTGAAGTTTTGTGCATCATGCAGTCATGCTGGAGGGCTGGTGGCAGGAGCACCTATACATCTATCTAACTGAGCTAAAAAGTGGAGTAACACTCCCACTACTGCATATAAGAATCACTTGATGAAGGCTCTTGCATGAGCCGAAACGTTTGATGATTGATGAACTTTCACAAACTCCACAAATAAAAAACACCAAAAGGATCAACCCTCTCTTGCTTTTTTAAGTAAAGTGCCAGGTTAAGCTTTGTATATAGCTTCTCCGGAGCTAGGCCCGAGCTGGGGACTGAATTTGAAAAATAGCCCCAAAAACAAGAGCGGGCCAGTGCGGGGGTCCAAGTGCCTGCCAGTCCCACTGTTAATGGGAGTAATAGTGAGCGCAGCCAGGGAAGGGCTCCCCGGGGGTCAAAAAGTGGCACAGAGTCCCGGGCAGATACTAATGGATCACCAAAGTGCTAGAATGGATCCCCATTGTGTAAGGGAGACTGCAGCACTTAGGGTCCTGTGAGGTACCTGGGGAGGTATTGTAGGCACATAGAGCCGAGGGGCCTTTCTGGCTGCTCTCGTGAGAGGAGAGTGGGAAGACTGTACACCATTGCTGCAATCCCGGGAGGCCCATGAGGTACCTGGAACTGAAGTCTTGACCCACTGCCCCTGCAAAAGGGCAATGGGGAAGGTAGTTGCTGGGTCTTTTCCGACTGCTCGTCCCGAGAGGAGAGTGGGGAGACGTGTCCACCATCGCTGCAATCCAGAGTCCCAACTGTGTTGTCTGGGGAGGATCGTTGGAGTAGTCCTGTTGTGCATCATCTTCAACCCAGCTCCCCAACTGTGGGGGTCCAAGGAAGAATCGTGTAGCCTCGATATCATCAACTTCAACCCAGCTCCCCAACTGTGGGGGTCCAAGGAAGAATCGTGTAGCCTCGATATCATCAACTTCAACCCAGCTCCCCAACTGTGGGGGTCCGAGGAAGGATTGGCTAATTATCTATTCCTGGTGAGTTGCTGAAGAAATCTTTTTCCTCTGTAAAAGGAATACCTTTCTTCCATAGAAAAAAAGCTAATAAAAAATGTAGAAAAAAATTCTAAACAAAAGGAGAATTGTAAAGGATGTCTACCTCCTAATGACACTAAGCAAAAACTAGTTAGGCTGGTGCCAGCCAGGGGGTGTATACTACAGAGGAGGAGCCACTCTGTTTTTCAGATTCTACTTAGTGTCGCCTCCTAGTGGGAAGCATAACACCCAACGTCCTGTGTCCCCCAATCAGGAGAAGGAGAAATTAAAATTTTTGCTTAATAAGGAAAACACTTTGTTGGACTGGATACATAGAGTGATAGTGGATATATTCTGAGAAATCTGAAAAGTTCACTATGAAATCACAGCACAGCACAATTGCCTGGCCAAAATCATTTATAGCATGACAGCGCTAGCGGCAGCCATCATGCAGCTAGTCTCTGCAGATGACGCTGAGAAGCACCGCTGGAAACCAGGCACCGAGACGGCCTCTTGTTATTCCAGTAATGGTTCATTACACAATAATGGCTGCCTTATCTAACAAAGAGTGCAAAAGTCACCGCTATGTTTACAGTACAGAGTAATCTTAGTAATTGTGTGCGGCTGATTATACTCGTACAGGAACTGAATCTAGAACTGTATGTTCAGAGCAAAACCTGAAACAATGTCACTTGTGGTTTCCTTCTTTGTTATTGGGCAACATGATTGATTAGAAATTAATGAAATTTGCTTTGTCAGATTTGTAGTTAGTACCGTCTGCTCTTTTCATCAATGTATTACAAAATTAAAATGTCCTAAGATTGTTCTTAATTTGTATGCATAAACTACATATACGTATGGGTGCTTTGGCAAAAGTTCTACGATTTAAATAGGACACGTCATCAGGTCAGAAGTGACTTATATTGGCACCTCTCTTGTTCCCATTGTACTCTTGAATAATCAGCTTTTATTTATTTTGTTAAATCTATTATATGGTTCAAGAGACATTGTGCTGCACTGTGGGGTTTAGTGCTGCTGGGGAGGCATGTTGTGCTGCACAGTGGAGTTTGGCGCTGCTGGGGAGGCGTGTTGTGCTGCACGGTGGGTTTTGGCACTGCTGGGAGGCATGTGGTGCTCCTGGGGAGGCGTGTTGTGGTGCTGCTGGGGAGGTGTATTGTGTTGCACTGTGGGGTGTGGTGCTGCTGGAGAGGTGTGTTGTACTGCGCTGTGGGGTTTGGTGCTGCTGGGAAGGTGTATTGTGCTGCACTATAGGGTTTAGTGCTGCTGGGCAGTGTATTGTGCTGCACTATGGTGTGATGTTCTGCATCGTGGGGCTTGGAGCTGGCGGGGAGGCGTGTTGTGCTGCACAGTGGGGTTTGGCGCTGCTGGGGAGGCATATTGTGCTGCACAGTGGGGTTTGGCACTGCTGTGTTGTTGGTTATGTAATATACTGCTTGGAGATTATCCTGTATTGGATTGCATGTTTTGTTTTTTATGAACTTTGAAAATGTTTAACAAAAATGTACCCGATCAAAAAAAAAATAACCAACAAGCACAACATGCACATAGCACTTTGTCACTTTTCTTACTGGTTTTTTCAGCCATATTCAATTAATCCTTGATGGGTCCATTGGGTACCTCTGTGAGACTCCTATTTAATACAGTGGAACAATGGTTTTCTCCATGGAGCAGTGTGGCACTCTCCAATATCTGCTGTATTTCTGGGCTGTGGTGTGTGAGCTCTTACAGATGTGTGGTCCCTTTATTATAAAGATGTATGGGGGGGTGCTGCCCCTGGATGATTTACACTTTGAGAACACTGTGCTTTTTAAAAGACTTTGGGTGGGAATGAAGTGTGTAATATTAAACATTCATTACCTCTGACATTTCATTTAGTTAATATTTCTGAGAACTGTTTTCAGCTTTTTCAGAGGTTGGAGGAAAACCCACCAGCACATTAAATGCTCATCTGGTAGTTGATGTGTTTGTCACGGTATCTCAGTGTGAACTCGGCCCTAGTGCTCCACTGCTCACATACACAGTCACCCACATTGACAATATTAAACTCCTGCGTGAGAACTCATAAAGAGAAGTAGCTCAGATTCCCAGAGCACAAATTAGGGTGACTTGATAAGTAACAATAAATGCAGAGTACTTAACGTTGTCTGTTTTCTCTCAGAGTGTGCAGAGCATTCCCTGGTCGCCTGCGCTGTCAGAACATTCATAGATCTCGGAGTAAGTATCCACATCTTTTCTTGTTTATCACCTCTTCCTTCATTTAGACTATTTCTTCCATCTGCAGTAATTGATCACAAGACGCACTAAACGTTATTGTCAGGACTCTGTTGTCCCTCCAGATTTGTGGTTTTTCAACCGTATAACTACAGCTCCTAGCTTATAGAGTCAACACAGTGGGACCTGCGAGCATTACTGCTGTTTGTTATCCAGGTCTCCTGCCACTTCTGTGATCATGAAGACTTTAAGCCCATTTGCTTCTATTTAACATCCCTAAAGCCTTGGAAATGTGTAGGTACGGTAGGAGAATAGAAAGTAGAAATGAGCAGTTTCTGTTAGATTGGGAGGTTGGCAAAATCTACTTAAAGCAGTAATCCTTCATATACTCTCCGATCATCCTGTCGGCTCACCTCAAATGAATCGATGACGCTAAACAAAAAACACAGAACTTCACCATCGTGTGGATTTACCCTCTGCAGACTATCATTAAAATATGCCATCAATGTACAGACTATGAAGAGGGTTGTCTCAATAACGTTCTTTAGCAGCGCACATCTCACATGCTCGCTACTTTGCCAGGGATGGTGGGCTCCTGAAGATTGACAGTTCACGGCTGCACCGCTGGCATAAACCCTGCATTCTCCAATCCTGTGTGCAAGGGCAGCTCCTCTGCAGAACATAGGAGCTCAGAGGTAAATACACAAAATTACATGAATACATCACCAGAACCACCGCCAGTACATTAATGCAGCGCCAAAATCAAGTTTTGAATATTTGAGGAGGATTTGGAGTGATTCTGCTTAAAAAATAAATCCGTGTGAACGCATGCTAACTTACACTGAGCTTTTGGAGCAGAAACTCTCCAGATCCTCCTCATGAACGCAAAACTTCCAAGTTTTGAATATTTTTGAGTATCAAAACCATGAAAAACACTATTTTCTACAAAATCAGAACTACCATCAGCACATGAAATGCTGTGCCAGAACAACTAGCAGTACATGAGTACAGCATCAGAAGCTCCCTTAGTACATGAATTAATCTCCAGAACCACTGTCGGTACACGAATGCATCACCAAGATCAGTACAGTAATCAAATGTAATGTTAGGTCAATCCGATATACAGTTGTATCACATGAACCTATAAACTTCCAGTATGTCTTTAACAGTAGTAAGGATATGGGGTGGGGGGGTTGTTGTTACAACAAGTTAAACATTTACATAGGTGTTCTCTGAGTGAAATAGATTTGATCCCTCATGTTTCTATGTAGTACAGACACCATGATGAGATTTCATGGCTAGAGCTAGTCTCTCCAGACTATCCTCTTCTTCCGCAGCACTTGCAGACATGGTGCCCTTAAAAATAAAAGCATCTCCCATGCTCCTGAATAAATAATTGCCCCTCACTGAGCTTCTTGCACAAAATATTCCTCCACGCTGACCTCTTTATAAGGTGGCTCTTAATATGGAGCCCCACCTCCCCCAGACACCACACACACACACACTGCCCCTCTCCAAAATATCCCCTCCACACTGATCCTCTGCACAACATTCCACCTCCACAATGCCCCTCTCCATAATATCCCCCACAAACGCTGCCCCATTCCAAAATATCACCCCCTCACTGCCCCTCTCCATAATATCCCCCACACACACTGCCCCGTCCATAATATTTTTTTTCTTGTTGCATCATTTATCGATTGAATTACTTTATATTTTGATCCACTAGCTTTTTAGGAAGGCATGTGTGATCACAGATGAGCTGACGTAATGTGCTCCACAGAGCATGCGCAATGCGCAGCTTGAAGTCAGCGATACTCTTAAAAGGTGTAGCGAATGCGTTACCGGAAATGACGCGTTTAGCATCATACCTGGAACTCAACAGAGCGCTCCGAGGCAGGCTGGGGACGAGCATTGGAAATTTAATATCGCGCCCATCGAGGCGTGATAAAGACTGCAGGAGGCAGGAAAAGGGACAGAAAGAGGACGCCCAGGAAGGTTAGTAAGGGTAGCCCCCGCTTCATTAACATACCAGCCAGTAAATTATAAAAAATTTTTATAAAACATTCACAGCTCACATTTAGGACAGAGAGGGATAGTTAGAGTAGTAATAGCAAGGTACAGGGACAGTAAGGTATAGCCTGGAGGGCTTTATCTAAGTGACAGGTTCACTTTAAATGTGTATTTAAAAAAAATTCATTTCTTAACTTTTAATTAAGGGGAAAGGAGGATGAATTGAACTTTTTATTTGTTTTTAAAACATTTTTTCACATTTTACTGTATTTGTTAAGTCCCCTTATGGAACTTGATGATGTGATCATCCAATCACTTGTGCTATACAGAATAATGCTACAGCACTACTATGTATAGTGAAAATCTCTGTCTCCTATGAATGCCAGCAAAGGGCTTCATTTCTCAGAAGTACCATATAGACAGGCACAGGGGTCTTCAGCAGAACCTTTGCTGTGATGGCAACCCATCGGTGCCACACAGTCATGTCATGTGGAATGATACTCCCCCTGCTGGTTCGCATTAAATGCCACTGTCAGAGATTGACAGTGGCATTTAACGAACTATCGAACTATCAGTCACAGGTGGATCTCAGTTCCAACCACAGCTGTTAGAAGATGATGGCTGAATACTACAGACATCATGTGCCTGCAAAGATGCAGGATCAGAGAGTGAGGCCACATCAAAGTCAGGGAGCCAGCGTATGACGTACCAATACGTCATATACTGGTAGGGGGTTGAAAGCTTAACTCTTTATTATTATTGGTGTTTGGAAAACTTTTATCCAACATAAATTGGATATGACCATTTTAATGGAATGTACAGAAACCAAAAGATACCTTTCCGCTACAGGAAATGTACCATATTTTTCGGATTATAAAACACTTTTTTCCCCCCCAAATTATGGGGGGGGTGTCGTGTAATCAGAATCTATTATATCTTTTGCTGTAGGGGTGTGAGGGGGCTGTGGAGCGGTGTCCAGGGGCTGGAACAGGCTGCAGCTGCGGCACATAGTCAAGTGCCCCCCGCTCACTATGCTCATGTAATATGCACTGCATCCCCCTGTCCTTCACAAGTGGGGAGGAGCGGAGCATATTACAGGAGCGGGTTCACAGATCAGAGGCTGCAGCCTTTGTCAATAGTCATTGCTTTCCATGCATGTTTCATTGTGTAGAAAGCACTGACTATCCTGGCGATGGAGGTTCACGCTCACCTCTCTCCATCATATCCGGTCATGTGAGCGGCACAGTGCAGTGATGCCATCACTGTGCGATTCTCACGTGACTGGTTGCCCGGACCAGCAGATAGCGGGGATAGCATGCCGGCGGCAGGGAGGGATGGAGAGAGGGGAGTATGATCTTATTATTTTTTTTTAAGTGTGTGCCAACATGATGACCATATCCTACATGGGGGCCATATCCAAGTTGGGGGGGTACCAGCATGTGGGGCTGTGTACAAGGATGGGGAGGAGTATATCAGCATGGGGTGGGCTGTGTACCAGCGTGGGGGACACCTTACATACTGATTGTAAGGCGGACACTAGCATAGCTTTATAAGACTTGAGACCATTGAACATTAAAAATTCTTTTCTTTTTTTCCTTCACCAAATTTGGGGTGCGGCTTATGCAGGGAAAAATATGGTATGTCACTCCCATTGTAGGAGCAGGGTGATTTCTCCCAGAGCTGCCCTGGTGCACAAGAGGTTTCTTTTGCTGCCTTGGAGGATGGCCATTTCTCTATGATAAAGTCCTCTTCTCTTTGCTGTTGATGTGTTCACTATACTGTGCCTCAAACATAAAACTGCTGGCCTGGATTTATTTGCAGGTATTTGAGTGTTCATCGAGCTGTCATGGATCCATTCTCCACCTCTCGGAGACCTTTCTTGTAGAAGAAAACTGCAAGAAGCTGACGTCCTTTATTCAGCAGTTCATATACAGACGCTGAGCAGCAGAAACTGATTCTGTGAATATTGAAGCAAGGTGTCTGAACAAACCGGCGTTGGAACGCACTTTTTTTTTTTTTTTCTTTTTAGTTAGTAAAGCGTGTGTCAGTATATCAGTAGGAACATTACATTGTATTTAGATTGATTAGTTTGTTGCTTGAAATCTTTTTGATTTAAAATGTGATAATTAGAGAAGCGGACCCTGTGCGGACAGACGCTCAGACAGCCGGTCGCAGCAGGAATGTTTCGTGTTGCTGTACAACGTGTGATTTCCCGTTATTAAAGCTGAGTGTTGTGCACGGCGGTGTCCATTCCTCTGTTGTAATGTATGGAGCTTCACACCACAGGGTTACTAATCAGTCCCAGCTCATCAATTTCACATTCAACCACATCTCCTGCCTGAAAAATAAAATCAAACAACTGATTGGAAAAGCTACACAATTGGTACATGTGTAACAGTGTGCAGGAATTGGGCCAAGTCATATACAGATGTGTCCTTCCTAAATTTCCCTCTAAACCTGACATGTCCTAGAATATGTGGCACGAAGATGAAAAAAACGGCTTTTATTTATTGAGCCTCTTTCTAAGAGATTTCCGACTCTACCATAGAGTGATCCGGAGAGTGTGAAGACCAGTGACAGCACTGTGAAGAGTAGCAGACCGGCAGTGAGAAGGCCAACACACTGATACTACATACAGATTTATAGTAATGGAAAGCTTCTGTAAATGCAAAATGGTGTATAAATAAGGCATACTCTCTAGGTTAAAACCCAGTCAAACTAGTGCCGCCCACTCTGGTACTGGGGACTGGAGGTGGTGACACCCCTTATCAGACACCTGACTGCTGGGGCCTGTGTTCTCTTCACTTCCAGTCCCGGCGGTGACCACCAGAGTGATTTGTGCTGTAGTGTCAGGGATTCAACATGGGGAGTACGATTCATTTATTATCATGGTATTCACTGGCTTTAGAGCAACCTGGATGACTGCATCTGTAGTTGTGTCATAAAATAAGAACGCTTATATTCATCTTTGCTGTCAGTGTTGTTCCAACAGTTTTGGCACTCTCCCATGGCTCATGTGAGGTTGTGACATCAGGTGCCCCATGTTCAGACATATGAGGGATCAAAGAGAGACTTTCTCTTAAATACTTGTCTAACGGCAGGGACAGTGAAGCTGGTGATGATTGGGCTCGGGGTTCGCACGATGTAAAAACTTCACATGAGCCCTGAGAGAGCGAGTGCAGACACCGCGGGAACGATGTCAGTAACAATGGTGATCATAAGCAATCTTATTTTAATGGGGGCAACCATGGGATATGAAAAGGGGCTCTCCTATTATAGGACAACCCCTTTAAGATGCCTGAAAGCTAAAATCACATGTTCATGAATGTGTGAGATTTACTGAACCTTCTATTAGCAAGAGGTGTATGTTAAAAAAAAAAAAAAAAAGTGCACGTTTATATCAAGATATTGAAAACTGTAGGCCACTATGCTTTTCTTTTCTATAAAAAAAAAAAAAATGTGGGTCTTTTCTATTGGGAGTCGGATGCATCTGCTTGAAGGAAAACTCTAAGGTCAAAAATCCACATGTAACTGTTATTATTTTCTAATTCCTCCCTCTCCAGCTCTATTTATGTATTTCTTTTATTTATATTCCCCTCCTATCTTCTGTAAACTTCAAATAAAGAGATTCATTCTTTATGTCACTCACAGTGAATGATCCACTTAGCTCTCTGCTGTCCACTCCCCATGCATGAATATGCATGTCACATCACAGGAGATCAGGAGGAAGGGGGGGAACGACACTGCATTCTCCTCTCTGCTGTGTGCAGCATCACAAGAGGTGAACTACAACACAGAAACTGTCACAGCACAGCAGGGTATCTGCTTCACAGAAACAAATGAAGTCAGACCTGCAGTAGCTCTCTCCCTCCGTGGTGATATCAACTGAACCGACCTGTAAGTGAAACCTGACACTGCACTGTTAGCAAAGGGAGGAGAGATCTGCAGAGAGGGAGTGCATAATTAAATGACAGGTTATACAGCACAGGACTAATTGTCTCTGCTTGTAATGGGACAGGACTAATGCAGCAGCTCTCTGCAGGGTTTGACAATGGTGATAACATGGAAACTACAAATGGTACAATAATGATTTTACGTGTTTTTAAAAGGTCTGCCCAGGCACTATTTAAGCGTAATATTACTATCATGCTGAAAAATAACCTGACAGTGCCCCTTTAAAAAACTGCCTGAAATTGCACCCAAACACCAGATCAGATGACTTGTAATTAGTAGCAATTGTACTATAATTTAAAGTTAGTTAGTTGCGTGGGGTCGCTATGACACATGTAGTCTTGTAATGCACTGAAGAGGGAGGAGAGCCTGAACTAGGAAACTACCAAATCGAACAGTTACTGGCCCTCCATACTTGCAGGAATATGACAAAAACAAATTTGCTTGGGGTCCAATGGACAGCACCAGACTAGAAGGTTAAGTTTGTTCTCCAATGAAAAAAGTAACTTTCCAATATGGCAATCATGAGAAATCTAGTGCATAAGCCATATTGAAATCAGGCTGGAAGTGCACTGAGGGCATGTCATTGGAAGAAGCAGTGCATTGAGATGGCCCCAGTGCACTTTCAGCCTGATTTGCATGGCTTATGCACTAGGTTTCTCATTAATGGCAGGTCAGATCACTACATAAATGATGATTTTCACTGGGGGACCGCAGACTGGGCATGACTGGGGTGATTGGTTTCAGGGGCCTGGCAATGTTTAACAGGAGAGGGGGCCCAGAGAAGAGGTGAGGTGGTGGGCCCTGATCTCAGGGCCCCACTTGCTCACCTCTTTTACAGCTACTTCTCCTGCCAATGTCCTCTGGGCCCTGCCACCTCAACCTTTGGAACGGGTCCCCTCTCCTGTCTATCACTGCCGAGGCAGACAGGGTCTGGCCTGGCCAAAACTAACAAATTCAGTGATGTCAGTCTCAGCCATGTTTGTACTGCACATGCACATGCACCCCATAGGCTGACATGCGCAGTACAAACTGGAAGACACACTGGCGCCGGCAGCATGGAAAGGAGTCAGGATGGAGATGCTGCTGGTGAGTATGCTGTGTGCCTCTCTCTACACAGCACTATTCTCTGTATACAAGTTCACAGTACATGCTGTATTAGAGTGTGTGTGTATGTGTGTGGTCGCGACGCTATCAGCAATAAAGGTTCACTTGATATCTATTTGGTGCTGCTTTTTCCTTTTTTGGATTGTTTACATGGACACTTGACCGGTGTTGAGAAAGCGCTGCACAAGTCTGGTAATATCTGGTACTGTTCCTTTTTTTCATATAGTGTGGACATGTATATACAGTATAGTGCTGTGTATACAAGATATACAGCCGGCAGCCTCTGCATACAGAGCACAACCTTCTGCATATGTCCTGCAGCCGTCTGCATTTTGCAAGTGTCCCACAGCTGTCTCTATTGTGTATACGGCCCGCCGCAATCTCTATTGTGTATATGGCCTGCAGCAGTCTCTATTGTGTATTCTTTATTGTGTGTATAGCCAGCAGCAGTCTTGCTGTGTATACGGTCCGCAGCTGTCCCCATTGTATATACGGCCCGAGGCCATCTCTTGTGTATACAGCTACTGCGTATTCAGCCCAAAGCAGTCTCAAGTGTATGTGTTTTTCTATTCCTATAAATTTATATACAAACGGGCAGCACTACCAAATAATAAACACGGTTGCACAACCTAAAAGGCTCTGTCCAAACCTGTATCCATATGCAAAAGAAAAAAACAGGCAGCATTCCAAATCAATGTGAAAACAGGCAGATATTTAGTAATCCATAGCATGCCATGGATCACTAAATATCCACCTGTTTTCACATGGATTTGGAGTGCTGCCTGTTTTTCTTTTGTACCTATATATACTGTATGTGTGTGCTTGGGTGGAGGCTGGGTGGAATTTCAGAGGCCCTAACATTTTTCCAGTGATGGGCACCGAAATTCCTAGGGGCAGGCCTGCATACAGCCATACTGTGTGCTGATAGTGATCATTTACCAGTAATGATGATGTAATTCTTGCTATACAGAAGTGTGTATTACTGGTTTTGTGCTCTGGATCACTCACCTTTAGGAACACTGGAGGTTTCCTGAATACACCAACTCCAGGGGGTGTCCCAGTGAGGAATACGTCTCCTGGATTTAACGTGACAAATCTGAGAATGATACAAAGCTAAATCAGAATATTGAGTGACTTCTGTAAAGCGCAGCAATAATATCAGTCCTAATTAAGATGTGCACCATGGTTATATTCACACGTGCATTTGATGCAGACTTTACATGTGCATTTTCTGTAGCAAAATCCATACCAGTAGATAAGTATTATCTTATTTGGAACTCCGGGCAGATAAACATTTTTGTATGGTCCTTGCAGTCCTATACTATAACCCTGAGCTGCCTGCTACACTTGTCAATCACTTATTCACTACCTGCTCCTCACCTGTCACCTCTCCTGTATGGGACATCACGTCAGGCTTGATTGTGCAGCTCCCCCCTTCCCCACAGAAAGTAACAGCAAGCCCAATAACAGACAGGCATTTATAAGAGCCGGGCTCACAGCAGGGCTTTCTGTGACGTCACGCCCACTTCTATCGGACTCGCTGATGCTTACTCAGGAGGTGCTGCACAATCAAATGTGACCTGATGTCCCATATGGGAGAGGTGACCGGTAAGGAGCAGCTAGTGAATAAGTGATTTACAACTGTTCTAAACATTACACAAGTGCACGTAACAAGCAAGTCAGCATTATAGGATAGAAGTACGAGGAGCGTGCTACATTTTTGAATCTCTTCCACATGCTGATATATTTTTTTGGGCTATATCACCACATTAATTTATTTTTGTTGTGTCTTAACTTTGGAGCATGCCAATTTCTGCTGCAGAAATTCCCTGAAAGCCAAAACTTAATCTACTGTTCTGGCATTGTTTACTTGCCTTTTTTTATGTATTTCCGCACAGAAAAATGTATGAATAAGTATGGAAAATCTGAGCTGATTTTAATGCAATAACAATGGATTTCAGTATAGAAATCAGTGTGTAAAATCTGCACAAGACATGCAACATCTGAAGCCACCATACAGTGCCTTGTGAAAGAATATTCACCCCCCATTTGTTTATATTACAACCTGTCAAATATTTTTGTAATCCAGTTTGTGTTTGATGCAGCAGCATGAAATAGTCTAAGTTGGCAAAAATAAAAATTTATGGGATAAAATCAATGAAAATTTCTATGTGCAAATGTATATACCCCTTTAGCTTGGAAACCCCTAAACATTTCTGGTGCAAGCAATTACCTTCATAAGTCACATAGCTAGGGATAGATTGCACACAGTGTCCCATGGCCTGTCACTATATACTCACTTTTTCTGTAAGGCCAAGGAAGCTGCTTACCATTGAGCAAGAGCCTCCACTAACCAAACTACACCATGAAGACCAAGGATATATCCAAACAAGTCAGAGACAAAGGTGTTGAGAAGTTCAATTCAGGGTTGGAGGGTCTACACAAACATATCAATATCTAATGATCCCCAGAGCACCATCAAATCCTTTATCAACAAATGGAAAGAACATGGAACCACAACATACCTGCCAAAAGTCTCAGCCTGGGCAAGGAGGGCATTAATCAGAGTGACAGCACAGAGACCTAAGGTAACACTGAAGGAGCTGCAGAGTTCATAAGCAGAGACTGGAGTATCAGGCCATACGACTACAATAAGCTGTACACCCTACAGATGGCCTTTATGGAAGAATGGCCAGGAAACAACCTTTACTTACATTCAAATATTGGAAAGCTTGTTTTGATATTGCCAAAAGATATGGGAGACTCCCCAAATATATGGAGTAAGATATATATGTGGTCAGATGAGACCAAAATGTAACTTTTGGCATCAAGGTAAACACTATGGTGCCAAACCAACGCAGCTCATCACCCCAAAAAAAAAAAACACTATCCCCACAGTGAAAAATGGTGGTGGCAGCATCATGCGGTGGGAACAGGGAAAATGGATGGTTGGAAATACAGGGATATTCTTGAGCAAAACCTTTTTCAGTCTGACAGTGATTTGACAATGGCACAGAGGTTCACCTTCCAACCAGACAATGACTAAAAGCTACTGCTTAAGTAACACTTAAGTGGGTAATGGAGTGGCCTAGTCAAAGCCCAGACCTTAATTCAATTAAGAATCTGAGGTCAAACTTGAAGATTGCTGTTCACCTGAGAAAACCATCTTAACTTGAAAGAGCTGGAGTAGTTTTGCCTATGGGAATAGGCAAACATCCAAGTGGCAAGATGTGGAAAGCTCATAGTCAGAGAGACTTATCCAAAGTGACTTGCAGCCCTATTTGCCAATAGTTCTGCACACTGAAGTTTTCAGTTATTTTGTCCTATATGATATATGCTTCACATCAAATTGAAAACCAAATGTCCACAGTTGTAGGCATGTTCTTTACATGAACTAATACAAACCCTCAAAGAAATGCAATGAAATTCCAGTTTGTGAGATGGCAAAACACGCAAGGCACTGCATGCCTGTAATATGAGGATTGGTAAATTGCCTAAGGCGGCCGTCACACACATGAATTTCCTGCACGATATCGTTTTAGCGATCTGCTTTTTGATCGCTTAAGTGATATCGTTTGTGCATCGCTGCGTGCAATCAAGCGATTTTACACTGCAAAAAAAATCGCTAGATCGCAGATTTGTGAGCCGGAGCTCATATCAAGCGATAATCGCTTGATCAATCTGCCTCATCGTGGTGTGTGACACCACGATGAACGATCTCCCAGCGGCAGAGCCTATGCTGGGAGATGGTAACTATGGTAAACGTCGGGTTACTAAGCGCCACGCGGCGCCTAGTAACCCGATGTGTACCATAGTTACCAGCGATCTCGCTGCTCCACATCGCTGGTGAGTCTGTCTGTGTGTGACAGCTCACCAACGATGTGAGCGATATTGTTAGCGATCGCGCGTGCATGAGATCGCTAACAATATCGCTCTCAACATTGACGCGTGTGACGGCCGCCTAACAGGAGTTCACACGTTGATGTGTCTAATGTTATTATAAAAATATTATAAAACTGAAATGTGTGAAGAGACAAAGTATGACATGCATATCTATAATGCATACCTCCCCATTGCTGTCTGGTGCTGGGCATGTGCTTGTACCATTTTCAGCTGTGACTTGGTTTTCTCTTATCACTTTTCTCTGCTTCTGCCTCACCAGTATACAACAGGGGTGGGGAACTCGAGGGCCGCCAACAGGTCATGTTTTCAGGATCTCCTTAGCATTGCAAAGGTATTGGAATCACCCTCAGTGCAGATGATTGAAGTATCACCCATGCAATAATAAGGAAATCCAAAAATATGCCCTGTTGGCGGCCCTCGAGGCCTGGAGTTCCCCACCCCTGGTATACAAGTCCTTGCTGTATAATAAAGGAGCAATATTAAAGTTATTCCCATTAAAAGGTTAAAAAGCCGAGAATCCTAATGTGATTTAATCCATACACCACGAGCAGAGACGTGCAGAATGCCACGTCTGGCCCAGCATCTGTCATGATTTTAATGTTATATACGGTCATTTAGGGCATAGAGATTTTGCTACATTTGGCCAAAGGTTTATAAGTAAATCCTCACTTGGAGACCCAGGCAATCAGCGCTTCCGTCTTAAAAACCATCTGCTTTGTGTTACTGTTCTGGACGAGGTTCCCATTCACACGGCAGCGGATTCCAAGGCCATGGGGGTCTGGGAAAGAGAAGAACAAGGTTAACCCTGCAGTGATGATATTAAAGGGACTGTAAAGTGGTGGATACAAAGGGCCGTCATCATCTGGGTCACTTTCTTGGTCTTGTGGTATTTCACTGATGTTTTTCCACCTTATTATCTAAAATGGCACAAGCAGTACATGAATTTTGTGCAAAATAAAACAAAAAAGTTTATTTCTGTCTTTAAACCTATTTGCAATTTGGAAAAGTTCTATATAAACTGCTCCAATTGCAGGACATTTTCGCAAAAATTAAGTGACTTTCTAAAGTAACGATGAATCAGCTGAAATGCAAGAAAAACTTGTTTCATAAACTCTTGTGTGAACATCGCCTAGGCACAATCCCAAATTGTCATAACAATGGGATGAACAATACATTTTCAGGACAGGTTGTAACTGGTTACCTGAAATAGAGTCTTTAGTAACAAGCGCTGGGCCCAATGGGCAGAAGGTGTCAAAGGTTTTACCCAGCAACCACTGCTTTCCATTCTTCTCCATCTGCCAGTCACGAGAACTAACATCATGAGCCACAGTATATCCAGCCACGTGCTCCATTGCGTCCTGCTCCTGTGTACACAACAGAAAGTGTCAGCTCATCAAATACTATATGGACAGGGTCGAGAGAGCCACTGCTTCATAGGGTTATAAAGGCCTCCCCTGACAAGCTGCAGCTGCACCTCCATCCTCCTATTTATCGTATTATACTGGGAGTCTTTCTTGGTGACTGAGGACACCCTGCTTCAAAACTGACTTTGATCATACCTCAGTATGGGCATTTTATATAACTGCTTGTCGTTCACACAAAAAATAAATTGTGCGTCTGGCTATAGTTTTACCTTGATATTTTTCCCCTTTTTTCCTATGACAAAAGCAAGTTCAGCCTCCCAGTCCGTTTCCTGTAAAAAGAAGAGGATGAGAACACGAAAAATTGATCAGCAATGTAATACTGCCATCTAGTGGAGAAAAAGAGGATGCATGTCCTCTGTCAAACTATTTTACATTATCACTGTATTGTGATTGCACCACTAAACACTCGGGCATATTCACACAGGGTAAAAATGTCTGCAACAAATTATTTGCCACATGAGCATACCATAAGACTGCGTTCACATGTCCAGTAATCTTCTGTTAGTGTCTCTGCCCTATGCGAGATACTTGCACGAGTCATGCATGACTCACCCAGAACGGACTCTGCCTCTCTGAACGAGAGCATGGAGCTACATAGAAACACAAGCAGTTGACTTGGTCCCGTCCAGAGAGGCAGGGGCTGTTCTGGGTGAGTCATGTGAGACAAGTATCTTGCTTAGGCTGGAAACACACTGGCGTGAAAAAAAAACAAAAAAAAAAACTGTCCGATTCTCATCCAGGAGAGTTGGACAAGTGACAACCGTTTTTTGATCCGTGTGACATCCGTGTGCTGTCTGTTTTTGTTCTCAGCAGCTATTACTGTATAATCATTTACAGGAGCATTTTACAGTGTTCTCAGCTACAGAATGAGAATGTATCAGTGAAAAAAACGGATGCCCCTAGGATGGTCTGTGTGTTGTCCGTGAATTTGTAGGACCCATAGACTTGCATTGGCGAGTCTTGCGCGTGACTCGCATGCTGTCGCAGCATGTTGCAACTTTTTCCTCATCCAGATTCTGGATGAGAAAAGTGCAACCAACACACGCTAATCTGTTGTGAGTCATTAGATAACATTGGTCCGAGTGCAATGTGAGATTTTATCATCCATTTTTCACGCCAGTGTGTCCGTACCCTTATTGTCAATCTTCCGGACAAAGTACCTTAGGTCCGCGCTGCTGCAGGATAGATGTAAATGACACCAGAGGCACTGGGATGTCTGGTTAAAAGTGATGAATAACTATTTTCCGACGCGTTTCAGAGCCACTTGCCGAGCTCCTTCCTCAGAACACGTGACTTTTGAACGATATTGGCAACTATATCGTTACTCGTGACGTGGCCTTTAGGCTAGCGTTACACTAGCGTTTGGTCTGCATATGTCTGACATGCAGACACAAACGTAGTGCCTAACGCTGCCATACTGATGTCAACGCAGCGCTGATTCTCCGCATGCGTTCACATCAGTATGTTATAGTAAATGTGCCTGGCCACCCAATCAGTGGTCTCGGCTGGGAGATGAGTGGCGCCTGCCACCGGGAGATGAGGGACAGTCTCTATGGAGATTTCAATGTGATCCGCAGCATTCTCCTGCACTGTCATGTGGAGAACACTTCAGATCCACTGAGGACGCTAGAGGACGCTTGCATAGGAAGTGAGCGCCCTCAGATGCACAAAAAAAAATGCAACATTTTGCATTCGAAGGGCGCTTACAAAAAACGCATCCGAACGCAAACGCAGACAAAATGCGTTCCCATGTTAAACATAGAACGCAGTGCGCATGCGTTTGGCTATGTTCAGAGACGCTGCGTCAAGAATGCAAATGTGAAGCCTGCCTAAGCTTACAAAGATTAATAACCGCCCAGTAGTTATGTCGAGTCATGTCTCTTATACTGGGTCCCTGCACTTAAGTCACAGCCTCCTATGCTATGGGTGAGTAGGAACCTGCTAACAGAGAATAATAGCATCGCAGGCCAATTGGGGGGGGGGGGAGGGGGGGGGTGCATAACAGGGTGTGATCTCAAAATATAAACAAGAAAAAAAAATCTATGGTACATGCTCTTATATTGTGCACAGGTGCAATGCCGAATACGATACATTGTAATAAAAAAACTGCAAACACTGCCACGCCTGGTGGTGCCCAATTTTTGATTTAGATGCAGCTCCCTGTGGTGGAATCTACAGCTAAGTTGATTGAGAACTGAAAAGCAAACTAATGCTTCATTCCTGGAAAAGTATACGAGTGGGAAATTCAGCAGAAGTGGTCACTTTCATGAAGGCAGTGGACAGCAAAATGAAAACACACATTTTGGCACACTGCATGCTGAGATGGCACAATGGCCTACAATCCTGTGCAGACAACATGTAGGACAAATATTTCACGGTATTGAAGAGTTTGCATTCTGTTACATCCAGATGACCCAATCCCATAGGATACAAGTCAATGACCCAAACTCCTGAGTACAAAATGCAATGTTCAAGGCAAGTGGTGTGTCCGATATATGGACATATACCATCTGTTGTGTTGGACAGATCGAGTACTGCTAAACCCATGTGCCTGTAAGCCTATACACTGCATACATCTGCCTGTGACACGCCCACTCCATGGCAATGGGGATACTCAGAACTGGGCTAGATTTTTTGGTTCTTTTATGGGGACATCACTGTGGCAACATGGCTCAATGACCCTTGCGGTGTCAATTAAAAGTGCAGGACTAGGTAACGGGGCCTAAAGGGAAAGGGGTATTCGTGACGCCACCCACGGTGTGCGGCTATATGTGTGGTCACCGCTGCTGCAGAACCTTTGGGGATGATGACCGGCAGCTTGGATGGTTTCGTTCCCCATGGGCGGAGCGGGATCCCCGGGGCAGTGGGTAGGAAAGTCTGTTTGTTCTTTGGCCAGTGTTCATTGGGTCATTAGCACCTCGGTGTTTTATGCGGCCTCCACGGCTGGTGGATGCCACAAAAAAAAAAAAAAAAAAAAAAGTCACACACATCTGTTGGAATTCTATACCTTTACTTCAACCTTCTGACCAGGCCGCCAGGTGCTTCCCTCTGGCAACCTCCGGTTCAGCTATTTCTCAAGAACCAAGACAGTGTTGTCGAGACCCCTTCAGTGTTCCTTTCACTGGCGGTACTCTCAGAGCCTCTAACTCGCCTCGCCTTTCCTGTCAGCGCCCCCGCACACAGAGCTCGGGTACCGACAGCCAGACATTGACTGGCACCGCTTCCTAGTGCCGCGCCTTAGTAAGGTTGCCTTCTCCGAGATGTCCTGGGTTTGTGGCCACAGTTCTCTTAAGATCTCATGGCCTCCGGTTCAACAGTTCGAGCCTACAGCTGCCGCGCCATGTTTAGGACCAGTCGGCTGTTTCGTCCATCAGCCCCTCTGTTCCTCTGCCAGATACGGGCGTACGGGTGATTTAAGTCTTCCTCCGCACCCCAAGGGCTCCTTCCTTCTACGCTTTCTGTTTTTTCCCTCCCGGGCGAGCGTGACCGTGCTCCAGCCCGTGGGAGCTAACACCTCACACCACCTCTCGACTATCACTCCAACTTCCTACTTCTTCTCTGTCTTCCTCCTGACTGTCCCTACTATTCCCTGTTCCCCTCCCCCCCAGGTCCACCCACCGTCCCTGCCCGGGGTCCTACATGTGTGTTGTGGTTTTTGGGTCTCAATTTCACCATCGCAGTATCTGGAGAACAGGGGCACTACTCTCCCGTTAATGAAGGAATGCAGTACCCCCAGTGGTGGCCAGACCAGGGGGCGCCACATTCCCTCTTGGCAAAGGTTAGCTTGTCCTCAAGCAACCTCCAGCAAGGCACAAAACTCACTTTTTTTTTGTTTCAACAACAATTTAACACAAGCTTTCTTTTCATCTCTTTTGAGAGGCACGGACTTGAATGTTGCAATAACTAAAAAAAAAAAAACACAACACTACTACTTAAAGTTCGGGTTAGAAAAATAAAAATATAAATAAAGTACAAAATAAAGTTCTTCGTCCAGCAGGTTGCGGCACTCGACAGCCCCGCTGGGAGTCAGCTCAGTTCTTTCTCTGGTGTAGCGTCCTCCACTGGGCTAAACATTCTCAATCTTCCATTGTACTCAGGGATCACGGCGGTTTAACTAGTCACACTATAAATATTTCTACAATAATGGGTACCTAGCTAGCTATACAACTGTATATAATATTTAAAATGCAACCAACTACTATTTACATGCCGACTCTCTAGGTCTTACTTTACGGGTGAGGTTTGCTTGCCCGCAAACCGTCCTCACCACTCGAAAGTTCAGCCTGCTCTGCACATGGGGCTCTCGGTGGTATGATCTTGTACACATGCAGCGCATACCAGCCTCGACGTCCCATACGCCGTGTGAAACAGACCTAGTCTTCGGGGTTCAGATGTCGACCGGGGCGTCCCTTCAGGAGATACGACTTTACGTCTTGTTGGCCGCCGAAGACTTCCTCCTCCAAGCCATACTCCTTAATGAACCCCTAGTCGTTCTGGAGGTGGAAGTCCACAACTACTCTGCGGCGGCGTTCCACCGGGTCGGGTGCAGGTGTCTTACGGACTGTCTTTTTCCTCGAGGTTAGCCTCCTCCTGCTGTCGCCAATGGTCTTGGCGCGGCTGCCGCTCCTCTTCCTCGGCCGCTTGTCTCCGCTTCCAGGTGTTGATGGCCCACACCTATGTCCTCCTCAGCAACAGGCTCAATTCCTTCGACACATCTGCCGAGTCATTGTATCGGTAAACTGAACTGGGTCTGTAGCCTCCCTGCTTGCACTGGGGGCTTCTTCTCTTTCTCTCCCGCAGGCCGAGGTGTTTGTTCCGCTGCTTGCCATGATGCTACACACTCCTCACACCACGCGATTCTCGTTCTATTTCGGGGCCTCCTCACTCTGGCCCTCTTATACGCCTCTGAACGGAGTTACACACCTCTCGGCAGGCCCCCTTGGCTTTCTCTTAGTACTCGGAGTGGGCCTGCTCTTCACGTGGGCCCATCCCACGACGGGGGCCAGGACGCGCCCCAGGACAACACGTGGCGCTCGTTCTCTCTGGTCACCACTTTACAAGTTCTTTCTTTACACAGTGTTTCCGAACAGTTTCTCGTTCGAGGGTGCACGAGACCCGGTGTTACTGGGCCGTTTGCATCCTGTTCGTGACGCCAAGGTTGACACGGCCACTCCAGGGCAATGAGGATACTAGGTACCGGGCCGGATCTTTCGGCTCTTTTATGGGGGGCATCACGGTGGCAACCCGGCTCCGTGACCCTGGCAGGAGCAATTAAAAGTTCAGGAATAGGTGACTGGGACTAAAGAGAAACGGATATTTGTGACGCCACCCGCAGTGTGTGGCTGCCGCTGCTGCAGAACCTCTGGGTACAATGACTGGCAGCTTGGATTGTTTCACTCCCTGCGGGTAGTGTTCATCGGGTCATTAGCACCTCGGTGTTTTATGC